>JBAPLH010000103.1:4460000-5087500 GCA_037897445.1 Ceriops zippeliana
GCTCGTTCTACTCATCTCATCAGGTTATTATTCTCTTATAACTATGCAACTCATCAATTATGGATTTATTTGTATGTATCCATTGTAGCCTCCCACATCTCATATTTTCTGTCAGAATTATATCAAAGTGATCACCAAAGAATATAGCCAAATTGAACGCCTAAAAGTATCAAAGGTTTCATTCATTAACAGGAAAATTTCTGTTGCACGTATTTGTTTTGGTTCTTCTCCCGAATTTTCGGAGTTCTTTTTTAACTCTCTTTGATGCTGGGGCAGCTGCGCTGACACAACATGGCACAGATGCATGCAAGCAGGAATGCTCTCCGGAGCCCCAAGGCTTTGGACAGTGCCTAGGCCCCATATGCTCTTGCACGTATTATTGCAATGGCCCTCCGTTCTGTACACTGATTGCTTTCATAAATAATATTAGCCCAAATAAAATAATTATTAAATAATATCTTATCGTATATATATATATCGATACACTGATACGGCCCACTACAACATATTTGAAACATAGTCGTGCGTTTCTTTCGTGTGAAGCATTTTACGGCAAATATCAGAATCGAGTTTGAATTGACATTACTTATTATGAGATATTATTATTTTTTAAATAAATTTATTAAGATATGTAATATTTATATTTATATGATCTAAAATATTAATCAAATTTATTCATTATTCTAATATACCCATCACAAAAAGCAAACAGACCATTGTAGCTAAGGTTACGATTGTTGTCCATCAAATCTGAATTTCAAAGCAAACACACCATTTCCGCTGCATAGCGCACGCGTAGATGGCTAGCAAGGAATGAATAGCGAAGGCAACTGAACAGACTATAAAGTAAATTATAGTCGAAAATCGATCGCTTGATTAATTAAAAAAAATGATATTCACTAAAAGTAGCTAATATCTAATAATTAGTAATGATTTGTAAGGATGATTTGATTTATCCTGCCCCAAATTCAACTTATCCTAATTTACATAGACTAAAAAAATTTAATGACAAAAGACAAAATTACTCAAAATGTGAAATATTTAAACTCAATATTATTGAAAATCCAAATGACTCAAATTCGGTATAAATGAGAAATTTAAATAATTCAAAATATAAAAGAATCAAAATTTTATATATCTAAAAATTGATAAAACACAATAAACTTGAAATTATATTCAATATACTTAAAAATAGTCGAACTCAAAATATGGTATATTCATAATTTTATAAATATAAAAACCTATCACATACGATTCGATATCTAAAATAACTTAGATTTGCATCTCGTCCTATGTGTCTGTTTGCTATATTTATTTATAACTAAAAAATAAATAATTAAGCCAAACTATTACTATGTACCATGAAAAGAAAAAAATTACCAAAATCTAAAAACAAGATAAGAGAGGAGAACACAAAAATAAAATTGGCAGAAATTGCTTCTCTTTTATCAAATTTAACCTTTTTTTAACATCAAATTATACATATAAAAGGATATTTACACTGCAGCAATAAATGATAAAATTCATTTGATTTAACAAAAAATACAAAAAATTACGAAAACTACTCTAAGTATAGTTTCACTAAAAAAATATATAAGTTTGCCTAATTAATAACTTAGATTGATAACTTCATAACTAAATTACTAAATTTGTATAACAAATTTTATCTTATATAATCAAAACATCAACAAATTGATTAGTTTTTGGAAGTTAGAAAATGAAAAAAACTTGATTGTTAGTTATATTTATTCATGCAACTATAGATTGGGAGTCAATTTCAATAGTGAATGAAGTTTGTCTAGCTATATTCACTTGATTTCAAAGATAAATTACCTCTGATTGTAAGTAATTTTGTTTTATTAGTATAAATAGATTCAATTACTTTGGAGAACATGTATATATCTTTTTTATCATCCCTTTGTCGCGTATCCTTATACTAGCCATCTTATAGGTATATGTCATTATTATATTTATGTTAAATTTAAAAGTACTATTTAGAGGTATTACTTAAGTCAAGTCAAATCTTATGATTACAATTTTATATTTTTCATATAACAAACATCCTTTAAGCTTATTAAAAATTCGTTAAATATAAAATTACATTACGACCATTTTGCCCTCAACTATCACTATAATTTAACTTGAATCAAATTACATATTTCTTTTATCAAAAAACTCTTTCATTCCTTCTTAGTTAAATGGACAATGCGATTACATAAAACCTTATAATTCATCTCCCTTTATGGGCAACCATGACCTAATGCATACCATAACTCCTATACATCCTTAAATGAGCCAAGAATGACCTATAAAATTCTCCACCATCTTAAACACATGCATTAAATCACCCAAGTAGGGTGGCAATGGAAGAACAAATGAATCGTTAACTTTATCCCCATAATGTAAAGTGAGCATATGACATCTCAATCAGGGCTTCTTATCATACTTAACTTCTTTTTTAACAAAAAGATGATTTAGTCATATTTGTTACCCATATGCCTTTACCTTAGGCAAAGTCAAACCTAGCCAAATGTCCATTATCTCTCTCCTAGAAAATCACAAAAGGATTGCATTAAAAATTGTTTATCCATCTCTTTTTGCCAAATAAATTTATCTTTCTCCCTTTATATTAACTGATAGGTTGATATGATGCTTATGAACTTAATAAGTAAAGTATTCTCCTAATTAAAGAGATTTCAATATCACCTAAGTTTCCATATCTAATGATTATGCTCCGGCATTAACCATATCACCAAAGGGGTATTAACCAACCAAAATTTGTTTTAAAAATCCACTTTCGTATTGTCTCTTACCATAATATTGTATTTAGACTTGAGTACTTCAATATCCCTATCCTCCTTTTACAATGGTGAACATATGCCTATTTATATTGGAGACATATGTTAGCATCTTGACGTCCATTTCAATGGCCACAATTAACATACATCATATTATGCTTTGAGGATTTTAACATAGTACACCATTTGCATTCTTCACTTTTCTTAGACATTTCAACAAAAACTTGAAATTGGTATCTCTAAGATTGTTAACCTTCACCCTCTCTAATTCTTTCATTAATATATAAGACTCCAACCACCTTAGTGCATTCACCTCTTACCATCTTCCTCTCCCTATAAAAAGGATCTCTATATTTTTTTATTTAATTCTCCACATTTTTTGACAATATAAAAAGGGATATAAAGCATACAGAAAAGGATTTAAATAAAACTTTAATATAACCTATTGTTTGATTTTTTATAGAAATCTTGCTTTTTATTTAACTAGTTTACTTTCTATTTTTCTAATTACCAAATCTCATATGTCTTTCACCGATAACTTTACACCCAATTGTAGATTCAAATATTTCAATGATAATGACTTAACATCTCAACTCCAAAAACTAGTTCACCTTTGTGCCTTTGTCTTGCATGTTTTGACTCTATATAAAATTATTTTTATAAGGTTAATTTTTAATTCTATGTATCATTGAAAGCATTAAAGTAATCTCCTACAATTCAATATTGACTAATCATCCTTTTGGCTAAAATTATAGTGTCATTAGCAAATTGCAAGTGTTTTAGGTTAATGTCTTACCTGAGTAGAATACCTCTAATGAAACTCAACTGTGCCACTTTATTGAAAATTGAGTTAAGTCTTTCAACAACCAAAATAAATAAGAATGGTGACAGTGAATTCGTTTATCTCAGTCCTTTAATCATATTGAATTATTACATTGAGCTCCTATTAATAAGAATAGACATTATTGGTGTAAAAAAACACTTTTATATTTGTTGTCTTCATAACTTCAAAAACCTATAGATCTCATTACATTCACTAGAAATGTCCATTTAATAATATCATATTTTTTTAAAGTCAATCTTTATAATTACACCCCTTATATTTTATTTTTTTATCTTTTTAATTGTTTCATTTGTTATAAAAAATGTTATCAAATATGTTATTCCTTTTCATAAAAATAGTCCACAACTCCCTTACGACCTCATCAACTACTATACTATGTTTTTTAGACAAAATCTTAACAAATATCTTATAGATATAACTAACTAATCCAATAGGATGAAATTAGTTAAGTTATATCATATTTTTGGCTTTTGAAATCAACAAGTACTATGTAAAGCAAATTAAACCGTACTTGAATAGGCTCGTAGGTAGTTAGCCTTGGAAATTCCTGTTTCTCTCTGTTGTTGCTAAGCCTAATTTAGTTGGACCTATTATAGGAAGAGCATTGTGGGAAGTTCATTTCCATGTGCAAGGAAATATACTCACTACCCCAGCCGATTGTACTTTTGTGCACCCGCTGCAATATTTAAAACGATGTGGTGGGATTCACAACATAAATTGTTGTCAGACAAAGCAACAAGGAATCAACAGTATTCAGACTTACGGTCAATAAGAGGTGTGATCAAACGCCACTCAAGCACATGAGAAATTGGAGAAAATGCCACAAGGGGGTATGTCTTCTATATTTGATCATTTTAACGGAGTTGATCTCACACTGGAAATACGCCACGAGCTTTAAACTTCGAGGCGAATTCGGTGTCATCAATTGATCCGGATGATTGACAAATTTACGATTGGCCGGTCATAACTACATTGCCTTTTTAATCTTATGCCAGTGGTGTTGAACACTAGTTGACATGCAGAAAATCTCGTATTCGAGTCATGCTATTTATACATTATTCTATAATTAAAATAAAGTTTCAGTAAAGGTTGTGGTGGATGGACAGCTTTTGTCCTGGTCATTACGACACCCATTGATGGATAAGGCTGGTCCTCCCTCTCCTGCTCTCGTGGAACCCACAATTGAATGTTGTGCTTCGCGATATTTTTGTGTGCATAGGAATATGAACACAGCTTTCGTAATATATATATATAGATTATCTGAAAATGAGAAAATGTTATTACCACCAAAGATTTGTTCCAACTTTGGAGTTTGGGCTATTTAAAGCTGATCCTCTTGGAAGTTGTCATCACTTGGTTTTTGAATTACCCATGCGTGCCTACGTAAACTTGGAAAGTTGATCATATACTACAACATATTTGGAGGTTCTACTCTTATTAGATTTTGATTGTATAATATAAATGGATAGATATGTTGTCCCTAAAATCCATCCGAAGTATTGATTCCATTCTTAAAGGTCTAACTAATTGACGTGGGAAAAAAAATGCAACCCCAATTCGACATCCATTTTCTTTGCATTCAATTCAAGGAAGTGTATAAATTCCTGAATTTAAAATCTATGCTATTTAAAATAAGAATTCCAATTCCACCAGTCGTGTACTCGGGAGATACAGACACTAAGAATATTAAGAATTTCTTTCGTCTAAATTCTAAGAATGTTTGAAATTTATTTGTACTGATTTAGTTAATTTATTTTATTAGGCTCTGGAGTCAAAAGATACAATTATAAGTATACACTTAAAATATCATAATTAAAAAAAAAAAAAAAAGGATAGAGCTCGGGCGGCCTCCCAATTATTTATTATTCTCTTAAGAAAAAATTTAACCAACCGAAATCGCTCTTTCACTTGTCTCTCAAAGCGAGGAATTCAATTCCCATGGCTATTGGTATTTACCAATTTGGTTATTTTACGCCAGGCCAGAAACTGAAACTTAAAAAAAAAAAAAAAAAAAAAAGCTAAGAAACAATGTAATAATATAGTAAAAGACATATAATTCATTCAATAATTTATATATTATTTTATTTTTAAAATTTATTAAATTTTTTACTAAATTAAACTCTATCAATTTTCTTGTATTATTATCACTGCATTATTTCGAAAATTTCCCCCCTCCAAAAAAAAAAAAGAAAAAGATTAGGGTTGTCAACAGAGCAAAACAGGAATCACTGCAAATGCTAACTATTACAGTTCACAAAAAAAAAAATTCTATTTATTATAAAAACATTATTTTACTGAAATAATAATTTTTTGTCAATAAAATAATTTAATAATACCAAAAAAATTATATATATATATATATTTTTAATATTTAGAATTATGTAGACGCGAGAACTAAGAGATAGGGTCCACACTTGCGTGTGGTGTGGGCTGTGGCAGTGAGTGTGTTGTCAAGCAGTGGATGCATGTGCGTCGTCATCATCAGACTTCAATCTTACATCTGTCTTTCTCTTCTCTCTTCAAAGATTCTTGTGTTCTGTCTTCGGTTCTACTTACCATCGCTATAATAATTTTGTGTTAAATCATATTCCCGTCCCAGATACAGATTCAGATATCTATATCTATATATTAGCTCTACACACCACAAGAAGCCATGACCAGTAGAGAAATTCTACACAAGATGAAGGTATGTATGAATGCACGTGTATGTTTTCTGTTGACTTGGATTGGCCCTTTTGATTTTCTCTCTCTCTCTCCTTTTTGTTGTGAAATGTGCTTGTGCTTATTGAGTTTATCTTCCCGAGTCTAAGATTTGTAATGAATTTAAGATTAACAATGACCCAGATAGCTGAATTTGCGATTCATTAGGTTTTCGACGTGGAACTTTAATTTTATTAGATTAAAGTTGCTGGATGTTGGATTCGGGTCGGCTTGGATGCCAACTGTCACAGAATCATCCCTTTCTCTCCAAAAAAGACAGCCTATTGGAACGTGAAGCGTCCGCATTTATAAGATCCCCTCTTCCCATCCGACGGGAATTCCTTCACACTAGGGGTGGCTTTTCATCGCTTTTTCACCTTGGAGATTGTTTTGCTTCTTGTCAAACGAAAATGGCTTAGGCACTGGGTGTTTCCTATTTGCAGGCGTGTAGTCTTGAGACCATTTGCAGACAGGAAGGCAAACTGTTTTGGGATTTTGTGGGAATTATCCAATTGCCCATGTTTAACCGAGTCTCTGTCTCGGTCAAATTCTCTGGATAAAGTACATGAATCTTTTGGGGTTGGCTCACATCAGTGGTTCAAATCCTATATCAGTACAAAGAATTTCATGGGTTGGCTATCTGTCTGGTTGGCTCGTGATCCAAGTGTTTTATGGATTAGCAGGATTCTCGTTGGTCTAGGTAAAACGACCGAAGGGATTTCTGGTGATCAAAATAGAATGTAAGGGAATAGATTTAGGCCAGGAGTACCCTCCAATCAAATCTTCATTGAGGGTGAAAGCTTGAAGACAGTTTTTATTGTTTAGAGGTGATGGGAGTTTCCATGCAATGGTCTTTCTTGAGCCGAGAGGACTTTGCAATTGTGATGCTTAGATCATTTAAGAGCACTATTACTACTTTCATTGCTCAAAATTTGTTCAACTAGCAAATGTGTTTTTAATTTCTTGCTGTGTCAATTTCGTTAGTGGGGAGGGTGGTCATGAATATGGCCTTATCAATCATCAGTCAATACGATTAAAATCTGTCTTATGATACGTGACATTTTGTCCATGTAGGATTACATTTTTGTTTCTCAATTGAAGTTGTTTTTCTTTTGATGTGGAGTTGGTCACTGTGCACGGGCAAGCATGCATTTCTAGAATGTTGTTTGGTCTAGGTCGAGATCCTATCAGCTAGTTCTTCTTCGATCTATAAATTACAACCTTCAAGGGTGTTTCTCAACTTTTTCCCGTTGGGAGATTTGAATATCTGTACCATCCTTATTTTTGTTAAAGAGAGTTTATTCAATTTTGGATTTGCCTAGGTTTCTTCTTTATCTGGACTTTGCTCTATGGTTCAGTTGCTTGAATAAGAGCATTAATGTTGCAGGAGAAAGTTGGACTAGGTTCTTCTCAAGACTCTGGAAAAGGCAAGAGTAAGATGTCCAAGCGTGTGACACATGGCTATCACTTAGTAAAGGGAAAATCTCATCATCCCATGGAAGATTATGTTGTTGCAGAATTTAAGCAAGTTGATGACCATGAACTTGGTTTATTTGCAATATTTGATGGGCATCTGAGCCATATAATTCCTGATTACCTGAGATCAAATTTGTTTGACAATATTTTGAATGAGGTAAGCTATAAATTCTGCAGATTGCACTTGTCATATCTTTTCACTCACCCAATATAGATTCTGTTCCTAAGATTTCACAGTTGGAGCCAAAGTCTGCTGCCATATCTTGACTTGTCCAATAATATTGTGGCTTGGTTATGAATTTCCATTCTTAGCCTGTACTTCCAGTTTGTATTGTGATTAATTAGCTGAAATTAGGATGCATACTTTGTGAGCAGCCAGACTTCTGGACACACCCAGAAAATGCCACAAGGAAAGCATACCGTATAACTGACACTAATATTCTGGAGAAAGCTGTTGACTTTGGTAAAGGAGGTTCGACTGCTGTGACAGCAATATTAGTTGATTGTCATAAGTTGGTAGTAGCCAATGTTGGTGATTCTCGGGCTGTTATCTGCAAGAATGGTGTGGCAAAACAACTATCAGTTGATCATGAGCCAAGTGTGGAGAGGAAGGACATTGAGAACAGAGGTGGCTTTGTGACCACTTTTCCAGGTAAAAACTGCTTTAATGAACAGTTTTTAGACCCTACATAAGGATTGACATCCAATTGTATGAGCTCTATGATTATAATTGAACTTTATGAATGTTCTTGTTTCTTCATGATACTCAAGAAAAGTACATGTTGGAATTCTGAGAATGGCTTGTGTTTTTACCACGAAACTCCATTGCATGGTATGGGAACATTTGTAAACAGTGAAATTTGAAGTAAAGAAACTTGTAGTTCAGACATTGATAAGTAGAGCTACATATCAGGTTGATGGATGCACGGCCTGAGTTTAGTTATCAAATTGTACTATCTTGTTATACAAATAGTACTATTTTGTTAGACTAATGATTAGATGCTAATTGGTCTTACACCTTTCATTTCTTCAAATTCTTTTCATGCATGTGAAATGCTTCCGGTTCATGAAATGACCGTCATGCGATTAATTGTGTACTCAATAAAGTAGATTCTTTCAGTGTTATTCTTAATGCTTTGTTCACTTATCATTACCAGCATTAACCAGCATTAAGAAATCAACTCGTTGAATGCAGGGGATGTTCCTCGTGTTGATGGGCAGCTGGCAGTTGCGAGGGCCTTTGGTGACAAGAGCTTGAAGTTGCATCTCAGTTCAGAACCACATGTTGCAATGGAAACCATTGATGATGATACTGACTGCATTATCTTGGCTAGTGATGGGTTGTGGAAGGTTTGTTCCAGTTGGATTTCTGTTGCAAGCACCTTGGTTTCAGACTGTTGCTGCTTCGTATGGACTAAAATCTGTTTCCATGATCCTAGGTAATGTCAAATCAAGAAGCAGCAAATACTATCATGAATGTAAAGGATGCTCGTGCTGCAGCAAAACGACTTACCGAAGAGGCACTTAATAGGAAGAGCACTGATGACATTTCCTGCATAGTTGTTAAATTTCTGTGACCGTGCTTGAGATATCCTCTGCCAGCTCTCTTGCTTTACAAAAGATTTCCAAGGTTGTGTTTGAAGCGTTTTTACTCTATGTTGTGCATTTTCTCTGTCATGCTGATGCTTCACTTGCTATTTTCTCTCTTTTTGAAGTTTGGAAAGAAGTGCCCTCGTAGACCTGCACCTCTGCACCTAAGTGTAATTCTAAAGAATGTCCAAATTGCTTCCATTTTGTACGCCAAGATGGTCCACTTCTATAGTGGATTAACTCAATCTGCCTTTCTGATTGAGTCATAAGTTCTGAAATTGTTGTCAAGACTTTCCACTAGCTATAAATTTTCTCTTAGTTCCTAATGTCTTGCGGAGATGAACTCTTTGGTCTTGGAGGCAACATAAACCATAGTTTCAAGTAAACTCTACATTTGCCTGGCTTTACTGCATTCTGGGCAATAATCATCTTGGGTTGATCTATACTGTTTGTGCTAATGTTGACCCAGCACTGTACTAGGCTAACAACAACTGGTCCATTGAAAGTCACGTGTGAATTAGGCAATCGTGTTGGACTTTCATGCACAAAGATGTCATTTTATTTCATCCCTTGTTGGAGGGATGAACTCAAATCTTTTTGTAGTTTTAATCCCTTAGCAAAAGATGTATGGTGTATAACTATCACCAAGGAAAATGTGAAGCCTTAAAAAGAGTTCCTGGACAAAGATAATTAAGAAAAGAGAACATAAGCCTATCTTATCCTAGTTTTAAGCATGCAAAAGGCTGAAGATCCAAAAGCACCCCAGGAATGCAGTATGGAACTGGCAAAGTCTGCAATGAAGCAGAAGGCAGAAACATTGAACAATAGTTGTGATATAATATAACTGCCATTTTACAGAAATCTTATGGACAGTTATAGTTAGTTTAAGGCAACATTGTTTTGCATTAATTCTTTCTGTAGCCAAATTACAAGAGTAAGATCTTAATAAGCACATATGATATAGGCTTGAAACTCCAATGGCAACACTAGTAGATATCTACATATTACAGCCTCCTCACAATTACAAGTGTAACAATACAAACTGATATTCCCACAAGTACAATCAATGCACAAGCTTGAACCATATACTGCATAAAATCACCTGATGACAGGAGAGGCAGCATGGTAAGTTTGGATTTTATCTGATCTGGGACCATCTGCAAGCAGTATTCCCAGAGAGAGTTATGGTGTATCTGCTGCCAGTGCCTCCTCTTGTTGTGTCCTGCCAGACACCGGTGACAACTCCTTTTTACTTCATCAAACTCTGACTGCTTGTGGAACCTGCAAAGACTGTATATGTATACAAATTAAATTGCTATTTAAACATCTGATAAAGGAAGAAGTATTAATGAGCTTCCCAATTAGGCAAGAGGAGTTAGTCCTAGTATCAGTGCACTGAAGATGCAGGTGGAAAGCTAAGTGAAGACAGAGATCCTCAACACAGGTGGTTCCAATTTCAAGTCCACCTTGCAGCTATTCCATGGAACCAAAATGATGAAAAGCACCTTTCTGGTAATCTTTCTTCATTGCCTTACTGTGGTATAAACTGAGAAGTGTTATTTTCAATGTTGAATTAACATGTTACTGTATAGCCCTATTTCCTTCTATTACAAAATTGGCCACGTTTTGGCTTTTCCATAAAATCAAATGGAAAGTCCCACTGTATGAGAGTCTCAAGCACTCGACACCCTGTTTTCTACGGGATGTTGCAATTTTCAATTCTCTCATTCATTCATGACTTCTCAGAAAGGATTATTACCTGGATATCAAATGAAATCAGCGAATTCTAATCACCTCATCCATCAGTGGCAAAGAATACCCCCTTGCCCTGCTTGGATCTATTGCCAATGAGGCAGACAATAGAGTTTTTTTATGGTTTTCTTGTTTATTCAATATATGATATTAATTGTTCATTATTTGTACTATAAAAAGTATTAATTGTTAATTTCTGCAGAATTACACTTACAAACTCTGTTGTTGCTCATGCATGTAAAACTAGTTGCATAAGTAAAATGTGAATTTCTGCATCTCTTCCCTGCCCCCATTAATTATCAAGTCACATGCACCTCATCTGTTTAGAATATGCTCTGAATTCCACTGAGACTTTTGTAGTTTGGATGCTGGGTAAATTTTAAATGGGACTCAGGGAAAATGGCGTTGACAATGTCCTGCAAATTGCAGCCAGCAATCCTGAATCGAGAGGGAGAGATGAAGAAGCCTCAAGAATGAAGGAGTTATCTAATTATAGTCAAGTAAGATTACATCGTTATGGAATTGACAGAAATGAAATGGAAGAGAAAGGAACAATGTAGAGAACAGAAATACTTGCTGCATTGCTGACAAAAGCTCTGCCTGATACTGGAACCCATGATGGCTGATGCCTTTGCATGAACCTCACACACTTTATGGCGCCTGTGGTACCTCTAAGAATCAGTTAAATCAGCTCCACACTTCTCCACTTGGCAAAACGGCAGCAAAGCCTCACCCCCTCTCTTCCCAGACACAGCAGAGGCACCTTTCTTCCAAATCATCCTCTATAAATAAATCTTTTGCTTCTCTCTTTCAAACTGCACTTTCCTGCAAGATTCCTAGCATCCATAGTTAGAAGGTATCACTCAATGTGGCGGTGCTGGCAAGGTCGTGGTACTTGAAGTACCATATATGTAGGCTGGTAGTGTTTAAGTAAAAGACGATAAAAGAGGGTGGGTGGAGGACCACGTACTACATATTCTTGTGTTTTTGTGTGTTGATACTTGTGTCAGATGAAGCAATGAATGATTACAAGTTTTAAAAGAAGGGGGGATTGCAGTTTGGTTCGTTGTTGTCTGCTCTCAGGGCACCCATCTGCCCAAACCTTTGTTATCACTTGTCACAGTGATCAGCTCATTTTGACATTGGAGCTTGTCTGTTTGATCTCGTAACTTATGGACCCTTAGGTGCATGGAGCCTATGTGATTGAAGAATTAGATAGCCTTGGACAAACTCTAGTCTACCAATGTGGTTGTATTTCACTAACCATCTCATTTTTGCCTGATAACCACAAAATTAAGGTCAAAGAAAGTTCTAAAAGCTGTTAAGCGACGTGTTACAGTTCTTAGAGTCAGTTGCTTCGGGTTACAGAGAACAATAGTGAAGTGATTCACATAGCTGGCGGAGCCCTGTGTGGGACATGTCAATATTTAGTGTACACTTGGACTGTGCAGCACCAGTGGTTGCGCCAAATTCTGCTTCTCTGGGATGAACAGCCAGTGTACTTTGACAGAGCCTCTTTTCTGTTCTTCATGTGAACTAATGGATCTTTCTATTGCTTAAGCCATAGTCCATGTCCAATTAGAAAAATTGATCCAATTTTTGTATCCAAGAGTGGTCAAAATTAAGCACTGGTTAGGCCCTCAATGAGTCCACTCGAAGGATTTCCTTTTAAGTATCATGTAACCCATCAAATGGGCTGTCAATGTTTACTCTACTTTATTTTTTTTTTTTTCTTTTGTTAATTTAGGGACTAGGAACCGACAGCGCCTGTCGATGTTTACTTGAGTAGATATATATAGCCAGAAAGACCCCAATTGCATTAGTAGACACATATTGTGATTCCATGGTCCTGTCCTGTGTAGCTCAAACTTTCACCTATCCACTCTTCCGCATCGCTCGCTGTTTTTGGTGAAACACAGAAGTCAGCCAATTTCAAAATGCCCATCACTCTCAGTATTGAGTTGGAGCATTGGTCCCTATATTCTTTCTTTCCATGCTCTTTTTGTTTGTTTGAACTTATAGATACATGTATATTCTCCTTTTATGTGGACCATTTTGTACCAACGAATATTTTACTGCTGCTTTAGAATGCTTTGATGAGGACATGGGACTGGGTTGAAAGCCTCTGGGGTTCAAGGTGGAATGTTGCTTTCGTTGCTGGAGGACGAGAAATTGTCTTTGCAGTAGCTGTAAACAAAATTTCGATTCTATTAGTTATTGACTTTTAACTGCGAGTCATTAATTATCGCTTAGTTACGGGGTGCTAGACCCCGATCGCCAACTAAATCAAATGAGCACCTAACTTGTTGAGCACATTATCTGCCTGGCTCCTTGACGTAGGCCTTGGATTCATTGGATTGGGATTAGAGAAAAAATTCAGTCACTGTCATGCTTAATATAGTGCATGGAACATATTAAAAAATTATTTTACCTATATTATTTATATTTTAACAAGTTTTCTTTTTCATATACAAAAATTATTCTATGTACAAATTTAAACGATAAATGGGATTTAGGGTATAATCATGTATTATATTTCAACAAAATTGAAGTCAACCTGATTGTGTACTTAAGTTATCAATCATCAAAATAATCGTTGAAGCCCTTTCCTTTATATGTAAGATTTGAATGGGTTAAAATCAACAATAATTACATTGTTGAAAGGGCCAAGGTAGATGATATTGGGGATGGTAGATGTACTTTATTAGATGGGAAGGAAATACAAGCGCTTGGTCAGCTCCTTATAGGTTCATTTTTGAATGGCAATGCAACTAGACACTAGATGGATATTCAAAATGCTCTTAACAGTAGCAATATCAGTTGTCTTTTGGGTAGAAAAGCCGAGGTTTGTTGGAAGCAGTTTCATGTTTTCAAGCATTCATGGCAAGGAGCTAATTTATAAGTTTTCACGTTCTGAGGACAAAAGTTTGAACATGTCGGTGATTTGGGTGCTTGACACGTGTTCTTGTTCGGTGGCCTCCCCTGAACAGTGTTGGAGTTGGATTTTGTTATACAGTTTGGGATAAGGCCTGGGCTAGGGTTTATTGGGGAGCAAATAGACCCGAGAGATAAATCCTGAAAATCATCCTTCTGATCGATGGAACAAAGAAAAGTGTACTCATTAGCTAGTCTGACTACTGTTGGGGCTCTTAAACTGAAAAGAAAAGCAAGAAACAATGATCATCATCATTATTTATGTGGACTAAAGTCAAACTTGTCACTGATTTATGACCAACTTTTGTTTTTGTTTTTTTCTGGCCTTTTGCATGAATAGTGCTAGCAATTTCAGTCACATTGATGTTATGCAATCCACGGAATCTCATCCAGCCATCTGTTCTTTTATCCTTTTTTTTTCTTTTTCCACAAAAGCCACTTTATGCAATCCTTTCCAATCCAAGCACGTCGAAGCTATAACTAATCCACTAATTTTAAGAAGATATCAGTGGCTTTTTTACATCAACCTTGTTGCTCTTTGCCCCCTTTTTCACAGACGCGTGAGCGTGTGTGTGTGTGTGTGTGTGTATCAGAATGTACACCAAAATGAAACAACATAAAAAAAGAAGTCAAACAATTATAGGCTATCTTTGAACCAAGACATCAGGATCAAGCCTCATGGGAGGGGACGAATCAGAGGTCTGGGCCACGAGGGTTCGGCTGTGAGAAGCTAGTTCTTTAGGCTTCCAGTCTGCGAGAAAATTGGAGGCTAATACATGTATGGAATCAACCTAAAAATTTGGATAAGAAAAGACATAATGTTGCTATCGTCAGCTTACCGTCATTAACCGTGCACTCCAAGAGCTGATTGCAGCTTGCATTGCTTAATTTTCTTGGACTGAATCAGTTAAAATGCTTTTCCAAAAATTAAAAAAAAAAAACCTGGACCTAAAATTAAAAAACTGCAGAAGAATGAAGCAATCGTTGGCTGGCTGCAAATTCCATGTCCACTGATATCCAGTTTCTCATGTGTCATGCAAATTCTTTTGCAGATTGATTGATCAATCTATAGGAATTAGCCCAACAATATAATATCGCAACTCATAGGAATTCATTCATGTTGACACACATGCAAGGCTTTTCAATTTTGCACACATCAGGTTTCTCTCAATAATAGGCGATGAAAAGGGAAAACAAAGGAAAAGGGCATGTTAATGACGATTTCTTTTGCCAAAAGAGCATATGCATGCAAAGGTCACATGTCAGTATAGAGTTCTCTGAAGTATTTTGGCCAAGATTGGTTTCAACCTTACAGAAACTTGGACCAATTGTCACTTTACATGTATACCTTCCCATATTCAACCCAATTTGAAACTAAGAAACTCGATATACAGAATCCAGAAACAAGGCTTTACCGCTAGCCCTTGACCCCAATACCATCAAGTAATGAAACAACCTCTTCAATCAGGGGTCTCTGCCTGGGATTCTCAACTAAGCATTTGCATGCAATTTCAAGCATTTCTAACTGCTGCTTTTCATGATCTTTATTCCAAACTGAAGCGTCTATAACCTCTGCCACTCTTTTCTCAGACCTCATCTGAAACACCCAAGAGACCAAGTCCCTGCAGTTTTTCCCTTTGCAGACTTCCACAGCCCTTCTGCCAGTAATAAGTTCAAGAAGAACAACACCAAAACTGTAGACGTCACCCCTGCAAGTTGCTGTCAGCGTTTGACTATATTCAGGAGGAATATAACCTAAAGTTCCAACTAAATCTGTGGTTACATGAGAATCATAAGGACGAAGTAGCCGTGAGAGACCAAAATCAGCCAAATGAGCTTCGAACTTTTCATCCAAAAGTATGTTGCTAGATTTCACATCTCGGTGAACTATGTGTGGTTCACAAATTTTGTGCAGGTAAGCTAACCCAGAAGCTGCACCTTGAGCTATCCTGAGTCTCACCTCCCATTTAAGAACTGATGCACCATCAACACACTCATGCAGCCAATAGTCCAAGCTGCCATTCTGCATGTACGAGTAAATCAGTAATCTGTCATTCTCATGCCGGCAATAACCCTGAAGAGAAACGAGGTTTTTATGTTGAGCCCTTGATAGTGCTTCGACTTCAGCTTGAAATTCACGTTCCATCTGGCCACAGTCACCCGAAAGCCTCTTGACTGCAGCTTTTGTACCATTAGGAAGGTGGGCTTTATAAACTAGGCCAAATCCGCCGCAGCCAATAATGTTTGCTTGGTTGAAATTGTTTGTTGATTTCAATAAGTCGGCCACTGTGAGATCCTTGCAATCTGAATTCTGGAAAAGCACCAACTTGGAAGATCCAAATGCATCAGAAAGCCTGCGAGGATGGCTCGTTTCCTCATCCAAACAGACAACTGGATCCCCCACATTCCTCCTTGACATCCTAAGCAATACAATTGCAAGGACTATGCCAAACCCCACTCCTATAGCAACCATTATGACAAGGATGTTCCTTTGATGAAACCTCGCTCCTGAACCAGATTGAAGCACAGGCTTCAACATGTCGTCTTTGGCATCACAAGGAGAAACCACTTCCCCACAAAGTCCAGGGTTACCCTCAAAGCTTGAGCCGAAAACTATAGAACTGCCCTCCGGTTGGAATACGTCCCTTCAAGTGATTATGAGCTACACTAAACTTAGACAGGAACGTCAGGTTCTCCAGTGATAAGGGGATTGGCCCATAAAGGTTGTTGAAAGACAAATCTAAAGTTTCTAAATTCTGCATCTCAGAAATAGAGCTAGGGATGGTCCCAGTGATGTTGTTCCCACTTAAATCTAAGACATGGAGATCCTTCAGCAGTCCAATTTCAGGAAAAATGGTACCATTTATTTTATTGTCGCTCAAACATATAGAAGGGGGAAAACTTGAGACCTGGTTGTAAGGCAAAGCTGTAGCACTCTGATTTCGCTTTACATATAGAGGAATGCCAGCAGAAGCAATATTGTTGGATGCAATGCAGTTTGTACATATCAGGCTCTTTAGCTCGGCAAAGCTTTTTGGGATCTCTCCACTGAGAGAGTTATTTGAGAAGTCCAAATAAAACAACTCTTCCATCTGACCAATCCAAGGAGGGATACTGCCATCCAAATTATTCCATGACAAATCAAGAACTTGCAACTTCCTGCAATTCAGCAACCAAATTGGTATTTGGCCTCTGAGAGCACAATTTCCCAGTCCCAATAGTGTTAAACCATCAAAACCACTCACATGTGTGGGAATTGCCTCATCATGGAAGTTCTTTGAGAGGATGAGGGTGGTGAGATTTTTGCAATGCTGCAGGGCAGATAGTGCCCCAGACAAGTCGGCAAAACTATTGTTTGACAATGAGAGAAATGAGAGGGACGTGAGCTTTCCAAAACCCTTGGGGATCTGGCCACTCAAGTTATTCTTAGCCAAGCTCAAAATTTTCAACTCATGGCAGTCAGACATGGAATTTGGAAGACGCCCTGAAAGATGATTAGTGGCAAGATCAAGTGTACTAAGTCTGGGCATTTCAGTGAAATTGAGCACAATTGGACCAGTTAAGGAGTTGTTTTTGAGGTTAAGTATCTGAAGCTTTGAGCACAATGACAGCGTTGAAGGCAATGGCCCCGAAAACATATTGGAATGCGCATCCAGTAGCTCAAGCTCTGTAAGGTTGCCAAAAATATTTGGAATATAGCCCACAAATCTGTTTCCGTTTATCACCAACATTTTAAGGCGAGAGAGCTTACTAAAACCTTCGCTTAACTGGCCAGAGAAATTGTTGTTGGAGATTGAAATCTTCTCCAAGGCTGCCAACGAGTACACAGAATCTGGTAGATAACCAGAAAGTGAATTGGAATCCAGATACAATTGCTGGAGAGATGTGTGGCAATTGTCTAAACCGTCAAGATTTCCCACAAATTGGTTCATCGACAAATCAAGAATCTGAATCCCACGCGAGAAGCTGCAAATTTGAGAAGTGACCCGGCCTGTGAATGAATTGTTGCTAATGTTGAACACAACAAGGTCTGGAAATCTACTAAGTTTGAACAATTCCTCACTGAACAGATTGCTAGAAATATTCAATGACTGTATGGACAACAAGCCAGAAAGAGCCCTGGAAACCTCCCCCGAAAGGTTATTATGGCTCAAATCAAGAACCTGCAGCTGCTTCAAACTAGAGAGTTCGATAGGCAGCCCGCCTTCAAGATGATTTCCAGAGAGATCAAGTAATTTCAACCGTTCCAAGCGGCCCAATGATGGCGAAATGGCACCTTTGAGACCCTTTCGGGGCAGAACCAGCATCGAGACTCTGCTACTGTAACTTGAACCATTGTTGTGACTGCTGCACCCAACACCATCCCACTGACAGCAGCTGGTCACGTTGGACCACGCCGTGACAATGGATCCATCTTTGAGGTTTCCTGCGAATTCCTCAAGCGCCAATAAATCATTGGGATCACAGGGTTGAATGCGAGGTTTGAGACTCGCGGATGAGCATATAAAGCAAGCAAGGAGTACCCACTTGAGGAAAGTCATCGGAACAAATCCCGGCACCACTATTAACAAAGCCAACGTCCTGACGCAGCTCAAATGAAGGCAAAATCCCCCATATGAAGGTGTCAATGTTTCTGAGCAACTCTGGTTTTCGAGAAAAAGATGGCCAAAGGAAGAAACTTATAAGCTCACATACCCAGAAAAGAACACCCGCAAAAGAATGCAAATTTGCAAGTCTCAAACTGCGAACGAAGCAACAAGAGCGATAAAAATATCAGAGATCACCAATCCCCATAGCAGGGCTCTACTTGACTTTCACATATACAACTCTAGGACCAACTAACAACGTGCAAAAGAAGCAACACTATCCATCACTGGATAGCAAAAATCAAGGAAGCGATTTGGGATCCCAAAGCCCCCGATGGAACCTAAACCCTTGACCGAAAGATTAACACAACCCCCCCTCCCCCTCAAAAACCGTATATCTATATATATATATATTTAACAGTGGTGAACAGTCACACTACCACCCTCTCCCTTTGTAGTGAGAGCAAGAAAGTCTTCCCAAGGCGAAGAAACTTCAAACCCACATCCCAAGACACCTGTAAAACAACAAAAGAGCAACTGTCAGCAAATCCAAGAAACAACTGGCAGCAAGATGCGGATTAGTTAAACTTGAAACCAGATCCCAGGGTCACAAATTTACTGCCAGACCAGATTAATTGCATCCAACAAGAAAGAAACAGACCTTAGCATTGACCAACCAGTTTAGTTTAGCCCAAATTTTCAATCAGCATTAAAACATCACTTCTTGGGGAAGCAAAAGCTCCCCGTGATCCCAACATCCACAGTGTCAACTTTTTCCGCTAATGGGTTCTCAATTTCAAAGCCAGCTCTCTCTCTATCTCTCTCTCTCTCTCTCTCTCTCTCTCTCTCTCTATCTCTCTCTCGCTTCTGAAGTCTTTTCCTGGTTTTTTTAATTTAAATTTATTTTTTATATCCTGTTGTTTTCTCTCATCTGAAGTCACGAAGAGAACATTATGCCTTCCTGACAAACAAAAAAAAAAAAGGTTTTTAATTTGAAAGTGAAGACAAATGACCTGACTTTTTGGACGTGTCTTGCTTTGCTTTTTGTTCTGTATTTTTCTTTGTTCTTTCTTCTTTTTTTTTTTTTTTATTTCATGCTAAAAGTATTAAAATAAAATTTACACATTGAATTATATATTATTCTTTATTTTTTATTTTTACCTAATGATTTAAATTTTATCTTTTAATTTTTATTCAGAGTTAAATTAAATAACAATGCAATAAAAATACACATAAAATATCAAATAATTTATATATCATTTTATATTTTAAAATCTAATCAATTTTTTTATTAAATGATATCACGTCATTTACCGTATACTCGTTGCATTGCTCTGACGAGGTTGTCACGAAGTTTTTCTTTTTTCTTTTTTCTTTTTTCTTTTGATTTGTTTGGTTTGAAAAAAGAAACATCACAGTTGACAACAAGCGAGTGCGTCAACAATCTCTGCCTGGAGGCTTTGGATGGTCAATGCCTAATTTTGTCTCCTTTCTCCCTCTCACTCTCTCACAGTCTAATAAAGAGGGAAAACTTCGTTGGACTTTCCATCCTCCCCCCCCCCCCACCCCCGCGTTTGACATATGTGCGCAGACAAAAAAGGATAATTGATTTTGAAGTGCTTTTACAATTTTTTCTTTTTTAATTAGCTGAAATAATAAATGAAGTTCTAATGAGTCATGACATTTTTTTTTTTTACATCCGAAAATATGCCATTTGATTTTATAATTAACAATAATTAAAGGATCAAATTGATGAAAAGTTTACTATAATTATAAAATTTAGAGATAAAATTACTTGAACCTTTAATCTGAAGTCTAGAATTAATGAAAATGTTGCATCCATACATCCATACTTGTAAACTATCCAATTTCTTTGATTTCTTTTTTTTTTTTTGGGACTTAGGCTAAACTTGGGTTTTTTTTTTTTTTTAATGCTATCTTAGACACGAAACAATATAAAGTGCTTGTAGCTGGGGAGGAAAAATATTGAGGGAAAAAGGTTAAGAAAGAGAAGATTTTTCTTATTATCCTCTGTTTGGATAATATGGGAATGCATGAAATGAAAACAAAGAGAAACTCGCTTTCTTTTTAATGATGAAGGAAAACAAGGGAAAACAAAACTCTTCTTGGAAAATCACCAAATAAATGACAAATTTGAATCTATGAAGCTAAGAATGATATGGCAATCTTGAAATTGATGCAGCTTTCTCCTCCTCCCGGCTTTGGGAAGACCGAGTGTTACAAGTAAAAAGCATGCCTGCCCACCAAAGATTTTCTTTCACCTTTTTTATTTTTATTTTTATTTTTGGCAACTTTCATTAATTCCCCAGAAATTAAATTGCAAATTAACCAAATAAACAACATATCACTTCATTTTCGGTTCCTATGTCTGTAACACATGTTTATGTTGTCCATATGAATCAAGAAAATGTTTGAGTCAAGTTTACTAGAAGGTGTTCGGCACGCATTGATGTGAGCTAAATCATATTTTTATTTTGTGGGGAAATTTTAATTTGTAAATAATAATTGAAAAAACTTTATGGTTTTCAAATTTGTTTATTGTAAGTAGAAATTATTGGAAGTGCATTTTAAGCATCATCCAATTAAGAAAAACTAATTTGAAAATGGGGATATAAATGACACACGTTTACTCCTATTATTTGGAGTTAATAGGTTGAATTCCATCTCATTTCACTTTTAGGATATTAAAAAAAAAATTAGGCATTTTATTATATAAGTCACGTGTTCTAATATTATGAAATAGTATAAAATTTTTAAAAAATAGAAAAAATATTTTATTATATAATTATGAAAATAATAATTTATTATTTTACTATTTTTATTAACAAATATATATTAAATTGTAAATTACACGATAAAAATAATTTTTTCGATATAATTACACAATAATTTAAATAAATAAAAATTTATATATAAGTTATATGTTTATTATTTTTTTATTTTAAGTCGATTTCGCTTTATATGGACAATGTAAGATTATAAATGAATTATATTAAAAAAAGTTAATATAAAAATTTTCACTAACTAATTTGCTTATTTATGAAATTAGTGGATATTTTTGTTTTATTGTTTAGTTTTGAAATTTTTGTTTACTAGAAAGTTGTCTTAAAATAAATTTTTTAAAATTATTTTTGTCAAAACTCATAGCATGATAAAATTTCGAGCTTGAAAAAAAAATAAAAAAATAAATATATATATTAAGATGTAAAATGATTGTTAAGGGAAAAGAAAAAAATTGGTAGTATCTTTTAGAATTAATTGGATTTTTAACTAAAGTTTTTTTTTTAATTATTTTTTCTCTAACTAACTAAGATGTTTGTGACCTCATATGGGTTATAATAATAAAAAAAATATATTGATTCCCACAACTAGAAAAAGTTAATGCCACAAAAAGTGAGAGATAATCACATGTGAAGTCATTGTAATGGGGAGGATAAGAAGAGGCCTTATGCAAAAGGGTTGAAAAGTTTTATATTTAATAAATCCGCCTCAGGAGGAATTTATGGACTTAGAAAGCGGGGGGGAAACAATTGTGGTGATGAGGATGGAAGACTTCAGGGACAATTAATTTATGTTTAATGTCATTATTATGGTTGAAACAATGAAGAAAGCCAGGAGAAGAAGAAGACAAAACTCCCAAAAATGACCAATTACGAAAACTAAAGCATTTGCTAATGTCACGAGTTTAATTACATTATATAATTTAACTTAATAGAATAAGCAAAGATTCCATAGCACATAATAACTCATAATCATCAAGTCTCCTCAAATCTTTATAAAAATGTTACCGTTTAATCAAATCACTAATAAGATCATTATTTATTTTTATTTTTATTTTTCCTTCATTGCATCTTGACTTTAAGCGTCCCAATGCTAAGACGGATTATGTTCAATATCCCAAATCATCAGTTAGGGACCTCATCAATAGAAAAGTTTAAATAATGCTGTTTTGACACCCCAAAGTCTCAAGAGGAGGAAGGAAAACAAAGAAGAAAATTAAACTCTATACTTCTTGGAAATGATTGAGACACGCTCTTTTTCTTTTTGTTTTTCTTCTTCTTCTTCTTCTTCTTCTTCTTCTTGTTTTTTTTTTTTTTTTTACCTTTTTCGTTGTGGGAGCGTTTGAGACGCACTCTAATGGCAGCTGCAGATTCAAACCAAACCAAGATTTAGACTGGAGATTGTGAACAGAAGTCGATTTGTCAAAGGTGGGAGAGTGGTAAACTTTTGGATTAGGTTAAAGTTACACAATATATCATCTTTAGACTTTTAATATATATAATCTCAATTAATAATACATTACAAACATGCTTCTAATGAATCCCTCGAGTTTGAAGTGGCCATCTAACTAAATAAAATAAAATAAAATAAAATTCCGGTTATAATTTTTTTAAAAATTAATATATCGGATAATTATAATAATATGCGTTCAAGTATAGAAATATATATATGTAATTATTATTTTCTTTTCATTTTCTTTTTTGATTAGAAGCCGGGAGAATTGACCGGCCGGACGCAATCCGTCGTAGGGATTGAAACTTGGATGAAGGCTATGGGCGGACGTCACGGGGCTAGTGCGGCGCCCTCTAACACACAGAGTCGTTGAAAAGACAATGCTTTGCAGCTGGCCGGCTTGCCATGGTCAACGCCGCCCTTGCATTACATTGGCTTGTGATCCCCAACCAAACCCACTTTCCTTTTGTCACCTGAGTCATGGGCTCGGTTCACTTTCCACTGGATATTTGTAATCGGCTGCATGCAGAGTCAATGGGTAAAATTTTTGCAAAGCTTTGCACCCCAACTTCTTCATTTCTCCGCAAATCTAAAAAATTGAAGGTATTGATTTAATAAAAATATTGATTATCATTCATATAAATTCAAATCTGAGAAATCTATTGACCCTTTGGTTCAATTTTTTTTATAAGAAAAACTTATTAATGTTTGGATTCAATATTTCCCATAAAAAAAAATTGAGGGAATTTGTAATTTGTAATTCAATGTTTTGGTTCAATTATGGTTGTTGTTGTTGTTAAAAGAGGTTTCTAATTTCCTTCTTTTTAAAAAAAAAAAATTTGGTAAAAGAAAAGGCAATCAGTAACTTATGCTTAATTCAACCTTTTTTTTAATTTATGATTTTTTTTAAATACCAACTTGAAATAATTTTAAATAAAAACAAAAAAAATAATTATGAAAACCTAAAACAAAAATTTTTCAATGTTTCAAAATCTTATATATATATATATATATATATATATATATATATATAATATAAAAAATTTCTCTTTTTACTTAAACTCATTATTTTTGTTTTTCCGTAAATAAACTTGAAGAGAGAGAGAATGGTTGAAAAGGCATCGTGTGGTATTTTTGGCAAGTTGCTGGGGAGCCTCTTCCTATCGCATCAGCACAGCACCCAATGAGGAAACGATAAAACTTTTTGTCAAATAATAAGCCTGCGGAAACAAATGGATTTCGTAGCTTTGATTGGTGGGCCCAAATTGCCCCCGCAATGAAAGCCCATTATGTACAATTCCTTGCCAGTTCATGCCACCGCAAAAGACCACTCTACTTCTTCAGAGCTCGTTTGGGAAAAAACAAAAGCCCAATATAAAATAATAATAATAATAATAATAAATTATTTTCATTTTTTGTCCCAATTTTCTTGAATTAAAAATAAAATTTATTAGAATTTTATTAATTTCTCTTTTTTATAGTTTGTCTGCGATCCTTAAATAATTTATTAATTCGAATGATTTAAAATATATTAAAATTTGTGATTATTAGTAGTGGATCACTCACAACCATAGATTCTTATGCGGAGATGAAGGCAGCAGGCATGGCGGAGACGAAGATAGCAGTAGTAGGCGTGGTGGGTGCCGGTCAGATGGGTTCCGGAATCGCCCAACTCGCCGCCGTTCACGGGCTCGATGTAAGGCTGCTTGATACGGATCCGGAGGCTCTCACTAGAGCCATCAACTCTATCTCCACTAACATCCGTCGTTTGGTCTCCAAAGGCCACCTCTCTCGGGTAAATGAAAAGCCCCGTTTGGTTTTTAGCAGCTTAACTGTTGCGTTCTTTGTTGGTTAATTTTATCATCAGCTATCAAATCTATAATTTTGTTTGGTTAATGTAAATATAAATTCTGTCAACTTTCAGGATTATAACAAATTTAACTTGATCTTCAAAATGTAAATTTTTTCATCGTTGAATTCTTTTTAACAAATGCTTATTCTTTGGGTCACTAAACAGTTGTTCCTCATATTCTCCAATTAGTAGATGGCAAAACTATATTCCGGTCATTAGCTACATAGCCAATGAACTTTTAGACGTCATTTCTGATAGTTATTACTTGTTAGAAGAGTTCAACAATTTCTAAATATCAACTTGGAAAAGGATTTCCATTCTTGGCCTCAGATGCATATATCTAAACCCATATACCATGGTCATTGAAATATAGGCTTTGGAACAAATATTTCTGAGGCAACTCTGTGATAGGCCTTGAACAAAAGAAATTTTTGATGCCATTATTCTTGTAACAATGGAGGGTGATTGAACCCATTTTAAAATTTTTTATTTTTACTTTTTATGTATCTGTTTTTTTTTTTTTTTTTTCAGAATTGTGAGGAAATGCATCTGTAGAATTATTTAACGTAAATTTTGAGTATATTCATTTGTTTTTTTTTTTCTCTCCTGAAAGTATGCAACCTGCCTACCTCCCTTCGACAGGCTGTAGGTGATGGTGCTTTGGGCAATCTTAGATGTTCCTCGAGTTTGGAAGAGTTGCGCACTGCAGACATTATTATTGAAGCTATTGTGGAATCTGAAGATGTGAAGAAAATGTTGTTTGTTAAACTTGATAAGATAGCAAAGGGTTCTGCCATATTAGCATCCAATACAAGTTCCATCTCCATCACTCGTCTAGCATCTGTAACTAGGAGACCAAGCCAGGTTGTGCCTTATGCATTTGAAAGGAATAGCTGCTCTCTTCCTCTTAAATATGGAGTGATTAGGTCATAATTCTGATTAGATGAAAATTGTTGTCTGCAGGTGATTGGCATGCATTTTATGAACCCTCCTCCTGTAATGAAATTAGTTGAGGTCGTGCGTGGTGCTGACACATCAGATGAGACACTTCATACAACCAAGTCCTTGGCAGAGAGGTGACTGTACTACTATATTCTGTATTTGCAATCTAAGGATTTCTACTACTAAGTGGCTTCAAATGAAATTTTCCGTCAATACTTTGAGGAAGCTCTCCATTGGTCGAGCTTGGCCCGCCCCACTGGAGTGGTTGCTCGAGGGGATGGGAGAGGGTTAGCTTTCTGTTATATACTCCAGTGTCCAATGGGCATCCTTGAAGACTCCCCTAAAGAGGTTTTTTACTCATAGTCGATGTTGTATGTTTCTTTGATAATACGCCATGCCCAAGCAAATGGAGCCTCTTTTGCGTCTAGAGAGGGACTATTTACGCAATGGCGAGAAAATGGCCCCTCCCTTTTGTCTACTGTTTTCCATCGAATTTATGCAATTTGTGCTCTACCCTTTATTCTTACAACATACTAATTGCCTCTGCAGATTTGGCAAGACAGTTATTTGCTCTCAGGACTTTGCTGGCTTTGTGGTAAACCGGATCCTAATGCCAATGATAAATGAAGCATTTTATGCTCTATATACGGGAGTGGCAACAAAGGAAGACATTGATGCAGGAATGAAATTGGGTACAAACCATCCAATGGGCCCTTTAGAGCTTGCAGATTTCATTGGGTTGGATGTCTGCTTGTCAATAATGAACGTTCTTCAGGCTGGCTTAGGTGGCAGTAAATATGCTCCATGCCCTCTTCTTTCACGGTATGTTGATGCAGGTCGACTTGGAAGAAAATGTGGTATTGGTGTATATGACTACCGCAAAGCACCTCAACAAGCAAAACCAGCCAGTCAACTCTAAAAGTATAGAATATTTTTCAAACCATATGCTGCTATGCTTTTGCAATCTGTATAGATGGCTCGACTCCAGTGTGAAAGACAACGGCCAGTCGATGCCATTTCCAACTCTTTGTTCGTAGATTGAAAGATGACGAGACACCTGAAAAATTGTGTTTACAGTAATAAAGCAAAATGTGGTGTCTATTATCCCACAGGTCATGTATGCCTCTTATGACTTTGAGTGTGGTTTTGTGCAGTAATAACTAATGACGTCTGATTATTATTCCCTCTTTTGTTCCTCGTTAGTTATTATTCATGCACAAGATGTGAAATACACGACTCATATCATGTTGAATCTCCCTTTCACAGTAGAGAGAACCCATAGCTCCTCCTCCATGTTCAATAATTTTGTGAGTTGATGAGATCCATATTCATTGTCCTTGACCTCGTACAACGCAGTTCCATGTCACAGTATGTATTGCAAACACAGCACAGGAAACCGGACTAGAAGCAATAGCCATCAACTAATAATGCAAATAATACATTGTAGTGCTTGCCAGCTCATCGGTCTTTCACGAGAGACAGTGTGAAAGGAGGGGCCTGAATTTCAAGATAAGCGACCAAACGGGACCCACGACAAGAATAACAGCCTATAATGGTATTCAAGTTCGAGAGTGACTTTTGTCCAGGACGACCCCACTACTGCCTCTCTCCTTGAATCCAAAGTGGAAATATTAGGCAAGCATCTTCCCTATTTGAAAGCGATTGAATGGGAATCCTAAGAGCCATTATTATTATTATTATTTGTTCAATACTGTAATGATCAATAATTAGCTTGTTAGATATTAGAAAGTAAGGAAAATGTAGATCCAAGAATATCGCACGAAGTACTTTTACACTCAAACTAAATCCCACGTTACCATGAAAAATGTGGAGGTAGGTGGGAGTGGAACTCCCAACGTCCCTCCAAAATAATGCTCTTGTAGCCCACTGGACTAGTAGTATGGTTCTAGGGGCCATTATAAAGTTGAAAAAAAGTGAAAAGGGACAAAAAATTGAACGTCATTAAAGATAAGAAAGAAGACAGAAAGGCATAGAAATGTAAAATTACATAAAGCAAGAAGAGAGAATACATGATAAAAAGCCAAGACGTTTAGCTACATGTGAGTCTTGGGTTTTGGAGGGTCATCCTGAGAGAAGGTAGAAAGCAAAGCAATGAAGTTTTTGTTCCAGTGCCCTTGTTGCTCGTGTTTCTGCTTCATGAAGCCCCAGGGGGGAAAGCCGAAGGCCAAAGAAGCAAAGGCAGAGACACCCGCCAGCAAGGAAAAAGCAGCCAAGCAAGAGAAGAAAGAGTGATAAATAGAAGTGCAATGTTAATGCCCGAAAAAAGGATGAAAAACTACTTTCATGATTAATTTGCGTGCTTTATCCCGTCTGTTCAAGGAAATTGAATGTAGCCTCTTGTTTTTTTTTTTTTTTTTTACTACTTGTCCATTAACAAGTGCTTTTGCGTTGTATTGCCATCCAAGGGAAATAAGAGGCCCTGTTGCCCAAGTTAGGCAAGCAAGAATATGCTAATTGGTTGTACTGCTAGATTGTGCAATGCATATGGGATTTCTCCAGTGGCATAAGTGAATCGACAATTCTTCGTAAAAGGGGTTTTTAGGTTATGGACCAGAACCATTTTGCAGCATCTGGCTTAGCAGTCTTAAGACGGTGAATTTTCTCTCCTATTTGCTCTTTCATTTGGTAATAGTAGCTTTTGTGCAACCCTTGTGGTTAGCTCTGCAGGGTATTGCTCTTTCATTCTTAAACGGTGACTTCTCTGTGAATTAGAGATCTGAAAGGAATCGGGTTGGACATGTTCGGATCCAGACTACTTTCAAGTTTTGAGTTACTTTGGAATGAGTCATTTTTGGATTATATCGCGTTCGGGTCAGGTTCAAGTTTTAGATGTTTATATTTAAGACGCATTTGAGTCGTCTGCACATCGATACACTAATTTTAAAGAAAAATTTTTCTTTTTCATTAATTTTTTATTTGGTCATATTTTTAAAATAGATGAATTATATTATTATACACACTGGCATCACCTTCCTGTGTGCTTCTTTTGTGCATTATTTGTATTTATTACACCAACCAACCATGTTACTGATGGGAAGGTGCACTTTAAATTTTAGCTCATTCTCAAAAAAAAAAAAAAAAAAAAGAAGATTTAATTATTGATGGTGTAGTTAATGATTTAATATACTGTTTTGTGTATTAATATGAATTTGAGTATTTTTATTATTATTATTGTTGCTCGTCTATGAATATAAAATGAGAATTTATAAAAGGTGTATATTGTTAAATTTTAGATTTATTAGCACTAAAATTAAGTACGAGAAAATTTGTTTAATCTTATCATTATTCAAGTGATAAATTCTTTTTAGAATAGAGATTAAATAAAAATATTAATCAATGACCCTCAATTTTTAATTTACAATTAAACAACATATATGTAATTTATTTATTTTTTTGATAAAAAACAATTATAATTACTAATGTGTTCTGTTTTTTTTTTTGATAAAATGAGAATCTGTTTTAGACAATTAAATAAAATAATTTTCTTTTAAAAAAATTAACTTTCCCACCCCCCCCCCCCCAAAAAAAGAAAAAACTAACAATTGCTGGGTAGAGCAGGAGAACCCAGTAATCTAGTCAAACATTCAATGAGAAGAAGGCCACGAGAACCGATGGCCCACCTGTTGTGAAAAAAAAAAAAAAAGGAGGATTGTGGATTGTATCGCACGGGAACATTGGGGACAAGAACAGTGACTCAGATGAATTTACCAATGCGGGCAAGCACGAGAACACTCTTGTTAAGAGGATATGTACTGCAAGAACAAAGGGCTCCTGTCGGATAGGTCTTCACATACTGCATCATATTCGCTAAATAACACTTTTAAAATTTTAAGTTTATCACAAAAAATTTAAATTAATAGATAGAGGATTTTATAATTATTATAAACCATATCATGTCTTTGTGCTTTGTCGATATAAAAATTTGTATATTTTAATATATATTTCAAATGTATACATAATTAAATTAGATGAGATGAATTGAGTATCAATATTATATTCTAGTAATATTGAATTAATTTAATTAGAATAAAAATATAAAAATGATAAACTAAAATCTAATACTAAATCAAATAACACCTTAAATCTTAATATTTACTTAAAAATTCGAATAGTAAAACAAAAACAAAAAAACTCATTAAGAAGGATTGGGTGTATCAACTATTTATATCTGTAAAATTTTGTACTTCTGGACATAAATTAGGGCCCAAATGACTTTTAGAGAAAATGGGCTGGGCCGTGTGCCGAAACCCTTTGCTTCGTCAGCCATATATGGGTCGGTTATGGAAAATGGGTCAACAACAGCTCTTTGCCCGCCCGCTCTTGCGGAACTTTTGCAAACGAGTGCTCAATGCTTTGCCACGCAAAGGAAACCATTATGATCAATGCCACGTGAAACATGTCGGATTGGATAGAGAATGGTCAATGTTTGCTCCTTCGACCTAAGTTTTGCTGTTTTCAAGGCTATAAAGAAGGGAATATAATATAATATAATATAATATAATATAATATAATAATAAATATTATTATTATTATCATATTATTTTTATTAATTATATCCATCTCTACCCATCATTTTTTTTTGTGTGCCAAGTACTTTTCCTCAATTTTATATCCATTCTTCCATTAAACTAGCATTTTTCTTTTCTTGGCTTTATCACACTTTGAAATATATAATAATAAGAGTTGGTATAACTCAAAGCTATTCCTTAAAATAAGCCCAACTAAGTATTTGAATCTTTAATTATTAGATGTATTTTTAATATATATATATATATATTACTTTTAATTCTTGAAAACAAGTTGCTCGTACCCACAGCAGCTTTAATTATTTTCTTTAAGTTATTTGGATAAAATAGAAATTAAAAAAAAAAAGAAAAGAAAAGAAAAGAATTTGTGTACAAGATTAGTCAAGTAGCCCCATTCTCGTATGTGAGTCATGTTACCGAGACACCATTCATCCACTAAACTGCTCCGCTTACCATTTTAGTTACGCAAAAGGGTGAAAATAGATTTGTCGTGGAAAAAAGATTAATTTCACATTAAAATATTTTTATAATTATAATTATGTTATTATTATTATTATCATTTTAAAATTCAATTAATTCATTAATTAACAAAATAGACTAAATAAAATAGTTCATTAATTAAAACTGAGTATAGGATTACTTATGTAGCCCCATTTTCGTACACGTCTCACTACGCGGACAACGAATTTGAAGGCTGAGGTAGACAAAATATAGATCGAAATATGAAAAATAATAAAAAAAAATCATAACACTTTTAAGTTTTATTCCGACCACTCATCCACTGAACTGCGACCCTTCCAGTTTTTCGCATACAAAAAGGTTCCATTGGCCAAAAAAAAAAAAAAAAAGCAAAAAAAAAAAGAGGTCGTGGTTCAGCGGCATTTGGCAGGCGCCAGCAGCCTTTTCTGTCCAAACTCCAACGTTCTGTCCAAAGCCATTTGAAAACCGCATCTTCAATTCAATGACAGCCTCCTTCTAGCCTCCAATGAGAACGAGGCTGACTCCAAACAAGGGGAGCATGTCTGATAAGGACGAGAGAGTCCGAGCCAAAATGGGGTCCCGTGATTAAGTCTTTTATCATATCAACAACATAATTCGCGAGTTGACAAAGTTATTTGCTTATTTTTATAATTTTTAATATAAAATTCTGAACACATATTTGCATTTTAGGCTTTAAATTTCAGCTACCGCACCGCGGTCAGGGTTCTTAAATGTTAAAGTGTCCTCTTAAGGGCTGTTTCCAACTTTGGGCTGATGGTATTCATTTGGATCCACTGACGCTAGAAGGCTTATTGAGCGTCAAGGGGAGTGAGTGCTCTGAGCGACCTGTATAGAAGAAACAGAGATGTCATCGGATGCAAGTCTGGATGCTGTATTGTTAGAGACTAATGGGGCTGGCCAGCAAAGTGAGGGGAGATGGTGGAACAAAGTGTTGGACACGGAAGAGGCCAAGAAGCAGACCTTCTTTTCGCTGCCCATGGTTCTAACCAACGTTTTTTATTACCTCATCACTTTGGTGTCTGTCATGTTTGCTGGCCACCTTGGTGAGCTTGATCTTGCCGGCGCCACCCTCGCCAACTCGTGGGCCACCGTCACTGGTTTTGCCTTGATGGTAACGCCTCACCACTTGCTAGTTTCTCTTTACGTCTTCCTTTCTTACGTCTTTCTTTGCCCCAAGCTAAAACTTAATTTCTCTTTAGTTTCTCGAGCCCTTTGCTCTCCCTCTTTTTATTTCCTCTTTTATTTTCCCTTTGTGGCTTCAGTTATTTGTTGTAGTTAGTAGTTTTTAGGACCAGTAACAGAGTTTTGTTATTGGCTAGTTAATGGCGATTATGATTGATTATGTTAGTCTGCCCATGAAAAATATGCATCGGGCTTGGAAGGGAAGAGCAAGAGTATTCAAATCAATTGTTGGCTATTCTGCAATCGTTTACATAAGGTTACCGTGATCTTACATTGCACGCCAAAAGGTTACTTTTGGGGATAAGGTAATACTCCGTCATAAGGTATTAGATCTTGCCTCTGTCTACCGTACGACCCTCGACTTGGCGTATTTCGGTGCATGTCCAAGAACATCGATAAGGTCGTCAATGAGGTGTGTGAAAATGTAACGGGTGCACACTATCCAAATTTCACATTGTAAATGATCTTTTGGGAGAAGATAATGCCCCTTAATGCTATGCTCCACATATGAGGGATAAACTTCAAGAATAGAGTAAGCCTGACATTTTGATAGCATGTAGATCCAAAGAGATAATTTTTTTTTCTTTTTTTCTTTTCTTTTTGCGTACATGCATTGCACTGTCATTAGATCATTGATTCCATGTCAAATTCACTGATCAATCTTCTTGAATTTGGAGTTGCACAATCAGACTTTGTCATTTATGCCTTTGATTGCGTGGTTAGCTGCAATGGACTGGTGCAGTCCTGGGGCATTTCATAAGAATTCATTTTACTGCATTTAGCATGCACATTGAATAAGATAATATTCCTATTAGAGATATCGTACTCTTCCATGTGCCATACAAACCGTCTTGAAAGTAAGAATTAGAGTGATTTTTGGCTTTGTCTCACGAAACGATACAGAAGAGCTCTTGGACTGGCACATTGTCATGTTTCAGGAATTTGTGCGGAAAATTTGCTGATTGATTAAAAGCTTAGTGGAAGGAATTGTCCAATGATTATAGGTAAATATGCCAGTCAAGTCAGGTTGTAAATCATATCATTTGTTAATTGAATTCATCTGCAAATCAGTAAGATGTTGGGTAAGGTCTGCCAAATAATGTCTTCTACATGTGACCAAGTTCTTATTGAACCTCAAATTCCATATATTGTTGCAAGCTTGTTTATTTGTTCTTGAAAGGAAGCGCCATGTTCATTTAAATGTAATGGAATGACATGTACAGTAACACAAAGTGAAGATTTACTTGGGAAGAATTTTCTTGTGTTATACTTTGTAATACTCCATTGCAGACAACTAAATGTCTCTCTCTCTGTGTGTTTTTTGGTTCTTTCTGGTTTAGACAGGGTTAAGTGGGGCACTTGAAACACTCTGTGGTCAAGATTTCGGTGCAAGACTTTATAGGATGTTGGGAATTCATCTGCAGGCTTCCTGCATTATATCAATCTTCTTTTGTGCCATCATATCAGTAATATGGTTCTACACAGAGCCAATACTAGTCTTGCTCCACCAGAATTCTCAGATTGCTGCCAAAGCTGCTCTCTATATGAAGCATCTTATTCCTGGATTATTTGCATACAGCTTTCTGCAGAACATTTTGAGGTTCATGCAGACACAATCTGTTGTCATGCCCCTCATGATACTCTCCTGCATACCATTGTGCATTAACATTGGCCTTGCTTATGTTCTGGTTCATCTCAGCAGTCTTGGATATAGTGGTGCTGCAGTGGCAGCTTCAATTTCGTTATGGATATCAGCTCTAATGCTGGCCCTGTATGTGAATTGTGGGAAAAAGTTCAAGCAGACATGGGAAGGAGTGTCTCTGGAATCATTCCATTACATTGTCTCCAACTTGAAGTTAGCCCTGCCTTCTGCTGCAATGGTGTGGTGAGTTTACTCAAGTGCTGATGGTTTTAACTCATTTCTATACATTCCTGACAGCCACAACATTAATGGATGATTTTATCTGCGTCAGCCTCGCTAATGCTGTCCTAACTCTTTTAGCAAGCTCAGTTGACAATCCTCAACAAAGTTTACCTGAACGTCTGACAGTAAAGAGCTCTATGAATCAAACTGTTCTTACTTTTTATAGATGTAGCTTTCCAAGCCTATGGCATAGAATGCAGTCCAGTTTAAAAGCATTCCAATAATCTACTAGTTTTAGTAGTGTACCCTTACAAAACTTTTTATTTGTTTGTCAGCTTGGAGTATTGGGCTTTTGAGGTTCTGGTTTTAATAGCAGGACTGATGCCAAACTCAGAAATTACTACCTCCTTAATTGCTATGTGGTACTTATTGCCGTTGGCTCTTCTCTTTCCTCTAATTGTTTTAATTGCCTCACTAAAATTGCAATTCTTGTGTCTGTACTGTTTTATTTTCCTGTGGTATATTTTCAGTGTGAACACAGAAGCTGTAGCCTACATGTTAATCTACGGTCTCAGTGCAGCTGCAAGGTATGTTGATAAATTAGAGCATATTTCATGCTTTATTTCTGTGTTTCTGCAGCTTTAGCCTTTTGTCCCAGAGACATTGAAATTATTCCCTTCTCCTGGTAGCACGAGGGTGTCTAATGAATTGGGAGCTGGCAATCCAGAGCGAGCTAAGAATGCGCTGCTTGTGACACTCAAGCTCTCTGTCCTTCTCGCTGTTGCGCACTTGTCTTGGCTCTAGCATTTGGGCACAACGGCTGGGCTGGCCTTTTCAGTCAGAGCCACTCAATAAAGAGGGAATTTGCTGCCTTAACTCCCTTACTGGCCATGTCTATTACAGCTGATGCTATACAAGGTGTCTTATCAGGTACGAATCATGCACCATAATAATAAATATTAAACGCACTGGCAAACTTCTGTTCCACCAACAATAAGTTTTGCCAGTTTGATACTCCCAAAACCATCCATCAAAGTGACGTCGAAAGTGAAAAAGAATAAATAAATGATTACATAGTTTTTCGTGATCAGTTGCGTGAGACTGACTGAGATACTGCAGGGGTGGCCAGAGGCTGTGGTTGGCAGCACCTCGCTGGTTTTGCTAACCTGGCAACATTCTATTTCATTGGCATGCCTATAGCTTGTGTTCTTGGATTCAAGTTTAAGCTATATGCCAAGGTAAAAATTCCTGGATGGAGTGCAATTGCCTACTAACTTCTTAATTAGCAATCAGTAACGTAACTGTTGTTTCTTTACTTTGTTTTAGGGTCTGTGGATTGGCTTAATATGTGGACTTGTTTGCCAAGCCACCGCTCTTATGTTGATTACACTTCGGACCAAATGGACAAAGGAGCCTTCTTCGGAAGGCGGAGACAAAGAAAACCCAGTTCTGGCGTCGCACGTCTACGGCTAAGACCTCGACCCAAGCATGGCACATTTTCAGCTCTCGCCCTGTTGAGTTTTGGAGAAATCGTCAGATATACAGAGACTCAATCGAGAGTTAATAATCATTGTTTCGTGCTTCTAAATTTTCTCTCATGGGATTGAACAACTTCAGACGTTCAGCCACAATGATATAATAAGCCATGCACGCTTCCATCGCCAGCTCCCCATTCTTTTTAAAGATTCTTTGCCAAGTGATTCCAAAGATTAACCGTCTCTTTTTATTACAAATAATTCGACCTACCTCTATATAACTGCTGATAGTTCCAACCGCTTTGGAATATGCAGATTATCGTTTCATGGTTGCCGCGCCCCATGGTCGTATGTTGTCCGGTCACAGCTTCAGTGTTTAAATCTGATAAACACAGTAATTGTTGATAAAATTATAAAATATTACTTCTTTTTTTTTATTCCAAAAAAAAAAGGGGGGGGGGGGAGTAGTTGAACGGCTATGTCATGCACGTTTTATATGTGTTTTCATTTGCTTTTATTTTCCTCCAATACGTAACATGCAACGTCACACATTGGTCGGCACATTAACACGTGCCGGCTACGTGTAACTTGTGGACACCATCAATGCACTTTAATTTAATTATTAATTATTTTCTTTCTTCTGTTTTTCCCTTATTGAAATCTGTTATTCGGTAATCAATAAAAAATCGTGGCTAAAATTCCATCGCCACGTCGTCCCATTAATTTTATTACCCTAATAATGTAGCAATTACGACGCGACAATGCGGCAGAGTGCCAACGAAGACCCAATCGGAAAAGAATCTTTTCTTGTCGTTTTCTTTTTTTTTTTTCTTTCTGTTTTTGGGTTGTATTCCTTCCCTTGCTTGCTTTAATCATCTCAGTCATAAAAAGTGAAACCGATGGACTGGCTGGCTGTCTCCACTAACTAGTTTAGTTTGAAGGTTTTGTATTAAGGACAAAAGATCCGTATTGTACTTCTATAAAGTACTGTTAAATAGTATAACTTATATCAAAAATTATATGAGAACATTCGTTAAAGTTGTCAATTTTTGTTATATATATATATATATATATATATAAATTATATTAATAAAAAATGGAATTTTTATTGTTGTCGGGTCAATGTTTGATGTTTTGTCAGTTTCATTTATAGCAAAATGATATGGAAACGTAAGCGCGTGAGAGGGACATGAGGTTGTTTTTTTCTATAAATATTCTCTAATAAAGCCAGGCAAAAATTGAAATGAGAATGAGAATAAGAATACAATGCTTTGCTTTGTCCAGAGTTCAATTAAAATAAATGACGGTTCGATGATTATTAATGTAATTTTACACACTTGCAACGACCTAAATGCTTTAGAACTTGTGAAACGATTAATTTTCTTGATGCGCCGAGTTCTTAATTCCTACCCCCTCCAACCAAAAACAAAAAAAAAAAAAAAAAAAAGGGAAAAGGAAGATTATCATTTTCTCAAATTTTTTTTGAGATATTCATTTAATTGTGATTATATTTTTTATATAAAAGTTTTATATATTTGTATATTATTATTATTATTATTATTATTATTATTATTATTGCAAAACATTCCTTTTCATGACAATATATTTTTGAGAGGCATAAGTGTCATCTTACGTCATTATTTTTCTTTTCGTTCTAATTTTCTTATTATATTTGTACATAAAAAGATACTTTTTATTTCTAAATCATCTAAACGATTAATAAAAAATTATTTTATTTTTTTCAATGAATTTTGTAATGTTAATTCATCCGTTTTTAAGAATATAATTGAATGATGGTCTTATACAATATAAATTTATATTATTATTTTTTATTTTAAGTAAATAATATTTATTATATAATATAAAATTATTAATAAACTATACTTGCTTAAAAAAAAATCAACTTTTCTTTGACAATCCATGCCAAATTCAAACACTCCATTAATGTGATGGTTAGGAATTTGAGTTGGAATTTGACTCTTTCCCCTTTTTTTTTTTTTGGGGGGAGGGGGGTGTTCAGACAATGGGACGGGAACAGGAGCAATGGATGCTGTCGTGTGAGAAACGAGTAATCTTTTCTGTCATCACGTGAATAAATGACTTTTGTCTTTATCTTCTGTCAAAAGCCAAGCCACGAACTTTTTCGTTCCTTCAATAGTAATGAAAGGCCACCTCACGGGCTCGACTCTACTGGTATTTTCTTTTCATTTTCTAAGCTTCTCTTTGCGTGGTTCTGATTTAGGGAGGTTGTGAGAGCAGCTTAAGTTCCGCCATCGAGTCTTTCAGCAGCCACGAGGGGAGAGTACGGGGAGGAAGAGGTTACAGGAGACACGGGACAGAAATGTCTCCAGAGATGATGGATCGGGAAAATGGGTTGACAGAGGCCAATGGGGCTAGTCCACAAAGTGAGAAGAGGTGGTGGAAGGAAGTTTTAGACAAGAAAGAAGCTAAGAACCAGGTCTTGTTTTCGCTGCCTATAATTCTGACTACTGTTTTCTATTACCTCATCACTTTGATCTCTGTTATGTTCGCCGGCCACCTTGGGGAACTTGAACTTGCCGGAGCCACCCTCGCCAACTCATGGGCCATCGTCACTGGTTTTGGCTTAATGGTAGCTTCACTTCGCTTTGGCTCTTCTTTTTAAAGTGTGCTTTCTTGTCTCTAAGTGTCCTTCTTTGCTTGACTTTTTCCATTCCACATCTAATGCTTGCTAAGAGTGAGAATAAGGTAGAAATTTTTGGATTTAATTTCGCAAAAATAAATAAATAAGAGCGAGCTCCTAACCATTTGTGGCCCCTTGATTATGGGCTAATTTGGTATAAACTGGTCTTATTGTACTTGACTTGGGCCGTTAATCAAAATAAGTTAATGGATAAAGTCTTCCTAATCATTTTTCCTCTACGTATCCAAGTTTCATTTGACTTTTGATATTGGATGTTCCTTTAAAGCTAATCAAATCATTCTTTCTTTGTCTTTTCCTCTGTTTTATACTTTTTTTTTTTTTACTGGTTTTAGACAGGATCAAGTGGGGCACTAGAAACACTCTGTGGTCAAAGTTTTGGTGCAGCAGAGTTTAGGATGTTGGGAATTTATCTGCAAGGTTCCTGCATTATATCATTGTTCTTTTCTATCATCGTATCAGTAATATGGATCTATACAGAGCGAATTTTGATCTTGCTTCACCAAGATCGTTACATTGCTATGAAAGCTGCTCTCTATATGAAGTACCTCATTCCCGGGTTATTTGCTTATGGCATCCTGCAGAACATTTTGAGGTTTCTGCAGGCACAATCTGTTGTCGTGCCCCTTGCCGTGCTCTCCTCCATACCATTGTGCATGCACGTTGGCATTGCATATTGTCTGATTCATCTCACGCCTCTTGAATTCCGAGGAGCTCCAATCGCAGCTTCGATCTCATTATGGATATCAGTTCTGATGCTCTCTCTGTATGTGCTTTGTGGGAAGAAGTTCAAGAAGACGTGGAATGGAGTTTCTCTAGAGTCATTCCGTTACATTCTACCTAACTTGAAACTAGCCCTGCCTTCTGCTGCCATGGTGTGGTAGGTTTATTCCATTGCTGATGATTCCATGGACAATCACCAACTTAGTGGACGAGTATCCTGTAGATTTATCTGTGTTAGCCTCGTAAATCTAGTCCAAGATTGTGTTAATAAGCTCTACTGGAAATCCTTACCGAAGTTTACTCTAAGTATCAAACTAGTTTTATTGTGCACTGCCGTGGCTTTGGAAGCCCGCAGTGTAGAATGCTTTTCAGTTCATGACATTACCTTAATAATCTTACCTTAATTATCTGCTAGTAATTTACCCTCATATCAATCTTCTTACATTTCTTATCAGCTTGGAGTATTGGGCTTTTGAGGTTCTGGTGTTGTTAGCAGGACTGATGCCAAACCCAAACATAAGTACCTCCTTAATTGCAATTTGGTACCAATAGCTCTGCCCTCTTCCTTCCCCCAACCCCCCCCCCCTTTGTTTTGAGTCTCTACTTAAAATTGAAATTCTTCTCTTTATGCAACATGGTATTTCTCCCATTGTTAACTCTATATGAATTTTTTAGTGTCAACACAGAAGCTGTGGCTTTCATGTTAATCTATGGTCTCAGTGCTGCTGCAAGGTTAGATGATAATCATTTGCATGGTTTAGGTTCTATGTTTTTGTAGCTGCAGCTTCTTCTTGCTATAGATATTGAAATTATTGAACTCATTCACATAGCACAAGGGTGTCTAATGAGTTGGGAGCAGGCAATGTGCACCGTGCTAAGAAAGCCATGGTTGTGACTCTCAAGCTCTCTGTCCTTCTTGATCTAGCAATGGTTTTAGCTCTTGTGTTTGGTCACAACATTTGGGTTGACTTCTTCAGTGACAGCCGTGCAATAAGGAAGGAATTTTCTTCCATGAGACTCTTCCTAGCAGCTTCTATTATATTTGATTCATTACAAGGAATCTTATCTGGTGAGAATCATGACTTCCTGATATTATAACCCTTCATTTCAGACAGTTCTCTTATTGATCAAGTGGGATTCTGATACTGCAGGGGTGGCCAGAGGATGTGGTTGGCAGAACTTGGCTGCTTTTGCTAACTTAGGGGGATTCTATTTCATTGGCATGCCTGTAGCAGGTGTTCTAGGATTCAAGGTTAAGCTGCACGTTAAGGTAAAGTGACATTGAAATAATGCAAGTCTCTACTAAATTCTTTAGTTTGATTTAGGAAATAGTAACCTGGCTGCTACATTTATTCTGGTGTAGGGTCTCTGGATTGGCTTAATATGCGGCCTCATTTGCCAATCTGCTGCTCTTTTCCTGATAGCAATTCGGAGAAAATGGAGGAGAACAGATGTTTCCGAAAGCAAGGATGAGAAGCAGAGAAGAGCGGAAAGCAAAGAGGTGGAAAGCCCCACTGTTGTGTAGAAAGGGGCCAAACAAATGTATCGGAGTCCATGTGGTGGACAACATGGATGAATCACCCAAGACTGGCAATGACAGTTGAAATTCCTAAACTCCGTGACGAGGTGCTGAAGGAAAACTAAATTGCTTATGATCAATTTTGTTTCTAGTTTCTTCATGTATTCCTCTGCAGTGCAAACTACTTCTTGTTCATTGCACAGGACGGATTTTCATTTGCAAAGATTAATGAATTTTATTTTTCATTACGAATTCTTTTCTTTTTCTCTAATCAATAATCCATACGGTTTTTAGACCAATGAATTTTAACTCATTTAACAATTATGATCAAATGAAAGGGAAAAACAAAAATTTACATGTAGCTTTTTTTAATTTTTAAAAATTCTCTAAAATCGAGACAGAAATTAGTTTTAGAAAGTGTTCAATCCAATGGGAATCTATAATTAATGTAGTTGATCTCCACCCTCTTCCAAGAGTCTCGTTAGCTCACATGACTACTTCTGCTTTCATTTTGGGAAACTATTAAAGTCTCAATTAACTTTCCTTTACTTCGAATTTATTTTAGTTTTTATTACTATTCTTATGAATGCACTAGTAATTCATACCATAAAGTAATAATTAACTTCTTTACTGTTGAAATTAATAAGCAATAATTGTTGCATAATGATAATTCTTATTATTAATATTTTTGTGCCGAGCCACGAGCTTCTTCTAGATAGACTTTTGGCTCGATGGCAAAAATTGGGTGTGGTTTCTCTCTTCTCTTCCCATTTCTATAACTATTTTGGTGTAATGAAAATTAAACCCCTACCTGCCTTTATTAAAGGATTTAGATAATGATGCCCTCAACTAGTTCACTCTGTTAAATTAATTAACATGAGTGGCCCATGTCATTTAAAGTATGACTCAAAATAAAAGGCCTAATATGATGGTCGGTTAGGCATAACAGTAATTTGGATCATCGGGTTTAAAATCCCTCCACTCTCCCTATTAAGAATAAACGTTACAGAAAAGGAATATGTGTATATATATCTTCCCCTATTAAGAATAACCGTTACAGGAAAAGGAGTATCTTCTCATTTAAGATAATTATTACAGAAAGAGAGGATCTTCCTATTTAAGGTAACGGTTACAGGAAAGGAAGATGTGTATATATATATATATGCTATTACAGACCTTTCCTAGAGCTCAACCATCAGAGAGAGAAAAACGTAAAGAAAAGAAAGGGGAAAGAGTAGGAGAAAAGAGAGAAGCGTTCAGGAACGAAACATAAGAGGCTTCCCATCTCCACTGCGGGACATCAGCATAATGGACAACGGTATGTTGATTTCAATTACAGTTTTTATTGCTAGTATTCGCATAAAGAAAGATCCTGCAATATATGAAATAAGAATTTCATAAAGAGAAATTCTAGAAAAGTCCAACAATTGGTATCAGAGCGGGTCTGCGAATATTGCAATTTGGTTTTCTTTATCTCTTTGTGCCGTATAGTATTTTATTTTATTAGGTTGTATTTTGTTTTTCCTTTGCGTGTAATCAATAATTACAACGCGGGATAAAACAAATATTTTGGTTGCCTGGTACGCGGGTCCCACCTGCAGTATGGTGGTGCTCGGATAGTATTTTATTTTATTAGGTTGTATTTTGTTTTTCCTTTGCGTGTAATCAATAATTACAACGCGGGATAAAACAAATATTTTGGTTGCCTGGTACGCGCGGGTCCCACCTGCAGTATGGTGGTGCTCAGGTAGTATTTTATTTTATTAGGTTGTATTTTGTTTTTCCTTTGCGTGTAATCAATAATTACAACGCGGGATAAAACAAATATTTTGGTTGACTGGTACGCGGGTCCCATCTGCAGTATGGTGGTGTTCGGGTAGTATTTTATTTTATTAGGTTGTATTTTGTTTTTCCTTTGCGTGTAATCAATAATTACAACGCGGGACAAAACAAATATTTTGGTTGCCTGGTACGCGGGTCCCACCTGCAGTATGGTGGTGCTCGGGGGTAGTATTTTATTTTATTAGGTTGTATTTTTGTTTTTCCTTTGCGTGTAATCAATAATTACAACGCGGGGACAAAACAAATATTTTGGTTGCCTGGTACGCGGGTCCCACCCCACCTGCAGTATGGTGGTGCTCGGGTCCGAATGAATACCACAAAAAAAAAAAAAACTCCCACATAAAAGATAATTTAATCTTCGTAATTGAAGATTATTAAATTTACGTTAATGAGTAAAATATTAAAAGCTTATTAGTCACCAAAGTGGCCTGACTTTGAATGGATTTGAACAGCTGACTGTGAATTTTAATTGTTCATTTTGGATGCTAATAAAATGTTTTGAAATGAACAATTGTGGTTATTAATTATAAAGCTAGGAGATCATCCAAAGATGGATCATTGCTTATAATTAATGACACTAAAAGGGATTAATTAATATACTAAGTAAACGTGATTGTATATCCAAAGATGACATTCATGTTAATTTTAGTATGATTAATTGATCTATTAAAGTTTATTTAAATTAGCATCATTATTGATTAGAGTTATGTATTTGAGGATCACCCAAAGGTGAACTTAAATACATAATTAAAGTTTGTAATGTATCTGAATCCATTAGAGTTTACTCAAAGCATTAACGTATAAATTTGGATTATATTTGCAGCTTCCACCAATGTATTCGCCTTAGGCAATTCGATGGTCAAATTCAATGGGCTGAACTATGCCGAATGGTCTGAGCATATTCAGTTTCATTTGGGTGTATTGGGCATGGACTTAGCAGTCATTTCGGATGAAAAGCTTGCAGTCATTACAGGGACTAGTACAGAATCTGATAAGTCTTTTTATGAGGCTTGGGTACGGTCCAATAGGCTGAGTTTGAATTTGATGCGAATGACGATAGCTGAAAACGTCAAGCTATCGATGCCTAAGACGGAAAATGCGAGGGAATTTCTGATGAGAATTAAGGAATACTCTCAGTCAGATATAACTGATAAATCCATCGTAGGAACCCTAATGAGTGAGCTGACGACCAAGAAATTTGATTGGTCACAGCCCATTCATGATCATGTGACCAGTATGGCTAATCTAGCAGCAAGGTTGAAAACAATGGGCATGGATGTGAGTGAATCATTTCTGGTTCAATTTATCATAAACTCACTGCCTCCTGAATTTGGCCAGTTCCAAGTGAATTATAACAATATTAAAGAGAAATGGAACTGTCAAGAAATTAAGGCCATGTTAGTTCAGGAGGAAGGGAGATTAAAGAAGATAAAGGATCACTCCATTCATCTTATCGTTCATAAGGATGCTAGTGGTAGCAGGTCTAAACCACATAAGAAAGGTAAGAAGAGGGACAAAGCCTTTATGAAAGTCACTGGAGGTCAGATCCAGAAGGATCAGAAATGCTTCTTCTGCAAAAAGATGGGTCACTTCAAAAATGATTGCCCAAAAAGAAAGGTTTGGTTCGAAAAGAAAGGTACGTACTGTATATCAGTATGTTTTGAATCAAACATAATTGAAGTGCCCAATAATACTTAGTGATTAGATTCTGGAGCTACTATTCATGTGTCACATATTATGCAGGGATTCCTTTCAATCTAGCCCATAACAGGAACTGAGAAGTTCCTCTATATGGGAAACAGAATGAAGGCACGAATAGAAGGGATTGGGACGTACAGATTGATCTTGGACACAAAGTGTCATCTGGATCTAGAAAAGTGTCTCTATGTTCCTGAATGTGCTAGAAATTTAGTTTCTGTTGCAAAGTTGGATAAAGAAGGATTTAACCTCAAGATTGAAAATGGTGCATTTTCATTGTATAGACATTCGTACTATTATGGATCTGGTACTTTGATTGATGATTTGTACCGTTTGAATCTTGATGCTATGTATGCTGATTCCATATTTCTTGTTGAGCATGGTATAGGTAACAAACGTAATATGCATGATGAAAGTTCTGCTTTCTTATGGCATCAAAGATTGGGTCATATATCCAAAGAAAGGACATTGAGGTTGATGAAAGGTGATGTCCTGCCTCAATTGGATTTTACTGATTGGGATGTATGTGTTGATTGTATAAAAGGGAAACAAACAAAACATACATCAAAGAACCCAGCCATAAGAAGCAATGAGCCTTTAGAATTGATACACACTGATGTTTGTGGCCCGTTTGATATCCCAACATGGGATGGTGAGAAATATTTCATCACCTTTATAGATGACTACTCACGATATTGTTACTTGTATCTACTGCATGAAAAGTCTCAGTCAGTAAACATCCTAGAGGTGTTTATTAATGAAGTTGAAAGGCAGTTAGATAGAAAAGTAAAAGTGATTAAGTCAGATAGGGGTGGTGAATATTATGAAAAATTCAATGAAAGTGGACAATGTCCTGGTTCATTTGCAAAACTTCTTGAGAGTCGAGGCATATGTGCACAGTATACAATGCCTGGTGCACCACAACAGAATGGTGTAGCGGAAAGGCGGAATCGCACACTTATGGATATGGTTAGGAGCATGTTGAATTACAGTACTGTACCCTTATCCTTGTGGATGCATGCATTAAGAACTGCTGCATATCTGCTGAATAGAGTTCCTAGTAAGGCTGTCCCTAAAACTCCTTACGAGTTATGGACAGGAAGGAAACCCAGTTTGAGACACCTTCATGTTTGGGTTGTTCAACAGAAGTAAGGATATACAATCCACATGAAGGAAAGCTTGATGCAAGAACCATTAGTGGTTACTTCATTGGCTATCCTGAAAAGTCCAAAGGGTATAGGTTTTACTGCCCTAACTATAGTACTAGAATAGTTGAGTCTGGTAATGCTCGGTTCATTGAAAATGGTCAGTTCAGTGGGAGTGGGGAATCACAAAAGGTGGATATTAAAGAATCACAAAATGAATGGTCCACAGTGAGTACTCCTACTCATGTCAGTATTCCCACACCCAGTGTTTCTACTCAAATTGTTATTCCTTATGTTGCATCACAGTCACGTGACATGCAAGGACAACAAATTGATACTCGAAACACGCAAAGTGAACACATAAGAGATGAACCAAGTGACAATATTCAATTTACAAATGAACAAGTGATACCACAAGAAATGGCATTACGGAGGTCTACAAGACAGAAAAGGCCAGCAGTTTTAAATGATTATGTGGTTTACTCACTTGAGCATGAATCGGAATTGAGCATTGATAAAGATCCAGTCTCATTTAAACAAGCCATGGAATGTAATGATTCTGAAAGGTGGTTCAATGCCATGAAAGAAGAGATGAAATCGATGGATGTAAACCAAGTCTGGGAGCTAGTAAAGTTACCTGAAGGATCAAAACGAGTTGGCTGTAAGTGGGTCTTCAAGACCAAGCGAAACTCGAACGGTAACATCGAAAGGTATAAGGTCAGACTTGTAACCAAAGGTTTCACTCAAAGGGATGGTGTTGACTATAAGGAGACTTTCTCTCCAGTTTCTAAGAAAGACTCTTTAAGAATTATTATGGCATTGGTGGCTCATAATGATCTAGAGCTCCACCAAATGGATGTAAAGACCGCCTTTCTGAATGGTGACTTGGAAGAGGAAGTGTATATGGACCAACCTGAAGGTTTCATCACTACGGGGCAAGAAAATTTGGTGTGTAAATTAAAGAAATCGATATATGGACTGAAACAAGCCTCCCGACAATGGTATATTAAGTTCAATAATACCATTACGTCATACGGTTTTGTAGAAAACACCGTTGATCGGTGTATCTATATGAAGGTCAGTGGGAGCAAGTTCATTATATTAGTCCTATATGTCGATGACATTCTTTTGGCCGCTAATGACATAGGTTTGTTACATAATGTGAAGAAATTTCTCTCTGAAACTTTTGAAATGAAAGATATGAATGAGGCATCCTATGTGATAGGAATAGAAATATTCCGTGATAGATCACAAGGATTGTTAGGATTGTCTCAGAAAGGCTATATCATATAAAGTATTAGAGAGATTTAGAATGGAAAATTGCTCAACAGGAATAGTTCCAATTCAGAAAGGGGACAAGTTCAGTGAATTACAATGTCCAAAGAATGATTTGGAACGGAAAGTGATGGAATCAGTTCCCTATGCATCACTGGTTGGAAGCCTGATGTATGCGCAAACATGTACTCGGCCAGACATCAGTTTCGCAGTTGGAATGTTAGGCCGATATCAAAGTAATCCTGGAATAGATCATTGGAAAGCCGGAAAGAAAGTACTTAGGTACTTACAAGGCACCAAAGATTACATGCTTACTTATAAAAGATCAAGTCATCTTGAAGTAGTAGGCTACTCGGATTCAGATTATGCTGGATGTGTAGACTCGAGGAAATCTACATTTGGTTACATGTCTCCTGGCTGGAGGAGTAGTTTCCTGGAAAAGCGGGAAGCAATCTATCATTGCTACTTCCACTATGAAGGCTGAATTTGTAGCATGCTTTGAGGCTACTGTTCATGCATTATGGTTGCGAAATTTTATCTTAAGGCTTGGTTTGGTCGACAGTATAGAAAAGCCGTTAAGAATTTTTTGTGACAATTCCGCAGCAGTCTTCTTCTCTAAGAATGATAGGTATTCTAAAGGTGCGAAACATATGGATTTGAAATACCTATCTGTTAAAGAAGAAGTGCAAAACCAAAGAGTGTCCATTGAGCATATTGGCACTGAGTTGATGGTAGCGGACCCGTTAACTAAAGGTTTGCCACCGAAAACATTTACTGGACATGTTGATCGGATGGGCATTATGGACAGGTCCTCGTACACTTGAAAGCCAATATTTAGAATGCTTATATCATTGTGACACTCGTGAATTCAATTAAAGTTATGGTTTTGCTTATGCTCTGTTATCTCTATTTAGATGTATACAATTATGGTTTGTGAGATAATTAATGGCATATATGAGAATGACAGTTTAAAGTTTCAATGTTCCTCAGTAAAGTTATTATGAATTATGATGATCATGTGATGCATGGAAGGAATCATGTCGCTATAAGATGTGTGACCGCCATGATCCAATCATTTTAATTCAATTAAGTGTTGTGATTTGATGATCTTTAAGAATTGTGCGCACTTAATTATTATTGTTTCATCGAATCATGACATGGACCAAGTGAGAGATTGTTAAATTAATTAACATGAGTGGCCCATGTCATTTAAAGTATGACTCAAAATAAAAGGCCTAATATGATGGTCGGTTAGGCATACGGTAATTTGGGTCATCGGGTTTAAAATCCCTCCACTCTCCCTATTAAGAATAAACGTTACAGGAAAGGAATATGTGTATATATATCTTCTCCTATTAAGAATAACCGTTACAGGAAAATGAGTATCTTCTCATTTAAGATAATTATTACAAAAAGAGAGGATTTTCCTATTTAAGGTAACGGTTACAGGAAAGGAAGATGTGTATATATATATATATATATATATATATGCTATTACAGACCTTTCCTAGAGCTCAACCATCAGAGAGAGAAAAACGTAAAGAAAAGAAAGGGAAAAGAGTAGGAGAAAAGAGAGAAGCGTTCAGGAACGAAACAGAAGAGGCTTCCCATCTCCACTGCGGGACATCAGCATAATGGACAACAGTATGTTGATTTCAATTACAGTTTTTATTGCTAGTATTCGCATAAAGAAAGATCCTGCAATATATGAAATAAGAATTTCATAAAGAGAAATTCTAGAAAAGTCCAACACACTCCCCATAAAAAAAAAAAAAAAGATGTCCCGAATTAGTTATAGTCACTAATCTAATCTATCTATTCCGTACACATGGTCAATATATGTTATTTATCCCATAATTTTTATATAAATCTAAAGTTCAAAAAAATAATAATAATCTGCTGCAAAGCGTGGACCACGGCTAGTTGTCCAATGTTGTTGTGACGAAACCATTTATTTACTTTCAAATTGAAGGCTCAAGTTCTGCCACTCTTAGTGAAATTTATTTATTTATTTTTGATATATCTGTATTATAGCTCATATTTGTGAGAATTTGAAAGAATTGAAATTTAACCCTCACCCTCTTTCCAAGACCTTTGTCCTTAATACCAACTAAGCTACTTGTTGTTGGCCAATTAAATCTTAAACATATTCAAAATTAATAGGTTAATTAAAAGCCTACCAAATTAGATTTTTTTTTTTTTGGGGGGGGAGGGGGGAGGGGGGCCTAAATATGATGCTTGAAGCTCAAGCCTGGTCAAACTTGCTAAATCTGGTATGCCAGTGCAGGGTCAAAAGCTAATTGCAAGAGCTTAGCCATTGTTGACCAAAGAAGAAAAAAAAAACAAACAGAAGATCTCCTGGAAAATGGAAGAGAGGGATACGATCCAATGCTAGTTAATCATAATTAGGTGATGATTATATTAAGAAATTCCTAATATAGCTATGCTAGCTGAATCCACTTCAAATTTGCCATGCATTTGATTCTCAGCCATTCCTACCCAACCGAAAAAAATAAATAAATAAAAAGGCCAACCTAAAAAGAAAACCTATAAAAGGCCAACCTCCGTCTTGCAATAACTTTCAACGAAGGTTGCTTTCAAAAGGTCTCTGGAACCCCACAAATCCATAACGGCAACGGCCAGCCCCCTACAAGAGAACATATAATGGCACTCCCATTAAAGACAACCTTACTAGTTGCCATGGTTGTCATGTTGGTCAGCGCCCAGGTTGGCCAAGCCCAATACATGTGCGTCGGTTGCTGGGTAGGATGGAAGGCTAAAGATGACCCATTCTGTGCTTATTGCAATAATCCCGTCCTTAGCTCCAAAAAACAATCATCCCCACCTGTTGTTCCAAAGCCAGACCCTAAGCCGAAGGATTTGAAGGAAGACTTTGGTGGGAAACTTGATAATGGTGGTGATGGCAGCCAGGGCCCGCATCATTAAACTGCAAAGTTTCGCTGAAAGAAAACCAATTTGCCTTTTTCTTTTCTTTTTGTTAATTTGTTAACCTTCATCTTTTTATAGTTTTGGTTCAATCGGGAGATTTAATTGAGCTGCGAGCCCCGATCTACGTTTTCCCATGTATCATGGCCAGAAAACGGCGATTTGGTCTCAAAATTTTGACCCCGATTCATGTATCCACACTATTTCACTTTTATTCGTAACTATGGATTGGATTTAACTTCTATATTACACATAATAAAGTTATAATATAACTTTCTAAAGTCCAATCCTTTCTGTAATCTATTGTTTTGCCACCAACATGACATATTACATAGAGCAGCACCACGTAGGTCATTGGTAGATGTGGTGGGCAACCACACTCAAGTGCATGTTCGCCACAATTCTATGCCCCATTTGTTCTAGGAATAAAAAGGATTTATGAGAAAAAAAAAAATCCATTCGGTTAATTGATTGTAACTTATGAGATAAGTAATTTGTTCATTAGACGTTAAACTGTCATTCGGTAATATAGAGGTAAACCTCTAATCCTGAAAAAAAAAAAAAAAAAAAAAAACAAGGTTATCAATCAATAGAACAATTTTTAATCTCCTTTCACTCCAATCCAAATGTAACTTTAGTGGACGGCCAAGGAGCGTATATACAACTTTAATGAGTGGCTAACGAGGTACGCTTGTTGGTTGTAAAAATCAGGGATCGCCCCGACTCAATTGTCTTCATGTTCAAAACGAATTATCTGTTATCGTCATTCAAAGATGCTCGCGCATTTTTCAACTCCCAGAACCTCAGAATATTGTGTTCATGACATTTTTCATTGCTGTTAATAAAGGTTCAGTAATTTAATTCATTTTGGGTACAATGACCTCCAGATGCGTTCTTCATATCATGTTCATTAATATAAGAAAGTTCGATGTTGCTCATTCAATTACGAAAATCCCAGATGATTAATTGTTTTATTTATATATATTTTGGTCTCACGTATAGTAGTCATGGCTGAATACAACTTACATTCAAGCCTTTTTTTTTTTTTTGAGTAATCTATCAATTATCGTTTAGAATGCGACTGTCATTTTTGTTTGGGAGTTGATCAACCCCATATAGACATATCCTCACACCTCAATTTCCTCCACATTGGAGGCTCCACTAAATTCAAATCGATTTAACGAGAAAAAAATGTCTAAAAAAAGGAAGTAAATACTACTTTTCCACTTTCATGTCCTAACTGAACAAACCAACTACTTTGAGCAAATGTTGGGGTGGGACTGCCGTTGTAATGCTAAATTAAGATTGTTGTTGTGATTGTTTCCAGTATGGTGTAAAATAAAGATTATTGGTGAAAATTGGAAAATTACACATCCAACATTACAGTAATTTACTGAAAATTGTGGAAAAATTTCACTTGCCTTCCATATTTGATCTTATGCACAAAAGCATGTCTCCATACGGGAAATTATTAATTCATACCTATTCTCAGTCAAAGAAAATGTGGTAATTTACTGTCTAAGTAAAGTTTCAAAATAAGAGACAGAAAAGAATTAACAAAATTACAGAACAACAGTTGATTTTCTTTTTTTAAGAAAATTGAAAGAGATGTGTTATTATCTTACACATACACACACACACCCATCAAACTTATTATATGGCCTCTCCGAGGTATTTTTCGTTTCTAGCATGAGGTTAAGGCATTCTAATATTTTTGTTAGACTGAACGACCAAGGTGGGTGCTAACGTTGAGGGACTAAAGAAAAATAATGAAAAATATTTAAACTCTTGACATCAAGAATCACCCATGAATTGGTTCTAAAGAGCAGATTCAATGAAAGACAGATAAAAGTGTGGTCAGTCGGGTGGACAGGTGATCACCGGACAAACTAAAAAAAATCCATATATAGCAATGCTAGGTTGGCGTCCACCTTCAAACTTGGTTTACGCTTTATTTTCATTTTCAGCCAGTGATCCTATTCCAATTGGTAGTTCAACTCTAACAAATAAAAACTAGTCCAAACAATAAACAAGTTCGCGGTGAACCCTTATAAGAACCTAAATCCATCATCAGATTTGCATCCAAAAGCCCACAAATTTACACTAACAAGCAAGAAAGAGACCATATATATTTATATAAGGAAAGAAAAAAAAAAAAAACCAAAATGGCGCTCGCCAAGACAACCTTATTAGTCGCCATGGTTGTCGTCATGCTTGTATCCGCCGAGGTCGGCGGAGCCTGGGGAATTCCATGCGTTTTCTGCTGGCTAGGACTTGAGAAACCGGACGAGCCAGTTTGCTTCGCAAAGTGCATGGATGAATGCAAGATAGGGGGAGGACCCTTTATGCCATTGTCCCATTGCCCGGAGCAATGCTCAACGTTATGCTAAACCATGGCCCGCAATGCCAACAACGTCATTCATCCTAAAATTAGGTAAAGAAATCATCGAAGGCGACGTCCCAAAGCAAATCAATAATGGAAATGTTGAGACTCATCATTAAAATCAGCGTTTATTAAATTACCAACCCTCTTTTTTTTTTTTTTTTTAAATATCATTATGTGTTATCGAATATTATTATTTGACTTTTATATGTCATGTAATTTAGTCTCATAGCTGAATATGATCAACTTATCCAATATATATGTGTGTGTGTGTGTGTGTGTGTGTGTGTGTGTATTTGTGTTTATATTATTATCCATTATCATTCAGAATGTGACTGTAACTCCCGCGTAGAATTCAACATAACCTCTTATCTATCAATTTTCCCAATAAATTCAAATCCCCTACGTACGGTTCCTTTGAGAAAGGTGTGATACCACCACCTATCAGGGCCGACGGAGCTGCGTCTCTACTCACCTGGTACATTCACATCGCTCTCTCGATCTGGGAGGCGTTGGGGGGGGGGGGGGGGGGGGGGGGGGGGGGGGGGGGGGGGGGGGGGGGGGGGGGGGGGGGGGGGGGGGGGGGGGGGGGGGGGGGGGGGGGGGGGGGGGGGGGGTGGGGGGGGGGGGGGTGGGGGGGGGGGGGGGGGGGGGGGGGGGGGGGGGGGGGGGGGGGGGGGGGGGGGGGGGGGGGGGGGGGGGGGGGGGGGGGGGGGGGGGGGGGGGGCGTTTTTGGCCGGAAGATCCCAGGATCGATCAGGTTTTGCCAATGCAAGGGTCATTCAAATATAAGTTCCACACTGTCTTTTGCTGATCATTGTCCTGACCGTTTAGCCAATGCAATGGTCCGCTACAAAAAGCGCCTGAGCCTCCCCAGGCAACATTGCAATAGAAGTCTTCATAATCAAACCCATATTCGTCACCTCATCGGATTGACAGTCCAAATAAGGAAAGATTCGAATTAAAAATTTTGCTTAGGTTACTAAGCTGCTGATTTGAAAGTAATCGACAAATGTTAATAAAATCATACAAATTAGAGATCCAACTATAAAATTGTAATAAAAAAAATAGAAAATTTTAATAGTAATGCAGTGAACACGTGCTGATTTAATATATAATATGGTAAAATAAATAAATAAATAATTTGCTCATAGGTTGGCGCTTGCACTACCCTAACCTAATGAACGCTTACGATCATATTTGTAGAGATTAGAATCTTCAAATCACTCAGGGACTATCTTATTTAATCTCAATCTCGTCACCCATGAGTTGCAAAGTGACCCAACTCATATTAAAATATTGTATTTTAACAATTTTGATTCTTTTTTTGTTGAAATTTTTTACATGAACAAAAAATACTACAAAATATACAGCAACCACTGTAGAATATGCAACGATATGTCATTGTATATTTTGACGACTTGTTTTACATTATGGCATATTTATTATACATTCAGTCGTTCTTAATACATATTATATAATGCAAATGGCGTCGGTACGATGCCATTCAAATTAAATAAAATATTTATTTAAAATTATTTGACATGCAATAAAAACAATAAAATATGCAATAAATGTTATAAAATATTCAACTAGACATAATCTCTTTCTTTTTTTTTTTTTTGTTAACTAACTTTATATTCTGTTATTTTTGGTGTGTACATGTCTTAATGGTTGTTGTACACTCCGTACCTTTTGACAAGAACTTACATTTCAAAAATAAATTGATTGTTTAATGGAGAAAACGCCAGGCTAGTCCCCCCCTCCCCCCCCCACCCCTTCTGGGCCCAAAGCTTCTGAACCCCAACATCATTTACAGACTGAAGATTGGGCCCTCAACAGTTCGTCAGCTCTCATCCATACGGGCATTCAAATTTTATTTGAAAAAATAAAAATAAAAATAAAAATAGTTCAATAGATGAGTTAGTCCAACTTTGTTGGTATTAGAAAAACTCAGTTTAATGTGTCATTAGAGTAGACTTGGTAAGCTCATTAGAAATCGAAAGAAGGGTTTTATTACGGGACAATTCATGATATTTATATCAATTTATTATGCACTTTTTAATTAGTTATTTTTATCAAAAAGAGAAGTTTTTAATGATTATAATTCTACACATGATAATATATTCATAAAAAATTAATTATTTTATTAATGTCACAGATTTAACTAACTATTGAATTCAGTATAAAGGTTCTGCTCATCAAAACTCGTTCTCGTTCGCTAAGAGAGTCATAATTGAACAAAATAGACCGTTGGGTAAATAATATGGATACTGTACCTAATTTTTAGACTCATTTATTAATAATAATAATAAATTCGGTTGGACTTAGTTCGTTTGAATCCAATTCAGACCCTCCTGCCTAGAACCAACTGAAAAAAAAAAAAAAAAAAAAAAACAAAACAGAAGTACTAGCTAGCAATCACCGTGGAACATTGTATAAAACGAGTATGAAACGTGGAACATGTTACGCGGAACATTGCGTTTTTAACAACAAAAGACAATCACCCGTGATTAGGCCAAATGTCGTGTGTTTGAATTTTTATTAAAATGTTTAATAACGATAATAAACATAGAGTTTGCTCTTCCAATAACCACAAAATTTTTTATTATTTATTTATTTTTTTAAAATTCCGTCCGCAAGTCATAATTTAGTTGTCCCCATTCATAAAATGTTAAACCATAAAGTGTGAAACGTACATGGAAATCACACTGTAATATTCAACGTTACAATTTACAAAGATGTTAATAGTGTTCATTTTTTGTCTCTGCATGTGCGTGTCTTGCTCTCAATTAATTTTGGATCAAATCAAGAAAAATGTGTAGGTTCCACAACGGCTTGATTCGGTGTCAAGCTTTTGTGAATTGTTGTTGCCCGTTCCTTGTCCCCACCCTCTCTAAATAGAGGAGGAGGCCTGCTCCTATCGAATTCATTGCTCGACGCTTGCTGCCCCCCCCCCCCCACCTCCCCAACCCAAAAACTTTGTATTTTGATTCGATTCGATTCAATTCAATTCAATTCCACATGGTGTCTCCTCCATCTCTCTGCCTTTTCTTTGTCTGCCTTTTCTTCTCCTCCTCTCTGGCCTCCCATAATTTCTATGTAGGTGGCAAAGATGGCTGGGTTATTAGCCCCTCTGAGAACTACAATCACTGGGCTGGGAGAAACAGGTTCCAAGTCAATGACACTCTTGGTATGTCTTTTTCCAATTACCCTAATCTCTCTTTTGATATATATATATACATACGCATATAAAATTTCTGTATAATTGTGCCATTTTTCTTTCCCTTTTTTCTCCTGCCTTTGATTTTTCATTTTTCTTCTTCTTCTTCTTTTTTATTTTTTGATGTTAAGCATATGATAGAGTATTATAGAACAATAATCCGTAACATTCATTTTCTCTCAGTTGTGTCAGATTAAATATGATTCTTATTGGGAGCTTTATGGCCAACATATAAATTTTGTGTGTAGTGTTCAAGTTCAAGGAAGGGTCAGACTCGGTGTTCCAGGTTTCCAGAGAGGATTACTACAGTTGCAACACCAAGAAGCCTATAAGAAAGATGATCTCTGGTACATCTGTGTTCCAGTTCGATCATTCTGGTCCTTTCTATTTCATCAGTGGAAAAGACGCCCACTGTCAGAAAGGTCAGAAACTGATTGTTGTAGTTTTGGCCGTCAGGCACCCACCTCCATGGCACACAACTCCTCCGCCAGTTCCTCATCCCCCAAAGGCCCCATCCCCTGCCACCCCACCTGCTCCATGGGCTCAACCCCCAACTCCAATCACCCCTGCACCATGGTCTCAACCTCCGGGAGCGCCCCCAAAAGCACAACCACCTACAGCTCCTGGCCCGTGGTTTAAGCCACCAGCACAAGCTCCACGAGCACCATACCCAACAACACCAGCTCCAATTTCTCAACCTCCAGGAGCAGCAGCACCCCCAAAAGCACAACCACCTACAGCTGCTGGCCCATGGTCTAAACCACCAGCACAACCCCCAAAAGCACCGTCCCCAACAACCCCTGCACCATGGGCTATGGGTCCGGCCGCAGCCCCAAAAGTCCCGGGGTCTCAAACCCCATCCCCAGTGCCAGCAGTAGTCCCTCCTGCTCCGCAAGCACCTGCCAAGACTCCTGAAAAGGCTCCATCACCAGCCATTCCAGCAAGTCCTCCAGGAGAGAGTCCATCTCCAGCCCCTCAAAGTATTACTCCGGCACCAGTGACATCATCTCCTCCTCTTAGTCCAGCATCGTCAACTCCACCACCCGTAAGCGCACCATCTCCTTCTGCAAATGGTACGTCAGCAGAAACTGCTGGGGGGCGGCCTCGCTCCGGTTCATGGGTGGCAACTCCTCCGGAGGTGTCCACGTCAGTGACTGCCCTTTTGATCAGTTTTCTTCTTATGGGTTTGTCCATTTAGAAAGAGTGAAGTGTCGTATTACGAGGACAGGGGATTGGTGAACGGATAGAATCTGAATTGGTTGATATAAATATGAAAATTAATAAATTATAATTAATAATTCAGATTTAGTCATATTTATTCCGTTCACTAATTCTGCATCCTCCAAATATTTTCGGATAGTGAATAAGTTGAGTTTTACTTTGTATCGTCTTTCTTTTTTTTCTTTTTTCTTTTTTGTAATTCATGGTATTGATTATTTAATAGTGTTTTTTTTTAAGACTGGATTATTATTCATTATCTATATAAGTTTAGATAATTGATAGCTAATATGAATTGGACCGTTTGGATTGTTTTTACTTTCTTAATTACTATAATCTCAATTTTAATTATTCAGATTAATTAACACCATGGACTTCAATCACAGCAACGCAACCCTTGTTGATTTTCAAGTGTAATGTCCACAAAATTTTGCTATTATGCTCATTAGCACTCTCTACTAGGCCTTGAAAAAAAAAAAAACAGTTCGAAATTTTCTGGTGTCCCCAAACAAAGATCAAAAAGGGACATTGTTATGTTAATAAAAATTATAATTTTAAGTTTAATTTGAGTATTAATAATAGATATATTTAATTTAATTTAGAATATTTAATTTTAAAGTTTTTAAAAATCAAAATCTAACAAATAATGATGTTATTAAAAAAAAAAAATTCTAACAATATGGTCTCTAGTGTGTTGTGTTAAGTACTTTTGTACGATAAATTGAAAATCAAAAGTTCTGAGTTGTAAATGAGATTGTACCATTGGAATTATGTCAAAAAGAAAAAGTAAGCAATCATGCCCCAGAAGTATCCAACGCGACGAGAGGTCTGTAAAAGTCTAACATGACAGTAGCCCCCAAATTGGAGGGCGCTCGTTACTTAAATATTTTCTCGGGTAATTTGATGCAGAAATAGAATAATCGGGAAGAATGAAACTTACATTTCATTTCATTTCATTTCAACCCGGATCACGAGACAAATAATAATAAAAAAAAAACAACAAAGTGCCGTGGACTGTAAAGTCTAAAAACACAAGGTGGCGGTCAAGAGGGAAATTGCCCCCGTCGATTTCCAGGTAGTAGCAACAACAGTTAGGAGGGTTGCATCATTAGTCTGGCCAATGGGACACCTGGGGGTTTTTGAAATTCGCTCCTTTTGATCATCATCGACATCTTGGACAGAGTTATCGGTGTCCTGTCCCTGTCCCTGTCACCCTTCTTTTCGTTTCTAGATAATCAATATCCTCTCCTATACGTGTCGCTACTTTGTCTCTTGGATCAGGCACACAAGATGTGCAAAATCTTTTTGTGAGAGTCGTCGTATTGCCAAGAAGCGTTGGGTGTCCATTTTTTCTTCTTCTTCTTCTTGTTCTTGTTCTTTTTTTTTTCTTTACATTTTTTTTATGATGTGTTATGAGTGACGGAGTTGGCCGAAATGATTAAAGTTTTACAATGATCTGTATTGTTTAGTCTTTAATGGTGGCATGCATGTGAATGAAGACAATGGAGGGAAGCTTTTCCTATTTTGAAATTGAATTAATTAAATCATGAGAGTATTTATGGAGAGATTAGGAAGAACTCCTTTTTGTACCTGTTAATAATTTAATATTTTTTATTAATTACATATTACAATATTGTGCCAAATTTTATTGAAAATTAAGTTTATATATTTAAATATGTAATAGTAAAAATTAAGATCCAATAGCACTTAGTTGTAAAATATCTTATATAAATAAATGAATAAATATAATAACAAATCATTTTTGGCTTTAACCTACAAAAAATATAAAGTTCAATGACTCAAAAGTTAGACAGTAATTGAATGGAAATGGGAAATGAGTTAAAATTCAAAATGAAAACGGTCTTATAACCAGAAATCTTCTTCTTCTTTTTTTTTTTTTTTTTTTTTTTTGTAACGAATAAACACCAAGAATGTTGAACGGGGAACCCTCCATTCCAAGACTGCATTTACTCCCCTTGTTCACAAAGACGTGGCGGGTGGCTAATGGAGCAAAGCATGCATCGTGGACGTTCTTAGCTGCACCCCCTGGTTGCCCTTGTCGCAGTGCACCGTCAAAACAGCCGCGAGGAGTGGTCCCCGAGACCCCCAAAAACCCTATTCCTTCGACCATGTATATAGCTAAAAAGGCCGAGGGTAAAAAGGAAGAGTAGAATAGAATAGAAATTAAATAAAACAAACGCAAGCGACGGAGTCACCTTTGCCGACAAGCTGCTGCACGTATAACCGCGGTTGAAAACAAACCCCCCACGTAACGTAAACTTTTAGACGTGTTAAAAATGGAGTCGTCGGGTCCAAGTTGGGACAGCTAACCCCTCCCCCCCTTTTGGCTCAGTCTAAATTTTCGTGCTGACCGACATGTGACAGCCCCCAGAAAATGACACCGACACGATGATCATCAAGATTTTTTTTTTCTTTTGATTCAATCCACTTCCCGTTCCGCCAGGGGGACGATGCTCGTGTAACTCGGCTAATAAATGCAACACTAACACTTCAAAGTCGGCAATTAAATGAGATGAGGGACAACTAAATGTGACCCTCCTTCCAACGTTTCAGAAACTAAATTGAGGATGAGGTCGGACCCTTTTAGAGCTTTTTCCTTATTTATTTATAATAATAAATGGCCTTCTTACAATGTTTTTTTTTTTTGGTTTGGGCGGGGATTAAAAAACATAAAGTTAATAACTTTTGACATGACAATAAATAACTTTTTTATAAAAACTCGCCTCTCGGAGTGCTCATCCCCCACGTGAACCCCAGAAAGGAGCAGTCGCCCGATATTTTCCTTGGCTTCTTCAGGGTTCCAACAGGCAGACAGTAAAAAACTGCTGCAACGTCGAATACTTCCCACTAAATTCAACGTATCTCCTAGTGAAACATACAATAAGGTAGAAAAGAAAGATTTTAATATTTCCGAGAATGCATTCCAAGTGGTTTAAGAATGCAAGCATTCATTTTGTGAATTATAAGCTCGGAACCATTTGAGAAATTTGTGGAATTTATCAGAAAGGAGGATAGATATTGAATTTTTTAAAACGTCTCAAAAGTTCGAGCATCAAATGCAACGGTTCGAAGCTCCCCTTTTTCATTATCATTTTCTTGTTTTTCCGTATCACATATTGTGCTTAAGACAGGAAGGCAACCCCTCCCCCCCCCCCCCCCAAAAATAAAGAAAAAGGAGTTAAGTTACAATTTTTACGACGTATTGAAAGGCTCCAATTGTATGTCCGGGCCCCTGGACATGTTTATGTTGTAGGGAGGAACAACGATACAAGGTAATTAAAAAGTCTCTGTATAGCAATTCCAAAAATGTCAGGTAAGAGGATACACAGAAAGGAAGAACAGAAAAGAGTTCATGGAGGAGGAGAAAGAATAGCTAACAATATACTCCCTTCGACCAACCTCGAACACATGGTTGCATGAAATTCTGGAATTTGGAGGGAAGTTTGGAGATTCACATATTGTCACAGCAGGGGTGTCCAATTACTGACTTCAGAAAAGCCACCACCTTCTTTGCCTTCTTCTCTGCAACACGTTGCAGAAAATTGAAAAAAAAAAAAACAAAAAACAGTTTAAAGCTCATTGGCACGATCAGAGTCAAAATACTTGCAATTAGAATTCGGTTGTCTGGTATATAGCAATCTTTTATAAATACAAAGCTTAGCCAAGACTAGAAAGGGGCAACTTATAATATTGTCTTAATTACCTAAAAAATGAAAAAAAAAAAACTTATTCTACTCAAAAGCTTAAGCCGTTGTGAGTGATCTAAGAATAGATCCCATATTAATCTCTAACATGCTCCTGCACATGAAAGACTGACTCTATTAAGCTAGAAGCATGTACAAATCAGGCTCTCTTGGACTTAAAAGTATGAAGAGACTAGAAATTCACAATAAATTGAAAGATGAAGAATATCGTGATTTGAACCCATAATTACTCAGTCATGACAACTTCAATACCATGTAGAGTCGACTGAATGGAATTCATATTAAACTCCCAACAGCTATGGTGTAAGTCATGGTGGCATTTTAGTTTATTGTTCTACAATGTTGCTTAAGTTTAGCTGACAAACTTAATGGTTATTGGGTGAGATAACAGAGAAGAGCCAGACCTTTTTATCCTGATTCTGTGGCTGGACCATGATAGGCCGGGGAAGAACAGTATTTTCAATGTTCTGAATGTATGGCCTCACCTTTCTCCAACATTTCATTCAACTGCCACTCAAAATAAATTACATAGAAAATTTAAAAAAGATAACTGAAGAAAGGATTAAAAAACAAATGGAAAAAGAAGGGAGCTAAAAGGACCAATGTGCGCCCAACAAATGCTAATGGTAAATGCAGAAAACCAGCAGAGAGGAATTGATAAAAATAATGGGGGAAGCTTGCCAACCCTTCAAATGCAAAATGCCTTTTTTCAAATGAAAAATCTTCTCTCCTTTCATGCAAGGGTGTTTCACAGTTTTCAATGGTCAAATACTTGAACAAAAGGCAACTTTCACTAAAGAGGTGAGTAAAACAGAATAGTTCCCTCCATCACGTCAAATTGAAAACTGAATGGTGCAGGACCAATTGCACACAAGCAAAAAAATGCAACCATTACGAACCTTCTCTTGACGCCATTTAGCTTCCCATTGTGCATCTAAAATTTTATCAGCAATCTCTCTCTGTGCGTTAAGAAGAACAGTCATCTCATAGAATTTTTCTGGTCTTTTAAGGTCTTCCTCACTCCACGATGATGCATTCAATGGAAGATCCACCTCCTGCCAACACATGTCAATTAGCACCATTGTAATTTTGAACCAAAAGCAAGCTACTGAGTGCATGGGTGTCTTGATGCTATACTCACACCCCAATTTTGGGGCCGTGGTGGAGGATCAAGTTTCATGACCTCTCCCTCCAGTGCTTTCTTTGCCTTGTAATAAGGAATATTTTTCACGACAACAGGATCCTCCCTGGCACGGACAGGATCTATGGAGATCAAGGCCTGTGAATAGAAATAAACTGCAGTCAAAGTGTTGTGGCAACCAATGGATACATGACATTGGGCACCATTGCACATATACTGAACCCAAGAGTTCAATTATCAACACAATAGAGGAAATGGAAACAGCATTGCACAATGATGCACACTCTATATTACCATAGATGCCCCTCCTTATAATATAAAATCTATGTGCATCTCCACTCAGGTCCAAGAGTTTAGGCTGATCAACCTAAAATTACTCCTCCTTATTCCATATATACAATAGAAATTTTTAAATTTTCTTGGATAATAATTCCATATATTACTATTTGTCAAGACTGAAGGAAAGGGAACAAACAATATCAATGAAAGAGTTCAGAAAAGCTTGCCACTGGATATCAATTGCAACATCAGAAGTACTTCATACTACCAAAGCTCAAAGTTTCTACATTTAAAAACTGAGCCATTAGTCAAATAATGATAAAAGAGCGATGGCATGTCATCCCCAAACCATTCCAACTTCTATCTATTAAAGCAGCTAGTATTTCAAATGGAGTCATGCTCCTATCACTAAGACAGGAAGCACACTTGCTTCACTTTTCTCCTGTACATGAAAGACCTAATAGTCTGCAGACGGTCAGGCTGACAGAGACGTTAACGAACAACCTAGCAGACAGATGGTTGTACTTTGTACCATGCCGGATGAAATATTTTCCATGCCTTATACCACACCAATGCAACATGTTCTCTTGAGACACATCAGCAAACATTCCTGGCACTTAAGCAAGGCGCAAACCTCACAAACCATATAACAATGAAATGCCACTGTGTACCCACAGAAACAAACCCTTTGTGAAAACAATAGTAAGATACATCTGACCCTTCGTAGACCCGACAATGTGGGGACCACATGCAGTGGGATGCCTTGCTCAAAGGGCAAAGCTTGGCTGTGCCAGATGACGATCTACTCATAACCTAGATTTTCAATATCTTAACATGACTCATATTTCCTAGATAAGCAAAGCTACAAGTTAAATTTCAGGCCATAAAATAAAGAGAAAAGCTGTTTACAATAACCCACCAATTTGTAAATAAAACTGATAAGAAACCTTCTGAACAAGGAAAACTTACAGAAATGAAAAATAGGAATTGAAAGAGAACATATAACACAAAATTAGCAATAGAATCTTCTTAATTTCCAATGAATTAGCGGGGGAACAGTAAAGGACAGAAAGGAACATACACATAAAGAAAGAGAATCAAACCAGAGATAATTAAATCCCCAGTTAAAAAAAATGACATCCTTTTATTGAATATGTCCACATTTGAAAATGGGAACTCAATTTACTAGAAGCTGCCTTGCCCATGTCACTACAAAAATCATACTATGCTATCTTACTCAAGCTTCATTATTGATATAGTAACTCAAAAAATGGGAAATATATGGAGACATATAAATGAATAAATGCAATGTCCAGATGGACCAATGAATTTAGAGCAACAGAAAATTTTCAATAAAAGAATATCTTACTTCTTGAAAGTGTTCCCAGCCAGGATTTCGCTTGGCCACTGCATCTCGTAGTTGATCATACCGCATTGATTCCTAAAGGCAGAACTTCAACAATTATAATTTAATACTTAATAGAAGGCATTGCGCCAATCAATCTGTCCTAGCAAGCTGCTATATTGCTAATTTGACATAGAGACTCAATGGGCCATGGATTTTCATGACTCTTGAAATGGCCTAATGGTGCTCTCATTGCTTGGCTTCTAAAACTGCTACTTAGGCAAGCAAAATAGTGCATCATTTCCTTGCACAAAATCAGTGTAACAAAAATGCATCATCATGCTCTGAGAAATGCGGAATAAGATTGCAGCACTAAATCATAATGACATGGATATCTAACTGAAACCACACCATATTTGAATAACAGAAGCACAATGTAAGTAAGAACCGTATGTATCTTCTTTAATTGAGATATGGGATAACGTTTGAGAGAGTATTTTCACAGGGAAGTTTTCTGCCCTCTACTCATCAAAGTCAAAATTCATCACGTAAAGCAAGAACTTACATTAGCAAAAATATCCACCAGATATAGGTCTCATAAAAAAACTCCAACAATTAAAGAAAAAGTGGCACTCAATGAAGGTTAAATGTTTATTTTCAACCTCTTTTCTGACAACTGCATAAGTTGCATGAGTTTAAATATATCTATACTTCTCAAAATGGCTGCACAAAATAATGTTCTGCAGTGCACTACATACACAGTGAATGAAGTATATATACATTTCCACTTCTTTGCTTACATGGTCTAAAGTTGCAGAGATTAAGTAAAAGAAGCACCTTCAAGCACTGCCACGACACATGACAATGAGAAAACATGCAGGGCACAAAATATAAGGAAATAAACTTGAGAGGGAGCGTCAAAATAGACTTCATACCCTATATTGCCACCAAATTTTCTGCTTGACATCATCATCATAGTTAAATCCACCTACAATCTGGGGCAAGGAAAACAACCAAAAAGCAGCAATGCTGGGGTCCCTCATGCTGTCCACTATATGCTGAAATAGGAAATACAATCAAGACTGCACCACGAGAATATAATAAGATGCATAAAGGTACATTATGCTTCACATTAAACTTAGTTCATAATAGAACAGAATGGCAAGAAAAGAATCATGTAGCCAAGCCCAATTAAATTTGATATTAAGGCTTTATTATTGTTACTGTTGCTGTTGTTGATAAAAGATCATGCCGATAACTTTATACATAAAACCCATAAATGGACATCTCCTAGCAATGAGAGTAAAACAAGAAAGAGAGAACAAAAGTTGAAAATGACATACAAGGATACTTATCTCGGTGAAAACAGTTGTTAAGGTCAGATTCCTCCAATAATTTGAAGACCACAGGGCGCAACATACTATGCAACTCCAATGACTATTACAGCCATGTCAAGCAAATTTGGTAAAGAGTAGGATGTTTACAACTGGAAAGAACATACATTTTGAGTAATGCACATCCAGTTCTTCAATAGAAAAACAACAGGTGGCATACAGACAGTAAAATGGTGCCATCTAATCTATCTTCAGGCTCAGGTTGAGACAGGTTTGACTCGTTGACAAAGCAAATTATTCAAATGAATAAATCAAGACTCTAGCAGGTAATGTTGGAAGGCCATTTAAAGGAAAAGATAAATAATGAACAATGTGCTTGCATACAACACCAAGAAGCACACATTAACCACACAGCCTAATAGAAGATGCACGCAATTGGAAAGCATAGGCTCACTCCTCATCAGTGTAAAGCAAATTCTATGACATCAAATTTAAGAATTCCACAAACATATCAGTTGACGAAATGAAGCTGAAACTCATTCCAAACATATAAAGCTTAGCCAAGTGTCAAAGAAACTTGTGTATATTGTATATTGTCAATAGGAGACATGGTAACAACCTCATAGGGATAATCCATCTTTTTCATGATATTATAGGCTTTCCAAGGTGGTTCCATGATCTGCAGGAGTTGGAACAACAACGTAAGGATCCTAATTCCACACATCAGTTAAGAGGAAGTAAAAAACATGGTATAGCTCAACAAGATATAACAAAAAAATTTAATACGAATGATAATTATACGCAAGGCGTTTTTAGCAGTCTCAGACACAGTCGCCAATTATTTTGTTTTTAACTGGTGCTACTTCTATTTTATCATGCACAACACTAGCCGGCCCCAATTAAGTTTGAAATTAAGGCTTTGTTGTTGTTTTTGTACATTATTGCTCCAATGGTTGGTCAAATCTAATTAAATAGCTTTTGGATACCAACCACTATGAACTTTTGACTATAAAGTTTATTACTTTTTCACAATTATAATGAAAATGGTTTGAAAATGAACCAAATCAAGGGTCCCAGATTCAAACTATGGGAGGGAAGAGGAGTTTCAGAGATATGGCAGGGCCATCCTTGTTGCGTATTCCCTGTGGCCCAATGGATTTTCTAACGGACAAAAAAAAAATGTTACAAATAATGCACAAAACCAGTAGAACTCTATTAAGCATGCCACAGTCTACTCCGAACAACAAGCTATGTATCCCTCAAATCTAATAAATGGTTAGTCCAGAAGAATGAAAGGCTGAGAAACTTAACCTAGTTGCACATTAATGTATGGGAACATGTGACAATTCAGATATTTAGATCTTCATAATTCCTACTTGTCTTTGTTAAACAGACCACTAAGTAGATGTGGCGGGGAGAGTAAACAACAAAATTGAGGTCCACATATTCATGGGAGGTTTATGATCATTTCCTAGCAAAGTGGTTGCCTCAATAGTCAAGGTTCTGTTGTTCTTTCCTTTGGAGCAGAACAACCCATCTGCCTCATTGTTCCCTTCTGACTTGAAAATTGCAAAATTGCAAATGCTAGAAAGCAAGGCCTGTAAAGGACATTGGGCCCTCCCCTTTATGGAGAATAAAACCCTACAAAGACTGCTGGAAGGGTTTACACATCTCTAAACATGATTTTATGATAAGATAGCCAACACATGCTTTGCTATTGCACCAGCAATTCTTCTTCTCTTAAAGTACAAGTTGCTAAAAAAAGGTACATTTATAATTTTTTATTTTTTCTTTTGACCTGATACATTATGATTCATGGGAAGGCATTGGAAATAATAAGATGCCTGTTATGCCACCAGCCATCAGGTGTACGGAGTTAACAAAGAAAGAAGCAGATACGAGTATAAAAAAACTGGAAAGAAAGAGAGAAAAGGTTTACTAGCACCAAGTTTTCTAAGTTATAACCTTCACAAACATGCCATATGCATCAAGAACACTTGTTGTTTATGAAAGTGTGGAGTAACTTGACAAATTTCAAATTAATCTGGTATTAAAGAAACAAAAAATCAGCAAATTAAAAATAAAAATCTCACATCATCAGCAGAAATCCGGATCTGTAATTTGTCTTTGCATTCAGGACAGCTCATCACACCCTGCAATGGTAAAGATGCAGTCAAAGATCATAAACTAACATTCATATTCAGCAGGTATTCTACGGCTTAAGCTCAAAGAATGGTCACATTTTTAATATATATGTTCAGGAATGAAACAAATAAAAAAGTTGGAATAGTTATCAAACAGCAAAAACATTAAATGAAACCAAAAATGGGAAGGGTGCCATAAAATTAGATCACGCTCAAATAAAGAGCCAATGATGATATAGAGGGAGGGCGAGAAATCTTTGAAAACTTGGCAGCACTTGGTGAGATATTTAAGTCTCACCGTCCCTTCACAAGTTGAACAATCTTTTGATGGCAAAGGCACATTAAGATCCATTGTGGAGGGCAGATGCACTAGCTCAGCTCGATTTTCAGTAATCGCATCTGCAATACACTCAGCTGTTGCCTTCTCTCCACTGCAACAGATCCATATGACAAAAAGTAAATTAAAAAAGTTAGTTTCAGTTCATAAGTCATTTGGAACACTATATATAATTCTATAGATAGTCAAAAATGAGATGAAAGAAACTTGTAACAATAGCCTTTTTATATGATAATTCAAGAATCACTCAATTAATTTCAGTGCTAAGCACTTATTAACCAATTTCAGTATGAAGCATAAATTAGAGTTGCTAAATAAGATTAGTTAAGAAATTAACTGGAGGAAACTACAAAATATATGAAGTGATCATGGTTCTACAAAGCAAAGACCAAGGAAAAGATTGGGGACATCCTCTGCTTCAAAATTTTTTCACATGAAGTGGATGCTACCCGTTAATCCAAGAATCTAGTCATTGCATGTTTATTGTCACAAACAACTTTCACTTGATAATTTCCACTAAAGACCGCACCTTATGTGGCATCAACTAGTCCACTGTTTGTCAGGTAGTTTACATAATTCATCACTCAACTTATCACATGTTTTCATTTTCATCACTCACCTTTAATTTGTTACAATCCAATCACTCAACTTTTATTTTGTTTCAACTTAATCACTTTGTCACTCAATTAGATGTAAAGTTGCAAAATTCACCTCGTAAAGAATACATTTTTATACAATTAGGTCCATTATATTTTGCTTCAGGTTCACTCAACATATTCATATACTTAAATTATTTAGACCATTCCAAATTATGGAGTGCAACTGTGATGATGACAATGAAAAATCAAAAATTGAAATAAGCTTTTCATCCAATCTTGTTAATGTAAAGTGACAAAATGAATAAATTGAAATAAAATAGAAGTTGACTGTTTTGGTTGCAAGAAATTAAAGTTAAACGATGAAAATGAAGGTAGTTGATAAGGTTAGTGATGAATAATGTAATATATCAACTGTTTGTCACTGTTTCAAAAAGCTTTAAAAATGTAATAACCAATTCCAATTATGCTAAATAAACACTATCAAACAAGCATCTTCCCCATCTTGCAAAGAAAGGAAAAGAGCTACATATTCAGTAGCAAGTTGACTGAGTTAGTAGAAGTCCTAAATAAGGTTCTATGGATAAGTTCAAACTGCACTTTAGGACATTTATACACTTTCTGCAAGAGGATAACATACATATTTGATCTTTTTTGTTGGAAGAGGATAACATACATATTTGATCCTTTTGTGAATTTGAGGTGTTTGAATCTAACAAACACCAGATTCTTATGTTGGTGAGTTTTATAGCTTAATCTACCTTCTTAACGTGCACTTTTTCACTTGGTATTTGACCTTCCCGGATCCTCTGCACATGGTGCATCGCAATGCTTGCCATCCATTGCAAGTTCGACAGTTTCTGCATTTCACAAAAACAACCTCAAGCAACAAAGCACATGCTGTATGAAATGTATAATTGTACAACCAAAAGTATGGGTCTGTACTAGGCCTGTGCTAACATGCTTCAATTACTAGAATGCATAATCTGCAACACTCAGCACAAATCAAAAAAATTAGATCTAATGCACATACACAGCATCTCATCAGTAAACTGAATCCATGTAAACATTTTCAGTGTGCACATTGAAACTATAAGGACAACACAGACTTGCTTTTGCGAGAGACTGTCCGAAAATAACTTTCCTGAGAAGCAACAGCAGAAATTTTTATTTTTATATCTCAGGTCACATAGAAATGTCATAGATTGATTTCAAAATCCAAAAGCCGTGGCCCAATACTAAATGGAGCACAAAGTTGTATGATGACAAATCATACAAGACCAAGGAGAATAAATTATGGCCACATCAAGCACCACCTTTGACATACCACCTTCTTCCCTAGCTCCAAAATGATGTCATAGGTCCCAAGAGTGGCAACAGCCTGAAACAATTCATTTAGAAAACAAATTACAAAATTACATATGTGTTTCCCTGCATTACTTAAAATTATTCACATAACTGCAATAAAATGACTTCACAACTCCTGAGTCATTTACCAAGTGACAAGTACACTTAATGGGATAAACAAACTAAGAGAAGTTTGAATTCTTGTCTTTTGAAAGGAGGAGCTATTTATATTACAAAATATTGAAACTACCAGCATGAAACCCAAAGTCTGAAAACAACCCCACGTTCAAAGCAACAAACAACCAATAACCCAAAAGGCAGCGTAACTCAGCAAAATTTGAAAGCAAAGACATGGGGAGGATCAAAAATAGAAAGTGATTTTGACATTAGTTTACCAATTTAACCAAAACAAAAGCACAGAACAAGAACTACAGATAATCTCTCTCCTAGACATAGTTCGAGGGTAGAATTTTACCTTCAAAACAACTAGCAAAACTACAGAATATTATCCAACGAAACAAAATCAACCATATGACATCCGAAAACAACCAACAAATGCTCATATTTCCACACCAAGATGACAGACATCCACGTTCAAACCACCATGTTATAAATTTTGCCCTTTTTATTTTTTTTGGTTCCCATTAGGTCGTGAGCTACACAATAGAGTAGCTCTTCCATTCCCATAAATCTCACACGCTCCTCCAAGAGTCCGAACCCATGACCTTTTAGATAGAAGTTTAAATTCTTAAGTGTGCCCTGAGGGACATAAATTTTGCATCTTTAGACTCAAACATAGGCAACTACGCAAATACACCAATACCCATTTGAGCTACCAATGAGCAGAGACCAAAACGAGAACCAAATTGTCGAAAATTGCACAACAACACAGAACAAGCAGGCACACAACAATGAACAATTGAAGAGAAGGGTGGCGGGTAGGAAAGAGAATTTTTACAAAGATAGAACCATAAGCGAGCTTGGAGACAAGCTCGGGGACGCCGAAGCCGCGAGGGGCAGATCCAACGATGTCAAATGCAAGAGTGAAAGGAGAGAAGACGAGCTTTATCGGGAAATCCAAGATGTCAATCAGTTGCTGTCCATATCGGGTGGTGAAGTGCTTGTATTGAGAGTCTGCGAACTGCTTCACGCTCTTTATGAGACGCTCTGTGCCTCTTGACATGGGGATTGGGATTGGCTGAGACCCGAAGAAGAGGCCGCCAAGCGTGCGAGAGCGAAGGAAGATTAAAAAGAGCAGAGCATTTTTGGGCTGTTCGCTGTTTTGTCCACGGGACCGAACTATTCTGGTTGTGGATTGCCGGCGTAGTAGTATAGCTTAGTCTCCATCGCCAAACACTCCGTCTGTTTTTCTTTCATTTATTTATTTATTTAATGTTCATCACAGGCTCTTTGGGTCATGATGTAACTCCTTTCCTCTTCATCCACAAAAATATATTTCACAATGCTTCTCAAAAAGGATTGAGTAGAAAAAAAAAAAAAACCACACTAAAAAATAAGTCAAATTATTATACTAAAATTAATAAATTTTAAAATTAATAAGAATTACTGGCTTAAGAAGAAATAAATTTTTAAATTAATAAAAATTATTTACTACAATAATATTCTATAACACTAAATTATAAAAGAATAAATCTCAAAAATAATAAATATAACGAATATTCTAATATTTTGTAATGACATAATTATAGCATAAATTTATCAATGTCAAGATTCAAATTCAAGATTCTATATTACGACAAAAAAAAAAAAAAAAAAGTCTTAAACTCGAAATGGTACAGTAGCTCCTTTTCTTTTGTTTCGTTTCTATGTTTTTTTAAATTAATTAATTATTAACCAATTAAAATTTCAATGCTAATTATCTTAGTTTTAACTTGAAAGATACGTTACGTTATTTAGAAGCAGTAACTTGATTAGTAATATAAAGCACTTACTTTTTGCATTCACATAGATTTTTGTCATGTTATTTTTCAGTTAAAAAAATAATTAAAAATTGAGTAATTGTAAAATAGGCGTTCTTAAATATAATTAAAAATTATTTTATTATTAAAAAATTATGAGAATTATTTAATAACTTTTTAAATTTTAATATTTTAAAGATCAGGGTTTAATTTATAGTTAATTCGAAATATTAAAGTCTTTTATATATATATATATATATATATATATATATAATAATTAACGCTTTATTTAATGGAGTCCATGTAGTTGCAATATTGAGACCGTAACCGAGTCTAAATGTGAGAGAGAGAGAGAGAGAGAGAGAGAGAGAGAGAGAATTTTATCACACATATTATTGAGAATATTATCTTATTTATGTTGTTGGACATCTACTAAACATATTTTGCTTAATATTTAGGTTATAATAGTTACCTTTTACCTTATAATTTGTCATATTAGATAAAACTACAAAGATAAACTTGAAAATTTTAAAAGTGCCCTATATCCCAAATAACAAACTTTATTGGGTTCAATAGTCTTTTTTCTTCTTTTTTTTTTTTTTTTGGCCTTCAATAATAGCCAATATGGTATGGTATTGGTGTGGCATTACTTGTCTAAAATACATACACAAAAATTCGGTATGGCTACCGAATGATAGCAAAAGCAAAAGTTACAGGAAAATGTCAAGGATTTGAACCCATTAACTCTCTCAAACTCACACAAAAATACGGGTTTTAAACACGATTAACTAATCGTGCAATTTTCACTAATGAAAGTCTCTTTGCCACCCAGAAAAAAACAAAAAAAAATGAATTGAGGAATTAATTTAACAACTAAACCAAACGTTCGTGCGGATTTACCTTTTTTTTTTTTTTTTTTTTTTTTTTGGCGTTATGATTGAAATTTTTTTGATAGATCTTCGGTTGACATCATAGGATTAAACAGGAGTTTCATCAACGATGGATACCAAATACAATCCCCACTCGCCGTGTACCAAAATGAAATCCAAACGGGGGTTTATTGAATCAAAATGCACAATTTCAATAAGTTCAGGGAACTTAATAATTCCATAGACTTGGGGTTACATTATATGAATTGTATTGGGTCATTTTATGATTCCTTGCACGCTAGTCCCTGTGCCAGTGAATTTAAGGATTATTTGGCCGAAGTCTCAAGTTTATAAATTTTTTTTTTTTATTTACTGAATAATCACTGCTAACATTAATAAATATGTATTAATGGAAAAGTTCTCAATACAAACTTCACCTTAAGCTGATATGATAAGTATAATAATGATGTTAAATATTACGAAAACAATATGTAGTAATTTATTATAAAATATTATTTTTATTAAAATAAATAAAATTTAAAATATTTTATCTGCTAATTTTATTGATAAAAAATTATTGATTTTAATAATATTATTTTTTTATAATAAATTAAAATTTTCTTTTCGTGATGTTCAGTATTAAATATAAAGCTGTCAGAGAAAAAGAATTTGCTTTTGTTTTTTTGTATCATTTCTTCCATCTCTTTGTCATAAAAAGAAGAAGAAAAAGAAGAAAGAAGAAAGAAACATAATCATCAATAATTAGAAAGCAGGGACACTTTGTTGACCTTGTTATGAAATTCTTTAGTTCGCCCTGCTTTGTTTTAATTATTGTTTTGACCACCTTGGGGTGATTTTTCAAAAGTAAACATCAAGATTATTATATATAATTTTGACATTTACAAAAGGGCAGACCCACCACCAGTAATGCCAAATATCATTAAATTGGACGAAGACTAGCTCTTTGGTAAGCACTGGGATCAACCATTAATTCAATCGCGTCTTGATCCCTCAGGGGGAAGATTCCCTCTCTTTTTTTTTTTTTTTTACACATTAAAATTACATAAATTGTCTACCATTAAATTACATTCTTTCTAAAGAGACAGACTACTTAATGAGGAAAATCATGTGGAAAAGTAGTCTGGGACACTTAATTTTCAATGTTGTGAGAGGACACCCCCCCCCCCCCACCAACAAAAGAAGACTAAGACTCAACTTTCTAAACTAGCCAAAGAAGGTGTGGAGTCAATAGATTGATAGGCAAAACCAGAGTTCGTAAAAGGTCAGATTCTTACAAAAATACATTGGACGACTACACCGAACATCCATTTACAGAAACACATTTTTATTTTTCATTTTTTTTCTCTTATAACGGATATAGAAACACTTACCTTTTTCATGCAAGTACACCAAATGGATTGCTAAAAAGTACTCAATTTGCTACAAGAATATGACTGACTGGTACAATTAGATCTTTGGCTACTTCTTTGTATAATTGACCAGCCACCAGTTCAGCCCCTTATAAACCAAAATGACAGCAAAACTTGAGAGAGAAGAGAAATCAAAAGAAAAGGAAAAAGTTATTTCCGCAATTTTGTGCTTTATTTGTTATGCACTCTGTCTCAGCTACTTCCTTTTTCCCTTCTTTTTCAATCCTGATCATTACAAGGTTCCACGTTCTTTGTCCATCTTTTTTTCCTTTTTCTGTATCCATTATTGTGTTTTCACTCACAAGAAGTGGTGGTCTCCCCCAAGTTCAAAAATACTACATGATAAGCTAAAAAAAAAAAAAAAAATTAAAACAGAAAGACTGACATCCATGATTGCATAGCAGTTTAAAGTTATTGTAAAGGAAAGCTGACCAAACATAATTCATGAAAGAAGCAACTGAGATGGGCCATTAGTTTTCCTCTTTCTGCTGATATTAGTTTCATACAAAAGTATATATTTTGCTAGATGCTAGCACATATATTCTAAGGATGCCCCAAATTTTGTTCTCTTGACAGAGGTGGGGATTCAAGAATATGTTACAATCAGACTGCAAAAGCATCTTGCATCAAGCAGCTGTAGTTAACCAAAGTATCCCATGGGCAAAATGGGGGCTAAAAGAAGGAGCCACAAAACAAAATAACAGGGCAAACCATCCTGTGACAGTCATATCCGAAACAGTTAGTTATTTCCTTGTTTCCTTCTTTACAAATTGATTCTACAATGTAATTATCTCGCTTGATATTCCCTTAGCTTTCCATAAAGTCAAATAATTCGGATGATAGAGCTACGCTGTGATGAACTTATTCAAAACATGTTTCGGTGGGCCATTCTAAGCAAATATACCTTCCTTGAGTAGGCAAACTGCACAAACAACATTCTAAAGTGGAAATTGACTTGATTTAGCTATTATACCACTTCCATTACACAGCTCAAAAGTTGCAAAACATAGGCATCTTTGCAAGTTCAATTTTCCAAATTGGCGGTGAACATCAATGCATCAATTTGATGGTAAAATGGATCAGAATAACTTTATTACAATATGCTGCTACATTGATCGGTCACAAACAATTCTCTCCACTGAGAAACATTCCCAGAGCACTTGCAAATATTACTCTAATTGATCCTAATTATAGAGGTCAGGTTAACGTTTAATGCTCAAATGCACTTACAATAAGAAAGCAAAGAAACTGGAGGACATCAAAGAGGGTCAACACAGAAGATTCACCAGAAGTCGTTGATAATTCTCAAAGGCGAAAACTTTCCCAAGTGATTTTATCTCATAATAGTAGGCTAGGCTATAAGCCTACGTCAAAACAGATGACTGAAAGAGAAAAAAAAAAAAAAAAAGGAAGAAAAGAAAAGAACAGAAAAGAAGAAAAGCTCAAATGTAAGACTTTACCATATATCAAGAAAAGAGAGATCAAATTGTACAATTGAACCAAGAATCTCTACCTCTCCCTCAAAATCCAAGTCATCCATCTCCTTATCTTTGCCCTTCTTCATCATCAAGAAGAAGACCCAGAAGCTTTTGGAGAGGTCAAAGGAAAAAGTGGCAATAACTGTGGCTCTGAATCTCTAGGAGTAGACATGGGCGATGGATGCAAATAAAAACCTCTCTCTGCTATTGCTCTTTCCTCCTCTGATGATGAATTACCTAAAGATGGTGAGCTCTTGTTAAAAGGGTCTTCATTTAATGGAGTCACAGGGCTAAGAGTCAACTTAGGGAAGTCAAGCAAGCTTGGAGACAAGATCTCTGGCTTATTTCTAGGAGAAAATCCTGTAATAGAGCTGTTATTTGCGAAACTGGGCAACAAAGTGTTGATCATGAGACTCTGTTTAAGGTTGCTGTTTCTTCTCTCATAGAGCTTGAAGCTGTTTTGCTTCTTTGGGGCGCTCTTGATTGGTGGGATGGTGAAGTTTCTTGTTATTGGTGGAGTTGGTGCTGGATCTTGGGTGGTTGTTGTTGGAGTTGCCCTTGAGGATGCTTGCTTTGCTGTTTCCGTTGACCCAGTGAGCATTTGGACAACTTGTTTGAAAGTGGAGGTGTCTGCCTGGACAAAGGTTGTAGGGTAAGGGTTGGTGTCAGATCTGGAGATGGGAACCGGGGTAAGTGGCTGGGTGTGGATTTGGACACCATTGTTGCTTCCACTGCTATGTGGAGAGTTTAATGGAGATGGGTTTTTGGCTTCTTGGGCTCTTCTTGTGTTTTCCATTGATGGGTTTAATTCAGCACCCCCCCTCCACCTCCACGGAACACAAACCACCACTCAGTGAGAGAGAGTGGGAAGAGGAGAGGAGAGGAGAGGAGAGAAATTTTAGGTGTAGATGTGGATTGGAGATGGAAGAGTGAAAAACAAGGCTTGGGAAGAGAAAGAAGGGGTTAAAAACTTGAAGAGAAGAAAAGACTTAAAAAAAAAATTCTTCTTTAAACAACTTTGCTTATTTTATGCAATGTTTTGTGTTTTTTTCACTCGTGGCATAATCACTTATATCTGTCTTGTTTGTCTCTCTCTCTCTCTCTCTCTAGACCTTTTTTTTCCCCCTCTCCCTCAGCTACAAATTGGCTTCTTCATCTTATCCTCACTATCTCTCTCTCTCTCTCTCTGTAGAGTTTCTATGCTGTTTTTGGTTGGATTTGGCTGGGAAGAAGATGCCCAACTGAACTGGGATTATAAATATTGGGAGGGCATTGGTTGTGGTTGGAATTTTTTGGCCAACAGCATCTGTGCCCCCAATGGCAAGACTCTTAGAATCAATGTGGTTGGCTATATTAGATATATTTACTCTCTCTCTCTCTCTCTCTATATATATATATATATGTGTGTGTGTGTGTGTATTTTGTGTCAATAACAACAATATATTATGTATGTGGGTGTGTGTGTGGAGTGGGGGTGGGGGGGGGGGGGGGGATGGGGGTGGCATTGACTTCAGAGCACTTGACTACAAGGCTGCTTGTATGAGGATGGCAACATTTGATCGGAAGCCATTCAAACTCAGCATTAGCAAATCCATACCATTCCCATGAATCTGAGGCGCGTGTCTTGACACGCTCCTATAAAATGAGGTAGAAAGTGAATAGGCACGTGCGTGCACGCTACTACTGATGAGGTAAAGTACATAATAATAATTTTTTTTTTCATTTTTATTTGATAAGGGGGTGAGTTGCATAGTCTTACATATTACTTAAACAAGTGCACATTTTTTTTTTATATGTGGTCACAGACTAACTTTCTATTGATGTTATTTCGTGACTCCGATTTCCATGTAATACTAAATTTAATTAATTAATTTTCAGTCTACCATTTTTTCTGTTGTTGTTGTTGTTGTTACTTTGAAATTTAATTTCATACATGAGTTATATTTATTATACACAGAGTAATTTTATTTTATTTTTAATGATTTTTTGTTCTGCAGCTGAAATGACTATCCTACAAATCCAATGCTATCAAACATAGTTAATACGTGCAATTAACGTGCAGTAATTACACATAATTTTCTCTTATCTGGGATATTTGCGTGATTCATAGAATTTGTTGTCAAAATTAATGCATAAAAATGACCAATGCTATTATGGGAAAGACTGGGTGCACTTAACCACCTTGTCACAATCTTGAATCACAAGATCTCTCTTTGCCTTTTTTTTTTTTTGTGTGCAAATAAATGAAGACGAAAGAACAAGAGGAAAAGGAACCAAAGCACTCAATTCAGACGGGCCAAAATAACTCCTGTTTTTCTCCATTTGTTGTCAATTCAATCGATCTAATTTCTTTCTTTTTACGTGTCATGTTTTTCCCTCTAAAATAATGGGTTAATTGTAGACCTTATCGATATCCCCAACAGTATCATGCAACTCAAAAGGTTAAGTAACTCTTTCAAAAACAGTTAAGAAAGTAGCTCCTCTTAATGCACATTTTAGCTAGGGTATCACAATACAACCACTAGCAGTTTATGAGAACTGAAGATAAGATAAGTTACCTATATTGAAAAGAAAGAAAGTGAGTTGAGCTACCATTTGAAAAAATAAAAAATAATAAAAAATAAAAAGAGAAAGCAACAGAGTTGAAACATTGTAACAACCCCTTTTCGTGCTGTGAAGGAATTATTCCAAATTTCATGACAGCATTAGGTGATTCAATCACTCACTCTACAACATAGCTGTGATATTACACCCAATTAACTGTAGATCTTTGATACATACACTGAACTAATGAATAGGTGCGTTTCAGATATTGAGAATGCATGAGAGTTCATAGTCCCACCAAACTGTCTGATTTTCATCATCAAATCAAAGTTCGGAAATTGTTGTTCCGTATCCGCATTTGTTGAGATTCCTAATCGGAATAGAGAAGAAGAAAGAAGAATCAAATTCTCATTCAATTTTGAGAAGATAAGAGGAAGCAATAAAATTAGTTGTGTAGGCAGGAAAGAAGGGTTTTGTGCGGAGGGGACCAAAGTTCCATCAAAACACCTTTGCTATTCTGAAAGGGATCAATTCTTTTCATAACCAAAATCATTATGCCTGTTTTGTGGATGCCTTAACAAACTCCATTGACAATGGAAAAGCAATTCACTTAGCTTTAAGTCACCACCAATTTGATAAAGTTGCAAGCAAGAAATATGCTAATTAGCGGCAGCCAATTCAAACAAAACAGTGTTAAAAAGAAGTAACTACAACCCTTAATAAAATGTGTCATGCAAGTTGATTTTAACCCTTTGCTAATAAATAATATATTGTTGGCACGATGATCTCTAGGTAGTTAGCCGCAAAATTTAGACCTCTGAAAAAAAACAAAACAGAAAAAAAAGAAGAAGGAACAGATGAGTAAAACCTGAAGTGGATAAATGGACTATCCACAAGTAGATCCAGCGGATAGGTAATGATTATATTGATAGCCTAAGTATAAATTATTATTATGTGATCTTTCACCAAATTGGATGCATTGAGGTCATTATTGAATGAGAATGACCAACTTGCTTTCCCATTGTTGCTTGTAGATGATATTTCGGTGTGAAATGCTCACGAATGAATGCCTTTTTTATTTTTATTTTTATTTGTTCTGCGGTTTTGCGAGGTGGGATATAGTTAACCACTGTCCTGTTAGAGTTGCAAATTAGGCAAGTTAAAAAATGGGACATTTGGTTTGTAGTTCTCTCGATGCGTTTCCTTCTCACTGGCTCTCTGATAATGGCTCTCGTTGCCATGCCATGCATCTCCAAATCTTCAAACAAAAGTCTCTTCATAACTAAATTGGCTGAATCTCGAGAATGGTGGAACTAGTGAGATAAAACCTTTATGTATATAGCCACTAATCATATGGTCTATTAATATACTTGATTAGTTTTAATCTCATGTTTAATTTTTAATTTTAAATTTAGAGTTCAAACCGTAATTTTTTCATGTGAAAATAACATTAGTTATGTAACATCAATTCAAGTCTCGTAACACTTCAAAACCCCCCCCCCAAAAAAAAAAAGTTTCAATTTGCATTTCTTGTATCACTTCGTCGAAATTCTCCAATATATTTAATCTTAGACAGCCGGCTTAACCAATTTATAAATGTGTAAATATTTATTAAGCGGCTTTTGGCACGTCTTTCATTTGGGGAATATCGACGACCATGCCTAGAATCATAGTCTGCTTTTGCTGACTTTGTAGCTCCCGCTAGTCCTTCCAGACATTTTTATTTCCATCGTCACAGCCGCTAACGTTGAACTCATTTTTAACGTGGGGGCAGCTTGCCTAATTAGCGAAATGGCATGCATAATCAAATACAAGATTGAAGAAAGTGCAAAAGGGAAGACCTTTTGTAGAGGTGGGTGCGGAATATGGACTGGTTCTTACTGATTGTATACAGACATACATACATTCATTCATTCTCTGATACGGTGTCGCCATTTATAAATGGTTCTCTAAAGGTCTTATTTCGAAAGAGAAAATTTACTCTCACAGCGTCACTGTAGATTTGGTAGTAAATAAAGTTATTAGCAAATAAGAACGATCCTATTTTTCAAATAAACAACAAAAGCACACCCAGTATTGCATAATAAATTACATTTGGTGGTAGGGGCAGGTAGGTAAACCAACCAGAAGATACATACAATCATCGATACATACTATCTTGGAAATTTTCTCTTTGTGCTCAGTACAAGTCCATGACATTAGTAGCTATCTACATGTAATTTTGTAGAGCACCCATTGCTTCAATTTTATTTTTTTTCTTGGTGCATTGGTAAACACGTACATTTCCTTGGTCGTTTATTTGTTTATAAGCTTAGGAAAAAAAAAAGGCTAATGATAGTGCAGTGAAAGTAATATCATAGACACTCTGATGTATTGTAATCTAATAAAAAATTATTAAATTTAATAAAATTTATACATAAGTTATTAAAACTATACACCTCATTGCTATGTAATCTAACTTTTTTAATAATTAATATGGTAAAGTTTTGAAATGCCTAAACTAGGCATTTAATTTGGTCAAAATAATATTTTTCTGCTGCAGAAAGAAATGACGTTTTAAGTGTATTTTTTTTTCCGTTTTGGCAAGAAATTTTGGAAAGATGTCAAGACCATGCGATTTCCATCTTCGTAATTTACAATGATATTGGCAAACATAAAAGGAAAAGGGAAGCCTTGGAAGGTCAGGAGGAGTGGCTGTGGTGTAAAAATTTAGATGGGCGAAATTGAAGGAGACCTTGACTTTTTGGCTTAGTTGTTCATCACTGTAAACCAAGAAGCTATAGTTTCCAAAGGCAGGTGGGGACTGATACTTTTATAAGTTGCCGTTCGGAGTCAAAGCTACAATTGTCCTGCCCTTTCGTGGGCTGCGCCGGCTGATACAATACTAATATAATATGAACAACAAAGTTAGATAAACCAATCAAGTTGTCGTGTTTGATGTGCAGCTAAAACATTGTGTTATCACGATCATTTTTGTAAGTTTTTATTCTTTTGATTTATGATTGTAACTGACAAGAAAAGCGCAAGCATGCACAATAGTCATGACGGGGTAAAGTAAATACGTGTTTGAAAAATAATTGGCAAAATTAACAAAAGTCATACTTTGGGATCATTCCAGCGATTTAGGATTTTTATTTTCAATTTGAATGTCAAGATCAACAGTAGGAAAAAGAAAAAAAAAAGGGAATGGAACGAGTATCTAAGCATGGATATACATGCTAGGCATCATGGGTTCCTAATGATATAGAGGAACAATATTTCTTGGACGGATCTTTGAGGCCATAAAGAGAATCGTTGACAAGAATAATATATTATGATGCTGCTGCATACCATCTTGGCAAATCATTTCTTGTCATACAACAAACTGTGCACAGGAAAAACCAGCCATTTGATGGTTGAGGCTATTAAGAGTTACCTTAGTCTAATTGTCTTATGTTTTCGCATAAACTGGATAAGGAGAACTTTGAGGGGCATCACATAAAATATCCTAAAGGAACTAGAACTTTGGGGAAATTTTCTTGACTTGAAAGGGTTTAAAGGGACAATACAAAATTTGCCGATTTCAGAGTGACGCAGAAGCAAGGCCTGAGAGTTCTTGTTAATCTGTTCAAAGAAAACAAGAGTCCCATGGGAAAACACCAAGTCCGCAATTTTTCGTTTTCTCCAATATCAAGGTTACCAAGTACCATTTCTTGGCAGCTCCTTTCAACAACGACAGATAACTCACGCCTTTTTCGATTCTGGAATCCCAGCTGCTAAATGGGAACGGAAATTTGGGTAAATAAGTTTCATACTGGCTGTGATGCGGCCTTGCCCTTTACTGGAAGAGACATTATTTGGCTCAACATGGACAGGAATTAAATGCAACATATTATCTGCTACAGCCCAAGAAACTAAGTTCTTTCCAAACTGAAAAATTGGCAAAAATCAATACCATAAACCGTGGCGGTCTAATAGTTAAAAGGATTCACTTGTACCGTACAGGTTACGGATTCAAATTATCATCCATCAGTAAAGTTTGTATGGTAAGAAGGCGCAACCCCTTTTCCACGGGACTGTAATCCAACTGAACAAGATCTCATGAATGGTGTATTGAAATTTTGTGGATTTGTAATAAATGTGGTTGAAATTTTTCGAAGCATACAAAGCTTAAAAGTTCAAGGGACTGTTTATTACATATGTCAACTCATCAGAAACACCTGTTAACTAACAGTTTATGCGTTTTTTTTTTTTTTCTTAAAGGGAAAAAAAAACCCTTATTGCAGGCAAATAGTAATTGAAAATTTCAAGTTAATATATAGTTTTGATCATATATATGTATAACTGATTGTATTTGGAAAGAGTAATTAATAGTTGTTGAACATCAACTGCTAACGGACTGACAACTAAAGCCGAACAGTACAAGAATGAATCTCATTAACAGCAGGGTTAAAGATTCCAAGATGGTTGTGAAATGTGAGTATGAAATTCATGCTGGTGGAGTAAGCCTTCAGCAAGGACAATAAAGAGATAAGTGAGTGGGGCCCACTTACATGAAAAACAAACTTAGACGGTGCTGACATTGTCTATGGAATTGTGAACAGCTGGTCTCCCTTCATTTTTTTGTTCCTGGTCTTATTTTGAACTTTCCAAGTCAATATTATGATCGCAAAGATGAATCACATCTCATCTGAGGAAGACATGTTTTTTTTTTTTGAAGCTTTGAATAGGCTGTTTTTGCTGGGTTTTTTCCTTTAACATGACAATAGTCAATGATTAATTTGTTGAAAATTAGAGAAAAAAATGAGAGACAGATTCAACAACACTAGGATGATACAAATCATCCCAATTAAGCTCACATTTCTGTGGAAATTTTAGAGAAAAAGCCCCTTACCTTGTACCTTGCACTGTTGGCTACACAAACTAACCTTATCGGTGACGACGTTGTCCATGTAATTGTGAATGGCTGTCTTTCTTTATCTTGTCTTATTTTTTTGTTTTTAAAACAGAAAAAGGGTGCATCGAGTTATAAATCTTCCGTCAATATTTTCATTTAACCAACCATTATAGAATAAACCTACCACCGAATGCTATTAAATATAAACTTCTCTTACGTTTTCTTGTAGTATTAACGAATGTAAAACTCTATTTAATTAATAGAACTTTACCATGTACGTTATAATTTTCATTTATTTGAACACAAAAAGTTAGACCAAAGGACTTGGTACAAAAAACCAAAAAAATCAAATTACCACCAAACTAACACTTCAAATGGCTCCTAGTCTTATTTTGAACTTCCCAAGTCAAAAATATTATGATCACGAAGATGAATCATTCTTTCCATTAGACTTTACATAATTAGGGGAAAGCATTTTAGCAAAGAAAGCCGTTTAGGAGATGCTATGCTTTCTTAGCCAATTGCGCATCATTTAGAACATTCCAGCCAGAGTCCTTCGCTGCTGCTTTACATGCCTATGGAACAGTCAATCAACTTCAGAACTTCACTCAGCAAATTAAATTAAGCATTATGGAAAATTGTAGCCTGTATGGACACCCGCGTAAATCACACTCTATTAAAGAATGTATCATGTAGCCAAACGAACTGAAAACGGAGCTCGGAGACTGTTTTGCACAATCCTGGGATGAAAATTTCGTATGTTCACTAGATGTGAACCCTCCTCTGGGACAACAGTCAAAGTGCTTGAGCTACACTTTTGAATTCGTTCAAGCAGGATTGTAGTATCTTCTGACGTTTCTGAAGAGACTGACGTTCATTCTGCAGCACCTCAATGGCACCAGGTGCAACAAACATGTCCATGAATTTCTCATCGTTCACAGCAAAGAGATCCAGCCACAATGCCACAACAAGCCGTTCCCGACTATTTGAAATAGAAGAGAGTCAGACATGTTTAATTATAGGGCATATAACCTTAAGATCCATCCTAGTTTTTAATCTAAAAAATGTTTTATATATATATGTAAGATGCTACAAGGAAACTCACCAAGGCGTCAAGAATCCAGAGTTCAAGGCGGATGTCACACTTCGCTCGACAAGCACTTCACGTATCCTTGCAAAATGCTGTGCGGCAGCAGAGCAGATGTCTGAATAAGCTGAGCTTGGGCTTGAACCACCATCCCCATTTCCAAATAGAAGACTGCAGCCATTTTGAGCCCTTAAAGGTTCAATATTTCTGCTATTTGCTGCCATTCTTGGGGCCTGTTTCCCATGCTCTTTCTTTGCCTCACCAAATACAAGATTGCATGGCTGTTCAGGAGAGGGAGTCTCGGGCACAGTCATTTGACATTCTTTAAGAGCTTCTCTATCTCCTTTGGCTTTTCCTGGAGTAGTTTGCTGTGCATGCTTCTCTGGAGGCACGTTCTCTTGTTCCCTCATTGTTTCACCATGATACAATACTCCAGTATCCGCTAGTTCAAAACAAAATGAAGCAGCTGCAGCTTTGTTGTTCCCAAAATGAGAAGTTGCGTTCAATCCAAAGCCTTGAAAGTCATTCTCATAGCAAATCTGAGAATATGGGCTTGTAACTGAATCAAGGTGATGATGAACTAATTGCTTGCACTCTTTGGCAAGTTCCCTAATGAACCGATTGTAAGCATGCCTTAAGGCAGCATGAAAACCGACATATCCCTCCATATTTCCATGGCTCTTCCCATCTGAGCAATAAATAACAAAAACATGGTGGAAAACAATTTGGAGCAACTGACATTCACAGATAACCAAACAAGGGAACCAAAAAATAAAAAAAAAAGGAAAAATATTGTGATGGTCCACGACTGCAAGAAATAGAATGAGTTGCAAACCTAATTCCAAGATTAGATGGATCATGCCCAAAATTATCTTGGTATTTCAATATGGAGACAAAGAAAACACTTTGTTTAAGAAATTTAGTATTTTTATAGAATATATTTTGCAAAGAATTCCTACACCCCAATCTACTTGATAATTGAATCTGACCAATGATTTCTCCTGCGGTGTCACTATGTGGAAGGTACAATATTTTTGTACCAAGAAATTGTACAATATTTTCATAACAAGAAATCGATAGAGTTGAATCTTCCTGGAATTATAACCATGTTAAAGCTGCAGAGAGTTGAGAAGATTCTTACATTCTGAATTACAAAGGCTATGATGCCTTTCTAGAGCAAGATCAAAGAGGTTCCCCAGTACAAAGGAAAGCCTATCACAAGCAGTGTCGAGAAGGGGAGCAAGCCATGACCGGGCAGCAGCACGGGCAATCTGTGCAGCAGCTTCAGTTACACCCCTACCCCCACCTCGGCAGGCATGGGCAAGCAGTATATTTGCCACCTATTGCCAGAAGAATAATTGACTTACTGCTTAATATATTACCAAACTGGAATGGTCTGGCTTAGTAATTCTAGAAAACCCTTCTTTTTTTGGACAAAGATGTACCTTCTCCCTTGACACTTGTGGGCATTCTAGGGAATATGCAGCACACCGGAACTCATGCATGACTCGTTCAAAAGCAGCTCCCCCATAGAGCCTAAGAGTAGCATTAGGAGGTTTTATGGCAACAGAAATACCTGGCCAATTCCCAACGCCACTTTCTGATTGCTCCTCCTCTGTTGTTTTTCCCCACTGCTCAGGGGCAGGATCTGCTGCTCCATCAAGTAAGGATTCCTTTGCCAACAAACAAGAACAAAAGCAAGGTTATAATCTAGTGCAAAATGCATCACTATGTGAGAAGACATTCAAATTCTTGTTGAAGAACAGCTTGGGAGATGGTAAGACATTTTTGGAAATGGGAACAAGATAAATTGGAAGAATTAAGACATATCCAGAGCAACTAGAAATGTGAAGCCCACTCATGATTAATGTAATAAGAATTGTGTAGAATATTTTCCCTAGACCATGAGATTGACCTATTGATAAAGTTAATATCTCCCATGGATTAACCAGCTATGTGGGGATCCATAATGACAACATAAAGATAGTTGCTCAACCCTAATGAGATTTGCATGAATAATTAGCATTTTACAAAAAATGGCCCCACTGGTCACATACCACATGATTGCTAATGGAAGCTGTATGCAACATTGCAGATTGTCGCAGATGGGCAACATCTGAGGTAGCCTCTATTTTTGAGTCCATTGAGGCCAGCTGACTATTAACTTCACTGCAGCGCTGCTCAAGCAAAGCTAGGGTTGCTGGAGCAGCTTCTTTGTATCTTTTTTGAAGCTCAGACTCCAAATAGTCCCTCAGACTTCTGAAACCAATGTAAGTCACATACTTTTCTTCATCAAATCCTCCCTTCACACCCTCGCGCAAATGACGCAAAATTTCAGAGTCTACATGAGATATTTGCCTGCGGAACTCATCATTTGAAATAGTGTTTCTGTCTTTAGGTAGAGCCACAAAAAAAGGGCGGATGTTATCACCAAGGTATCCACTTGTACTCAAGTAACGATTCGCTTCCCACCGGTCACTAAATTCCTGTGTTTTAGAGATATGGCATAATCAATCAGGAACAGAAATTCCGTTCACAAATTGAGTTATTGATGTATTACGGCACAACATAGAGACTAGGTCTACATTTTGTCAACCATTGAAAAGCCCCTTTCTGAATAATAGCATCAAATATAATTTCAAACATAGCATCAATTGATAAATTACAAACACCATCCCAATTCTCAAATATAAAGAAAATATTGAAGTCAGACTAAAACCAACCTTGGTTTATCTCTGTATGGTGCATGGTTATATATATGTCCATTCTTTTTTTTTTTTTTTGGAGCAGGAATATCAGTCCATTGTTAATTTTTCTTATTTTTGCTATTCTGTTGATTTGATTCTTAGTTGGAAAGGATACTCTCAGAGGACTATATTGGTACCTTGAGCCGATTGTCAAACTTTGAGACAACGATAACTGTTCTTCTAAAAGTTGGGTCAATTTCGCGAAGTGCATCCAACCACAAGGATGAGCACCATTCCACACTACTCTGCTGAAGGAACAACAGAATACGATGGGGAGGACTGGCCAATGACTTCACCATCGAAAGAATTTCCTCTGGTGTGTCCTCTGGCTCCCCCTTTTTTGCCTGACATTAAAAACAAAGTTCCATACAATCAACAAAAAGAAAGGGTGTTGGGAGACCGGGGTGGTTGGGGGAATTGCACGCTTTCATCTCCCTGTTAACCAACAACAAACAAAACAACAACCAACCTTAAGGACAAATCCTGGAGTATCAATAATGGTGAGGTTAGGACAATGGGCGTACTCGGCTCTCATCACAATTGGCTTTGAAGAAACAGCAGTTTTCGTTCTTTTCAAAAGCATCTCTGTTCTCGATCTTAAAATGTCCGCAATTGCATTAGCCGACACGACAGGGTTCCCATATTCCTCAGAATACTCCTCCTGTTCGCCCCCTCCCCAAAAAAAGACAAGCCGATCCATATTAAATAAGCACTTTCCTTTCATTTACTCACTAACCAAACAGAAAATTCAGACCACCCAAATCTCAACAGCCACAATCCTCTTCACTCAAATACGGAAAAAAACGCAAGAATGAACCGATTAAATTATATAATCGAACACATCATAGAAGCACTCAAATCATATAATTTTGTTTTTGATAAACAGGAGGGAAAGCTGACCTGGAAGCGACAGCGGGGGTCGATAGCGGTGGGATCGTGGACCATCTGGAGAATAAGGGGCCGGCGAGTGCCCATTTCGACTTCCCGCACATTGAACCGGAACCCGAGCAGGGCTTCCAGAAGCGAGCTCTTGCCGTCGGACTGGCCGCCCAAGGCCACTATCTCCGGAATTGGGAGTTTCTCACCGAAGGCCACCGCCGCAGCTTGCAACCGGTTGTACGCCTCGAATCTGGTGCTTGAAGCCGCCGCGGAGGAGGCGGCAGAGTTGGTGCTTTGGTGCTTCGTGGACATTGACGCCGTTGATGGCGTTTTCGTAGGCGTCTTTAGGAGTGACATCTTTCGGAGAGACCCGCTCAAAACAGAGAGAGAGAGAGAGAGAGAGAGAGAGAGAGAGGAGGGTTTTTGAATTTGAAATTTTGGGGACATTAGACGTTAAGGGTATTGAGAATGTTTTGGGCTTTGAAGTTTTGGGCTTCATTGTACCTTTTCTTTCTTTTCAACAACACAATTTGCACAATAAATCAATCTTTTTAGCCATAATTCCCCACCAACAATTCAACCATTCCTATTCTTGACATCTCGATTCAGATAGCTTGCACATTTTAATAATTTAGTCAAATTTTATTTTTAAAAATTTTAATTAATATAATTTTTATAATATAAAAAATTAATAAATTTAAATTTTCAATCATGTATAATTCATCATTCAATTTATTTTAAGTTGATCACAATGAATTCTAGAAGTTGTTCGATTGCTAAAAAGAGACCAAAATTTTACATCTTAAAATTTTAAGTGAAAACTGCATATTTTATACCTAAATATAGAGAATTTTATTCAAAATTATTATTAATAAATAATAAAAATAATGTCTTTTTAAATATATATATATATATATAATTGCCTCCTTATTACCTCACTTAGGCAACACTCTTTGCACAAGCTCACATGTTTTGGAGAGAATGGTTCCTTCTCTGCTCAATTTCTCAACCATTCTCTCCGTCCTCAACCCTTTACTCTTCTTCCTCCTCCTCACCTTGCATTCCCAAATAACGTTACCAACCAATATCGAAGACGGCGAAGACTATTATGCTCTTGACACCCCACCACCACATGTCCGATCAAGAAGCAGCTTCTAGGCTGCCAGCATCAAACGTACAAAAAAGGCGCTCATTGCAATGCCAATGCTGATAACGTAAGTAATGGTGCCGAGGCAAACAATGGCACGAGGCCGCTCTGCTGATGCAAGACTCACTGCTGAAATGTTCTCGGAGACAAGAGCAACTGTGGACAATGTGGCAACAAGTGCAAGTTTGGCGAGCTATGCTGCGGTAGACCTTGTGTTAATGCTTCGAGTAACTCCAATCATTGTGGAAAGCGTCCTCGCCGGTGCGCCCCTCGGCTCAAATGTGAGTATGGATCATGTGAGCATGCTTAAGGTCTATTGATTGATAGGATATCAATGTTACTGAGGGAGTTTCTTAACAGTAGAGATGGATTCAGAATAAATTATACTTCTTAAAAGACTGGTTAAGAGATTTTAGAAATGATGTGTATTTCTCAAAAAGGGAAATTGGTTGTTTTGTACTTAAAAAATTGAGTCCTGAAAACACAAATTTGTGCTGTCATTAATATCAATGACAAAGGAGATTATTTCCAGATGATTATTAGTCATTTTCAACTGTTGATGGCTAACTGTTTGTATCATTTGAGCCTACAAACCATTTCTAACTAATAATGTGTCTCCTTTTTTTTTTAATAACCAAATGTGTTCACTTCTTTATTGGATTAAACCCTTTGAAACAAAAATAAGATTTACATTGATCAAAAAATCATCATAAAGAAATAGAAATCCTTTGTAACTTAAAAGAATAAGATTTACATTGTTCAAGAATCATCATAACCTACAAAAGATTTGTTTTGCATGTGAAGAAAAGGTGCCGGCAAGTGCCCAAAAACAATTAAAAATTAAGTACAAATGCCACCACTCTTTCTGTTTTTCTCTAACACCTAGATGGAAGGAAGCTGTGATCCGTAACTTAAAAAATCTAATCTTGTAATGGAAACCCTTGCAGGGGACTACAGATAGCGAATGAGTTCGACAGCAAGTTTCCCCTTCTTTGTAGGATTTATTTCTCCTATCTGAAGCAAAGGGACATGCAACATTATCAGAACAACTGGCGTAGAGTGTAATTCTGCTGAATATGATGTGAGATGACTCACCTTTAATCTCCCTTTCCCGCTAACCGAGACAATATCTCCAGTCTTGAGTGTGGTATTATTTTTTGTGACAGTTATCCAATTCACACGCACATCCCCGTTACTGCAAGAAAAGATAAGTTTAAGCTTGATCAGTCATGCCTTCCGAAAATTCAGCCTGCTTAAGCCGTACTCAACACATAATAACAGAGTTCCCAAATTGCAACTTATCTCCTTACCACATTTGGAGGCACTATATCGCAGCAACAAATATATGTGGCCTTGAATAGACTCAAAAAACATGCAATGTGTATTAAACATTGGATATCAGAATTCCCCAATTCCTAGTAGGCTAGTTAAATAATTACTTGAAACAAAAGAGCTGAAAGGCAATGATAGCAGACAGAAAGATAGATTGGAGCAGATGGTCTTACTCATACACAGCAAAAGTTAATAATATATATACAAGAAGTGATACAGATACATAGATGCATATCCGGTGGATGCAAGGGTATTGCAAATTAAAATAGTGAAAGATTTCTGTCTGACTACATAGTACTGTATGGCTTAAAGCACAGGAAATGAGGATTAACCACAAACAAAAAGAAAAAAAAAACTTGAAACATAAATGATTATTAAGGTATGGATTACATGTGAGCCGAATAGGGTGCACCTTATTAAATCAACTAGCTTTGACCTTGAGATCTTGAACCCTGCACTAGCTAGAGCATCAACCCTGAGGGATGCCTCTACCGTTCTAAATGACTTAGTCCTGCTAATAGCAACCAAATGAGAATACTTCCACAAAAAAATGCTAAAACAACATAGCCACTTGCAACCTTGGTGGTTCAAATTCAAGAGCAAGCAATGGTATCCTGGCACAAGAAACTGGAACATTATTGACCTGCAAGATAACAGCAGAGCGTTGAGATGTTGAAACATGGCCAAAAATTATTATTAAGATACCATCCCATTGATCACTATGAGTTTATTACCCAACTAATTAGTATTTCATGCATCAGGTGATGAAGGCCATGCTAATGATACTCACTTTTATAATGCCATTACAAGTTAAACCATAATTTTGCAAAATATACAAGTATCTATGGCAAATCTGTGCTTCATAATTTGTTGAGGAAAGGTGGAAGAAAAAGAATAGGACAGAGTTAATCCACAGTATTTAGCAGTTAAAACATTCTACATCATCAATAAATCATTGGGGTGAAAAAAAAAAAACTATATATATATATACTTTCTTTAAGATTCAATATCATTCAAAAAAGAAATGGCATCCATGAAAAGCATTATGTAGGGAAGTAAACATTAGATCCTGTTTTACATATGCCACACTTAAATCAATTCAGCCCATAATTAATGGGGCCTAAAGCATGGATTCAATCCATCATTTAGTTCAAGTTTAATTGTATCATGTACTAGTCTAGCCTAGCACATGTAAAAGCAGGTGTGTAAGAGTATGAATCCCACATTAATAAGATAAAAAGAGCTGATCCGGTTCAAACAACTATGGTTTTCACCACTTATTGGCTTACGATTTTTGGTGGATATGACATTCCGAGGCCCACAATGTGTGGGAGTATTGTGCACTGGAAACGCCCTTTATGAGGTTTCAAGGCATTATTTTCCTGTAGCCAAAATTTCATCTTTTCAACTCTTCATTTCACTTGCTGCCACTTTTCATTGGCCCTTATACCTACTTGACATCAAGAATACATTTATGCATGGACTTTGTCAACAGAAGGTTTACTTAGAGTAGCCCCCAGGATTTATTACTCAAAGAGAGTCAGAAATGATTTGTAGGTTAAAAAATCCCTAATAAGGATTGAAGCAATCACTTAAAGCATGATTTGGCAAGTTTAGTGACATTGTGTAGATTTTGGCCATCATCATTGTGGTGTCAACCATTCTGCATTTTATTGTGAGGGGAAACTAGAGGATTGGAAAATGATGGGAAACCAGGGGTTAGAAATAAGAAAATTGCAAAAATAAAGAGAAATAAGGGATTGATCACCTTAAGAGAATTAGCCTATGATGATCGCTTCAAGCGGATTGGCCTCCAAATAGCGAGAAAAACTTTGATATATTTTTTATGCTTAGAATTAATAAGTCATAAGGCATTATGTAGGACTACCTATGAATACTGGATATTGTGTTTTTTCTTCATGGAAATCTAGTTTCTTGAAAGAGTAATAAACAAGTTGTTGCTAGGTCAAGTGCTGAGTCTGAATATTGAACTCTGACCCACAAAACTTGTAAATTGGTTTGGGTGAAAATTTTGTCACAAGAAGTTGGTTTTAGCACTTATAGATAATTGAATTGATGTGTGATAATCAGGCAACAATCCACATTGTTTCAAACCTAGTGTTTCATGAAAAAACTAAACAAATTGAAATTGATAGTTAGAGAGAAAATTAATGTCAAATGAAACAAGAACCACCCATTAAAAGTCAGAGAATCAACTTGCTGATTTTTTCACAAAGTCTGGTGGGGTTCCTGGGTCAAATTCATTGTAACAAGCTAGAACCTTGTGACATATATGCTCCAGCTTCGGAGGGGTGGGTAGGGGTGCTAGAATGTGCTTTAAGTGTGTGGCTGGATTGGTTATTGTGTACTTGTCTTAGCCTAAATATGCCAGTTGAGTTATTCTGTATTTTCAAAAATGCTTTCTTTACAGTAACAACTACCTTATCTAGTGATGACATAACAAAGTCAACAACCTCTGGAACCAGTACGATTTGAGCCCCTTTCTCTCCCTGCACAAAGATTAAATAAGTAGAATCAGGAAAAACAAAAAATAACAAAAAATAACAAAAATAAAAGCTTTCATTCCAGCAAACAAAGCTTTGTACCATGCAGGGCTGACATGATCAATCACAACATGTATGTTTATGTATGTATTGAGATGAAAAAGGAAGATTGTATATCTTGGATGGTTAAGATACCATCTATTATGAAAATAGAATTCCCATGCCAACCTCCCTTAAAAGAATAGAGCAACTGACAGACCAACAATTTAATAATCCTAAGCCATAAAAAGCTACCAGAAATTTGATAATCCAAGGACCTCAGCTGTCAAAAATTCACAAATTCATTCATGTTAGGCTTGTCTAGAGTTTGGCTCAATCTTCATCATATGCTTAATGAGCCAACCTTGAGAAAACTAAGCATTGCCACTTGACCTATTTAGAAAACTAGGGATCTTAACCTTTTACAAAAACAATTAGCATTGCATTGCCACTGCAAAAGAGAAGCCCGAGCAAGTCTCTAGAAGCTTGACTCACGCTTGACCAGAGCTTGAGCAACAATTTTAATGTACCAGGCCAAGCTTGTCACTACTTTTCTAGCACTAAGAATGCCAGACAATTAAATTCACCATTGCCCCGTTTACACATATAAAGTGAATCAAGCTGCACATTGGCACATTTGCAAAGCAAATGGATGACTAAACACTAAAAGAATGAACCTAAGGGCAATATATGATACAGCATAAAAATACAGGAAAAGAACATTTCTATGAAACTGGAAATTTGCATTATATGTAGACCAAAATATATATGATGTATAGGTCTATTGACATTCTATGTTTTTAAAGAAAGGGCATATGCTCGATGTGGACTGCAAATAAATCTCAATGACATGTTTTCACCATAAACTACATCTACAAGAAGGAAAATTCAACCCCCCCCCCCCCAATGGTGGCCAAGCTTTACATAATAAAAAGGCCAAGCAAGACAAAAATGTGCCAAACATACAAAACAAATCCCAAAGAGCATCATCATGCACAAAAAATTAATTACAACTAAGAGGTGGTTAATCAAGTTAATATTTAAAGTGCCCATGCTACTTCTTATACAAAAGCTTCACTTTAGATTCAGATGACACATTTTGCAATTACAAACCTTAGACAGTTGCCAAAGAGGGCATACAAAATAATTTGATTATGCACCTGTAAAATTATATCACCAAGCTTTTCCCTGGCAATCCCTGTACCAAGAACTGCACCAAGGAAGTTGCCATGAGAACATTGTTGAAATTGAAAGTTTCCCGTGATACTGCAAAATACCAAAAGCAATTAAAAGATGTACTGTTAAACAATTTCCAAAAGCAACAAGGTCAGGAAATATGGAGATATATGCTTACCTTAGTGCTGCAACTGTATCTGGATCATTTGTCAGTATTTCTGGGTGTCCAAGAGAAATCCGACAACGCTCTGCCTAGAGGTTTTTGGTATAAAATTAATTATGAAAAAGATATCATATCCATGCAGCAATGAAGTCTCACAAGAGCTCATTTGGTAACCTGGGGGTATCCTCCTTGAGCAACAGCTTTGATGTCAGCTAGTTTTTCCAATGCAAGCATTGACTCCTTCACAACTGGAGGGGTGAGGAAATCTGTGAGGAGGACTTCTCCTCTTGAAGATGCCCTCCTAGCCTGGAAAAAGCATAAAAAGGGAAACATGAAAAGACAGAAAAATTGTAAAACTTAGTTTCTGCAGAGGAAAAGGATAAGCTTCAGTTCGGCTCGATCTAAAAATCATGGATTTTGTCCTACTTGGGCTGAGAAACAATAAGAGATACAAGGCACTAAAGATTATATAGCCAAGAAATAGTAATATAATACCGTTTCAAGGATGTGCTTCACCTCTTCCATCATACTTTTGTCTCCTGCGCCCTTAAGTAAAACATCAAATTCCCCCCTTCATGGCCTGTGCCAGGTGACATAGCCCTCCAGCTATTTCACATGTTATTGCAAAATGAACAAAGGCCAACTGATTCAATAAAATTTTGCAGCAAAAAGAGATTATTGACCCTTATATGGTAAAGGAGGCAAATAGAATAGTGCAGATGCATGCCTGTGTTGAAAACTAACATTGCACAAGGTTTCTATCTCTCAACTAATTTCACAAGCCTTAGCATTTAAGTATTAGGTTTCCCACTGTTGCGAATATGTGATCATTGTTGAGGATGCTAGAACTACAAGCAATAATTGACACTTCTGTGAGTTATCTTTTTGCTTAAAACAAGTTTTGCCAAACATCAGAACATCAAAAAATAATCATTCTTCAGTTTAACCTGAGGCTGAAGTGGTGTCAGCAGAGCTTGTAAATCACAAATCCACCATTCCATGGTTAAAGTGTACTCCTTGACTCATGCTAACACAACTTATTTAGTTGAGGATACACCATAGACTTACATGGCCCTTTTGTAAACTTATATTCCTTTATTAGACAATTTCTCTAGCCCAAACTAACAAAATCAACAATTCATCTTTATTTTCCAGTAAAGGCACCAAGACCAAGCACTTACGATGTGTTGCAACTTAGCAAACGGCCAGCTCAGCCAAAACAGACCCAAAGCCAAACTGGCAGGGCCTCACCAGCTACTGTTGCAAATCACAAGGGTTGTTCGTATCATAGTATTGATCCATTTTTCATCCCACAACTTGAATGAGAACCTAAAAGGACACTAAGTGGGGCATTTCATCAAATATCACTCCCTTCCTCCATTTCAGCCCCAACAGTCCTTAGATGATATAGAAAAGACATATTTTTCAAATGAAAAAGCACTAAACAAAAATAACAGAAAAATTCAAATTACTCCCAAAAAAAAAAAATCTTTTAGCCCATTTTCTTGTTTTCTCACTAGTTACAACAAATAGAGTTCAAGCTACTTGAACAAGCACATCCTTTTTTTTTTTTTTGGGCATAAATTAGCTTAATGGGTATCTCTAGCCACACAAGCTCAATCGTAAAATCAACATAAAAAGACTGCAAGCGAAGAAAAACCCACAACACCCACAAAAGAGCAAGAACAAAAAGAAGAACAGAATATAAAAAAGCTAAACCATTCAAGAACCTGGGTGCCTCGCGGGACTGGGAAAAGTAAGAGAGCGTCGAGTTCCACAGAAGGAGGGACTGGCGCTTAAGCAAGAATGGCGGTGAGAAGATGCTGCAAAAGCTTGAATTGCTCTCCTCAGAAGAAGAGATGCTGTTGTGAATTTGTGAATCAAAATTTTTTTGGCTTGAATTCATAACTCCAATAGAAAAAAAAAATGTTGGTCGATTAACTCCTGAAGCCTCATCCAATTTCCCATTCCCACCCTGCTGGGGCAAAAATGAATTTTGCTTGTCATCACAAAAGATTATTTAGCGACAAAGCCCGTGCCCCTGCAACTCTCGAAGTCAGAGTCTGGAATTTCATGTTCAATCAATCTCATTTACCATCAATACCATGCGAGCATGCACGTAGACACCTTAGATAACTACAGTCAATTTTGGGAAAGAAACGAAACAAACCAAACGCATACAGTTTTCCCCGTCCAAGTATTATCATAACTGAATGAGCCACGAACGAAGTAACAGAGCTTTCGAGTCCATCCATCGACGGAATATAAAGAACATAACCGAACAGAAATAACTAGTTCTGAAGCTACAGACCTAGCCGCTGGTATGCTCCCTAAGCAGAAAAATGCCCACGTTTTGTTCTGCTCAAACTTTAAGGTTGTTTCTTCAAAGCATATGGCGGTATGCGAGCGCAAGAAGCATGAGAACTAAAACAGCAGCGACAACGGCCCAGATCCAATAGTTGTTTGATTTTTTCTTCCTCAAGATGGCTTTTGGAAGCGAATCTGGACCACCCCTTGGTCGGTTCCTGTGCCTCACAGTAGTCTCCTTTCGAATATTTTCTTTCACGGGAACTAAAGCCTCGTCCTTTGCATCAACCCTTTCAGGTTCAGCTGCACCTGCTTCAGCTTGTTCCTCGGGCTGGGTGTCAGTAGCTGATGTAGAAGCTGCGGCCTTCTTCCTCAACTTCTTCTCGCGCTCCTGAGGCACATCAAAAAGATCATTTTAGCTTTGGACTAGATATTATGAAGTAAGAAATGATTGGCAACTAATGGCATAAACTAAATAATTTCCTTGAGCTTTTTCTCAGCTTCCTTTTGAGCTCTTATTGCTGCTTTAAGAGCAGCTTTCTCAGCCAACTTCTTCTTCCTCTCAAGAGCCTGCTTAGCTTTGTCTATCCTCTTCTCTTCTAAGCTCCTTCAGCTTTGCTTCATCAACTTCCTTCAATGCAGGAGAAAGGCTCTTTTGCTGCTTTTCAGTGTCACTGATCTCCAGGTCAACATTCCCTGAAGTGTTTTTTGAATTGGCACTGGTTTCTTTCTGGATCTTTTTGGAGGGTAAAATATCATTTGGTGGAGTAGATTTTGGCTCTTCCTTTGGTTGTTTTACATTTGACTTTACTGCTGCCTCTGGTTGAGAGGATATAGGTGTCTCCACTGCCACCAATGGCTTCTCATCAGGGTTCCTCATTCGTCCATCCCTACTCAGTTGCCGGCTGTCAAGTGACGGCAAAATTCTTTTTTCATAGTCATCCCTGAAGGCCTTGTCGTTGCTCCAGAGGGACATAAACTTCTCAACCTAATTATTAATATCAAAGTAAAAGATCAGAATGCAGAAGCCAATAATTAAATAGCAACATATGCTGTTCCTAACAATAGAAAAGTTAATCTCCAGCAAACCTCTCTGTGGGAAAGTTCCTCAAGAGCCTTCACATCCCTCTCGGTAGCAAGTCTTTTGGCATCAGTTATAGTTGTACGGTTTTGATAGAAATGAGCATTCTGGTAAAAGCAATATGGATTTTGATTGGAATGCATAAACATAGATATCATAAATTTAAGCTCAAATGAACTCAAATAAAAACTCATAAGTCTAAACAAATAAATGTGTGCTTATGGGTGCTCAGCACATGACAGAAAAATGCATGAAGGGATATCAGAAGTTACTAGCATCGGATGCTAGAAGATGCTGTCAAACATTAAGTAGATGACAGACGACTCAGTTTGCCCTAGATGCGACTTCATAGTACAGACTCTATAGAGTCAATTGCATATAATACCATAACGCCTGTGGTAACAAAAGAGATACTTCTCACTGCCTTGGCTGCATCTATAAAGCTCTGCATGTTCAGAGCTCATTTTTCTGCCTGAAAATTCAGCGAGAATTGATAAGCAGCATATGCTGGGGTGCCACCCCAGGACACAAATTCCAGAGCTCATTCTGTGCACAACACAGCTAAGGTAAGGTATAAGCAAGCATGGGCAACTGTGGCTTGCCTATCTTGTGCTTGTAACACACATCAGCAGTAAGAAATCAATACAGAGTCATGTGGCACGGGAATTTGCTTTCACAACTACAGAAACTATGTCCACTTAAGCCTGTAAACTTACTTCGAGTCCCGGACTTATTGCTGTGGCAATCCTCGAGAATGGAACTAATTTTTTTATAATTTACAATCCTCTTTCATGCAGATCATAACACAAAAAGTTAGCAGAGATTGTTCCACTTTGAAAATGCTGAAGACATCTGGACTGGACTCAACTAGAACAACACATTTTTAATCCAAGGTCCAGAGTTCATGCGCGTGCTTCACACAACACTTTATTAACCACAAACTCTATTTGAAAAATAATGAGCATATACAAATTTCTACACAAGGATTAAATAGAACTTAATGATGGCGGACGGAACAATTTGTGCAAGAAATTCCCTAATATTTGCAATAAGATAAAAACACACAATGCAATGGGACAACCCAGGCTGCATCAATCACATGCTTCAAGATGGGCTCTTATGAACAAAGTGGTATACAGATTACAGACACACACACCAACATACTAACTGGCTGGCAATGCAGATCTTAAATATATGACTGATTAGTTGAACAAATAGAAAGACATACCTTTGCATCACGCTTTGACCTTATTTTTTTAATACTGTCAAAGACTTTGTCCCTCTCATTAGTAGCAGTCTGCAGATCAACCTGTAAGGTTCTAATTCCGACTCTAGCATCTGGATTTTCGAATAAAGTGCTTGTTTTTCCTTCTTTATTCCATCCAAATCAACTCCCATAAGCTACAATAGCATAATAGCAGCAAGTTATTGCCATATGCTTCTAGACAGCAAACATTTGTCACGTCCAGTGAAGTTCATCATATCACAAACACAAAAAAGGTGAATGTTTAAACATCAATTCTCACCTTGACCTGGCCTTGGATGGCTTCTTTCTGACCCAGTGAATCCTGAAGTTTTGCTTGCGCTGCTGCATTTGCGATCACTTTTTCCCTTGTGCCCTCAAGCTGTTTGATTTCTTTAAGTATTTTTTTCTCCTCTGTCAGTGACATGCTCTCATGCTGTATGCAATACTGCAAGCTGTAGATCTTAAGTAACAAACAAAGGTAATTAGTAGAACGCGTTAATGCATATGTCTGCAGCAAACAGGGAGTGAAAAAACAAGAGAAGGTAGGTTCCTCTAACAAATCAACTAACAGTAATAACATACAAGGTCATTCAGCTCTTCCTCAGATGAACATAAACCATAACGACCACCACCATTGGTGCTGCGCAGCTTGCCCAATTCCTGCAGCAGAGGTTCAATTTCCCTTTTCTTCTCATCCAAAATTGTTTTATAATGCCTATTATCATTTGTCAGAGTCTTCAATTGGTTAGCCAGCTCTGATTTTTCTGACTGCATGAGAAAGAGAACAGAATAATTAGTTGTTTATGTTTCAAGAATGGGATCAGGCTGGCTGTACCATGCAGTGCAAGCTACAACTTACAATTACTTTTTGAACTAAAATACTAAAAACTTGATATCAGGCATAATAAACAACATCCAACATGATAATAGATTCATCAAAGTTATATAAAATAACCAAAAATCGCAAGCATCCTACCCACCTCCCTAGGTTGTGTCATTGCCATAGTTACACTCAGTTGCAACACAAAAAATGTCAAAAATAGTTCATCAAATAGAATTTTTGAATGCCAGTACTATATTCAAACAATTAGTCTGTAGCACGTGCATTACTCAATTATATCTATATAGCTAATCAAAGCACCCTATTTCTCCACACACACACATACAGAGAGAGTGGGGGTGGGGGAGGGAGAGCAGCACCAGGCCAAACTAAAGGAGTAAGGAAAAAAAAAACCAAAAATTGTATTCATAAAATTTAAAACTGTAACCATAAACTATTGCCATAACTGTAAACATCAAGAAACAAATACGATTACTTTATTATGTATCTACTAGTTCTCGCATTTATTGTCCTCATCCCTTTGATGCTTCAAATGTTTGGTTGAATGAATTGCCTATAAGACTTCAAATCCATTGAAATTCTAATACATTCATTAAAGGATGTTAACTTAGACGTTCATGATAATAGAAGGCCTTCCATGAAACTTTTTATCAAAAGGGAAACAATAAACCACTGCAGACACAAAACTCAACCAAAAAATTGCCCTCTTTGTACAAGAACCTTAGCACTTCCCTCTAATCCATCATTTGTGGAGGAATAGAGAGCACAAAAATGCCAAAAAAGAAAGCAAGCAAATGCCAACAACTTTTGACTGCAAGTAACCTGTCACCTCAAACAAAATTTGAATATTGAGCTCTCCTTTCAAAGAATCCCCTAAAGTTACTAGATCATAGGATAAGATTCATGCACTAGAAGAAAAATACTTTAAGCATTATTATCAAAATCTCTTTCTCATGTAACCCACATGCAAAACAAATGATATTTGTTCAAACTAAGGGGGGAAAACCAGGCAGTGGATAGGATTCCTTAAACAAACACATATCAATATTTGGGTTTCGAAAGTTTCCTAAAAACATTGATCACATTATGTGCGAAACATGGTCAAAAGGTTTGATTAGACATCTTTATCTACACATGCTGTTGTAGGTGATGCTCAGCATGGCAAGATGGGGCTTATCATAGAGAATTTAGCTCTAGATTTCTGTAGAAATTGAGAAAATTATCACTAAAAAGTAGCAAAAGCAGAAAGTTAGATTAAATTGAGAGAACAGTGCTTCTCCCTATAGCAAACTTAAAACTAAAGTAACATATAAGGCAGCTATGCTTCGAACTTACCCTCTTTGCTCTTAATTTTTCCATTATCTGAGACCTGGATTGATTCTTCTTCTGAATATCCTTGTCAGCCTGATCAAGTTCAGCTTTCAATTTTGGATCGTCAAATGGCCTGTATCTTGCAAAATAAAAGTAATGGATCTGCTTAGGAGCTGGCCACTCATCAATGATATCCTTTGGAACTTCGCCATCCACAACACCATTACCCTCTCCTTTTGCTGGCTGTTCCTCATGCGACCCAAAGTTTATAGGTTGGTAAGGTCCTGATTCCTTATCCAGTTTCCCATTTCCCTTCTCCTGCAAAATTGAATTTTCTTTTTCTGTTGCAGTCTCAGCAGGGGCCACAGCCATCTCAAATCCCACAACCTCAACGCCCATTGCTTCCGAACAAAAGATACAACCACAGAAAAAGAAATATCCTGTTGGACAAATCATAAAACATTTGTATGAGCAAACCCCATTTTATGACAACATGATGCTGATGCAAATATATGTGTTTTCTCAAGTATTATTGTTGAATTGATCAAACAGATCAAAACAAGCAAACGTTTCCCTTGAACCCTCCTCAACTATAACAGTCATTAGAATCCACAGAACAAGGTGCATGAAGCAAAGATCTGCACTTTCTCAATTTTTCATGATTAGATCAAAACCATCCAAAGATGAACTTGCCAAAAAAAGAAAAGAAAACCCAGCAGCTTGATTCAAGAAACAAGCAGCTAGCGCCTAGAAACTTAACTGACTATCCAAGAAATAAACCAATTAGCAAAAAAATAAAAAAACAACAGCAACAATCGCGTCAGAGGCAAAAGACAACCTATAAAGAAGAGGGTAAAAACAAGCACAAACAAATATGAATTCTAATTCATCCCTCCTTGCAAAATAATGATAAGAATAAACCCCAGAGGTTAAAATTGCAACAATCACATCTCTATGTCAATCAAGCAACAATATCAAAAGTATTAAAAAAAAAAGTCAAATGAAACCACTCGAACAATGACCTTGACAAAGATCAAGAATCAAACTTTGGGAAAGTGAGAAGATGTATAACAACCATGCAAAAACTGACAAGAATCAAACAGAATGCCAAAAAGAGAGAGAGAGAGAGAGAGAGAGAGAGAGAGAGAGAGAGAGAGACGCACAAATTAAAGGCGATATCTTAATATATACACAAAAAAAACTTTGTTAACAAGAATAAATAAAACTACAAACGACCCCATAAACTGTAAAGGATAAAAGAAGCAACGAAATTATGATAATTAAAGAAGGAGAATTGTTATTGTTACCCAGTAGTAGAAACTTGAAGGAAAGGAAAGGGAAGGGAAGGCCGAGAGAGAGGAAGAAGACCCTGTTGTTTTTTGGCAAGAGGGCTCCAGAGTTCTGTTTTTTTTTTTTTTTTGACAAAACCAAGGAAAGGGTCAGATCTCAGAGTCTCAATCTCTCTCTACTTCTTTTCTCTTTCTTGATTATTTCAGTCTAAATACAACGACCGTCAGAACTATTTCTAATTGCTATTTTCTTGATTATTAATTTATATTATAATAAAAATATTGTATATTATATATACAATATTTTATATTAAATAATATATTATTATCATTATTAAATATCTTATATATTATATAAAATATTATTTATATAATACAAAATAATATATATAGATATATATATATATAATATAATTATTTTATATCTATATATGTGGTAAATAATTTCTCGTTGAGGGATGGATTGTTAGGCGCTATTTTTTATTTTTTTATTCTCGTTATTTGCTACTATTTTTTAAAAAATAATTATTGTGCGTAAAGGAATATGTAACAAGAGAAGACGTGAAAGGGATGAAAGAATTAACTTGCGAAGTTTTTTTTTTTTTTTGCTTTTTATGGGTTTGTTTTGACTTTTGAAAAAAAAAAAAAAAAAAAACAACAGAGGAGAAGAAGAAAAAATGTTGACAAGGTTAAAAGTTTGATAATTTTGTCAAATGGGTTCCCTAAATTGGCATTATCTGTATTTTAGATGGTGGGATTTGTGTTTTATCAATCCAAAACATTGATTTTATTCAATTATCATAATTTACCTAATTAGTAGTAAAACTGATACAGACTCGTATTTTCATCTTATAATCGATTCAGCGATAGGCTAATCATCAAACTTAGAATTACATTGCAATTTTAAATATCTAAAAATGATATTATAGTTTTTTACTGAGGAGGACTAGCGGATTCAAATTGGAAGATGTATTGCAATCAGATACAAAAATAATTGATACAGCAAGATAAAATTAATAAAATAAAATAATTTTTTTATCTTTCTGTTTATTAATTTATTTTTTGTATTATTATAATAATATATGTATTATTTTATTTTTTGTGATTATCACCTATGTGTTAGTAAGTGTTTTTCTACTTGAAAAAAAAAATTCCATTGACATTGATTGGATGCAAATTTGTTGGGTTTGCCTTTTACATTTAAAACCTGTTGAAAAGTTTAAAAAAAAAAATTAAAGCTGAAAACCAACATAAGCAGTATGTCACACATAGAGTTATACTTGTATGTACGACATTTAATTGATATTACGAAAGAAGATACTAAGTAAATTTTAGAGACGGGCCGTGATAGGTAGCTGAAGACAAAGGTTTTGACAAGGTCCAATTCTTTTTTTATTTATTTCTTTTTTTTTTATAATATTCTGTTTGGAAAATTAATAAATATGAATTTGATAAAGGTGAGAATAAATATTGGTGAAATTTATATCCTGAAATGTACTTTAGAAAAATGAAATGATATTTTGTGATAGTTTTGATTTATAACAAATTATTAAAATTATCTTAATATTATTAATTGAAATGATAAAAATATAGTAAAGACAAATCATAATGAAAAGATTAAGATATAGTCATTTTGAAAAATGTCAACAATAATAAAATTAGAAAGAATTTGCTTATTTAGGATGAATAAAGTAAAATGTAATTCCTCATATTTGATGCTTCCAAATTATTTTAAATTAAAATTTTATCGGAATTTTTTTTCTTTTTTGAACCAAACTATGGAATACTATCTTGATTTTTTGTTTTCACAAAAAATTAGTTTCGAATTCGATCTCATTTTGTAAGATACATTTCGGTATACGAAAGTTGACGGTTACTTTTGTTGCAAATCACAGGCTTTTTGTCTTGTTCGGTGTCTACATGTCATTCGCTTGCATCCGAACCGTACAACAAAATCACCTGTCTCGGCCCCCAAAAGTTTCTGGAGGGGACACCTGTCCTCTGTCCGAATCTACCCTTGGGAAGATGCTTTGGACGGACGAGGGTGCCATTTAAGGAGAAAACGATAAGAGAATGAAAGTACATAAATAACCCTTCCTCGATTTAATATTGCATTCAATTGGTGGATTTGGATGGATCTTTCCTTGTTTTACGCCCATCGCTCCATTGGTAATTGTTTTACTTTCGATTTTATTATATAAATATAGGGATTTGAGGGTTTTTTTTTTTTTTTATAAGTATCGTTAGCGTGTTGACTTGAAAATTATTTATTGATATTTTTACTTAGTTTTTACATAAATAAAAAATTATTTGTTAATATTTTTATTTAACATCTTCACAAAAAATTATTATTTAAATATGTTAGTCCGAATACAATTTTTTTATATTCATTTAACTGTAAAAAAATACAAAAACATATGGAAAGGGATTTTGAGATTGGCTTGATTGTGAAATTATTTAAATCATTATTTAATAATTATTTACTTTTTAATTAGCGTATGTTCATTTAATTGATAATTATGCATTTTGTGGTTGATATATTTCTTTTTTTTTTTCTAATTGATAATCATACATTTTTGTTCTGCATACATTATTGCGAGAGCGTAGATGGGACCATTTAATTTAGAAAAAAGTCCAAGAAATGTTTTTGGAGTGAGAACTAAAAAATAAGCAAGACTCAGGTCAACTTTCCATTCGTTACTTGATGGAAGTTTGGAGGGAGGGTGCAAATTGAAAAGAATTTTAGACGTTTGATATTCAATTGAAATTTCAAGTTCAAAAGTTTATGTTTTTTTTCATAGCTTTCAAACTCGGTTTGATAATTGGCTCACTGGTCTAACTAGTAAATTATTAGTTAAACTATTGGTTTAATATTTTATTATTAAACATATTTATAATTAAAAAATTACTTGAGATAACACAATTATCATAGATATAAAAATAAATAAATATTTAGCGTATATCAACAAAATATTGATTCTTATTCATAGTAAAAAAAATCTAACTATGAAATGAAGTTCTTTAGCAAACAAAAATGAAATTTATTTTTTTTTCTTGACAAGTTGATTTTATTTTTTAAAATCTAAGAAGAAGAAGAAGAAGAAGAAGAAGAGGCGTTGGATGAGTGGCAAAAGAGCAAAGAGTCCAGGCGGGTAGTGTAAAGCCAGAATTTTGTCCGGCCTGGCCCAATGTCAGGGTTCCAGCCCAATTGATCTGGTCAGGTTGGGTGAGGTAACCATGGTTTTTTTTTCATGTAATGAAACAATTAATTTGTTTTTAACTATTACAAAAACATTAAATTATGGACTACCAAATAGTTTATTATTATTATTTTTATAAATTCTATATTCTATTAAAACTCAATGCCTCTAACTCTAAACGTAGAAGTGAAAAATTATTGATATGTCACGATCTTTTTTTGTTATATATAATTTTGAATAATCATTGACTTTAATACGATATGTTGTTAAATAAAACTTAAATTTGCTCGAACAAATAAAAAACTCCAAAAAAGAACTAATTAAAAAATTAAGTAAAGTATGTAAAGAAAAGGAATAATGTAAAGTAATTTAAAAAATTCTTAAGGAAATTAAAATATTTTAAAAAGTAGCACCCACCCAATACTTTACAAAATGATAAATAGGTCTGATCCTGATCCTTCTGCATTTACCCAAGCGTTCATGGGGGGGGGGGGGGGGGGGGGGGGGAAGTGAAGCTGTACGTGAGCCTGGTCCCCATCCGTCGCTCTGCCTCTGCGTTCTCTATGTCCCACTCACGTGGCAGGGATGGCGCATCGTCCGCTGTGCTTTAACCTTATCATTGAAGAGTACACTTCTCAATCGTTTTCAATCAATCAATCAATCAATCAATGGTTAAAAGAATGGTCTTTTTTTTTTTTTGGGGGGGGGGGGGGGGGGGGGGGAGAAGTTTTTAGGAGAAATTTCTCGCTGCGGTCTGACAGATGAGAACGTTAAATATTTTTGTGGCTTTGGACCGTAAAATGTAAATTTACATGCTATTTCATCTTTTGTAAATGTGATACATGATCGGGCAATTTCTCATAAATAAATATAAATTATTTTTGTATTATATATTTTATGACGAAAAGAAAAAGATCATTTTCTCACAATTTGGCTTCGAGATGAAATACACAAAAGCAACAAAATCTGAATGACGACAATGTTTTTCCATATACAATACACATAATATATATCATATATTTCACACGTTTTTTTAATAATAATAATAATAAATTTTTAGCCGGTTAATAATTTTATATGAGTGTGTGTGGGTGTGACAATGGAGGGTGTCTGTCGGCGTAGAGAGAACGACAAAATGCAAATAGGGTTTTTACATTTGAATAAAGATGAAGTCCTTGTAATGACACCGACCGACCGACGTGCAGTCATGGCATTCATTCTCTCATGGGCGGTGGTAAGATTACATGTGATGATCTCTGACCGTAGGCCGTCGGTTTGTCGGTTCAATCGCTGTGGAATATAAAATTGAATCTTGGTTGGTAAATGGGGACATAGATATTTGGGACCCACAAACTGATCGGGTAGCGTGAAATTAGGAGTCCACCTTTTCTTTTGTGCTTTTATAATTAAGAGATATGATCGCCCCCCTTATGATCGGAGATTAATATTTTTAGTAATTACAAATTTAAATATTTAATTTAAAATTTTAATTAAAAAAATTATAAAATTTGTACAACTTAGTAATGACTCAATATTTTTTTTTACTAAATAAAAATTTTGGAGAGAGAAAAAAAATAGTGGCAAATTTGCGTCTTCGGATTGATGTTGTGGAGAATAATCGGTGTCGGCCTCGAAATAGATATAACGAGAATATTTTTTTTTTTTTTTTTTCTTTCCATTCTTTTGCTTTCAAGATCTGTCAAGGGTTTTATTTAAAGAGGATTATTTGGTTACCTGAAATACGATCAGAGCAATATATATATATAAGAATATTTTGTATTATACAAATAATATTTTATGTAAGTACTATTATGTTATTATCACAATCTTTTATATTTTATAAAGTCTTATCCATTTAATATAAAATATTTTCCATGACTACAAACATTTTTTGTATCGACTTGTGTATTTACATCTAATAGACAATACCATTAAAATGGAAAAACCAAAATAAAAATTTTGAAACATTAGAACATATATATATATATATATATATATATCTAATTAATATATTTTATGGATACTGAGTTACTCTTTCAACCGATAGTTTATATTCAATCTCTATCAATATTACAAGATAATTTGAATTGCTTTGCCCCTTTGTTTAATTAAATGAAACTTCCAATGTCAAATTTTGCACGCTCGGGACATTTCTTGCAGTCAGATGTCTCTGAGAACTCTAACCCATCAAACTCTTAGGTTTTGATGGCACCTCTAGCATTGTTTAGCCAATAAACGCTACATCACATTGAAGGCCTGGAGATTTCTAAATCTCACTTCATCTTGCGCCTTTATCATGGACAAATAATTCCCAGCTCTCCCGGTCAATATGATATTCTTCATTCCTCAGAACTCACGAAAATCTTGTAATCTTTGGTTTAATTGATGACAAAAGCTGTTTTGGTAGTTTAAATACAGACCTTGTCAAGATTTCATGCCCCGTCAGGTAAAAAAGCTACTGCTTCCATGCTAGGATCTTATGATCGACTTTTTTCACATGTATGAACTTCATGACTTTACTTTTTGGCTGACCTCATCTTGACGGCAGTCCAAATCATCCATCCCCTTCCACCGGTAATTGCATGCCTGTGATCCTTAGAATTTGCTTCTTGACATCTTGCCTGGCATTGCAGCTAAATTGGACGTCCGATTTATGCTTGTCAGCAACCCGCCCTGAGGCCTGGCAAATATTTAAGCAACCGTCATTGATTGAGAGATCTCTTACATCGCAAATAAACTCCCACCCTACAAATTAGTTTAATAGTAAGTTGTGGATTCAATACACTACAATTAAATATAAGAGAGGTCTACTTTGATACATCATTAGTTAAGTTGTAAGTCTCTTGTATGAATTATATATATATAAATAAAAAGAATTAAAATATTAATAAATAAGTTAATTTGAATTTATAAAAATAATGATTGAAATTCTTACTACATTTTATTTTTTCATTGTTCAAACAAGAAAGAAAAAAAAAAATTGCTTAAGCACCGTCCAAATATTTACTTTTGTGTTGATACGGTATCTTTGTCTAATAATTAACTTGGCATCATCCCCCTCTCGCGTCATTGATATATGTCCTTTTGTTGATTCCCTTATCTTTTAATTAATTAATTAGAAACAACCCTTCTTTATGTAACTAGTAGCTTTGGCTGGAATCTCTTGAATGAATCTATAGCAGAAGGTTCTCTTAATACGTAATTGAAATATTATTCTATACAACTTTTGTCGTGCAAGCCTTATTCATCAGAGCAATATAATTTCAACTCGTGACTTTTTAATGGTAAATTTCTTATATTATTTTTAATTAAAAAATTTAGACTGTTGCATAAAATTCATGAAAATTATTCCTAATGGGTATTGCGCGATTCCAATAAGCTAATTTCTTGGATTATTCCTAACATAATCGTGCACATTGTCCTACCGTTAACATTATAAATACCTTGTAATTGTGTGCTAACAAACACATCTCGTGTTGACTTCTATCCCAACACCTACTATTTACAATGGCAACAACACCTGTCTTTTTGTTTTGGTGCTTGCAACTCTTCCATGCCAACATAAACACAACTAATATTTTCGTTAATCCCTATGCCTCTTCCCTAAACATGCTCCTTAAAATATGAATACACTTACGCTGGGGCTTTCCAAATATTCTTAAAGAAAGAAAAAAATGAAAGACAATATCCTTGAAAAAAATCTTGTAATCCATTGTTCTTGCGGGGCCCCAATTTTGATTATTAGCTAAAGATAAAAATTAGATATAATTAGACGCCACTTTTTGTTTACAAAGAGAATGCGACTCATTGTATGTCAAGTCCATTGAGATAAAAAAAAAAAAAAAAAGAATCATTTGTATTCCCATAATGATTAACCAAAAAGAAACATTGAAAGCCTATTCACGTCAAGTAAACATTTCAATATTTTCTTTTTTTTTTCTAACCCCACTCATCTGTCTAGCAAAAATTATTCATTTGTATTCGCATTATTAAAATATAATATATGAAGTATATTTTGTACCTTATCTAATCATTTAAATATTTAGATAAATGATTTGGATCGAATGATCCCTCACTGGATATAATAATTAACAGAAAAGACATTAAAATCATATTAGCTTAAAAAAAGGAAATATTTTAAGCACAATTTGTAGCCTATTCTAATTTTAATCATCTATCTAATTAAAGTGTCAAACAAATTAAATTAGACGAATTTGAATTGAGTTATTTGGTATTTAAATTATGAAAATTAAATTGTTATGACTGAGATTTGGTTTGAAATAAATTTTGATTTGATTTGATTTGATTTTATAATTAAATACATCAAAAAATATATTGCACCACAATTAATGTTTGATATATATTAATTATTTTATTATTAATTATGCTTTTATATAATAAATTTAAAAAAGATATAATTAATATTTATGATAATGTAATGCGTGAGATTTGGCTTAGAAAGCGAGAAATTGAAGCATATTGATGTAAATTTATCCTCTCTTTTTTTTTTTTTTTTTTTATCTTATGGGTTATTTTATTGGGAGCAGCAGCATCCCCACCGTGGCATTCTTTCAATTTTAATCAAACCAAACACGCTTTTTTTTTTTTTAAAAATCACTTTTTATTATTCTTTATAACTACGTCCAACCACCTCCGGCATATCGGGCAAATCAAGTAGAATAACGGATGCTATTATTAAGATTTCATAATTAATTTTTATGTCGGATATGAAGTATTAATATAATTTAAAATAATAAATATATAATATAAAATTAATTATATTTACATGAATTTATTATTGTTTATATTCGCCTAAATTTTTTATTATTAGTAATTACAAAAACAGAAGGGCAAGCCAACAGCAAAACTCACGTATGCATATATCAGAGAACAGATTCCAGTTTCCATGAGAGTAAATAGATTGCCCTTCTGTGGCCTTCTCTCTGTCCGTCTGTCTCTCTCCCTCTCTCTCCCTCTCTCTAACGAAACAGAAAATCCCAAGCCTTCTTGACAAAAGCAGATCACAGGGAGATTGAGAGCAAAGAAAGAATTTTGATGGTGTTAAACAAACTGAGCCACATCTTTCCAATCTGTGTACAAACATATCCAATTTTTCTCTTTGTTATCCTTAATTTCTTTAATATTTATTTAATGGGTCTATAAATTGTGGTGCAGTATCTCTCGTAGCTTCTCTCTCTGCTCTCTCTCTCTCTCTCTCTCTCTCTCTCTCTCTCTCTCTCTCTCTCTCACCCCAACACACACACACAAAGCAGCTCTTGGAGTTGTCTTTATCAAAAGGTAACAGTTTTTTCCAATTTGATTTTCATTTACCTTCTCAGTTACAAGACACTGAGTTTATTTTCTTTCCTGTTCAGTTTTGCTTTTGCCTTTTGGTTGGATTTTGTATCTTATGTGTTGAGCTGTGCTTGTCTGCAATTTCCTTCTGTGCAATTATTTGTAACAATTTGTTTCCTCATATTTGCCTTTGGTTCTTGGATCAGTTTTTTTTTTTCCTTTTCTTCTTTTTTATTGTTTTCCATGTTTTGTTGATCTCAATCTTCAGTTTCAATGTTGGGGCTTTGTTTCTTGTCACCTTTATCTTTATTTTCTATTCTAACAATGGTTACGGAAATTAATTTGATTGTCAATTTAATCTTGTTCCAACATTTAGCATTTAAACAGCTAGTAATCTTGTCCTTGTCAATGTCGATGGTTTTCTTTAAGTTGAATTACCCTTTTTTTAATATGAACATTGAAGATTTAGCTAGTCGTTTTATTTTTCATTTTAGCTTTTATTTGTTGGTAGTTGGTCCATTTTATTGATTCTTATTCTGTCTTCTATGATGATATGTTTTTACCTCTCTCTCTCTCTCTCTCTTCTTGTTTATATGATGGTGTAGAATCCTACATGGTCTATCAAGTTGTCCAGATTGGGATTAAATTAATCGAAGACACAAAGATGTTTATGCAAGCTTCAGCTTCTTCATTAATTGGATGTTAGGATAAGACGGAATGGTTCTTACATATTGTTTTCTTATTGGTTGTTTATTCCTTCAATCCTGAATTTACACAGCTCCAGCTGAATTCTTTCAATCATTGGCATCTGGGACATAAGAAGATTTTGTTTATTATTGAATTCCCATATCTTGGTTTGTTGAGTTGGTGATCAAAGAAGCAAACTTGGGATATGAAGATCATTTGCTGGGACCAAAGATAACTCCTTGCGATGGGGTCTCTAAACATGGAGAAGAAATGGGCTTTCCCTCTTATCATAAGCTCCTTTCTATGCGTATTTCTCCTGGCAACCACTTTCAACATGGGTTTGATTTCGTCGGTACCCACGATTCATCAGATCTTGAACATTTTCCCATCTCGTGTGAACCAAACAGCTTATGCTGAAGTGAAGGTTTCACAATCTTCTGCTTCCCCTCTTCCAGCCATCACGATTCCCAAGTTTGCTTATTTGGTTGCTGGGTCTAAAGGTGATTTAGAGAAGCTTTGGAGGACTCTTCATGCACTTTACCATCCAAGGAACCAATACGTCGTCCATTTGGACCTTGAGTCCCCAGCAGAGGAAAGATTCGAGCTTGCGTCGCGAGTTGAAAAGCATCCGATTTTCTCCAAGATTGGGAATGTCTATATGATCACCAAGGCTAATATGGTTACATATAGAGGACCCACCATGGTTGCTAATACACTTCATGCTTGTGCAATTCTGCTCAAAAGGAGCAAAGATTGGGACTGGTTTATCAACCTTAGTGCTTCTGATTATCCTCTGGTAACTCAAGATGGTTAGTGTATTTCCTTGATTGATTGTCATACACAATATTAGCTTCCCTCTATTTTCTTTTTCCCAGGGAATTAAGGAGTTTACCCATGAAGGTAACAGTTAGTTTCATTCACTTGTCATATGCAGATATTCTCCACACGTTTTCAACCATAAACCGGAACCTGAACTTTATTGAGCACACAAGCCAATTAGGCTGGAAGGAGTGAGCCTCTCTTTCTCTATCTGTTTGTATTATGTGTGACGTTTTGTGCATTTTGTGCATGTGTGGTCGATTCAGAACACTTTCCAGTGAATAATTCTCTATTGCATGGTGCTGTATAGGGACAAACGAGCAATGCCTTTGATTGTAGATCCAGGACTTTACTCAACAACAAAGGCAGACCTATTCTGGGCCACACCACAGAGATCTTTGCCAACAGCATTCAAGTTATTTACTGGTTGGTGTTCATGATTAATCAATTTTTGAGCTAGGATGATGTTCATGTCTGATTCCTTCCAAACACAGAATAGCAAAGTTGCACTATCAAAGAACTGAACCGACTTATCTGCAATGTCTTTTCTTCTGATGTCCCTTTGCTAAGCCTGTTAGGGGTGTTGATGAGAAAACAATTGATTCCTATGTGGTCTGTTCCCAAGCAACCAAGTCATTAACTTATCAGTTCAACTGCTGCCGAAAATTTTATTTGGATTTCTGGCTTTACTTGGGAACAGAAATTAACAGCTGAAGGATGTTCATGATTAGTACATCAAACTCTATCTATAAGACCTCCTTTTTGTAAGTACTTGCTAGCAGTGATACATAAAATTTGACAAAGAGAAGACATAAATTTTAATGCTATTATTCATTAACTCCCAGATTGTTTTCATTTGTGAAACACTGAGAATGCCTGAAACATAAAGAGCTGCAATTCTGCATTAACAATGAAACAATGAATGACATCTAATTGCTCTGCAGGTTCAGCGTGGATGGTTCTCACTCGTTCATTTGTGGAGTACTTAATTTGGGGTTGGGATAATCTGCCAAGAATCTTACTCATGTACTACACAAACTTTGTTTCCTCGCCCGAGGGATACTTTCACACGGCAATATGCAATGTCCCAGAGTTTGCTCAGACAGCTGTCAATCATGACTTGCACTACATTTCTTGGGACATTCCTCCAAGGCAGCATCCGCACACCCTTACAATTAATGACACAAACAAGATGATTGATAGTGGTGCTGCCTTTGCTAGAAAATTCAAACAAGGTGACCCTGTCTTAGATATCATTGACAAGGAGTTACTTGGCCGGAAAAATGGGAGCTTCACTCCTGGTAGATGGTGCAAGGGCAGCCCCAAATGCTCCAAGGTTGGGAATACGGATAAAATCAAACCAGGTCCAGGAGCCATCAGACTTAAACGCCTCATAGCTAGGTTAGCTTTATCGGAAAAGCTCAAAAAAAATCCATGTAAATAAATTTCTCGAAAGTTTCTAGCTTGATGGAAAGAGGATTTGAAGCTCCATCTGCAAGTCAAACAACAGATCATTGAAAAATTTGCCTAAGAAAAGATTCTCAATGCCAGAGTCGCAACTGCGACCTCAATCTTGTCTGTATTGCAGGTATGTTGTTGCCTGCCGCTCATAAACATTGAAACTATTGTTGCAGTGATCAGAGTCTAGCATAGCACAATCACATTTCTTTTGGTCCTACTCTCATAGTGCTATGATACTTGAATAATAGAAATTTTCCTGTGGTACTTTTATGTTTTCATATTGTTTTCTACAGATGGTAGAATATCAGATGCACGAGGTTTATGGTAATGATTTAGGGTGTGTTTGGTACATTGTATAGGATGATTTAGCACAGAAAAATCCACTAAAGACTTCAGTATCATAGGTTACAATACTTTTTTCTCTCGCTAAAAGTGATCTGTTTTTGGTCCATCACTATCAGGATTTAATCCTTTGATTGTTCGGACTAAGAGTCCAGTAGCTCTATCACGACTGGTAGTTGGAATATAATAATATCTTGCAAATATGTCTAGATATAAGAAATGTTACATTGTTGATCTTAAAACTTTGAGGGCTTATGGCTATGGTTATGGTTATCCAAACAATAATTGACTCAAGCATGGACAAACCGCTGGATGTTTGTATTATATTTATGATAATCACCTTATATTATATGTTCCTTGATTGTGTCGTTTGTTCATTTGATGTGTTTTTTTGTCATTAAACGTTAATTTGAGTAGCAAAGATCAATGAGATCAAAATTTTTGGTGATTAAAATAACACAATTGACATTTGGCCATATGCAAATGTGCTAATAAGAGGACTAGAATTACAATGTGTTTCTAGTTGATCTATGATTGGTTCCAAGCCCTCACATTGTCCGCAACTCTGTAAATTTTATCAGAGAATCATTGTCCACAGGCTTAATGCTCCTTTCATTCTTTTCCAGTTTTACTGTTGTCCTGCCTTGTTTTATTTTTTATTTTTTGTTGTTTCACCCCATGAACCAAAAAAGAAAATAGCAAAGTTGAATCCACAAAAAGAAAATGGATTTGCATATGTCCATCTCCACCTTTACTTTCCTAGACTCTTTTTCATTTCCCCAGCTTGGAAATTGACCGTTTGTCTTTCCTTTGGGGAGGCTTTCTGGTTCTTCTTTTGATCTGCCATTTCCCCTCCTTGGGACAAGAAGTTTGGTGGATAACATAGAAGCTCAGTTTATTGCCATTTTCCCCATCGGAACAAACGAATTTTAAACAGTGGTATGAAGAGCCAAGTCCATTTTGAAACGTTGGTACTTTGATTTTGTCATCTAACGATAATATTACCCTATTGCGACACGAAGAAAATCACAAATTTGAGCCTCGTACGCCAGAATAAGCTGAATGTTATCTGATTCTTTCTTCGAAGTCTTCTACACCAGAACGCTCTTAGCACAGATCACCTATTACTCAGTCAAATATTTTAACCATTTTTAACCTCGTGGGGGGAAAAAAATGATCCAAACTTAAGTTCTCCATAAGGATGGCAAATTGGCTACCTTTTCTCATATATCCATAATCCATATTAAATTGACATAAAGGCAAAGAGGTGCTACCTGTTGCCTAGTCTTTCCATTTATGCTGAGGGAACATCCAACCAATGATGCAAAGCCTCGCTACCACAATTTGTGCTACCATGTTTAGTCTTGTGAACTAGATTGAAATGGTTAACCATATGAAAGTAGACCCAACTAATCCATCCACCCATCTCCTTATCCATAACGTAAAAGGATGGTTGGGATCCTCTCTGCCGCAAGGACAACAATGGAAATAGAGCCTATCCATTATCAAATCAATAGAAAGTGATATATGCCTGCATACTTCATCTTTTGAAAAGGCATTTCTCAAATCTGAATTTATTATCCATGGCTGCCGGGAAATTTTCTTACTATCATTTTAACAACCCTCAATTCTATGAGGAATGCAAACTACCATGCAATAACTCAAGTAAGGCTTGTGCATTGACCTGATCAATTGAAATGGGAAAAATATGATGCAAATGAAGATGCAATATCATTATCACTATATAAAAAAAATGATTTAACTATATGCATCACAATTATATACCCAAACAATTGTAGCCCCTTTTCCCCTATATCTTTTTATGCACAATACAGGGTGGATCAAGAGTGGACCGTTGCCTCTTCGCATTTACTGCATCCGCTATGATCTAATGCCAAAATTTTTTTGCTAGTCATGAATGTCAAATTCCTATATTTCTCAACTCTACGTTTCCCCTTGTGCCATGCCATTGTCCTCATTTCATTTGTATGCTTTAACACCAGTGTTTCTATCTTTCAAGCAAAGACGTTAACCTTACGATGGGCCAAACCTAAACCATTTCCAAAATCTTTATATTTCCAGTAGAATTTGCAGCAACTAAAGTAGAGGACTGGCCACGCCAACAGACAGAAGAAATAGACTGTGCAGTGTCATCCATTTCGTGGCCGGAAAGTGGGTCTGTGCTACTGAACTTGAATGACAGCGCTGGCATAGGGAAAGCTTTGTGATAGATGAAGACCTGTTACAGCAGGGGTTTAGTTCAACAAATGAAAATCAGAAATAACAAATGTAAACCAACATTGCATAATCAATGCAAAGGTTTTACTGCAGATACTGTTGTTAAAGGGCTGGATGTTTAGTTGAGTGTGAACAATTTTGAAACCAAGAAATCATGCAACTGAAGTGGGTGTGACAATTATCAAACTCTGCCATGAAACACCGGTATAACTGCTAACTGACAAGGTGCACCTGAAGTCTAAACAGCCAGCAATAGTCAATAGATATCCTTTCCTAATTCCTAGACATCAGAGATCACCTCTTCAGCTGCCAATAGAAAACAACTAAGCACTTTGCCTTCCTAACATCTCAAGCAGCATTGGGAATTTAAATTTCTCAAATGAGCAAGTCACCTAACTTACAGTTATAGAGGAGGTGGACAAGAAAACACCAGACTCATGTATTAAACATTGTGGTAGTTGAATTCCAAGCAACTCAATGCCAAAAATAATGAAAGACCACAGCTTAAAATGAAGCTGTAGCTAAGGGAAAAAATTGAGCAATCTGCTCATAGAAGTTAATTGGGCAGTGTGATGATTATGCACACACTGCTCTAATTTCTTGCTTCACTTTGCCTAAGAACTGTGGTCTGCTAGGTAGTTCTTTTTTCTGTTACCCTAAAGGTCAGTCAGGTCGCTCATTTTTTTCCCCCCTCCTATGGCTTTCTAAGATAGTGGATTATGAGTTCTGGATGTATGACATGCTTTGAGTCTTGTTTTTTCCTTTGAAAAATGACAGTTTACTTGAAACTTGAGAGCAAAATACTAATAGAAGCTTTAAAGGAGATGTATATTCTTCTGATAGCTTTATAATATAATGCCACATAGAAAAATGAAAAGAAACTTTAGAAAGTAACATGAAAGAAGATATAGAGTACCTCATTTGTTTCAGAGCCAGTTGCAATGTAACCATCTGAGACTGACAAACCCACAAAATTCTGCAACAAGATATACATACATTGAGCATATGTCTGACACGATCACATTTCCACCAGTAATATCTAGATATTACAAGAATTATAGGCATGTGGTACAATCCAAACAGGAGTATATTTTTGCCACAGCTAAATTGCACGAATTGTACATCAGGTTAGACAGCCAAAAAACCTTGAATCAAACTCAGAAATTGCAGCTATATAACACATTCATACACTCAAATGAGCACATATTGAAGTGGTGGATATCCAGCCAAAAGGGCCATGCCCAGACAATTTCAATTACCAGTCACAAACAAAGTTTCTTCATCACTTCTTTTACTAGTATAAAATTTTTATGTGAGTCAACAAGATTGCCTGTCCTGAACAATTCAAGAAGCCAATCCTTACCTTGAAAGTGTAGAACACAGGTCTGATCCTATCTTTGCTTGTTCTCCTTTTTCTTTTCTGTCTTTGGACTTATATTAAAATTTGGATCCACTAATAGTGCAATAATTGGACAGCCTTGAAAGATCTAAAATCCTGAATGAAGCAGTGCATACGGTACAAGACTCAAAATCAACAATGTTTGCCAACCTCTTTATCCTTCCAGCAAATCAATCTTCAAGTTTTAAAAATTTCTTTCAAAATTCGATTGTGCTCTCCTGTCCCCCTTTTCAAATTCACAAAATGCAACTCATAGGAAACACTCTAATTCAGTTTCCCATGCCTCGTTTCACCTTCTTGTTAAGCATCATATGTTCGTTAACACAAGCAGATTCTTTCATTGCATCAAATTCTTCATACATTCAGCTAGCTGATCCTTACTGATAATGTGTAAAAGGAAAGGATCCGCAGGCAAAAATAGTATACCATTGAGGTGGGCTTGTACTGGAATCAATCATAAAAGTTTTGTGATTCTGAACACAAACAAACAGTGTAGCCACTGATAGGGGAGATAGCCAGCATCCTGATGTATACTACATTGGTACTATCTTACAGCTACTGGACCATAATGACTTCAAACAAACAATTCAACAACAAAGTCAAACAAGAAGTTAGAAAACAAGGATGATCTTATTGCTGATATCACTTTCCTAATGACAATTATGCTTCCAACTTTGTAGACTAATTGACAGGGTCTGCTTTTGTTGAATGATAGGTTAAGCATAAAGAAATGATAAGTGTACAGTTGAAATAATCCATGGCAAATTTCCATCAAATAAAAATGTGATATTTCCAGATGCTAACGAAGTCTCAGTTAGCAGGTAGCCCAAGAAAAGTGTAATGCTAATACATAATGGCTGGCTTAATTGAAATCTGTGAAGAAACAAGGCAAAATCAACAATGAACTTAACATAATAACAGTCCAGTCAATAGCATTCACACCCCAATGAAAACATAGACATAGATGGTTTGTATGAGAAGTAAACGTACCTTTACATTCATATGGCCAGAGAATGATTGAAGAGGAGTATCAATAATCCGAGATGTGCAAACTGACAAATCCCAGAGCTTTAGGGTGTTATCCGTGGATGCAGAAACAAGGTTCACCGAATCTACAAACTTCACATAGCTCACAGTTCTATTGTGTCCAATCAATGTACACAAGGGAACTTTTGAATTACGCAGATCATAGTAGTAAATTTTGTGATCTGCCGAGCCAAATGCGAGAGAGTGAACAGAATCTGATGGAAATTGAACACAGCAGACATTGGCCTTTGTTTTGATGGTACCAATGCTTACCCCCTACAGCAGTAACCCACATAAGAGGAAAAGTTATCAAACATCCAGTACTAAATATACACATCAATAAATTAGATGACATTACTATGTTTAGTTTCAAAGCTGACAGCCACCAAGCACAAAAATAGAATTGCCTGATTTATGCTCCATAGCTTTACTGATCCATCGTCACTCCCACTAGCCAACATTGTTGGATCTGCTGACGAAAAGTCAATGGACCATACACGCCTCTCATGCTCTCTCATTTCTCTCAGTACTCGACCTTGTGTGACATCCCATACCTGAACATGTTAAGCAACTGATGTAATATTAATTGAAGTGAGGATAGAATCACAAATAATATCATTTTACCTACCTGGACTACACCCTCAAAGTTGCTGGAGGCAATCTGGCTCTTAATATAGCTGTTCCAGCAAATGCTGCTTAGCTTTGACCTACAAGCCATTTCAGCCACAGGATAGTGGATATCGTGTTCTTCATTTATGATCGCATCACATTCAAATACTTTAATCCTTTTATTCACACCAGCTGTGGCAAAGAACTCAGCATCACGATCAAAACTAAGTGAGCATACTAGGTTTGATGAGTTTAACAAATCTCCTTGCTTCAAGTCAGCTTTAACCTTTATCTTGCTGAAAGATAGGTACTTGCATAGACCCTCAAGGAATGGGCTTATCCATGCACTTTGCTTGCTCACAATATTCTCTTCTTTTGGTGCTATGCTATTGATGGAGCTTCTTTCAGTTACAACAATAGAGCTTCTACCATCACTACTGACCTGGGAGTGTCTAAATGCTTTTCCTGATGACCTTACTGGCCCACATCTGGTCAGGAAATATGCTGACTCCAGTTTCCTTAAGTTTTTAATCAAATGCGAACTATTAAATAGTTGACTTTCTTGAGCATCTGTTACGATATCTGAGTTCTGGCCATCATCACATCCCTGTATACCTTCAATCTGGAGGCCTAGACGAAATCGCTTTCTAGAACCTATAACAGAAGAGTTGTCCTTATCAACAATATTCAATGATGGAAGATTATTTGCTAAATGATCTTTCTTCCCTCTATTAGGGCTTATGCCTCCTTTTTTCTTTAGAATTGTGTGATGCTTCAAAACCTCTTCAATATCAGAACACAGAAGAGAAACAGTGTCTTGCAACTTATCAGCAGATTCTTGTTTCTTTTGTTGTAACAGCAAAAGGAACTCCAGCAAAAGTTCCTCCTCCTCAATTAACTCTATAAGCTGTATAGCTGCTTCACGTACTTCCAAATTGTCTCTTTGTTCATTAAGAAATTCACTCTCAAGCAACTCACTGGAATACAACATACAAAAGTTGAAGACTATCAAATATTGTTGCAACAATGCTTGAACAAATTGGAAAATAATTGATTGGATGGATTTGAAGCAAGCATTTTGTGAATAAGTTTTAGAAGCAAGAGAGAAGAAAAACACAACAAATTAGAAAGGTTAAAAATTTCCTAAATGCGCAATTAACATACAGGGATTTGTTTCACTCGGGAAAAAATGACAATGCTTTTGTTCTCATTCAAGAGAAGAAAGAACTTAGGAGGCACTCCACACACAACAGCCTTTATACAGTTTGCACCAGACGGTGCAAGTGTTTACCCAACTTAACTTAGTTACAATAAAGGCCAAGAAAACATGAATGACAGAGTTATCTCTCTCTTCTTGTATTTTGCAAAATACATTGGAGAAAAAACTCAATACCCTTCCAAACACACTCATATGCTGAGATAGCATTACTGATAAATTTAGAAAATAAAAACAATCTCTCAAACTTGGCATTCAGCAATGTGCATTTACCCCATAGTTGGTCGACTACTTGGTTCAGGATGCAATAACCACAAGCAAAATGTAGCTTCTTTGGGCCACTTCAAAAGTAGTTGAGGAGGGAGTACACGATGTCTCAAACTGGACATGGTTCTGCTCTTGTCTTCCCTTGAGCTGAAAGGGCAGAATAACTGTGCAGAGACAAAACTAAATCAAATCAGTGTAGACAGCATAAAAACGGAAGCTTTAATACTGTGACAAAGGCCAAATGATGAGCAAAGATTGAAAAATAAAGATCAAATGGCTCTTAATTATAATGCATAAAGTTTAGATCATAATCATAAACCTCAAAAAGGAGCACTCCTAATCGGTAGATGTCTGAAGCACAAGAGCTTTGTGATCCAGCAACCTCTTCAGGGCTAGAATACCAACTATTCTCCATAAGCAGTATTTGCTTCATTGGAAATGGCTGCTTCCTTTCTTGTTCCACATTCTTATCATTGCTTTTACTTTCTCCTATTTCATCCCTTATCGGAACATGTTTTTCATGAATTGAGCTCAATTGCATGCAACTAGCTTCTGATAAAGCATTTGCTGGAGTAGACACAGCTAGTAAATCTTCACTTCCTGACCTACATCTCTCTTGGCAAATGTCAAGGGGCCAGGAAGCCATTGGATTTCTAATGTCCTCACTTTTGCTATTCAATCCATCTTCTAAGGAATCGGACCCAGAATCTGAACAGGAAGCAGACTCAATAAAGGAGACATGGTTAAATGAGGACATGATGAAGCAAGATGGTTGGACATTATGAACTACAATTCCTTGTGAATGTGCCATATTTACAATCTCAACTACTTGTCTAAATATGTGTAAGCATTCAAATTCATCAACAGGCCGTTCAGCTTTGTCCAACCACTGCCTTAAACTAATATCTCCCCATTCTATGGATTGGAAAAATGGTTCGACTATTAGCTCATTCTCACAAGCCCCGGATAGACCAATCCGGTTCCTTAGGTTCTGGCATGCCAGCACAACCCTATCAATCTCCTTTCTAAACCCAGAATCATGCGATGGAGTTCTTGGATTCCTGTTTGACACTATGGAGGTATCTAATCCCCGAGAACTATCAGACCTGTGGCAAGCAGACTCAGATGAGCCCTCCATGCTTATCCCCACAGGGCTTCATGAAGGCCAGACCAAACACATCCATGAAATTGAACAACTCTCCGGCTCCCACAACGGCCACAGCCCCTCACTTCCACCATATCCATTTTCAATCAAAATCTCATTTCCATAAGCAACGAAAAGCAACCTTTCTTCCCACGAAACCAGCTTCTCATACTGTCCCTTACAAGGAATTAAGGCCAGTCAAGTGAACTCTTAGTCCACAATACCACAAGCAAACCTCCTAAAACAGATAAACCCAAGAAAACGAATTTTTAGGGAAAACTCAACGTGTCTAATATATATATATATATATATATATATACCGATATAGACGTGCGATTTACCTTTCTTATTTAGCAATTCAACAGAATCATACGACATTCATTGTGCGTTCCCATAGCATATGCACCTTACACCCAACAACACAAGCACCAGCATCAACAACAGCCCACTTCAAAGATACACACACACACACACACACTATGCGAGAGAGAGTGTGTGAGAGGTACCAATAGCACCAAGAAAGGATATTTCTGCTTCTGCTAGATCAACCTGAAAAAAGAACCACACAAACCCGCCCACCCTTTAGTTACACTCCCACAATGAAGGACCACAGCCTCATAAAGTTGCATTCATTTTTTTCTCATCTAAAACAGGAGCAAATTGATCCACACAAGAAGGATCACACCTTTATAAAATTAAACAGCTCTCTCTCTCTCTCTCTCTATATATATATATATATATATATATGTATGTATATGGCACATTAGGAGCAACAACAAATTGCATGTGGTACTTCATTTAACATCTAAATGTTTCTTTTTTGAAGCATGACGTTCACTCCTTGGCTGTCCCTCGTTATCTTCCTGCTTTATTCCATGATGGCTACGTGGAACCACCATTGCCTCAAGCTGGCTTTGACACGAAGACAAAAATGTATCTTTCATACACCATTGCTTACTGCCAAGTTTTTCCCTTTGAAAAAGGGAATTGGTAAAAAGAAAAATAATTATACTGGGAGTGAGTTGGGACTCTTATCATTTATATAAACAGAAAGTCTCGATTGTTTCGAGCAAGGAGAGAGAGATTGTTGAAACATATAATAATGAATGAACAAGGTGAGAGGTATTAAAACAACAATCACGCGATTAAACAACGTCAAGAACAAATTATTTAATGGTGAGGTTGCTCTCAATTCAACTTATAATGATCCCAATAATCTTTGATAAAGTATTGCTAGGTTCACATAGGATGGACACTCGCACAAGGCACTGCGCTTTATAAGAATGATGACTTTTTAAATTTCTAACACCATATGAAACATACTTTTTACTGTTGACTTAAGGTGTCTGTTTTTATGGATCTGGTCCAAAAAAAAAACAAAAAAAAAATAAAAAAACAAAAGGGAGCATATTTTTATAGCAAGTTTGCAAGTATCTATCGAGTTCACTTCTCCACTCATGTGTCAGGTAAGTCCCAATACCACACCAAATTAAAGAACTTGGCAAAAGCATTTCATTAACAGTAAAGTTCGAATATTTGCAATTCCAACAAGTCACGTTCTTGGAACTTAACATTAGGAATTAGAGTCAAAAGTATACTAGGGCACCTACAGAAGGACTGTTATAACGTGGAAGAATACTAGGGCACCTACAGAAGGCAGGCCGTCCATAGGCCTAGCAGGTCACGTCCCCCATCAATTCGTTATGATTTTTTTTTCCAGTGAAAAAAAAAAAAGAAAGCATTATAGGGTTACGATTTGACTAAACAGGATCGAATATTTTAGTATTAGATTGCGTTAGAATCATGTGAAATTATAGAGGTTATAACTATGGAATGGCGCAAGACTATTGTATCAACTTTCGTATATAATTCAAATTCATTCAATAAGATAAGACCAAATCATATGATTAATTTGTATAATCTGCTCGACATGATTTACTTAATTTGATTTTTCTATTTTATGTATGGACTCTTGCATAAATTTATATAACCTGCTCAAAGTCAATGTACACAATTTTATTTTATCAATTCTCTCTCGTTCGCATTCTAACTAATTGAGAGAAATTTTAAATCCAAAGATGGAATCTTTACTAGAACAGAAAATGAATAGCATGTCAATTTTGAGAATTAGGCCAGTTTCTAGTTCAATCACTTTTAATTTGGCAATAGTATATAGTGCACAATGCCACCAACCCTCAGAACTTCAATGGACTTAAATGTGTACGTGTTTTCATCATTTGTCGGATTCACAGATTTATGAAAATTTGTATTTTCATGTTTACTTAATTTTCAAGTTTAAATGAATGATTTATCTGATCATATGGCTAACTTTTTCCTTTCCAACGTGCCCTCCGAGCAAAAGCAAAGTAATCCAATCCCACCCGCCGCCACCCCCACTCTCCCTTCTTTTTTTTTTTGGGTCACGGTAACGCTACCCTGCCTGGACAGCGGCTTTCACAGCTTTTCCAGGCTATATATCTAGAGAGAATCTTCATCTATTGTATGGACTTGGTCTTAGACTCATTTCCGGCGGCATAATAGTTATTACTTTTCCGGCGGTTGTGATAGCAACTTTACTCAAAGCCACACAAAATGTAATTGAATTAGAAAGCTAGCCAAATAGGCTAGAATCTCTATATTCATACATGTTTTTGGAACTTGAATTTCCCCGAGAAACTTTAGTAAGTGTTTTGAAATTTTGATTTATGGTCTTCTATTTTTCAATTTTCTTTGAATTTTCAAAACTTCAACCATAAGTAGATGTCAAAACTAGAGAATTGAATTACACTACACTATTTTCAATATCAATTGTATATTAATAATTTTCAATATCAACTATAATTATATGTCAATTTTAAAATATATAATTAATAATTACGAAAATGTCTATAACATGTATATTCGTATTTCAAAGGTATCTGATTCACCGCGACTTTCCGTATTTGGAATCTTAACCTGGCAAAGCTAAAATCAGAGCTTATTATTAGGTCTTGTCACTTCTAGAGCGAGCGGCCGAGTGGGGACGTAACCCAAGTCTCGACGTGGGACCTCGACATTATTGAATCAACGTTGAACCGCTCCCGGTTCTACCCAAAATAGGATGATAACAAAGAATGAAGATCGTATCAACTTTGAACTACTGAGACTAACTTAAAAAGAAGCTAATGAGCAACCGGAAAAATACGTCAACTTTGAGTTCCTGAGGGTCCAGCATGGAATTTTGTGATTTTCCATGAGTCTCCCGGTAGATGCACAGAAACCAACATACGTTTCATTAAGAAGTGAGCAAGGCGGAGAGATCATGATAAACACTACTTTGAGGCTTCTTCGTGCATGCAACAGCCAACGTCACACTTGGCCTAGACTTCTTGTAGTCAATCCATATTTGATAGTTAGCTCCATCATTAAATTCCAACTTTTGGAAAGACCAGTTAGGCTTTGCTTTGGTTCTCTGCATTGTCGTAAGACCAATATCCAGCGTCTTTGGCAACCAAAGAAGCGATCGAATTCAGGTCAATGCCGACGTGGGTATCGCTGAAGTCACTGAATTCTGGATTTTGGACGTCGTCTTATTCTATACTGAAAGGGTGGTTGTCATGGTCACCATCACTGGTTTTCTTTAAGAAACCAAGTTGGTGTTTAGAGGAAGCACCTTCAATGCCGGTAGAAGGCACAAAGATGAAGAGCAGATCATGGCCTTGGATATCGTTCTTGTAGGGTGAATTTGGGTATCTTATGGGGATCCTGGAATGGTAAAGAGCTCTACCAATGGATTGTTGGATGTCTCTATTTAGTTTTAATTATTGAGATGAAAAAGTAAGTTTATATAAACTTCACATCAAATCTTCTTTTTTTTTTTCTTTCAGATCCTTATAATTGGCGAGTGCCAACTACCCCAAGTCTATATATATAGTAGCTGTCAGCTCTGTTGAAAAATCAACAAAAATGGAATTTTGAAATTAGTATTTCTTTGACGTTGACCTATCAAGGCTCCTCCATAGCTAGACACCACAAGTTTGGAGGATCAACTTCAAAGCTACTCACCAGACCCCGCGACTCAAAAAAATCTCTCTCCCTCTCTTTGGTATAATAAAAAATCTCATTTTCATTCACTCCAACCACCTGCACATACGAATGGGGATCTATTCCCAACTACAAGTCAACCCAACAATATCAAAGATACAACTCCCTCTCTCTCTCTCTCTGCGCTTTGTGAGATTGATTATCTTCTTCCCCCGCCCCTTTTTTTTTTCGCCCACATGAGATTGCATTATGTCGCAACTACTAGCCCAAAAGTGTCACATGTTACTTAAAACCAGAGCAAGAGAGCATCCGGTTATCTGGTCACCTAAAGAAACTTGGAACAAAAAATAGAATTCATTGCCTAAAATACATAGACAAAATCCAATCGATAACAGGAAATGATAGGCTACAGTAGAAGCATGGCAGATGCAACATTTTTCTCCTGAACAATGTGAACAATGTCAGATTTTCAATGTATCCTACAGCTTGCAGCTAGTGACAATGCTTTACATGATAATTTTGAAACAGCATTGGCGTCGTGAAAGCTAGGTACAAATGACAAATTGTTGAGAAGGGAAATTTTTTTAAAACGCACTACAGGCTCATAACTAAAACGACCGCCACTAAGCTATTTGACTAAGGACATTCCCTATACAAAAACCCCACCTAACAATTTTAATCATATTTCATAAAAGAGCCAAATTATTCTGCAGTTATATTCCTGTCAATAACTCTCATTTGGGGTGCTAAATCCAGCTTACCTACCAGAAACAAATAAGGAACTTGTTGCTATTTGGTTCCTTCAGCCTGAACTTTTCTGACTTTTGCTTTGTCGAGGCGTGCCCGTCTAACAGCTTCTTGGACCTGGCGATCATGATCCTTAAGCACTTGATCCACATTCCCTGATGGCACAAACAACGGGCCAGAATAATGAATTTTGTGACCCTTTGAACCATAGCCAACCTGGAATAAACATTGACTAGAAAAATTAATAAACCAGCCAAAAGAATAGACAAGGTAATAGTACAGACAGAGGGGCACAAAGTCCAGAAAGCATTGGCAAGATTTGATTTTGTAAATTGAGACATGAAAAAAAAAGAAAGAACTAAAAGGATTAGGGAAAGAAAAGCAAATAGAACATGAAATCAGGAACTTACAAGGACTGGATCTTTGTTGCCAGTTCTTCCATCTTCGTTTTGATAAGAACCTTCAAGACACTGTGACTGATGCTCTTGACCCTGCTGGATGAAAGATTCTGAGGCTTCCTTAAAAGATCCTGGAAACCTTGTTATCAGTTTCGGAACTTCTTCTTGTGATGTCTTGGACAGCTCTTTGCAGTCTTCAGGTAATAAACTTCTCCTTGCTGCCACTATGCCTGACATTGTTGATAACTCGGCCCCAGAAGAATGCTTTGGAGCATCATCAGGGTTTCTCCCAGCCTTTGCCCATGAAGCACGGTGAGTCAATGGCCCAGAATGGGAGGCTCTTTTGTGTTGATTGCATTGGGAATCTCTGCTTGATTCTATGGCTTGAGATGGTCTGGGTGGATCAATTGGAAAGCCAGAAGCAACATCTTCTGGATGAGGATTAAACTTCTCACTCCGGCTCTTAGAATTTGACTGACCCTGCCTTTTCTGAAATGAGGAAAAAAAAAAATTAACATAAATCAACAACATTAATCCTGAAGAGAAATGGTAAATGATTTGTAATGCTTTGTGAATGGTTTAGACATCTCATATGGAAAAAACAGGATCCATACCACGGCAACATGTGGTGAGGCACATAACAGAAACCTTTCTATTTTCTATCTCTTATGTAGACATAATGTGCCACCCCTTGTTATGGTAGAAGATAGAAATGTCTATTGATTAGAATAGAAAGGAAGTTTGTTACCATCAATTTAGTTTTTTAATGCCAATTATATTTCAGGAACCATAAGACCCTGCGAGAAAGAAAAAGATATGAAAGATCAACACATGGTTGAGATGGAGCAATGCAGCCCGTGGGGTCAGTAGGTGTTCAGATGAGCACAGTACGAATCCACTATTCTTATACATTGCCTTGTTTACTAGGATTTCTTGAGTTTAAAATCCTAGGACAACTTAGCTTCAAGCAAAACTCTTCCTTTCATTTTTGTAGCCCTCAACCCCCTTGAAGTTCCATGAACAACACCACATATCAGGGCACTGAGATAAGAACTGACATCACCGTGCCCTACTTGCAAACCCTCAATCACAAGTAGGGGCAAATGCACATGGTTGGAGATCCTAATGGCTACAAGAGGAAGTACCTGCAGTGATAGCACTAATTCAGCATTGGCATCAGGAGCAGGGACAGCTCGAGATTCTCTCATTCCTCTTCGGTCTACTTCAGGCCTTAGTACCTTGCTTCCAGCCGCCCGTTGTCTGAATGCAAACAAAAACATTATCAACTCACCACCCTCAGAAGAGGTCACTTTAGCAACATCAAAAGTACAAAAGTGCAAAACATTAGCTCATTAAGCACCTATAAAACAAAATATGATCCAAAGTAGCATTAAGCCACCTATCACAGCCTAATTCTAAGATAAGATGATAAATAATTAGTAACCTCCTGCATTTCTGAGCAGCCACATTTATAGTCATTAAACCTTGGAATTTGCAAGCCAAAGGGTAACAAGGGTAGCTTTTAACTTTAAACAATGACATTAATTATGTAAATACGTCTGTATGCATGCATGCCTGCCATGTACCAAAGCAAGAAACCATTCTCAACCACACAATCACCATTTCAATTGAAAAAGGAAAAACAAAAAATTGATATAAATTCCAGTCGTAACATGGCAAAATCTACAACACTCACCTCCTAATTTCCTCATCCCTCATTTTTGCATTGAACTCTTTGCTGGGAGGATATTTTGGCAAACTTGAAGGATTGCAAGGCAGCGGTTTTGATTTAAAAAACTGCAGCACAATAACCCAAACAAGTCAATAATTAAACCAGTAAGACAAAAATTAGTAGTACTAAGGTATGCATGCCAAGCCCAACTTCTTGACAGTCATATTGATACCTGACATTCCTGACCATATATGGCCGAATTTTTTCTCATGCTTAGACAACTTATTATAGAGCACCAAGGGATGCAACTCAAGCACAAAAGCAAGAATCATTTACAAGAGAGAGAATCAACAAAATCTAACTGCTAGCATCCAACAGATTTAAGTTTAAAATACCTTGTGGAGAAGAGTAGCTGCGACAAATATTTCACCAATTAACCCAAACCTAAAAGGAAGGATCTTAAAGGGAATTGTATTTTTAGCATAAATGACAATAGTAAAACTGGTACTGATTAACCCATAACAAGAAAACCATTTCACCTAAAAGCTTAAGCTGTTGGCTAAGGCCTAGAATATGGATCATATATTATACTCCAACACATCCTCTCACATGAAAACCCAAGCTAGGCTCACTTGGACCTAAAGCATGGACAAAACAAAAATTCATAATTAATTCACAATTAAATGTGAAGGCAACAGCATTCAAACTCATGATCACTTGGTAATGAAGACTCTGATACCACAAAGATCATAGGCAACAAATAGTGACAAGAGAACAAATAATGCAACAATTATGTGGTTTGCCAACATGCCTATGTCAATGGATAGACTCTCATGTATGATTTCACTATGGCAAGCCTGCCATATAGATTAGAAGCCTCTGAGGTTGAGGGTTTTCAAGTAAAGCCTTATGTAGAAAGGTATGTGTGACCTGAAAACTCAAAATATCTACCCCCCCCCCCCAAATAAAAAAAATAGAGACCTCTCCAATGTGAAGCTTTTCCCTTTCCACTTTCCAATAGATTGCTGTGTGCAGTGCTTCGTAAGAATAAGAGCCATACTCAACACTAAACAACAAAGAAAGAGACACTGGTCTGCTCCCTAAGGTGCACCAAAAAACTTGCTGATACTCTCCTTGACATTTGTAATCGATATAATGGGCAAATAGTAAATCAGTCATTTTCTTGAACATGCGGCCAATAATTGAGATCCTATAACCACTGTCCATGGTTGGCTTTCTACAAGAGCCCAGCTCTTCAGATAAGCTAGGAATTTTGGTGTTCAAATCTTGGATGATCTATTGAAGTTGGGCATTACTAAAAAATTTTTAATGCCGAACCATTGATGAAGATGGGCTTTATTCCAATAAAAAAAAGTTACTTAACTCCCAAATGAAGACAAAAATAATAGTAAAACTGCATAAAAAGAAACCTATGGAATCAACATAGCTAGAAATGCTGATGAAAAGGGAAATTTCAATGATGGGGGAGTTCATGGACCTGCCCAAACCAAAAATTGACCAGTCAGAACTGTTGAGAACTGTAACTACCTATACTGCAAAAAGAAAAACTACATTTCTGCTTTTACTTTTCAAAAACTGAAATGATGGTTTGGTTTCAGATGGTGCATAGAAAAACTGTGTAAACCTGACCCAAAGCAAGGATGATATATGCACTTCAAGGTTTTCTTGTTTCAATTACGTGAATATCTTTATGGAGGTTGGCGCAACAACATTTGGAGTTTATTTATAGCCAAGCCTTCTAGACAGTTCATGATTCCTGGATCATTACTTGGCTTACTTGCTTTCTCAAATTTTAAATCTTAATTCATTTGCATGTCTTCCCTTTTTAGCTTATTTACCCATGCCATTGCAGTCCATTGACTCCAAATCTCTAACATAGCTAAAAGCACTCTCCCCCACTTCCCTCTCCCCCCCCCCCCACCAAGCTCTCTCTAGCTTCCTCTTTCTCTTTTCTAATTGGTGTTGAGTCAGTCTTGACACAAAAAATTTAAAGGTTTTATAGCAAAACCTCCTAGCTCTGCCACGTACCACTATACCAAATAATTCCATTGTTTTATTATATTTTGAATCTGAAATCTGATCTGATTTTTTCAGTTGTCTGAAAAATTCAGGAGATAGTGCTCTAGGATTCCCTTTATTTTATTTTATTTTTTTGCTTCACAAGGCAAACAGGAAAAACCCAACTCACAGATCTGCAACTGAGAATTTGGTTTGATGGGATTCTAGTTGCCTGCTGTTGGTCTCCCAAACAGACAAGATTTGAGAAAATCAGAACTGACAGTTCTGTTGGCCAAAATATTACTTTCATGCCATCCAAAGCCCACATCTATTGAGCACATATCAAAAGAATAGGGGCAAGTAGGACAATAAAAGTTCTACATTTTGATACCTCACTTTCCAGTGCAGCAGCAGCAGTTCCACGATCTGCAGGATCAATGGAAAGTAGGATCTCCATAAGCGTCAAAGCTGGGGCAGGGAATTCCTTAAATGTCTCTCCAACACACCGTCTATAAGGCTGCTGAGGCTTGAAGATGGTTGCATGTGGCAACTTTGATTTTCTCCAATAGTCCTCAGATGGTGAGCCACACAACTTGAAAATTTTATGCAGCTGCTCCACCTAGAAGACAGACACGCCAAGAGATAAAGTGAAGGAAATGAAAAAAAAAAAAAAAACAGCTGAAATTACAGCTGACGATTTTCGTTTGATCAGTAGGCCTGGAACTTCCCATACCCAGAGATAAGTCAAATTGCAGTTCAAACAGCTGACTGTAACATACATCATAATGTGAAGACATGGTCAGTAACTTCCCTCTTTCAGTTAGTAAAATGCTTATAATAGTCATTCATATCATTAAAGCATGCACTTTTAAACTCTGAACTGTGAGCCTCATTCCATGAGGGGGAAGACATCATGAGAGTCCCACATCACAACAACCAAATTTAAGGAAAATTTTTTTAACTATAAGCAATCAGCTAAAAACAAGTTGCAACAATTGATTTGCGGGTTTGAACTGAATATAAGATATAGGTCATCCAACTATTACCTAATATTGATTATCTTAACTATAGGGAATCAGTTAAAAATGAGTTGCAATATCTTCCCCAGGCTTGAACTAAATATAAGAAATAGGTCATCCAACTGATACCTAATGGAGATTGTTCAGCTCAATATGTACCAAACAAAAATTGGCCAAAAAATTTTGAATTCAAGATGCTATGTAGAAAAATAAAATATAAAATATAAAATGTAAAAATGAAAAACTGGAATCATGATGCCTACATCATTTGTCAACTTTAACTTATGGGAGGAGTGCATGATCAATTCTACTTGTCAAAAGATTAATCACAAGTCAACTTCATCAATATTAGCTAAGCAATATAAGCAATCATCACATTTATGCAGAACTCTAATAGAGAGTTCTGGGCTCTAAGCCCACAAAACCATCAACCTGATCTGGTAATAGGTGAAGTTATCTCATACATGTCTATAAAGATATAGAATGACACATTTTTGGACGGAGAAATTAGTAATTTTATCAAGATCAAAGAAACATGTCTATATAGAAAGAAGTATTTAATAATAGTTACAAAATTATCAACTCAAGACCTGTAAGAAGTAATATAAAACATTCTCCACATAACTAGAACTCTAAAGGGTGAGCCTTGGCATAATAAGAATGTTACTCCATTGTGGCTCAAAGGTCATAAGTTTGAGTTGTGGAAACAATACTTTTGTTAAAACAGAGGTAACTTTGTGTACACCTCACCCTTCCCTAGACACCACAACGTGAGAGCCTGTACATTAGGATGCCCTCTACAAGACCAATAATCCAAAAGATTAAACTGAAACATCCTTCTCATCATTTCAAGAATGGACCTATTTTATGAGATGGTTTAATGCATTCCATAACTGTAAGCTAGTCCAAATATGAAACTGTTTGCAGTGTATTATTGATAGTTCCAAACTTTTAAGTAACTTATGGCCAGTAGCAAGTTTTTTTTCATTAAAAAACATTTTTCTCCAAAATAGGATAGATACCTCAGTTCTTCCTGGCATAATAGGCTTGCCAGCATATAATTCAGCCAGTATGCAACCTGTGCTCCATAAATCAACAGCAGCACCATAGAATGTGGCCCCTAGCAGGAGCTCTGGAGGTCGATACCAGAGAGTCACAACTCGGCTTGTCAGTGGCTGAGCATGGGTAGGATCATAAGAGCTTGCTAGACCAAAGTCTGCAATTTTCAAGATACCATTGTTGTCAATTAACAAGTTAGAACCCTTAATGTCACGGTGCAGAACACCATGGCTGTGACAATGATCAAGCCCCTGTAAAAGTTGTTGCATGTAACATTTGACCTGCCAAGAAATATAGAGATCAGATTGTAAAGCATGTATAATAAGAAATGAGCACAAGAACAGGTAATGACTGGTACTTGCCAAATATTACAACTTCTCAGCCTTGAGTGAAATTTTCATAGAAATACAAGCTTAATTGATGAAAAGCATATAACATCATCTGATGCTACCATCAGAAAAATTGAGTGGACATCACATTTAACTGATATAGCAGACAAGTAAAATAAATAAATAAAATAAGAATACAATCACTAGTGACACAAAAAGTTTCGTAAGCACCTGAGATTCTGTAAACTTCAGACCAGGGTGTGAAGCCAGCCCAGCCAAATCATGCTCCATGTACTCAAAGACGAGATATAAACTGCAAGACATCCTCGATGTAACTAGACCTTCTAGTTTTATTACATTAGGGTGGTCAAGCCTACGCAAAACTTGAATTTCCCTGGCCATGAAGCGAACGCTCTCAGGTTCCAAGTTATCAAACCTTACTTTCTTCAAAGCAACAATTTTCTTTTGATCAAGGTCACAGGCCCTATAAACATTACTGTAAGTTCCCTGGCCAATCTGCATTTAGAGGGATGTTATCAAGCAATGAACCAAAACCAGACAGAAGATAATGTCATCTCAAAGAATGCAGAAGAAGATAGAGAAGATGGAATTCAACAAACACTGGTAGGCATTGGAACAATTAATATGATACATCACAAAAGTAACTTTACAAACAAAATGGAGAAAGCAACAAACTTTATCCAGCCTCTCAAATGAGTCCGCATGTCGTGGCAACCATCCCTTGATGGCTTCTCCAGCCACTGCAGCTAGCCAGGAAGGCCACCCTGCTGCAACCTGCTCTCCTTCAGTTGCTTTAGGCATACTGCCCATCCCTGGATGTGGAGTGACTGCAGATTCCATTTTTTCCTTTTTCCTATTAACATTTTCACCAGCATGCAATCTAGTAGACCCATTCACTTGCTTATCTATCAACATTGCCCTCCCATCATTGGTATCATATTGATCCTTTGTTCTATATACTTCTTCCCTCCTTGAAGAGGTGGCCATTGATACTCGCAAGTCAAACAAGGTCTTGCCTGAGAGCCTCTCTCTTGGGCTGTCCTTACCATCTTCAATATCAGAAGGTTTGCAGCAAACGCAACCCATCATGCACCGAACCACCACCAACAACCAACTCCTTCAGAATCAATAACTACCATTCCATCTAATTTCCCATTTTCAGAAGTCCATCCTGTACTTCCATTCCCATTCCCATTCTTATCAAGACAACCAAAGAATATCCCCCCAAACACATAATTATGAGAACTCAACCTAATACTTCAAGTTCTATTAATCCCATTTTCCAGCAGCAAAAGAATAACAAACGCAACCAACATCCACCAATTAACAAAACCAAGATTACAACTTTACAACCAAAGGGTAGAACCTCCAAGATTATTCGCAAAATTCTGAACGAAGACTACTCTCGTGAAATGAAATTCAATTCTCCGGCAAACCCAGCAACTCAAAACCAAAAAAGAAAACAATAAATTTCACCAGCACCAAAATCACTACAATCACCAACTCAAAGTGAGAACCTTGATAATGCAAATTCCTTTGCCATGAAATCCAGAGATTCACACGACCACAAGAACCCCAGAGACTCAAAACACAAGAAACCCACCAAAATCTCAACCAAAGGGAAGAGCCTAGAACACTCAACTCATAAGCATGTGCCTTCAAAAATATAAACTTTAACACCAGCAAGGCCAGCAGTGCTAAAACTGAAGCTGAAATGCCTAGAGGGACAAATAGAAATCTAGTGCTTATAGTGAAAGGCAACCCAGAAGGAGAGATCTGAATAGAGAGAGGGAGTGCCCATTGGCAGAGGGGAGAACAAGAGCTATGATAAAGAGGGTTCACAGAAGATGAGAAAAATAAAAATATTATAGACCTAAAGAAGGAAAAAAAAGAAAAAAAGGTAAAAAATTCATTGTTTTATATTTATTTCTTTGCACTTGATATTTCATTAATAAATGAATATTCAACGTCAAGGCTTGCAGTTATAATGCAAAAGGGCAGCTTTGTTTTTGGGTCTCTGAGCGTGTGCGAGAAGATGGAAGGGGACGCCCCACCGCATAAAAAACCGCTCTCCCAACCTCCGAGGCATCGGAAGTGTTTTGAAGATTCGCGTGTTATAATTAGAAGTGATTTGAATTAATTCATCCATTTGATTGAATTTGTATTTAAAATTAACTATTTTTGTTAACAAAAACAGTTGAGAGTAAATTGAATATTTCAAATTCGAAATAATCAATAACTTGAATTAAAATAATTAAAAATTTAGACAATATAATTTTTTAACTTAAAATTCAGATTATCTAAATTTAATAAATTTGAAACTTACCAACTTTTAAAAGTAAAATTAATGATAATTCAAGTAAGTCTAAAGTGAAAATAAAACGAAATTTGAACAATTACCTTTTAAGTTATTATATATGATGTGATTTATCTGTACAAATATATAAAATATAAATTATTTAATTTTGACATTGTAAAGTAGTGTGATTTGTGAAATTATTATGAGATAAAATCTGAAATTTTGCTTCATTATTGATATTTTTGGCTCTTTGGATCTTTGGACTATTGGCCTACAATGATGCCTTGAAGCAATTTATAAATGCAATACTGTAACTTAAAATTTATGAAATTATTTTTCATTAAATTTTGTGTATATATTACTTTATTTTTAATTAATTTATTATTGATACAAATAGAATTGTCATAACATGATATTTAACAAATTTTAAATCAAGTTATTTAATGTTAAAAATGAAATAATATATACTTTAATTCATATTATATCCTAACTAATGTATTGTGATTATGTTTGATAATAAAGTAATTATTATATGCATTATGTCATCTAAATATTTAAAATTAATCTAAAAATTTCAATTAATTCATAATTTTTTATTAATATAATATTTAATATCATAAGACAAAAATTCAATTAACTTTTATTTAAAATATTGGTAATAAGATAAAGAATAATTTGTTAAGTTAATCTAAAGCTTAAAAGACCCTAATATATTTGAAATATGATTAATCAAAATTTTAATATACCAAAAATTCAACGTATTTGAGAATTAAAGGACATAAAACTGGAAATTGCATAATGTATGTTTAATCTTATTTAGTTTAGTTGTCACTCCTAATTGTAATTAAAAAATAAAAGGTCTTATCTTCAATTCTTAACCAAAAAAAAAAAAATTATAACCAAAATTACCAAAAAGAAATTGTAGCAAAAAATTTCTTTGGCAATGGGAAAATGTGAAAACATGTTTATTTACGGTAACTTTGTAATTTAGAAACCAAGAAGTCCGAATTCAATCTATGAAGGAAAAACATGTTCGGGACATGTCATTTTCATATTTCCTTCCCAAAGTAAACTTTATAAGAAAACATCATGGCTTTGGAAAAAGAGAATTAAAAGACATTTGTTATTGGCCAATAGCAAGAAGAAGAAGGTTTTTGAAATTAAAAATGTCAATTGACAAACTTGATTTCTAGTGAAAATTTAATTGTGAATTTATTGTTTTTCTTTTGTAAAAGGATATGAATTGATCCAGCATTTTCCTTTTATTTCCATTTCCTCTTATATTATTTTCCAGACCTATATATGCTTTTTGCCTTGGATTTTAGAATTCTTCTAACCCAAATGCACCCTTATGGGTGTAGATATTATCTGTAGTTATACAATTTAAAATGTTTTAAATTTTATTCTCTAATAATTTTCAACTTATAGAAATTTTAGATAATGTTTTAAATTAGTAATATTTTAGTATATTAATATTTTATTGATTGGAATTCAATTTTAATATTAATACGTGCTATTAAATTTTAAATTTATTATTATTAAAATTAAATGAAAGATATTTATTCAGATTGAATAGAATTCAATTGATAAATTTTCTTTGTTTTTCAGTTTCTACGCATAAATATGATGATTAATATGCATGCACTATATATATATATATATTCTTACAAATGAAATAATAATAATAATTCATAAAACATTTGTGGGGTTGCTTGACATTATTTTAGCTCTCTAACCAATTAAAATTGAACCATCTCACGTATTCCTCCAACAATGCCTCGCCATATTCAATGAATAATGATCAGTTAACCATGTAATCAAGCAATACATGAAATTTATGGGAGTGTCTTCCCTCGTTGGGACAGAGAGACAAGCCAATAAATTCCAACCCCCACCCCTCACTCTTTTTTTTTTTTTTTTTTTTGGGGGTGACAATTTTAATTCCATCTCAGGTATACATTTTGCTTCTTGTGTCAATGTGTTACCCCATTAAGTTGTCACGTCAAAACATTAATAGAATTCATTACAAAAAAATGTGACGGCGTGATAAATTTGAGCCTACTGGATAAGTTCCCGATATATATATATATATATATATATATATATATATATATATAAAAGTTCATGAGAAATTTAAAAAGAAAAAGAAAAAAAAAAAGGAATGTAGGGACGTTGTTGGTAACCTGGATGACAGAATCAGAATTGTTTTTTTATTTTAATTTCTTATTTATAATTTGATTAGCATTCAGCAATAAATAAAAGAGAAGAGACATGTGCATGTCAATTTTAAATATTTTAGGAAAGATACCACAATTACAGCCAGTAAGTTGGAATACTCACCTGGTTGGTGGATGAGTTAAGGAAGAGAAAAAGAGAGACAGGGAGAGTATGTATGACAGATATGTAAATTATTATATTTATGAAATTGAAAAGTTTAAATAATATAAAAAATAAATTATCAGTCAAATTAAACCGTGTTTAAATCATATACAAACTGGGAAATTTGATTTATTTATTGAAATCATGTTCAAAGTGGTGCTGGAGACCTTTCAACTCGAATAATTTATTTGGATTTTATGAGCATCGTCATCGATGGAGATAAATTAAATGAGTTGGGGTTTTGGGGGTGGCAAAAAGACAAATGTGGAAACATTGATTGTTGTACGAGTGTAATAAATACATAATTAAAATAAATAAACCCCCCCCCCCCCCAAAATCTCTCTCTCTCTCTCTCTATCCTCGGGTTTAAATAGGCGCCAAAGCCTAAAGTCTCCTTCCTCCCCCCACTTCCCCCACAGGACTCAAAGCACTCGCACTCTCTCACGAAAACAAGACGCGCCCCGCTGATTCTCGTGCTGGACAGACAGAGACGATGGCCAAGCACCAGCATCAGCGCCCGCCGCCGCCTCCTCCGCCGCTCAACATTCCCCAATTCCCCCAGTGTCCCTCTCCTTCTCTCTCAATGTTCTCTCTCTGCCTTCGTTTAATTGATCGAGTAATTAATTAATTAATTAAGCATATATCTGATCTTATATCTCTCACCTTCTCGCCGTTTTCGGGCTGTCCAAACAGGAAACGCCTCTTCGTGGAACCTGAGGTCATCGAGGTCCCGCCATCGCCGGTGTCTAGCCATGTTAAACAGGCCAAACATAATCAGGTCCCTTTTTTCTTTCTCTCTTTCGGCAATCTAAGATAATTTTTTTTTCTCTCAATTATTGTTTTTTTTTTCAATTCCGGATTTATTTCTCTATTTATCGATTTTATCTGTTTTCTTGCTGTTTTCTTTTATTGGTGTTGCGGTTGGGTTGAGCGTGCTGCATGCTGTTGGTCTTTGATAACTTGAGTTTGATTCATGGATTTGACGATTGAATTTATTTGTTTTCTTCGTTATTTGTGTTAGTGGTGGTGTTAGTAGTGGCTTGTTTCTAATAACTTTAAATTGTTTCAATTTTGTCCAAGTGATGGTGCGTTAATTGAAACAAATAAAATAAAATAAAATAAAATAAAAGGAGGTATTAATATCATTATTTGGGTGGTCTAATTGTTTGTTTTCTTCTGGGTTTCTACCCCTTTTATGGCAATAGCTTAGTGGATAGCTGCTGATACAATTCAATATCCTTGATACTTAGAGCAAATTTGAAAAGGGTTTTCGGTATAACGTGTTTTGCAAGGCTTGTGAAGGGAATCTGAGTCATAGTTTCACCTAATTGTAGGTTAGATAAATCACAGACTAAAATAAACAATTAGTATAAGATCAATTCTTTTCAAATCATGAGCAAAACAGTTAAATATTGGTGCCAGATGATTCTGCTAGGCTATTTCTACAGTTTCACTCAATAATACAGATATTATATCCTCTAGAATTATCTTATAAAATATTTAATTGGTATTTGCCTCATAGGTTGTGACCTCCTTATGGTTGTAATCATGGCAGGAATGATGACGAGTGCTTTCATTAATGTGTTTGTGTGCTTTTGGGGACATGTGTCTTCATGCACACACATGGACATAAGAAAAATCAAAGTGTTTTCTGCAGATGAAAGTCCCAGATTACGATTGACAAATTTATCATGTTCTAAAGTTGTTTCTTGTACCTGGGGATCTTGTTATTGCAAATTGCTGATTGAAAAAAAAAAAGAACTTGCTACACTTGTGTGATTATCTTTTATAATTTTGTGGATGTGGTTTCCCAGTTGTTGTAACTCTTTTTCTTTAAACACTCATGCGTGTACCATGAAGTTAAACAGGCTTTGCTAGTTTAATTGACACTTTGCAACTTTAAATTTCATAGACTTTATCCATATCAAATAAACTTTTGTGGACCATTAACATACTTCCTCTCTCACAGTTCTTTCAGTTTCTATGCTTTACTTTTAGCTTCTTGGAAAATACTTCTCAAGAATTAGTGATAATAGCAGCATTGATATGCAGGTGGTGGAAAACATTACACCTCTAAAGACTCTAACTTATTATGCTCAGTGTTCTAACAGACAATCATTCATGAAGTTATTGATGTTGACAAGGATGAAGATTCCACCTATCCAATAATTCTGGATAGGGAAGTTAATGTAAGCAATAAAGGCAAAACTACTAAAGATAGTTCTTTGGGTAACAGTAAACTTAAGGTGCATAATATCTTGTATGGTATATTCCCAGTGGGTTATAATACAGTGCTTCTTCACCTTCTTCTTTGTGTTTATCTTTTTCTTTTGTCCCAGGAAAGTGCGCCTTATCATCCTTTGATTGGTTCTGGAAATTCTGCACTGGCATCTTCTATCAAAAAAGAAAATTCTACACCGGTGTCACATTTAATATTAGATGGTTGTCATTCTGATAAGTTATATAGCTACAAAGAGTCTGCCACTTTTTGTGATGTCATTGATGTTGATGAATATGCATCCGTTCAAGCGTATTTTGATAATTTGGATTTTCCTTCTGGGGTGGAGGCACCAATTCCCTGGTTTGATACATGGAATACTGCTAACGCACATCGTTTCCACGGTACAAGAAATCCAAAACCTTTGGTTTCTTCGTCATCAGATTCCTCCAGTCTCAGCAAGAAGCCAATTCCACCGAGTAGTTCGACTTTTCAACTTGGAATGGATTCTTTTTCTCATGTTTCTAATGCGGACCTCTCCACCTCTCAGTCATTTCACCCAGTTGCTTCACAAAATGAAGGTGCCCCCCTGAGTCTCCCTCCTTGGCAACGCAAAAATATGGCAATTTCTTCATTCTTGACTAATTATAGTGCTTCAGATCAAGTAAACAAGGTGACTCCTCAGCCAGTGTACTGGGGACATCATGCTTCCCTTAATGTACTCAACCAAGGTGGTACAAGTAAATTATTTTGTCCAAGCACTGTTGCTAAGGGGATTGAGGTGGATCATGATCCTGTAGGCCTACAGTTAGCTCAGTTCAAATCTAAGTTGAATTCATCTCTGAATAAACATAAAAGTAATTCCAGCTCATATGCACCTCCTAAAGAAGGGTCGGTCAGAACTTCTAAAAATGTTAATAAACAGGATATTCTGGAAAAGTTCAAGCTATTTAAATGTTTTGGTACCGTTGAAGATCATTCAGACCATCATTTTATTTTCAAAGGCACTCCTACGAGCCAGGTACCTGATCTTAGAAGTTGTAAATTGTGTCTGTTGTCTTTATCCGTTTAAATATTTGTTAACTAATAGTTTCTAATCTATATCATGTTTCTGTCAGCCAACAAAGAATTGGTTGAAGAGAATCCATGAAGAGTGGAGGATCCTAGAGAAGGATTTACCAGGTGAAATTATGCTTTCTGATTCAGTTACATTTTTAAGTTCCCCCAAAAGTTTTGGAGAACCCATTTTAAATAAAGATGCTGCTGACTAGTGCTTGTAATGTAATTCTTTCTAGAATTTAAAACTGAGTTCATGAGCATATGGCTGCTGGAGAATTGAAGTCTGAGTTAATAACTTAATGCTTGTTAAAGATTTGAACTACCTCATGTTCCCAAATTTTTTCTTCTTTGAATTATTTTTAATGTTTTCATTTCACATCCCCATAAAACCAAGAAACCGGAGGAGGTGGATTACTTTGTGAAATGACTTTTAGGCCAGATATTTAAGTTATATGTTTAATGTTTTCATTTCATATCGTTGTGAAATTAAGAAACCTGAAAGAGATTGATTATTTTTACAAAGAATTTTTGGCCATATTCGTGGGTGACTAACATAAATAGTGAAGCTTTCAACTTGTATCTCATGCACCAATTGATCAGGACTTTTAAGTTTTAATTGCATTTTGTTTTTAATTCTTTGTTGCTAGTGTTGTTTGAAACTTAGTAGTGCTAATTGCTGCTTGTATTAATTTTGTGAAAATCCCATTTTCTGCTTCTGTATTAGAGAAAGCGCCCCCTCTGCACCCCACTCCCCCCTGCCACCCAACACACCAAAAACCATGCCTGCTTAGCCTCAAATGTGATACAATGTTCATAATGTTCTTTGAAGAATGGAACCATCCATCAAGTATCGTGCATCTAGTCTTGAACAACAACTTAATATGGTTTTCATGTTATTAGGGGTCTACGGCCAGGACTTGATTTTAGCATTCTGTAAGTTTTAAGTGTTCACCTCAACTCATCCATTAGAGTCACCTTGTCTTCATGGCACTGCACTCTTCATAACATACCATTGGGTTTAAATGATCACTGCTTACAAAATAAAAGATCTTATGCTTTTTGCAATTCCTCCTCGTGTCTCCTCTGGTGATTTAATAATGATTGTCAGTGTAGACCACATGATGGCAAACATGTAGTTAGTTGGAATTTGTAAGTGCGTCCCTCCTGTTGATTTGAGATCTATTCCTCACTGATCACTTTTTCTCTTACCATTAGCTTTCATAATATTTTTGTTTAAATTTTGTTTGTCTTATGTAAACCTTTCAACAGACGGAATTTTTGTCAGAGTTTATGAAACAAGGATGGAGTTACTGAGAGCTGTTATTGTTGGAGCAGAGGGTACTCCTTACCATGATGGCCTCTTCTTTTTTGATTTTTTCTTCCCTAGAAGTTATCCTAATAAACCTCCGGTATGTGATTGAGTCCATGTTTTGATTTTGTTGGTACCTTCTCCTGTAAATTTTGTCCCACAGCTTGAAATTCATCTGTGATTAGGATGTTCACTATCATTCTGGTGGCCTACGACTCAATCCAAACTTGTACGATTGTGGGAAGGTGTGCCTTAGTTTGCTGGGGACCTGGCCTGGTGGAGAGAATGAGAGATGGCTTCCTGGTGTGTCAACCATATTGCAAGTTCTCCTTTCAATACAAGCACTGATACTGAACCAGAAGCCCTACTTCAATGAACCTGGGTACCAATATTGGTGTGGCTCACCGGATGGTGAAAAGAGATCACAGCAGTACAATGAAAGTACATTTATTTTATCACTGAAGACAATGATCTACACAATGCGGAGGCCACCAAAGGTCTTTTAAGCTTAACTTTGACTACTGTCACACTAACTTGGTATGCGTTATATACATGAATGAAACAACAATAAAGTTTTAATTCCAAGTTTTATTGGGGCTGACTATACAAATCTTTTCTTATCATTAATTCTATTATGGACTAAGTTTGGGGCAAGATCCGATTGTTTTAAATTATTCTAATCAAAGATTTCTAATTCTCTCTCTTTCTCCTCACACATTTTCCTGAATTTGATCATATCTTTTGATTGGGGCATTTGTAATTCTATGTTAGGATATATCCATACCAATGCAAATTTCACTCCCTCAATTTATGTCCAATCAGTGTTAAACCTATTATGAATAATCCTCATTTAGTATTTGGTACTTCCTAGAGAGATCACGGATTCATATAAGCATTGTCATATCTGCTACTTTCATTTTTTTGGACATGTTTTCTTCAGTCCACCACTGATTATTTTACAGCATTACTGGACTGATTGTTGTTGGATAGAATTTGCATGAAAGGAAATTTGAAAAATCCCCATTATTGGATTAATTTTGTCAATTATCTCATGTTTTTTTTTTCCCTAGCAATACAACCTAGAAATGTTCACGGCACATTGCTGTTGATGAATGCTTTTGGTTGATTTGCTTTCGGATTCAACCTGTTATGTTTTGTCCTCTGATAACTGTCCCACAGCAATATTGCTTGTCGTTGGGAACATATCCTAATGCTAGAAAACCAGAGTCCTTTCTCTCTATACTTGATGAGTGCTGGGCATTGTTGGTTCAGGTTTAAAGTCTAATTATTGAAACTTCTTATTGACTGCAGAATTTCGAGGACTTCATTTTGGGCCATTTCCACAAGCGTGCTTACAATATACTTGTGGCCTGTCATGCATACATGGATGGTGCTCAAGTGGGTTGTCTGGGCAAAGGTGGTGTTCAGGATGTCGATGAGGGTGACCAGAGCTGTTCTAAGGGTTTTAGGAACTCTTTGCATTCCTATGTTGATACTCTTGTGAAAGAGTTCTCACAAATCGGAATCGAGGACTGCAAATTTCAAGAGGCATCAGGTTTGAGAAATGGTGCAAAGCATCAATACATTTCTAAAAAATTGAAGTCGAATGCTTAAATAGAGTTCTTCAAGTTTTGTATAGAATTAGACATGAATGAAAATTTTTAACTCTATATTGATTTTGCTTTGTTACATCATTAATATGAGTAAAAGGTCCTTCTCACTCTTTTAAAGAGTACGTAGTGGTCTAATGTCATTCATTATTTAATGTCACCATCGTCTTTGGTCAATTGGCTCCGACTGGAGATTGCAGTATTACAACTTATTTTGATTTCCAGATGGACGTACCTATGGTAAGTGCTGATCTGCAGATTGAACAGGTAATCTCTTTGCATGTGTAGTCCTTTTGTTACATCACAAGTCCCTCAAATCCCCAGCATTTCTACGTTGACATTTTTGTCAATAAGCTGGGTCATAGGATGTGAACTTCGGGAGTAGTAATTGAGTTTCAAATAAATCCTGTGCAAGTTTCCTTGATGAGATCAAGATGCAAAGAGAGAGAGAGAGAGAGAGAGAGAGAGAAATAAATAATAAAAAATTAAAAACAAATGAGTTTCATTCCATGCAAATTGGACTAGATCCTAATATGCAATTTACTTGATTTGAATGTTAGTCAATCTCATTTGAGAATTAAAATATTATTAACAGAAAATAGCAAAATGCATATAAAATAAACAAGTAATATAGAGAATTTTAAAAATATTATATGATTTTTAAAGTTATATATAGTGATCAATTTTATTTATTTGATTTAAAAGTATTTTACATAATTTTACAATAAGATTAAAAAAATTATCTACAATATTTAAAAGTTTTAAATCAAATAATATTTAAAACTTTGTTTTAGTGGTAATGTTAATTTCCCAAGTTCAATTCCTTCACCTCTTTTGGTCCAAGGTAAATTATCCTCTCAAGTGTCTTTGTTGAGAGCAAAAGTCTTGGTCAAGCACCAAAAAAAGGACAGAAGTGAAGGTCACTGGAGCCTTTGGACCTCTTTTCCTTATCTGTTTGCCTACGTCGAGCAATCTCAGATGCGTACTCACTTTGGTAGATTATAATTGGCTGAAGACTTGACTAAGAACAAGCTTTGACATTCCATTCTCAGGAAAATGTAATTGAATGGAAGTTGCCCCCATGTTCAAGGTAAATTAGACAGAAATATATGAGTGATTCGAATAAAGATGGCTAAAGAAGTAACGTGCTCTCCTGAGATGTGGTGGGGGAGAGGCTGTAATGGACTAGACCCCAAGTGCCATGCTGCTCTCCTCCTACAAAATTAGTAACAATCCCTACGTTCAAGGTCGAACAACTCGCTCTGGCCCTCTTTGTTGACAACAAAATCCTCAGTCAAGCACCGAATTTTGATACCGGAACTGCATGTGCCTGCCTTCATAGAGTCTTTAGATCTCTTTTCACTATCTATTTACCTACTCTGAGCAACCATTGATATTTACCCCCGCTCTGGTAATGCCATAATTGCACAAGACTTGACTTGAACAAGCTTCATGAGCTGAGCTGGCCGCCGTGCCGCCAACTCCCATCAGTTTCCTTCCTCCGTTCTTCTGTTTATTATTTGGTCAAAGTATAGTATTTATGCTTTTGAAGTCATTAATTCTTGGATTAAAGCTCAATCAGTATACGAGAATCTTTTTTTTTTTTGGTTAATAAGATATAAATTTGAGATATTCAATTTTATAAATAATTTTAGTACTATCAATATAAAATGTATTAGTTACTCTTGACTATTTTTGTCAACAAGAATATATATATATATATCATAAATTTTATATTTTTTTTCTAAAATTAGAAACCAAGACATAGAATATTAAAATCTAAAATTTTTTAAATCTCCAACATCTAAATTATTAACAATCGGATATCTTCAAAATTGTGACCCAACTCTAGTTATCAGCATATCAGTTCAACTGTGGGCTTCAGAGCTGGCCTAAAACATTTTCTCTTCCGTTTTTTTTTTTTTTGGGGGGTGTTTAACTTGAGGAGACCCAAAATTTTCGAAATCCAGCTCGCATTAAGTTCAGTTGCATAAAATCCCGTTCCATTTCACTTCTCTGCATTGCTGGTTTTTAGCGAGGTTGGCATATCTACGTTGTACTGTCTTATTTTATGGAGGTGTTCTTAGCTTTGGTCTCGGCATGAGTGCAGTGAAAATGCCTCTAGGTGTGAGTGGGCATGATAGGCACAACATTCCCCAGTAAGGATAGCGTCTGACCCCTCTCCACACTCTATTTTAGTTGCCAAAGATTCCCCTTAGTTCCAAATCAAACCACACGTCTCCTCATATGCGTAGAAATTTTCTCCAAGTGTCGTCGCGGGGTGACCAATGCTCTTCCAAGTTTAATTTCTTTTTAATCTGTCAGAAAACTTAATTAAAATTTGACAAATCTTTGGTTAAACTACCAATACTTCATCTTTACACTTTTCATCCATGTCAATATTTTCTCAGATTTTATAAACACGAGAATTTAACTTTAAAAATATAAGAATTTTGTGTGTTGAAATATTTTTTATTTATAAAATAGATTCCATAGATGGAAAAATTTTGTGCAGAAAAAGGCTCTTTTTTTTTTTTAACGTTCACAAAATAAGAATAATTTTCTCTTAATGTATAAATCTCTAAGTTAATCCCTACCAAATGAATGTTTGATTTATTAATTTATTAAACTCTACATGTCCACTTATGATGGTAGTGTTCCACCATAAGGGAACATCTTTTGAACAAACGCTAGAACATCTTTCCACAACTCACCACAATGAGCATTAAGTTGCATAGTCTTAATAATTACTGATGGTAGTGGTGGAGACGCGAAGGCAAACGAGAACTTTGTTTTGGGGGCAGCGAAGACAAATTCACTCGATGACTTGGTGCTTCAAAGTTGGATTCGCAAAGTTTTTCTCAATCTTTCGTGGAACATTGAGATCAACACATGCACGTCCCAGCGAACATTGGTATCTAAACAAAACCTCCGAAGTTTGTCTTTTGTTTATCAAAAACTTGCCCAAAAGGTTCCTACAAGGCGTAAGTATATGGCTTCGTCGTTCAATGGTCTGTTATCCTACCTCCCCTGGCTTTCATTAATGCTAACGCTTTTTCCTATAAGCTCTTCCGCACCTCTCAAGACTCTTTGCCACAGTGACGAGAGACACGCCCTGTTGCAGCTCAAGCACAGCTTTTCCATCACAGAGGACGCTTCTGAAGATCGTTCGGCATACCCAAAGGTTGCGTCTTGGGGCCTTGTGCATCATGGAGAAAACGCTTCAACTTCAACTGATTGCTGCTCGTGGGATGGTGTGGAGTGTGATAGTGAGACGGGCCATGTCATAGGACTCGACCTCAGCAGCAGTTGTCTCCGAGGTTCCATAAACTCCACCAGCACCCTTTTCCATCTGCTGCACCTTCAAAAGCTTAATCTAGGTGACAACGACTTTAGTTACTCTCAAATCCCCTCTCATTTTAGACTTCTCACCGGCCTAACATATCTTAATCTTTCCTTTTCCGTATTCTCTGGCCAAATTCCATTGGAATTGGGAGAGTTGTCCAACTTGACTTCTCTTGATCTGGGTCAGAATTACGATCCAACTACAGAAATTAACTTGCTGGAACTCTATCCTTCTGATCTAATAAGTTTGGCTCGAAATTTAACTAGGCTTCAAACTCTTGCTCTTGGTGACGTGAACCTGTCATCTACTCTGCCCAACATCTGGGCAAATTTATCTTCATTGACGTATCTGGATCTCTCGTTCTGCAACCTCTGGGGTCCAGTCCCAACTTCACTAGGTGATCTAACTCAGCTTACCTATTTAGATCTTGGATGGAATAGTTTTTCAGGCCAGATTCATTCTTCCTTTGGTAAGCTAAAGAAGCTTACATCTTTGTCCCTTGGTCAAAACTATTTAACAGGTGCAATGCCTTCTCTTTTGAACCTAACACATCTTCGTAAACTGGATCTTTTCACTAATCAATTGATTGGTCAAATCCCATTGTGGCTTTCAAACCTCACGCAAGTAGCTCACTTAGACCTTGGTGAAAACCGGTTCCACGGTACAATTCCAGGGTCTACTTTTGCCAGCCTTGTGAGTCTTGAATACCTTGATTTGCGGAATAATCACTTGACGGGTGCCGTGAATTTTGATATATTTCTCGGCCTCAAACGCTTGACGTATCTCCATGTGACTGGTAACAGTCTTTCAATGGTGAATACTGTTGGTAGCAGAAATGCAACCTCTCCAAAGCTTACCCACTTGGGCTTGGGTAATTGTCATTTCCATGAGTTCCCAAATTTCCTTTGGCACCAAGATAGATTGAGCCAGTTGAGTCTTTACGGGAACGATATTCAAGGCCAGATACCAAAATGGATAGGGGATGTATTAGGTAAAACACTGATCTTCCTGGTTCTTTCTGACAACTATTTGACCGGCTTTGAGCAACCTTCTATGCTTTCCTCCTTCAGTAGCCTAAAATTTGTAGAATTGCAGGGTAACAAGATTCAAGGGCCAATACCAATTCCACCACCTTCCATCATTTGGTATAATGCTTTTGATAACCTTCTAACAGGAGAAATTTCCCCTTCGTTTTTTCCTTTGTCCTCTCTTGTGTTCCTTGATTTGTCAGCTAACAACTTGAGTGGCATGATTCCGGGCTGTTTGGGGAACTTAAGCAACTCTTTATGGATGTTGAATCTCGCAAACAACAGCCTCAATGGTGGCATTCTTGAAACATTCGCCAGCGGAACTTCCTTAAGAATGATTGACCTAAGTCATAACAGATTAGGGGGTCGGCTGCCAAGATCATTGGCTAATTGCATAATGCTTCAGAGTCTTGATCTGAGCGAAAATGAAATCAGAGATACTTTCCCCTTTTGGTTGGGAACTCTTCCCCGGTTGGAGCTTCTCAATCTACGGTCCAATCAGTTGTTTGGTGCAGTAGAAAGCCACAATAAATTTTCCGGATTTCTCAAGTTGCGAATACTCGATCTATCCTCCAACAATTTTACAGGCCTCTTACCCGTCGGGCTCCTTCAGAAATTAAGCAACACGAAATCTTTCGGCTTCGGACAGTTGACTTATATGCAATCAGGCCTGTCCCTGGAGCAGCAAGGTGATCTCATCATCTACTACTATGAATACCAGTTAATATTGGCAAACAAAGGCATGTACAGGAAATATTTGAAAATCCCAAATGTGATGGCAGCCATTGACCTCTCAAGCAACGGATTCCAGGGTCACATTCCCCCTGTGATCGGGACGTTAAAGATGATTAATGCTCTCAACTTGTCAAACAATTATCTATCTGGAAGCATCCCACCAAACCTGGGGGACTTGACAAGTCTCGAATCCATGGACCTTTCGCACAACATGCTGTCAGGGGAGATTCCCGTGGAGCTGGTGCAGCTAAATTTTCTTGAATGTTTCATCGTGTCGCATAATCAACTGGAGGGTCCCATTCCACAAGGGAAGCAATTTGATACATTTGAGAATGAATCGTACGCTGGAAACTCTAGACTGTGCGGGCCTTCTTTGACCAAAAAATGTGGGAATCCGGAGGTTCCATCTCGTCAACAACACCCCAAGTTTGGAAGAGAACATGATGGCAAACACTTAACAGTGGATGTTGGTCTGATGATGGTCTTGATTGGCTATGGAAGTGGTCTTGTTGTAGGCTTAATCGATGGGCACAGATTCACCACTCGGGAAGGCGGATGGTTCCTCAAGAAGTTTGGAAGCAGGCAAAGGACACGAAGGAGAAGAAGGTAGTCAAAAAATGAAATTTTTGGCTTTGCAACCCGCACTTAAATTTTGTCAGCTATAGCGATTGCCATCTACTGCTCCCGAGGTCTGTAATTACGCTAAAATAAGATCCGTGTGTGTGTTTTCTTTTTTACTGCTGTTGGTAATTAAGATATTTTGTCAAGATTTCGTTTATTTCATCTGGCCAAAACAATGTAGTTTCTTAAGGTGTTTTATCTTTCTCAGCCCAAATCGTAAAACTCATTTTAATCCTCTATTTTTTGCATCAACAATACCTAAAGCCCCAATTGAGATAAAAAATTAGAACCCCACTTAAAATCCCACGATAAGATACTTGTTGAGCCTACTAATTTCAAAATTTTAATGGGATTTTTGGAGATGTTGAATTAAAATGAACTTTAAAATTTGGCTTCAAAATAGAAAAATTACGTCTAAAACTCCGTACTTTTTGTCAGCCGGAATTAGTGAAATCAATGAATATTGACAGAGACTTCAATTGTTAAAATTGCAAAACACACAAAGTCTTCGTATTGAAATTCCATATAAAAGTAACATGAAAAGACCCGTTTTTATGCATCTGTGCGGGGCGGATGGGCGAGTTAAAGTAACACCTATGACATTTTTCCTGAAACGGGCATCGCCTCCATCACGATCGCGGCTAGACTCATAGATTCTGAAAATAAAAAGTTCCTTAAAAAAAGATGGTTTAAAGGGAATGCATAGGCTGCCGAGCTTTCTGCTTGAGCGGAAACTTCTGCATTCGCATCATGTACATCGCAACTCGAACGCCTATGATGAATCGAAGATAAAGCAGACATGTTTTCCTGTTCCTCAACCAATGGCCTATGCATTTTGCGTGAAATACGTGCTTGCAAAAGGAGAAGAGTTCGGCATAGCTCTTGATCGTCCACATAGTCATTCAAGCAGAGATGGCACAATCTCTGGATTTTAATTCCATTTCAATGTCACCGTATGTTATGGCCTGACAGATCTTACTGATGATATTCTGCTGTCGTGTTCTTCTTTCTTCTGCGGCCTCTAGACCAGGTTGATTTTCGGGTATTCCAGCTTCAATGTTGGGCTTACAGCTCTCGATTATAGGCTGACAAATACGCTGAGGAGTAAGATGCAACCAATGCAGATGGTGGCAAGGCCGATAAAAATAGCAAAAACAGCGATCGATTTCGGGAAGATTATACGGAGGCGTCAATAACGTGGCTTAAAAGAAGCATTTCACTGTACAGAATAAATTAGAAGTTTATATTACTAAGTATTGGTTCGAAATATAGGTACAAATTCTATTTATAGAGTTATAGATACCAAAAAAAAAAAATAAAAAAAATTATGTATAAATATTTAATAAAATATTTTATTTTATTTTTAATAATATAATATTTAATGTAATACTAATTTAATAATATAATATTTGATTAATATTTTCTTAAATTCAAAACAATGAAATTAATTAACATTAGAGTATGCACGGAACTTAAGAAAAGACGACGAAGAAAGATGAATTTAAGAGACAAAATGCCTTTTACATAACACAGAATATAAACTGTAGCATAATGAGTAGTGCAGGGAAGTGCAAGAACTGTCATAAACTGACTTGTAACAACATGAATAACATAGGATATGTCTATAAACTGACTTATAACATGAATAGCATAGGGTATGTCTAGACGATTAACTACAAGATATACCAAACTTTTCACGAGTTGTCGATATAGAGTGGGATTATCTAGAAGTTTGTCATTTATTGATGTATGTAAGATGAACATCACTTTCATATGGGTGAAAAGAATTTTGTTATCACTTATAACCAATAAAAGTTTAGTAATATACTTCATTTGATAGAAATAATGGTTAAAATTATTAGAAAAAAATTTAAAATCTAGAAAATAAATTAGATATTTTAGGTCTTTCATCTCAAAATGCACATTAGTTAGATATTAACTTTTACATGTACATTTTTATATAATTTTTTTTATTAATATTAATATTATTTTATTTAAAAAATTACTATTTTTATTATATAAACAAATTTATCCATCCAACTCATACAATATTATAAAAAAATATTTAAATACTTATGTGAATCTAATTAATAATTTATTAATGTTAATCATGTAGTAGATATTAACCTATTATACGAAAAATTAAGATAACATCATTGAGAAAATATGGTTGAATAAATTATATATTTAGAGTATTTTAATTAATATATATATATATATATATATAATGGTTGATTATACTATAACACAAAAAAATTAATTTTAAATTATTTTTAATAATTTTTTAATAAAATTTTTAACAAGAATTATATGAAAATTGGATCTAATAAAAGATTCCCAACCTTTGGCTTTCTCTTTATAAGCCTAAAATCTATCTTCCCTTCCAAAATTTCCCTTTTCCAAACTGAAAAACAAAAACCCTAAACCTCTCTCTGTGTCTCTAGCTCACATTCAAAGAAAAGCTTTTTTCTGTTTTTCGTTCCTTTTTTCCGACTTTTCTTCCCAATATGGACTCCCCAATTCAAACCCCAATTTACGACACCCTAACCCTAACGCCGCCGACCCCCGCCACCCCCAATCAGTCTCCAAAATGGGATTTTTTCCAGCCTTACACCGTTTTCCGCAATGAAATTTCTCTCTCGGATTCAAATCCAGCGGCGGCTTCTTCCGCCACTGCCCTGGATTTCTTGTCTCTTGACGTTGACGGTAGCGCCACCGCCCATGAGGAGGATCCTGAGCCCACGACGCCGGTGGTGAGGACTATGAATGATGACCCGCAGACGGCGCTGCCGGAGCTGAGGATGGAGAATGGGTGGTTTAAAGGGAATAGTAAATTTAGGAGTCCTATGATGCTGTTGCATAAAGGTAAATTGAAAATATTCAAAAAGTAAATATCTTTTTTTTAGTTTTTTTATTATTTTTTTATTTTCCACGAATAGGTTATGTTCTAGAGCTTTATAATGCGTGTGGCGCGTTCACTGTACTTTTTGAGCAACTAAGACTTGCAATTTGATTTTTTTTATTGTCTTTACTCAAATTCTATTGATGAGGTTTCTCTGAACTTTTAGTTGAGTGTTAATGACGTGAATTGGGTGGCCTTCTTTGGATAGCTAGTTGGCCACATTGGGAATTTGCAAGTATTTAATACAAATATCTATAACACCATGAAGCGAAAAGCAAAAAAGAATTTATCTTTGAAGCTTCTTGAGGCAACGCAATGTAGAGGCTTTAGACATTATGTTGCCACAGTTAATGCACTACATCATTAGCTTTAGATACTTATATCAGTGCTAAGGCCTAGGAGCTGATGAGTCTGCTTTTAATTGCCAGAGATTGTTTTATTTTTGTTTGGATGGAATTTTACTTTTCAGTGGGATATCATGACAAACAGGGTTTACAAATCTGACTTTTAGTTCTGGATACTGCAGAGATAGTTGATTTCTGTGATTTTTTGTCTCCAACTTCGGAGGAACAAGCTTCACGAAGTGTGGCAGTTAAATGCATTTTTGGTGTTATCAATTATATATGGCCCAATTGCAAGGCATCTCTCTCTCTCTCTCGCTTCTCCTAATCATTTGTAAGTATGTAGGTTTCTAAAATAAGTGGAATTTTGTTGCTGTCATTGTCTCTAGGTGGAGGTTTTTGGGTCTTTCAAGACAGGACTGTATCTTCCAACAAGTGATATTGATGTAAGCATCTTCTATCTATATGCATATATTCTGCAGATTTTGAATAATTATTTGATTAAAATTTTGTTAATTTGACTACATGATCTTGGTTTAGGTTGTGATTCTGGGTTCAGGCATAAAAACCCACAGACCGGTCTACAGGCTCTTGCTAGGGCATTGTCTCAGAAGGGTACTGCAAAGAAGATCCAGGTATGCATCACTGAACAACAGGGAAGACACTATGGGGAATAATTTGCCCTTTTTGTATTTTCAGCCTAATGGCCTCTTGTTTTAATTTCTCAGGTCATAGCAAAGGCCCGCGTGCCAATTGTTAAATTTGTAGAGAAAAAAAGTGGTGTTTCATTTGACGTAAGGTCTTTTCATCTACCTTTTCTTGATATTAAACTACGATTGATTTATGTGTAATCAAGTAGCTTAGATAAAATAAATATATTTATTATCTTCATCAATGTAATATTTTGGTTCGTGTTTGTCACTGTTTACTGGAACAGTGATCTTTGTCAGTTTGGATACTGAACATATTTCTAGCTTATTAGAAGTGAGGGTTGCACATTTGCCTTCTTGGTCCCTGCATCATCTCTTCTATTTATTAGATGCTTGTGAAATCAATCATTAATGAACTATGAAGAGACGGGGTAACAGGACAAAGAATGAAAAAAGGTTACTTTTATATGAAATACAATAGGATAATGTGACAAAAGAAGCCTACTGAACAGTATTTAGTTCTGCAAAGCATGGCTCTTTTTAAAGACTTATATGTAAGAAGTATTGAGGATGTAAATATTTTGAGAAGTTGATAATGCCAAAATGATGCTGAATGCAATTGAGATTCCTCTTGAGGCTTGTTTTGTTATGTAAGCCAGGTGCTTTTTTTAGCTATAGTTCCATTCCATTGTTCTTGAATTAGGCAGAGATGCTCCTCTTTTCACCGCTTTGTTTAATAGGGCAACTTGCTTCAAAATTTTGTGTTGTGCATCATATGGAACTGTTCATAATGTGCCTTCAAATGCTGTGCAAGTCATTCTTAGTGTATTTCCTTTTGACAACACACAATTGTTGGTAGAGAGTGTTCTTCTTGACAAGTGGTTAATGTTTTAATCAATATTACAGTTTTGATGTGGATAATGGACCAAAGGCAGCTGAGTTTATAAAGGTTTGTAATCTGATTCCTTCTTGGTCCAGCAATATGTTTTTAATTTTGCGATGTATGGCATGGCAAACTGATACTAGCCCTTATGTGCCATTGGTTACAGCTCTCTGTGTGTATGTTGAGAGAGAAATTGAAAGGCATGTAGCTGGTACAATGATGAGCAAGTCATGTTAAAGGCTGATGCAGCAGAAGTCTAAATCATAATTTTTAGAAAATCTAGCTAAGTCATTTAGAGATAAACCAAATAAAATTAAGAGAGCTGCAACTATTGCTCTTGATTCTGTAAATCCTGTATGCAATTTGTGGGAATCCATACACTTGTGGTGTCAGCTTGTAGATATCTGTTTTTTGTGGGATTGAAAGTTTGATAATAGCGACTTTAAATGAATTTGCATTTGTGTTTTCAAATCAACATATGGCTTGGAATCATAGGTGGGATGGCAATGTCAGTTTTTGGTTTCTTACATTGTATTCTCTAGATCCAAATTGTTGTGGTAAATTTCCAAGTTATATTGAATTCAAAATGGGAAAAGAAGTAATTAAAAATAAAAAGGCTAATGCAAACCAGAATGTGTTATTTAAGCATTTGATAATGGCTATACAATATTGCTTATTTTCTCCACCAATGTTAGCAATCTCATTTATATGTTTGTCTTTTTTTTGTTGTTCTGCTCTCCTGTTTCTTCATTCCCCCCTTCTCTCTCTCTCTCTCTCTCTCTCTCTCTCTCTCTCTCTCTCTTAGAAAGTTTCTGATCTACACTGGTTGTGGTGCTCTTTGCAGGATGCAATATCCAGGTGGCCTCCACTGCGTCCATTGTGCTTGATCTTGAAAGTGTTTTTACAGCAAAGAGAACTCAATGAGGTATTAATCTGTAATCCCATACTACTCCCATAACTCATTATGGAATCCTGTTTTCTGATTTAATGTCCATTTAAAGCATGCAGGTGTATACTGGTGGCATTGGTTCTTATGCCTTGCTTGTGATGCTCATGACAATGCTACAGGTAGGTACATGTCTAAGGTTGAATAATATCATTATTCTGCCTTTTATTGCTTGTACTGTTGCACCACCTGGCTGGTCTGCCAAACTCTTTACTGGTTATTGGCTGCTGGCCAGCAAAAAACCAATAAAGAGGTATAAAAAAAGACTTGATATTATTATAATCTTAAAGGTCTTGTATGGAAACAGGACAGGGGATTTTCAGAAATGGCTTACATGTTCTATTTTCCTAGTGAATGAAAACCCACCATAAATGTTTTATTTTGTCACACTCAAGGATCAAATATATGTTAGTCTGTGCTATGCTCAGAGTTTGTTTCATGTAGCATACATTGGGTTTTATTATGTCTTCGATTAGGTTTCCCCATATCACTTTTATGCAAGCTCTATCCTTTTTTTAATTTCACAGAATTTAGACATTAATTCCAACAGGCTACAGGGCAATTATGCTACCTTTGTTTAGCTTCTGAAGCTGCCATTAAGATCCTTATTTAGTTGATGGAATTTTAGTAGGCACAGACCCTGCTTGTTATGGAGAAATTCTCTATTATCCTTATTGGGAGAAGAAGCTTTGTGAAAATGCATCTTTCCCGGGCCATTGTGTCACTGAAACTCGGTGTCCCATCTATAGGTAATGTGGGGCCAGAAGAGAAAAGGAAAAGAACAAGAAAAGGAAACTGAAAAGTATGTTATGGTTTTTGGGCACCAGGTCTTGGTGGTGTGGATTGATTATATTTTGCATTTTGCACTGCCATATATTTGTATTGCTATGAAACTGAATGCTTTGTATCTTTTCTAATCTGGTTACTTGTGTGTTTTTATTCCACATAATATGTTGCACATTTCCATACCTGTTATGCCTCCTATCCATTTAGCTATCTTTGTTATGATGACATGCAGAATCTCAGGGAGCGCCAAGCTGCTTTAGAACAGAATCTGGGAGTCCTTCTGGTATGAATTTTAAACAAATAAATAATCATTAACTTTTCCTACCACCAGAATTACTTAAAGTCCCTGGCTTGCGAGTGCTTTTTGTATTTTTGTATGGTTGATTTGAGAGACATGAAGGAATACACCAGTGCAAATATAGAAAACAATAGTAATAATGATTACAACATTAATGACTTCCATATTTTCCTCTGTTTCTGGGAAGCAGATACAATTTTTCGATTTTTATGGACGAAAATTAAACACCACAGATGTTGGTGTATCATGCAAGGGGGCTGGTAACTTCTTTTCAAAGCATAGCAAAGGGTAAAAATTTCATAATGTGAATACTAATTTTGTATATTGTTCACTTAATTGTGCTAGTAATACATTCGAATTTGTACATTGTGCAGGTTTGTGAACAAAGGGCGACCATTTCTCATTGCCATTGAGGATCCACAGGTTAAGTTTCCAATACAAAGTTTTATTACATTTATTGAGGGATTGTTTGGAAATAAAAAGAGTGGGAATCTGAACTTAACCCACGTTCCTGATGGTTTCTTAATTTTACCTTTGCTGGTTTCACCATGTTGGTAAATGTGATTTGGAGTTATAAAAATCTTAAACAGGCCCGGTAAATGGCTGGATCACCTCTCAGCAAAGTGATCTTGATCCTTGCCAATAAATATGCCTTTTAATCTCTTTTGTGGGCTAAAGCCATTTACTTCAATAATTCAGGCACCAGAGAACGATATTGGGAAGAACTCATTCAAATATTTCCAGGTTTGTCTAAAACTGCATCTTTATATGCATTCACTGCTGCAAGAGAGAGAGAGAGAGAGAGACCAGCAGACTGATAATCTTTGCCATCTTGAATGAGTCTGGATGCCATTCCTGCTACTGTTAGTTTTGCCTAATAACTTAATAAACTTGTCCTTGCTTCAGATCAAATCAGCTTTTTCAATGGCTTTTTCGACCTTGACAAATCCAAAGATCATCCTCAGTTTAGGCCCTAAAAGGAGTATTCTTGGCACCATAATTAGACCAGATCCAGTTTTGCTTGAGCGCAAAAGGGGATGTAATGTTGGGTTGGCTTTTGATAGCCTTTTGCCTGGTGTGGCAGAGTCCCTACCATTGCATTGCAGCAACCATGAGATTTTGGGCAATTGGCAGTTTGATGATGAAGAAGAAGCACTACCACGAGGAGATGGGATTGTTCGAGATACTAGTGGACAGTCCTCTGGAAAGAAGAGGAAAGCTTCCTCCAAAGAGAAAAGTGGTAAGAAAAAATTAAAAGAAAATGGCAAGGTTAGGAAAGTCCAGCATGAGGAAAATGGCTCAGCCAAAGACAAGGGAACAAAGAAGAAACAGCATCGAGGATACAACCATAATAATGCCACTGGTTTTGATCATTATGTTGGTCGACCTACATGGAGCCATTAGAAGAAAATCTGATGAGACTATCCACTAGTCATCTTTTGCTGGCTTTGCTTCATCCTTGCTGCCGTTTCCTTTTGATCATTGACTATTCACATCTGAAGCTTGCCGGATGACATGCTGCCATGTTTTGGCACCACAATTGATTAGTGCCCTTAGTTTGAAATGGTGATGGAACTGCAAGCACTCGAATGTGTTCTGCTCTTTTTGTCAACCGATTGGCTTTTGCGCTGGTTTGCACATGGGACTCCAGGGCACAATCTTGGAGAATTTTTCAGGGGACAGTGGATATGTAATGATACGAGATCTTTACAGCTCGAGGTATGCAGACCCGATGATGGAGACCCCAGTTTGACACCTGCTATTGGGTTAAGGACTGTATTATTAATTTCCCTTGTTTATTTATTTGGAAATTTGGGCCCAAGCGCTCTGCTTGTGTATATTAAGCAGACGAAACAATCAATTTGCTTCTCACTAGACTTTAGAGCAGTGACATGCAAACATGCAATGCACCAGAATATGGAACAGGAATGAATTCAACAGATTGCTCTACTGCCCAAAACAAAAGAGATGTGTGCTTTACCCAATCCCAGATAATCTTTAATGTCAACCAGGTTTTAGTGGGGAGTGTATATCAGAGTCTTGAAGCCGAGGAAAGACTCACACTGGTATAGACACAACACTATATCAAGACTAAAAATTTTCATAAACAATATACGTAGGATTTGGAGGAACTTTGAAGTGCACAAATTTGAAAAGGGTGGGGATAAGGAGAAAGGTCGAATGGTATTTGAGATTTAACAGGGCTCGGTAACGACTGATTCATCAGCAATATGGGTTGTTAACTGCTGTCTCCAAGAAATTACCTCCAGAGGATATGAAGGAAACCGGGGTTGTGGTGGCGTAGTTAAAAATGAGGAGTCTCGAGCAGAAATTTTGAACAAAGGGATGGAGAAGCGAATGTATCAGCTGCTTGGTTAAAAAATTTTATATTAAAAATAAGAAGAAGAAAGTAATATATTAAAAAAATATTTATAAATTTAATAATTTAAAATTTTTAATTGAAATGTGACATAAAATCTATAAATTTATTTTTAAAACAAAAAAAGTTAATTCTCTGATTTGAGTCCTCTTTAATTTTTTATTTTTTATTTTTTTCGATTTGAACTCTCGTTGGCACGGTGGTTTTTTTAAGGTGATGATGCTTTGGTGGAGGTGAACGCAGTCGGCCCATCGATAGACTATTATTATTGTTATTATTATTGCAAATTGAAAAGGGAAAAATTGCACCATAGGAATGGTCTATGGACTTTGTGTGCATGTATGGGTACGAATTCCTTTGTCCATGCCTGGATTAGACATTAAAAATGACAAAAACGAAGTGACCAATTTTTGATCAAAACGAAGTTGATCAATTAAGGGGTGGGGGTGTAGTCTGTAACCTCTCGTCCCTACGTAGGAGTGTTGCGACTTGACGCGGGTGGGAGTCGGGGAAAGGAGCCAGGGGGGGGGGGTCAAAATGACCCTTTTTCTTCTCTTTTTCTTTTGAATCCTTCGGCACTATTTCTATTACAATAAGCCATAGTATCCACACCTACCCCATGCTTTAGATATTAAAATAGTTTGAAACACTGTGGTGAAAGCTCTTGGCTGGCAATCTCTGGTAACTTAAATATTTTATTGGCATTGCCTGTCTGTCCTTTTATTTTGGGAATTTTTTTTTACGTATACAGTTTTCGTATGCACAAACGAACTCAAAGTAATTTTATATTATATATATATACATTAGCCCCGAGGCCTCTGCTTGAAAGGTTTGAGAAAAAGGGTTTTTTTGTGGCTACACTCTCGACCGCTGATTCAATCTCGATCCATTGTGAGAAATTTGGCAAGAGCAATCCCTAAATTTGATTCTTTTTTTTTTTTTTTTTTGTTCTTTGGTTTTACAAATTCCAACAGAAAACCAGTTGAAATGGAAGACTGACGGGAATCAAAGGCAACACATTTCAGTATAATAAAAATACAACAATTAGTATGATAACTCATCATACAACGCATTTGCATATCAAATTGAATGTAAAATTATAGGAGAGTCATGCTTTAATAAAAAGCTCTCAGCTTTTTCTGTTCTTGTTGCATGAGAATCTGCTACAACTTTAAGGAAAATATATAGTATTGTTACTCTTTTGACAAGAATATATATATAGAGTATTGTTAGGGGTCGCCGGCCCGCTCTGATGCCACATATATGTAGTTCTGAGTGGCCGGTCCCTAACAATTCTGATGTATATATGTCTGTGTGTGTGTGTACACACACTACCAACCAACACCGGGGTGACGTTGAGCTGCAAGGGTTCTGTTGCTATTTCCATTGCCATCTCCACCTACCATGCTCGTAGTGAAATTAGCAGCAGCTTCTGAATGTACCAGTTCGTCGTTTCCATAGGTAGGAAAGTTAAACTCTGCCGTTTCTTGGGATGCAAGCATGTGAGAGTAGTAGCCACCGTTGAAGGCCTGTAAATCCAAGTTGTTACCTCCCAGAGAGCCATTGACTTGGCTAATCTCACTACTACTACTACTACTAGCAAGAAGTTTAGTGCTGGCGGTGGTGGAATGAGATGGAGGAGGAGAGTGGGGATGATGGTCTTCTCCTTCGCCACCACCGGAGGAAGTCTTCTCACCCTCAGTCTCTCTGTATCTGCTGAGGTAAAGCTTCAAGGGAGCAACGTAATTCTCAAACCCCAGAGTGGTCATGGCCCACAAGAGATCGTCGCCGTTGATGGTCTTCCTCTTCTCTCGCGCGCACTTATCGGAGGCCTCGCCGGTGATGAAGTTGATGAACTCGGAGACACATTCCTGGACTGTTTCCTTGGCTTCTTTGGATATCTTCGCATTTGCAGGGAGGGACCTTTTCATGATGCGGCTCACATTGGCGATGGGAAGGAATCGGTCTTGCTCCTTGGAATTGCTGCTGTCCGATATGTTTCCTGACCCAGAAGAGGGCCTGCCAATTGGGCTGCTGCTCTTGCTGCAAATGTTTTGGGCTCGTTTTCCACTAGTCATTGAGAGACCAAACAAGCTGGAGTTTGCTGTAGAGATGATGAGAAGCAGAGTGTGCGAGGAGAATGGTAAAAGCGAGAGAGGTTGTGCTGGTGGGGGGGCTTGTTGGCCTTGACGATGAACGTTCACTTCCTTCTTGTGGACTCCAATGGGAAGAGTTGGTGCTTTTTAAGCTACGCACCAGTGGTGGAGCAAATTAAGAAGGCCTACAATAAAATTAGTGGGAAGGCGGTTTGATGGGGACAGAAAAAGTTAAAATAATAATAACAATAACAAAAATGACAAAAGTATTAAAAAATAAAATTTCAACGCAATGAATAATGTAAGAGAACTTTTAGGAATCAAAGGCGTGACGACCCATTTTTTCCACAATATTTGAACATGTTTGTTCAATTCTTCTCCTAGAGCAACACCCCTTGCCAAAAAAAAAAAACAAAGGGTGGATTACCAGACCATATTGTTTGTAGCAATTCTAACTAAATATGAGGAGTGTTTCACATCTACTGGAATTAACTGCGTAAAGGCCATCTGGCAATGTTAATGCTAAAGTGTTTTCAGAGACCAGTCTAATCCCAGACCTAGTGGAACCAACAAACAAGAAGCTTGTCCTGGTGAGGATTCAGTCCAGTTTTAATACTAAATAGTTAAATTCAAATTCTGCACGTGTGAACGCGATCGATCAGGCGACCCAAAAGACTGCATTTTTTAAGCTTTTGAAGTCCATAGAATGTAATTAAATGCATTTCAAACGTGAAAGAAAAAAATAAAATACAAGAGAGAGAATGGTTCCAAGGAGCCCCTTTTATAACACAAAGGTGACAATTGGCAGTTTTAGCAAACACCTTTACCCGTTCCACCAGGGCATCATTAAGAAAGCTCTCGAACTTGAACTTTCGTAAGTTGCTGTCTCCATAATACATTAGCATCATTCATTTACGGGGGCCATCTGCATTCTCCAATTGTCTAAATGACAACCACATATTTCAGGTATCTTAATAATTAAGAATCACAGTTTGACATAGATGGGTGCTCCTGGCCCAATATTTTGACTTTGATTAATAAACTAATTGATGCTTTTATAATCTTCCTTTTGCACAAGATGCGTTGCACACAAAAGCTAAAAGCTAAAACCTGTCTCGTAGGATACTGGTGAAAGAATGCATCCAAGTGAAAGATGTTTAGCACCCATGACAATCTGAGATTCTCCAATGCGTTGCTCTTGACATGGGGAGGAGAGGCAAGTCTTGTTCACATATGACAGCAAATAGATTCTGCGGAATGTTCTTTCCTGTTTTTTCACAATAAGAGAAAAGAAAAAAAAGAGAGAGAGAGAGAGAGAGAGAGAGAGAAATTGGTGGTGAACATGGAAAGTGATACCTCATATTTTTTATTAAAATTTTCATAAATTTTGAATTTTTCTTAAAATTAGAACTCGATAAATATTTAATTTATTAATTAATGAGATTTATTTCAAAAGAATAATTATTGTTTAAGAATTAAATCAAATTTAAGTTTGAGACCAACAGCTTTTAAGGAAACTAAAAAAACAGATAACCCTAAAATTTCCTTTCAGCCTTGCAAATTCCTATAAATCTGAGTACTCTCATTCTCCCCTTCTTTTGCCCAACCTTGTGAGGCACCATATTTTTCATGTTCTATATTTCTTCTTCTTCTTCTTCTTCTTCTTCTTCTTCTTACATGTTTTCAGCTTCCATTTATTTTATTAACTTCGGAACTCTAATCTATTTATTGAACTTTTTTTGTTTTTTTTTTTTTTTTTTTATGCTCAATGGAGGGAGTTCCCAGGTCTTTGTTCAGTGACTTTGATTCCTTCCACACGCGTGGAGATAATCTGACCACAAGCATACTACAATTAACATTTCGATCAACCGTTTGAATTGACTACATACCCCACAACGTGTTAGCGTTTGAGATGCAAATTACTTTTCACAATGCCTTCCATGACTTACATTTTCTTTTGCTTCTAATATTTAACAAAATTAATTATAGTATACATTCAAATCATAAAGAGATAAAATGTTAAATCACAAAAGATTTAAATATATTTAACCCTTTTTTGGTGGGGGAGGGGTTAATTTGTGGTATTCTTATTCAAGAAGAAACTCGTGTCTCTCTTTGGACCAGGACCAGGCATTTAGACAGACTTGTAGTGAGTGTGAAATTCGCACACCTTTTTTTTATTTATTTTTTAATAAAATACATGTTATGTAACTCATAAAAAATAATATATAACACAAATAATATAATTATGTATATAATTTTTTAAAAATATTTTTTTACATATTTTATTTTAAAGTACATTTTATTTTTTGAAAAACAATAAAAAGTATGCTGAACCGGTGTGGGCCTACTACGCCTGTCAAATGAGTCCATCAGGGGCGAAGTCCGATCTTGTCTACTTTTTCCGCACTGATAAATAACCCACTTCAAAACGCAAAGGCAAGGCAAGAGTCAGGGTGAGACTTTTAGAGAGAGAGAGAGAGAGAGAGAGAGAGAGAGAGAGAGAGAGCGAGAGGTTGGGGGGGGGGGAACAAGGAGACACAATGCCAATCTGCTCACCATCGTCTCCATTTGAATCATCTGGGTCTCCTTCGGCCAAGTCATGGATCGTCCACGGCGTAGTGGCGGGAGCTGCCATAGCGGTGGCTATAGGTGCTCATGCTTATTTGGGTCGATTCAGGAAGTTCCGGAGCCGGGTTGTGGGTATCATCCCAGCTCGCTTTGCTTCCTCGTTTCCCGGGCAAGCCACTTGTTGATATACTCGGGAAACCCATGATTCAGGTAATACCCACGTGCCCCGCCTCCCTTAATTTCTCGTGTTTTCATTCATTTTTCACAAGAACTGATCTTTTGGCAATGTTCACGGATGGTATCTGATGTGGGTGGGAGGTGCTTGTCTGGATCACAGTAAGTGATGGGCAATTTTTGAACTTCTTACCCTTCTACCTGCTAATTTTGTTGTAAGAAAGTTGCTAGCTGATTTGTACTCTACTATATTTCCTCAACATGGTGTGTTAAAATTTGGGAAGCTGTTTATCAAATGCATTTTTCAACACGTAAAGGCATATGACTGCTGCTAAATTTAAAGTTTTTAGCTTTTTCTTTCGCTTCTCGAGTTCACATGGCATTTTGTGGAGCTTGTTCAAGATTGTTGAATTTGGATATGGGTAGATCCTTTCTTGGGATGTTTTACTGGCCCCTCAGGAGTGATGGATCAATTTGTTGCGTATTGAAGCACTAACAATACAATGTTGCACTAAAAAAAAAAAAAAAAAGAAGACCCTGAAATAAAAATCGGAATGTCATTTTATTTTTTAAGCAAGGATTTTCTTATCAACTCACACTTCCTAGGTTTGTTTTTTGGTTAATATTTGTACAAAAATAAGTATTTGATGGTAGTTATAACACTATAAGATAATGGCTTTGTGAAAACTTGAAGAATAGGTTTTTGAGGTTTCAATTATTAACATCCATTTTTCAGTAATACATGGAATATTGCACTCTGTGCTGTTAAATCCAAAATTTAAAGAATAATACTTTGACATTTCAACTCATGATTTTAGTTATTTACGAACAGAGAACTTGGGAAAGGTCCAAACTGGCAACTACTTTGGATCGTATCGGTATGTCAATCTGTCTCCGCTTCAACTGAATTTATTTGACAATCATTTTGATTTCTTTATCACTAGTCACATAATGAGAGAAAAATGTGTAGAGGGCATCAATTATTGTACTCAACAAAAGTGCTACTTTATTTCCATCAGATTCAGTTGTGTTGCAAAATCACATTTGGATGCATTCTGGAGAATATGTTGATTGCCAACAAAAAGCTAATTTTTTTTTTCATGCAATGGACTAGTTTATTTTGATTAGGTGGTGTAAAAATTATTTGGCACCATGACCAAATTAACCTATGACTGAAGCACAACTAGATTTTTCAGAATGAGGTTTATGGTCCTTTGTCTCTTTCACTCTCTCTGTCTTCACCCTCTCTGTATCTTGTGGGCTGGCTGTTGTTTTTCTCTCTCTTCTGTCTCTGTGTGTGTGTGTGTCAAGCAGGTGGCAGGGGATTCTATACTATGCTCATGAGCAAAGGGGAATCGTCCACATTACTGTATTTCTTAGAGTTGTAGGCCTTTTGATATCATTTTAAAAATATGTAATGCCTAAGCTTTGTCATAGTATCTCTCTATCTGACTCAGCTTGAATTTTTCCATTGGCATTGTTTCTTCTTTTTGTCTCATCCAGTCTGTTTCTGATGCAGTGGTGGCAACTGATGATGAGAAGATTGCAGAATGCTGTCAAGGATTTGGAGCTGATGTGATAATGACCTCTGAATCTTGTAAAAATGGTAGGCCACTTGGCTGTCAGTCATAGTTATAACTAGCTTTTGTAAGGGATTCGCTCCTTTCATCAATCTAATCTGTTCCACAGGTACAGAAAGATGTAACGAAGCACTTCAAAAGCTAGAGAAGGCATATGATGTTGTTGTCAATATCCAGGGCGATGAGCCTCTCATAGAACCTGAGATAATTGATGGAATTGTCAAAGCTTTGCAGGTAACTTGTCTGCTGTGCTGGGCATATGCCTCATGTGACTTTCACATGAACTCACATAATATGTTTTACAATTCATGCCAATATTTTTGAATTTTCTGTTCTTATGGAGGTTTTTGTGAATTATCCTTTGATGTTTTCAATTATATGCTTGAAGAAAATCTACATGTTACACTTCTTCAACCTTGGGTTCTGGTAATCTATCGTATGGATGCAGGCAGCTCCAGATGCAGTCTTTAGCACAGCTGTGACATCTTTGAAGCCTGAAGAGGCGTTGGATCCCAATCGGGTGAAGTGTGTGGTGGATAATAGGGGTTATGCTGTCTACTTTTCCAGAGGACTTATACCCTACAATAAGTAAGGTCATCATATCTCTGTATTTGGTTTTTTTCTTGTATTCTTTTTTCTTAAAGTCTTCCTTTTTAGCTGTTCGATTATATTCACCTACTTGATGCAGATCAGGAACACTCAATCCTCAATTTCCCTATTTGCTGCATCTTGGAATTCAGGTATGAAGATGGCATTTCCTTACTCACTATGTTTGTTTAGTTACTCTAATGGAGGGGTTTTGGTGGTTGTACTTGTATGCTAGGCACATTATGTTTCATCCTTTACTTGTATAACACTTTACTTTATTTTGTCTAATCAGAGTTATGATTCAAAGTTCCTAAAGATATATCCAGAACTTCCAGCTACCCCACTGCAGCTGGAAGAGGATCTGGAGCAGCTTAAAGTCCTTGAGAATGGTTACAAAATGAAGGTAATAAAGATTTCCCCGTTCACCCTTGAGAATGGTTACATGTATAACACATTCTGTCTCACAACTTCTAAACATGGCAATACAATTTGAAGTTCTGCTCACCAATATAAATTATGGAATTTCTATTGTGATTGTCTTTTAACAAAGTAAGTTCACTTGCGTCATGTTCGTAACTATGAAGGTTTCATCAAGTTTGCATTCCTTTCGACTGTCTATAGGTTTAGCAAGCAACCTTTGACACGATTTCCTCTGCATGGTTCAGATTAAGTAGATTTGGTTCACATAGGTAGTTAATCTTTAGAAGATCCACGGAGATATCAATACTCATATCTATGCATTTGCACTTTCCTCCTAACAATTATTCAGGACTGAGCTTGAGTCTGTTATGATAATTGATTTAAACAAGCAAAGTTGCTTTAGAATTAGGTAACCATGGTTCGTTGCATGGTCATTATCAGAGCTGCAACTTGACAGGCCCTAACATAGGGGGTGGAGGAGATGTTTGAAGCATTATGCTAGATTAAGTTGTATTATGCATAGTCTTACAGTTGATAATGTTTGCTTTCTAAAATTTCTCATGGAACTATCTGTCATTGGTCATTTTCTTGCCAAAACATGGGAATCTAGATATAGTTGGAACGTTATTTGCAGGTGATAAAAGTAGACCATGAGGCACATGGTGTTGATGCTCCTGAAGATGTTGAAAAGATTGAAAGTCTGATACGTGAGTGGAACTTGTCTTAGTTCATGCCCTCATATCAGACTTTGATTAAATGTTAGGTCAGATGATATTTGCTTCATACATAGCTCCAAAGGAAAGAAAAATAAGGAAAAATTTGTATTGATTTGTGTTAGACAGCTATTTCCATGTTACAAAGTAGGTTTCCATGCTGCATGGGTCTAACTGTTGTTCCAGTTTGTTGTCAACTGGTTCTTGAGGTTTTTTAAAATTTTGTGTACTAGATTGTGGACTTTTGCGTAGTGTTGACAAGCGACAAATTATAGGAAAGGGGAGATTGCTGTTATTGTTTTATGCGGAACAAGAAGTCATTTCTACTTTATAATCTTGAGGTCTTTTTGGTCATATGTGGTCACCTTTGAACTTACTACAGAACTGTTATTTTCGCTTACGCTGGTGGCTGAGGGTCAGAAATAGATAATGGTATTTTTGACCAGTTGTGGTTCGAGATGAAAATTCAACAAGACGATAACTGGCTCTAATGGCAAGTGAAATTTTTGTATCTCCGTTTGAGTGTCAGCAACTTTTTTCAAGGCTTTCAATGTTTGAGTATAACAATCTTATGTTTTAATGCGCACGCCTGCGAGTGGATAATTGGTGATTGTGGATATGCTTTTCTATTTTTCATTAAAATGACAAATTTTGTAGCTAAATGGGCACTCTACCATTCATGAAATAGAGAGAATAAAAAAAAGAATGTTATTGTGACCTCTTACAAGTTGCAAGAAAATTGTACACAGCAATATCTCTTTCCCGTGTCCAGTGGACAATCGATCACTGAAGCTGTTATTCACAACAAAATAATGGAGACTGCCTTACAAAAGTCAACAAGAATGGAAAAGGGTTGGGGGGGCGAGGGGAGGAGAAGTTGAGTAACGATTTTGCTCCGAGAATGGTGGTAGTTTGGACATCAACACTCGGGAAGATCAGCCGGTGGAGTGAGCAGCTTCTGGTTGGGAAGCTCCCCATCCAAGACAACCCAAGCCATCGTCAGACCCCAGCTTGTGTGGACCTCTAGATGGCAATGCATGAACCATGCACCTGTTTACACCATTAAAATCATTAAACGTGAAAGGAATAACGCATGAAGTAATAGTTTTTAGCTGTGTTTCTACACCGACTATAGGATCTCTGCTTGTGTGACACGGATTGCCTTGCATATTCTTTAATGTCCAATTTATTAGTTTGCTTTTTGGCCAAGACAAGCTTGCTTTATTTCTCTTTTTGGCAAATTAAGGTCAGACCCTTGCATATGTTTCTTATCATGCATGCTAAACCATATGGGTAGGATGTTGACTTATTGCTTGAAAAGTTGAAATTCATTGCTTGCATGGTACACCAACCTGGGTTATCTGCTAGGAACCTTATGGCAACCCATCCACCAGAAGGCACACCCACAGTATTCCTTTCAACGGGGTCATTGAGATTGAAATTTGCAGGGTCTTTATTCGAATCGAAGTTCCCAAAGCTTGACCAACGATGAAGAAATTAAAGCCATGCAAATGGAGAGGGTGGCTTTCAGCACCAAGTGTGCTGGTGTCCTGCATAATTAGCTCCACACTAGTGTTAAAAGGAAGTACCACTACCTTGGTTCCATTGTCCACCATGGTATTATTTGGGGGGTTGCCAGTGTAATTAAATGGAATTGGGGGGCGCATTGGAAAATAGGGAGAGTATACGCCCTGTGATTGTCCAAAAAAATGGGCTTCGAGTAGAGCTGTGGTTGGCAATGCAAATGATACATTGTTAACTGAAGCTGAAAACATTGTCCCATTTGGTCCCTGGCAGGTTCGGTTGATTGGACAGGGATTGGTTCCGAGTCCTACTGTAAAGAAAAACTGCCTATCAACCTTTTGCGGCACATTGGCAGGAAATTGTGGACTAGCCAAGCTACGGAGTCTCCTGGTAAAACTTGTAGCAAACTGAGTGTCATTTAGTGCCGGCAGAACTGGTTTAAAAAGCGGAAGTTGCTTGATAGAGAGACCTGAATGAAGGTTTTTGGGTGATGTTTCATATTCTAAAATCCCAGCAACAGTTGAATTGTCAAAAGTGCCTTTGCCAGTGACATAAGGCCTAGCAGTCATGAAAAATGTGGCGTTCGGATAGTCAGGTCTGGTCTTGAGAAGAGCATTGGTGGTCTGTCCTGGAGTAATGAGAAGTATCTCAGTATCAAAAGGTTTCACATAGGCAGCATCAACTTCAACAACTGTGAGAGAGTGATTCGCTATACTGAAGAAGAGCTCATCATTGAGGGCAGCGTTGATCAGCCGAAGAAGGTAGGTCTTGCCAGGCTTCACCTTCAGCTTGAAAGTATCTGCTAATTACAAAGAAATATGATAAATATTTGGCACCATTTGAGATTCTCAAGGACAATGTGTATGATATAATAATAGTTCGCACCTTTGGCTGAGCAGTTATACAGGGGCCCTGGAAGTCCATTGATAGTGTAGGCGTCGGAGACATTTGGACCTCCACCAGTTTGGAGTGCCTGGCCAATGATTGCCTCTGTATCTGCATTGAACCACTCTCCTGCAAACAATTACGATTTTCTCAAGTGTAAGCTAATACGAACTACAAACAAGTGTTTTTTTTTTGTTTTTTTAAAATAAAGGTTTCAATCACCTACGTTAGACGATTTTCTTACCAAAAATGATGGGGACTTCCTTGTAAGGCTTGGTAAATGGGTAGGGCGTGCCAAGCTTGGGAAGAACGATTATGGGACCATAGAGAGTTGACCGTAGCCATGATATATGGGCATGCCACCAAAGGGTGCCTCTTTGTCCTACAATGGTGTAGTTATACACATAGCTTCGGCCTATCTGTATAGGGCATTGAGTAATATATGCTGGCCCGTCAGCCCAACCAGATCGAAGCTGTCGAATTCCATGCCTGTCTCAGTCAAAATTACGGTTTAGAATATATATTCCCATGTTATTAAGGATCATAAAATTACAATAACTACTAAGTGCATGGTGTATGTTGTCCATACCAATGCAAAGAGACATTGTTTTGGACATGGTTAACCACTTTAATAAGCAGACGGTCTCCTTCCCTGGCTACAATGCGAGGCCCTGGAAACCGTCCGTTTACTGCTATCAAGCTCTTGGTGTGGCAGAGGCGTGTCACATTGTGAAACATTATCTGCAAGAATGTCCAATAGATTGTCAAGAAGATGCTTCATTAAAGAGGGAATAAACTATGGAATTTAAAGGGAAATCCAAATGTTATGTATTGTCACAACATTAACATGATAATTTTTAGGCTCACATACATCAAACTTGTAGTGCCTAGTGATGGCGAGTGCAGGCTCAGGATGGAGACACAATGTGATCAATGAGAAAAGAAAAAGTCCAAGACATGCTGGTGATGGAGGAAGAAGAACACCCATTTCTTATCCGATTCTTTTCCTTTGAGAGAGAGGATCAAAGGATCAATCGAATGGGAGGACCTGAAATCCCTTGGAGGCTGTGGTCATCAAAGCTCGTAGGCTAGTATATTTATAGAGGTGAAGAAAAAGGGCTGTTCGGTTGATTAGGTGACAAAGTTTCAAGCTGGTAGTGAAAAGAAAACTAGAACGAGAGCTTCCATGGCTATTACAATTTGACAGTCCAAAAGAAGTCTGGAGTGGAGTCGAAGACAATATACATTGATCTACTTTGTTTCCAAGTCAAAACTCATTTCAAGAATAAAATAAGAGTACCACGTCGTTATGAACGCAACACATTATTTGGATTGCTTTGCATTGCTTACTGGGGCAATATGGCAATTCCTTTCTTAGCAACAAGAGGTCTTTTATGCATGCAATTAATTAACAACTCCCCTCTCCTCCCCCCACCCCAAAATAAAATAGAACCCGATAGTTTTTTTTTTTTTTTTTTCCAAAAATTACCTTAACATGTTGAATTAAATTCGTTTTGAATATGATGATAATTTTTAATTATATATTTTTGAATCTTTTAATATATGATATCAGTTAACGATAAAAATTACAAACATGTATCATTTTCATATTTTTAATTTTTTGATGCAATCATTTTTATTAGTCCATCCACGAGAGAGATTTGGTTAGTTTATCATACGGTTACACAACCAATGCATTGGGGAAGATATAAATAGGAAAATGGAAATTTATAGGCCACCTGAGGGTTTAGTTGCTGTGCAAAAGCTCATAAAAGTGTTTTAACTGGTCATCATTAACTAGTCAAAATTGCTGTCATTTTAGAGTCAGGTGTCTGCCCGTCTGGTAGTGTTGTTTTTCTTTCTTTCTTTCTTTCTTTTTCTTCTTATTTGCCTTCCTTTGTTATAAAGCACAGATCATGGATGAACAGTCATTTTAGAGTCAGATCATGGTGAACAGTCAGGGAAAGCTCAACCGAAGCAATTTTCTCTCAAGCAAAGACATATATACACAAACAAACTACCTGAAAGATACAAAATAACTTGACAAGTTAATATTCATATGTATAAAAATACCCACAAACATATAAATATAATATAGTGCATATTTTATCATATTTTGTTGTATTTTTTTTTTAATATAATGCATGATAATTTCATTAGAATTATCATGTCCATTTTAATAATTTAATGTGCACGTCAATCAACATCCACGAACTAAAGACTATATAGTTGCACCTTCCATTCTCTCTCATTAAATCATTCTTTTGAATCCATATTTATATGCATATACAACAAAATTAACAATTATAAATTGGACACATAAATTATAGAGAACACCAAAAAAAAAAAAAATCTTATATTATATACATAATATTTTATGTTACACAAATAATATTTTATATAACATAAAATAATTTCACATGAGTATTATTATAATTTTTTTTTATATATTGCATGACATCTTATTCGTGTATAGAATAAAATATGCTACATGTAAGGGATAAACAAAAAATTTAAATTTAAATTATTATTTTTTAATTTTTGTAACATAGTTTTAAATATTTAAGAATTTTTAATTCAATGTTAAATGTTTAGATAATTTATGACAAAAAATACCCACTTTAACCTTATTTCTCTCTAAAATTCCTTTTTCAAATATTTCACCCCCAAATCTAACCCTAATTTTTCTTTTTATCTCTTTTTTTTTTTTTAAAAAAAAAAAGAAAATTTGCAAAAAAATTAGATTTTTTCTTCTCTCTCCTTTTTCTAGACCACCTTCTGCGGCCTCTCTCTTCTCTTTTGGTTTTTCATTGTCTTCATTAAAATAAAATCTATAAAGTTAAGATTAAATTAAAAAAATAAATATTTATAACTATTATGTTATAAAATTGAAAAGATTTAAGCACAAATTTTAGCTAATTTTATGTGATATGAATTTTTTTACATCAAAAATATGTGATCACAAAGAATTTCTTTAAAAGAAAAAAAAGTAATATATAGATACATATTAGTAAATGGAAATTTATATTATATTATTATTATTATGTATAAAATTATTTTTTTATTTTTTTGTTAAAAAAATAAAAAGAAAAATATGAGATGACTTGGCAGCGTAGGAGCACATACGGTGACAAAAGAAAATCTAAATAGGTTCCGCCACTCCACTCATCCTCTGAGTTTATCCGCACACGCACACCTGTTTGCTGAACTCCGAGTCCAAGCAGACGCCTGTCACTCACTCTCTCCCACTCTCTCTCTCTCTCTCTCGCTTTCTGTTTTCTCTCTTCTCTCTCTAGAGAGAGCAAACAATCCTCTGTTCCCTATGGCAGCCGCCGTACTCGAATCACTCGCCGTACCCCGCTCGTACGCTGTCCCATTTCCTACCGTTTCTCCGGTCACGGCTTCCTCCCCTTCGATCTCCTCCCCCGCCTTGAGATCGGTCAGGCTGCCGGAGGCCAGAGGCCTCAAGGTCAGGCTGGTTTCCTCTTCGACTCGCTCGTTCGAATCGCCGACTCGTTCCACTCTCCCTCGCGGTGCCCGAATCGTTTGCGAGTCTCAGGATACCGCCCTCAAAGGTCAGGAGTCGCTCTTTAATTCTACTGTTTTTTTTAATCTCTTTTTCAGTTAATTCTTTTCATGTAGATTAAATAATAAGTGTGTAATTAATTGAGCTAGAATTTAATAGCAAGGGACGATGAGAAGGATGGTAGAGACAGGAGTGATATGAAAAGCATGATGCTAGAATTCCAATTAAGGTTAAAATTTTTGTGAAATTTTAGCCTTAATCTTGCCAATGTTGGAAAATTTCCCGATTTGAAGTTGATGGACGGCTTTTACACAGCATAGCATATTTACCCATTCAAATGTATATTTCTTGTCATTTGTTCACTTCAATGGTTATACCAAAAGAAAAAAAAAACTCATTATATTCACTTGTCGTCCTTGTTCTGCGTGGTCATCTGTAATGTCTTGTTTTGGAGAATCTGGCACCGTTAGATAACATTTAATGAGTCATAATTTTCAAACCCTTTTATTGTTTACAAACTGCAGTGTCTCCTGTTACTGATAAGGACTGGGACTCGCTTATTCTTGGATCTGAATCACCTGTTCTGGTCGAATTCTGGGCTCCATGGTGTGGTCCATGCCGCATGATTCATCCCATAGTTGATGAACTGGCAAAGCAATATGCTGGAAAACTTAAATGCTACAACTTAATACTGATGAGAGTCCTTCCACTGCAACCAGGTATGGGATCAGAAGCATCCCCACTGTAATGATTTTCAAGAATGGTGAGAAAAAGGATGCAATTATTGGTGCAGTTCCCAAAAGTACTTTAACAACAAGCTTAGAGAAATTCTTGTAAATGTGGTAAGCAAGGAAAGCATTTACTGGAACTAAACTCATTCTGAAATATGTTCTTCGTGTTGGCTTCCATGCCCCACATTTGGATATGTTGCTCCCGATAATAAGTTAATATATGCTAGACAGCCTGTTGAGATGCTGAAGAAAATTACTTGACCTGTCTTTGTGCTTTGGATTTTTTATTATTTCTCAATATAGGATATTCGGTTTTGGCTTCCATGTTTTACAAGATAAAATAAGGTGTATGATTTATTATGGGAGGCACAATTAGGAATTTATTATGCTGAGTATATTGCATGTCTATCAAAGATCTTGGTCGGCAAGAGGCACTGAGGGCCTATGAGTGTGATATAAAATGTATTGATTAGTGGGGAATTGGTTCATCTTGTGTTGCTTTATGTCTATTTAAATAGAGATGCACATTTAGAGCTGAGTTCCTTACTGTTGAGATCCAAAATTTAGATGCCTTTTACTTTCCAAAGCTTGACGAATTTTTTGAAAGACAATCACATGCTTCTTGTCAGAAAATTGATTAAGGGATGGCCAAAGCCTGACAATCTTATTGGGCTTTGGTTTGTTGCAGTGTTGAACGTTTTGGCATGTGCTGTCTTGACTTCAAACTTTCAAGACACCAAAACTTTCAGTGTATCAAATGTAGTTGCATATGAGGTCCAATGACTTTCAGTTGGGATAGTTTGATCTCCCAATTCCTGCATTGAAGTTGTTTGTCCAAGAAAAATCATAGTTGTCTAAGGGAAATTTATTTTACTCTTCTCTCCATCATCGGATTGGAATCTGTTCATGACATTTGACATAGGCAGCAAATAAAGTCTAGGATTGGCCAGATGAGGTTCTTAGACAATCTGTTCTAGTCACCTTAAGTGCTTTTATATAAGAGATTGAGTTTTCAATATGAGTCAATCTGATTTCACAAGTATTTGATAAATGTTGTAAAGTCATATTGAAATAGTAAATTTTTTTTTTCTTTGATTTGGTGGTGGTTGGGGAGATATAGAATAGAAGCAAAATCTCTAAGAACATCACTATGATATCAAATAATGGAAAATTAAGGATTGGGAATGACAAAAGTAAAAAATAGTGGTTGATTGTTTTGAGGGGATAAGTTTCTAATGATCACTTCTTCTTAAAATTAAAGTATATTATTGCTCAAATTAATAAGTTATAAGACATTACACATATATTATATAAAGAGTCTAAAGTCTAACTCAATAATCTACTAATAAAGAAATAATTGTCATAATATGAAAATAATTATATCTATAACTGTGAAAAAAAATATTAAATTACATAAATTAAACAAAAAATAATTCTTCCTTATTTGATCTCTTGTTCTTGGACCGTTTGACATTTGTTCTAGCCCTAGATAGCTGAATGTCTTTCCTTTTCTATCGTGGCATCAAATTCCTCAATCGGCATTAAGTGTCAAGGACAACATGGTAGTTTGATTGCTGACACCTTCCGCATCAATAAAAATTTGATGTCATTCTTAATATTTCAGGATTTGATATTGGACATGGGTTTAGGTTTATTCAGATATGACGTGTGTTTTAGAATGGAATATAAAGTGTGCAATCTGACATGGAGTTATATCATGATTTTAAGTGTTTTGTATCGTAGCTTACAAGGATATATTTGAGAAACTCCAGGAGTGCTTGTAAATGCTGCCCCGTTTAGGAGTGAAATAATACATTGGAACTCTTGTGGAAATCGACATGATGCTGAAACATGTAAATTCATGTGTTGTTGTCCCTTCCCTCCACACACACACACCCCAAGCCGGCGTGCGCATTTGTTGCCAATATCTATTTTTCTATCGAATAATGCTAGACAAGGTTGAGCTGGTCCGGCAGGGCCTGTATAAGGCAAAAGAAATTATTGTTTTATCTGTTATTCGATAAGGGCTGTGTTTTGGCAAGAACTTCAAGAGAAGCCCCAAATACATGTGTGATAAAGACAGAATAAATTCTTAATCGAGAGGAAAGGTGTAGTGTTTGCCGTTGGAGCTGGCACCGCTTCGATTAACAGCTTCATTTAGGTCTAGTCTGATTTAATCGCTTGATTAAACTAGCAAGTGGACTTTTTGAAAAATCTTTTGAATATTGTCCATGAAGAGTAACTAATTTCGTTTCGGAAACCTTAGAAAGGGAATTTTTTATTTTTAATTTTTGTGTGTGCTTAGCTTTCTTTTTGGGACAGGTGAAAAGTGAGATTTGAACTTCAAAACTCATTCATCTCAAAACTTACCATTAACCGTTAGCCCTTAAAACTTGCGGAGAAAACACCTTTCCTTTAGGTTGTGCTTGGAGATGACAACAACGGGTTATTGAAAGTCTTGATTGAAGGTAATTTTATGAGAATGAAAATTGAGTAATTTTTATTTTTAGAATTTAGTAAAGTGAGATATTATTTTCATTTTCTTATTTATGGGATCATTCTCCTATTTTCTTAGTTAATTTTATTTTGATTTTTTTTCTTTGTTTTTTTAAGAGATATGGAATATATATGTATAAAATAAATACTACAAATGAATCTTATTAATGAAATATTAATAAAAATTAATGAATGGTTTTTTGTTATAATTACATTATATGTTTTTAAATAATAATAATAATAATAATTAAATAATCAACAAAATAAATATTATTATATTAAACAATAATAATAATTATTATTAGTACTATACTGAGAAAGAAATTTGTAAAAATTACAAAATACTTAAATTATTAATTAATGAATTATTTTTTAAAAATAAAATTATTATGTTAATAAATTTATTTAAAATTTTTATATTTATGATTATTAATTTATATTATTACCGTGATAAATATCATTGTTATTAGATAAATTTATTAATACAATTTTTATTTGTGTTTTCATTGTATATATGTTATAATAATTTATTAATTTAAATTATTATTATTAAATAAGTGTTTAATATAAATTATATTTATATTTTAATTATATTGTTATTATTTATGCTTTTTTACAATAATTTTTTTATTTCGGTTTTGAATCTAAATTTAATAAAAACTAAACAAAAGAAATTTGATTTCAATTCTGAAATAAATTGGACATGGTAAAAAATTTATTATTCTATTTTGATTCTACTTGGTTTTGATTTCAATTTCAAATTAACTATAATTGTTAAAAATTATGTAATATGGTTGGTTCTTCTCCGTTTGGTTTACAACATAATAGCAGAACTATACTCATCCGTAGGCTATGATTTGGGGGAGAGACAAAAAATGTTTAATGGGTTCCATTTCGTGCGCGCGCGCGCGTATGTGTGTTTGGATATTTAGACCTAATGGACCACTCAAAGCAGGCGCTAACTCAATTAATATATAGACCTAATGGACTATTTATTTAAAAAAAGGCACTAACCCAGTTAACTATACAATTAACAAACTTAATAATTATCTGAATAATTGATTACAATTAGAAAAAAAAAGGGTTGACCTACACCGATTCAAATTTGGTGGACTTTTTTTTTTTTTTTTTATGAGGGATAAAGGGGAGTCATAATAAGGTTATTAAATATCTATACAACTCTAATTTTTGTTTTGTTTTTTTTTTTTTAACCAATATAGGTCATGGTAACGATGTAACAAATAATTACACTAGGAATTCGTATGTTGTGCAATATAACTTACAATTTATACCCCAAAAATTAGAGAAGCAAATGATTATAGCAATCAACGGCCAGGATTAGAGATTAGTGGAGTCAATCAGGGTTACACAGGCATTGCACCTACACACTCTCGATCCAATGCTCATAAGCCAGGCCACGTCCTCTTCATGCGATTTCAATATTATACGTGTAAATTAACTGGCTCCGGCACCCCACTTTTTTTTTAATTAAAAATTAATTAAATTGTAAATTATACGATGAATAGTTCTCTCAATTCTTAAATTTATATTTTATTTTCAAAAATTAGAATGCCGTCAGTTTATTTTCATTAGTTTTTGTTTTTATATATTTAAAAATTTTAAAATTTTAAGAATAAAAATCTATCTGTTATGAGAACTTATTTTTTAAAAAAAAAAAAGTCAAAGCGAACGGCTCGCTGGTTGACGGTACGGCCACAACCAGCGTTGTGTTTTGTTTTCACCTTTAATTAATAATAACGTACCCACCATTTTCTCTCAGCCATTATCGCCAATTAAGAATTTAACCGACACTCTCACACCATCGCTTTCCTCTCTCTCTCTCTCTCTCTCTCTCTCTCTCTCTCTTTTTCTCCGTCACTCGGATTCGTTTTTGAGGCGTCTTCTTATTTTTCTGGGTGAACCCATTTTCCAGTTCGATCTGATTCTCTGCCATTACGGGATCTGAGGTATGATCTCTCTCTCTCTTTCTTTCTCACAGCTGTACATTTTACGTGTTGATTTCGTCTTTTTTTATTTTGTATTGCAATTTGGGTTCTTGTGGGGTTTTTGTACGTTCTTCTAATTGTTCGTTTAAAGCTTCTTATCCATTGTGAATCTAATTGGTACCCCAAATTTTTAGTAGTTATTATTTTAAAAAAATGTCTTTTTCTTTGTTGTTGATGTTGGCGTAATGGGCGATGAAACAGTTCAAGTTCTAGAAGAATTTTGATTATTGCCTCTTCTTTCTGGTATTAGGCGTTTTCTTTTTTGTTCACTTAATTTGGAATTCATACTATGTTGTTGTTATTGTTGTTGTTGTTGTTGGCTGATGGCTATTTATCTATTTTGAATCATCATAGTTATAATCTTGTTAATTGCTTTGACCTTGGAGTTATAGACACGTGTTGATGATATGGGGTTATGACCAAAGGAGAAACTGATGGATGTAGCATGTAGTTATGATGAAATATAGAGGTTCTCCTGGTGCAGCAGCTTTTGTTGACCAACTAATATTGGAATTGGAGTTCCATTGCTAAAACAAGATTGCCTTATGCATCCTAAGATATGTTGTCTTCAATTGCAAAGTACCAGTCATTTTTTGGAACTTGTAACGGGTGCACATTACCCAACTCCCACATTATTAGGAGGATCTTGAGTCATATAAACGTGGGCATTGCACACTCCAACAGGTTGACTTTTGGGGAGAATGACAAAAGTAGTATCAAAGCCTACCTCTGTCCACCGTGGGACCTTCGACTTGGTACAGAATGCCGAGAACCCCTGGGTTCATTGGCTCGGTGCATGTCCAAGAACATCAACGAGGATGTCGATGAATTCAGTGTGGGAGAATGTAACGGGTGCACACTACCCAACTTCCACATTGTCGAAGAAGAGGGGGATCTTGGACCATATAAACATGCGTCCAATTACTCTTATCATTCCAAAATGCTTGTAAAGGCATTTGAAAATGATTCATTGAGTATAATTGAAAATGCAGTGATTCAAGGGACTAATTTCTAGACCTAAAGAAGGAGAATTACATTCTAGAAGGGTGAAATTAATGGAAACTAACTTTTATGTGACAGCAGAGCTTTGTTTTATTTATTTATTTATTTATTTTTGTAGCTCAATAATTTTTCTTATTGCAAAATTTTTGAAGGAGTTGATGAACTTTGAATTGTGTTCTACAATGATAAAGGAGCTGTGTTCCAATTGTGACATGTCTGCAACAGATTGTCCTCTGTCAGAACCTGTAAATCTCAGGAAACATAAAATTTGCTAATCCAACATTTTTATAACAACTGATGCTTTAGAAATTGGCCTCATAAAAAATACTCCAGGTAGGTAGTCTGGGAATTGTAAATTTCTTTTATAAAGACAAGTAATTAGTCAGCATGCACTGGGATGTCCTTCTTTTAGTTGGTCAACATGGGGCACCGATCCTCAGGTTTCAGGGGGAGTAAATGTGGAAGAATTAAGCATCCAATATTGATAATTCTATTCATGGCTAACATGTCAGCATTTGGATCTGTTTGTTTGTTTGTGAAAAATGTTAGTAGAGGCTCATAGTTGTGTTCATCTTTCATTGGTTGGTTGAGGTAACTTTACCTCTTCTATTTGGTCTTAACCAGCATCAAGCAGAAAGCTGCTGCCAAATTGTGGTTTCTTTTGAAGTTTTACTACTAGCTGTTTGAAATTATGGTTTCCTTAATACTATTTTTTTGTGTTTACATTGACTCTTTTGATACTCAGGGCAGTGTCCTGTGGTACTTGTTATTTGTAAAGTTTTCATCATGATAGATGAGCTTACGGAGGGATTAGACTGCAAATTAGAATACCAGACGGATAACTAACAATCTAAGGTTATATAGGCTGAGTTGCATGAAAACATAATTCATGCATTGTAATTCTGGTTAGTTGGCAAAGCAGTTGGACACACTATTAGGCTAAAGGGTACAGAAGTCCCCTTTTACCGGCTAATTTATTATTTATTCTTTATAATTCAGAGTTAGAAATATAAATTATCTTTTCATAAGATGGATGACTAAAATAGAGATGTTCAACTAGATTCCATGTGACCACAAAATTCTCAAAATGCCAATTAAGCTAGCAATGTTGTACGGTAGTGAGTTGGACTAGGAAGAAACATGTTCAAAGAATCAGTGTGGCTGAGATGAGAATTTTTAGATGGATGTGTGGTCATCCTAGAGAGAGCCAAATAATAAATCATGATATTTGTAGTAAAGTAGATGTAACTCTCTTTCTGAAAAAAAAAAAACAAAGAAAAAAAGGTGGTTGTGGCTCTGATTGGAGATGAGTTGAGTGAGGGAAAGGAGTTTATGTTGGTTTGGATATGTTCAACATAGTTTTACCAATGCTTCAATTAAGAAGGGTGCCTGATTCTAGGCAGATGGTGAGAGAAGAGGGAGCGTACGACCCAAGTTTTATTGAGAATATTTGGCTATGAAGGATATAGAATAATTACATTTTACACTAAAGTTAGTTCATAAAATGAAATGACAAAAAACAATTCATGCGTTGGCCCCAATTAAATGAGATTAAAACTTTGTAATTATTGTTGTTGTTGTATTGTTGTCATTTTGGTAATTTTTCCTCACTTCTTTTGATTTGATCAAGGCTTTGTTGTTATTGTTATCTTCTTCTGAATATGGATGAATTGTTAGTGCTTGTTTCTGTCTCCACCTATGCTGGTACTAAAATCACAGGGAAACGTTCGTATATACATGTGTCAATATTTGTCTTGGATTATAATTACCCATTTTTCTTAATCATAATTATCCAATTCTCTCTATAACCTAAAAGATCCTCTTTTGGAAACAGAGCACGTGGCCATGGAAGAAAACTTCTTTGAGAACGAAACACACTTTGAATCAGAGGAAAATGTGAGCCTTATGCAGGAATGGAAATCTGTCTTGTCCCCAACAGCAGTGTCAGACAACATCAGTGGCTCCTTTGATTGCAACATATGCTTAGATTCAGCACATGACCCTGTTGTTACCCTCTGTGGTCATCTTTACTGCTGGCCATGCCTATACAAGTGGTTCCATGTTTGTAGCTCCTCCAATGATTCTGATCCGCAAGAGCCAAACTGCCCTGTCTGCAAGGCCAGCATCTCCTTAAATTCAGTGGTTCCCCTTTATGGCCGTGGTACATCATCATCTGAATCAGAGCCAACAAAAGCCCCAAGGGATGTAGTAGTGCCTCAACGGCCGCCTCCTAGGCTGAATCTACCAATTAGTAACAACTCTCAGCAAATTGAGCAATTCCATCCAAATGCCTTCCAGTCACAACCGCAGCCATTCCATCACCAGCAGTATTTCTATCACCCCCACGGAGATTATGCAACCATGGCTTCATCCAATTTTAGCAGTACAACCTTCACGAGTCTCTTCAATCCAATGATTGGAATGGTCGGAGAGCTGATGTTTGCAAGGATCCTGGGAACCTCGCAGCCGAGTTTGCTTGCTTATTCTTATCCAAATTCTTACTTCCTCGCGGGGACTGGTAGTCCTAGAATGAGGAGGCAGGAAATGCAGCTTGAAAAGTCTCTACATAGAGTAACAATCTTTCTTGTTTGCTGCATTATTCTGTGTCTTTTCCTATTTTAATCATATCAATGTTCAGATCGTATGTGTATAAAATAACAAACAGATATAATGGACAGATATAAGAGGGGCATAGAAAGTTTGGAGGAAAACTCACCTTATGAGATTTCCCAGTCTACTAGTTTTGGATGTAAATATAGCAATGACATTTTTCATTTACTGCTTTGTTTTACATTTTGAATTTTGCACTTGTTTGGCAGTCTAGTTGGAATCGGAATTGTATTGTTTGGTTCAGAGAAATTACAACTTAGAATTGGAATTCCAAATTCACGATGACAACTTGAAGAAGACAGGATTTAAGAGATACAACAAAAAAACATATGGAAACAAAAAGCGAAAACAGGATTTAAGAAGTCTTGTTTTTCAAGTTCGGCGGCAATGTCTCCTACTTTTTATTTTTCCAAATTAAAAAAACGGAGTTTATGTGAAAGAAAAATGTAAGAGACTAATAAATTGAGTTCTATGGCTAAGAAGTTTGGACGACTCCTTCACTCCCTTTCTTGCCGCTGATGAATTTGGTTTTTTAGTTTTTTGGTAGTCAGCTGTTTAATTCTTAGTGCCGCTTATAAACTAAAAGACTTGACGATTACTGAGGCTAACCAAACCACCAAACCATGTGGTTAGTAGTTCTTTGATATAATATGAAGGGTTATGATCATTCCTATTATGTTTAAGAGTCTTCAGTCACGTTTCCTACTCTTTCTTCGTAGGATCTCTGCAAATCTGCGCCAAAGCATGGACCTTGGCAGTTCTCAGTCAATGGGCTCGGAAAGTATACATCGTGCAACTCTGCTAGAAGTCCACTTATCATATATATACATATATCAATGAAATGGAAGGATATCTGTAAGGGAACCGAGCTATACTCGAGTATTTCGGTCTGTATTGGACCGGGGGGGGGGGGGGGGGGGGCGCCACAACTGCCCTCCTTTCCCCGCTATCTCCGCTTCTGTGTCCGTCCGCCCCCTGCACAGACTTTTTATCATTGAAAGTATTAAAAAACACCCACATGTGACTCTATAGGGTTGCAGAACCTGGAACGCTAAGCAGCACATGCTCTTGCCTCCAAATTGTCATCCCACAGTACAAAATTTCCCTTACCATGTAGAACGCATCATTTTATTTTACCATTTTTTAATGTTAAAAAGATTTAATACGGTATAGTGCAAATTCCTCTCCGTTAGGCATAAATTTTAAATTAAGTTCTAATTTCGACGTGTTTATTAAGTGGGGTTGAGACTAGTTTCCGTCGGTAAGGTGATAGATTTGGTCGCACACCCATCATACTAACATCATATCATTGATCTTCTACATGTCATCGCCAGGAGGAGCTTGCGGATGTGACAATACCTTCCTTGCCGGATTCGGAGTGAACACGGCCGCCGAGGCAGGTGGTGCTTGTTACCTGTTAGAGTGAAAATAATTTCATAATCTGGATTAGCTCCAACGCTTACCAAGTAATATGCAACTTTGGGATTGAACCCCAGGTGGTACCTCCGGCGTGCCGTGCCGACCATAACGGCCACCAATGTCTGTCCTCCAAACAACCACGGAGGGTGGTGCGATCCTCCCCACCGGCATTTTGACATGACCACCACCGCATTTATTCCGGATTGCCAGACAAGGCAACAGTGATAGTGCCTGTGTCTCTATAGAAGATAACAAAACCATAGGTTTCATTCAATCGATCAAGATTTTATGCAACTAATTTGCTAAAATATGTGGATGTTGAATGTTGTATCAATAAAAGGGTGCCATGCAAAAGGAGAGGAGGGTGGTGTTAGAAAATAATTAGTAAAAATTATATAATTTTGAGTCGAAAGTAAATTAAAAGAATATATTTTGTATGTGAAATATATTGAATATTATTTTTAAAAATGATATATGTTTTGTAAATAAATGCTACAGTTCAATAAATTATATAAGTATTTTTTCAAAATATAATAAATTTTCTTACTATTGTGTATTTTACGCAATTAAATAACAACAAATTACCAATGAATTATTATTAAAAATAATATATTTTATGGAAACAAAATAAAAAAAAATATTTATAATAATTTTAATTTAATAACTAACGTGGGTGGTTGTGGCGACATTAAGGCTGCATGGGTTTAGAGGCTCAAGGACAACATCATCATGGGGGTGCCTATGCATAGAAACTAGGGTGCTAAATGGTAGAGGTGCAATGTCGATCTCAGAAGCCAAAAAATTTGACAAAATTTGGCATGACTTATGGAGGTTTGGACAGACGTTTTCACAGAATCAGTTCTCTTAGAAGCTAGCTGATGAAGAGGTATTGTATTTACACGTTCTTGAACAGTGTTTTTTTTTTTTTTTTTGGATGATTCGAGGATGAGCATTTAGGCCAGGAGCTGCTCTGGTTTAATGCATGTGTGGAAGGAAAATATTACAAAGGGAAAGCAGAGTGGTCCAAAAGGGGGGGGGGAAAAGCAGCGAAAAAGCGAACAAAGAGACGATCATCATTTTTCCCTGACAGGTTGGTTTCCAACCATAGAAACTCAATTGGGAATCATTAACGAGTGGCTCATGGACAGACAACTGATACTAATTGGAAAACGTAGGTTTAATCACACAAGCGGTGGATTAAGCCCGACATAGTCCGACGTTAGTGGGAATTCAACTACTCTCTGAGCTTCGCCTTCAGATGAGTGCACGCTTCCACTAGAACACTTTTGTATCCCTCAACTTGCTTCTGATTTGATACAATGAGGCATGCTATATTTATTTGGCAGAGACCCATGTGCATTAATAGTTCCAGTTTTTGTATTATTGGTGCGAAGACGAGCGAAGGCTACCAGGATGGATTGATTGATTTGAACTCGGCTCACCAATTAAGTAAGGGATATATCACAATGGATCCTGACTTGATTTTGTGGTTAGGGGATGTCACATGATAGCCCTGGCATGCCAGTGAAATCTATCTGGCTGTTAAACCTGAAAAAACGAAAAATAATAAAATTTCTGTCTCATGATTGAGTCCAAAGACGTGTAATTCGCGTTGCGTCTGACTGCACAAACCCCTCTACCATATAGGAGAGGGTATCAGAAAAGAATCAGCCTGCCCCAATTTTTGTAGATTACGGTGAAATAACCTTATCTTTACACTTAAATTTTCTTTATAATAAAAATATAATTGGTTGGCGTACATAAAAAATACTTGGGAAAGCAAATACAAAATTGCTTCTGAATGTTTTCTTTTCTGGACAGCGGGTGGTCCCCAAGGCACGTGAATCTTTATATATATATATATGTGTGTGTGTGTGTGTATCTTTCTTCGACTTTTGGTGGGTATATCAAAGCTCAACATCCATTGGCACTAAACTCCATTTTCTTGTAGCCATGAAGCTTGTTGCTCCCTGCTTAAGTTGCTTTCTCCTAGCCATGATCATGCTGCCTTCCTCAGGTACTAACTAAGGCGTTATGTAGTTTTTGGTTTCATTTCTCCTATTTACTTTCGTTGATATATTGACAAAACATAAAGGAAAAAAAAAAAAGAAGGGGAAATGTAACAAATTGGCAAATTATATACAATTTGTTCACCGAGCAGAATATTATGCACAATAGAGCAAAAGGGGCCTCGTAGTTCAGAAAGGTTTCAACCCATCCGTGCCAAAATTATTTTCCATTCACTTGTACATATGCATCCCGATAAATAGTAACCCCTCCCTGTTATATTACCTTGATTTTATTTATTTATTTATTTATTTATGCATTCATTCATTCTGGTTAATGGGTTGGCAAATAGCGGAAGTGGCGGTGGATTTACCGAAAGAAGATGGGGGAAGGTGCTATGCTGTGATGGACCCAACTAGATGCAATCTCACATCCTGTAGACAGCGTTGCCTCCAGCAGAAGAATGGGAATGGTGTTTGTGTGGCCAATGTCAAAGAGGGCTATCAATGTGTTTGCTACATTAACTGTTAAAAAAAAAAAAAAAAAACTCTGGTTCTTAGAGCTCTCTTATTCCCACAATTGTCTTTTGCTTATACGTGGGTTTTCAATACCATATTCCATCACTTTCTATTTTAGGGTTTAGGTCCATTAAAATGTTTGCTACCAAAAAAAGAAAGAAAGAAGGCAATAATTAATCTTCTTCTTCTTCTTCTTCTTCTTCAATCTTACAAACTATTTCATTTCCTTTTACCACCCATTGTAATTGCTCACTTGGAAGTCATTAAGCCAAAGCTAAGTTAAGATAAAAAATATACATACAATTATCAAAATAAATACTATCTATGTAACTGGAACAAAATGTAATTGTCAAATAATAATAATAATCATAATAATAATAATTTACTGTCGTCACTGTTTTAATCCTTTGATTGTATTAATGTATTTGTAGCCGCTTGATGCATGATTACATCCTCTCGTGCATCCGGACACGCATCACTCTCGTTTAATTGAGTCACCCCCCTAAAACCCTAAACCCAAAACTGCTTTCAAACCCAACAATCATCCTATAGGACTCCAAAACCTTCTTTACCTGTCGGTACATCCATCACCTTCAAAATTCTAAGCAAAGCTCTTAACTTTGTCTCTCCAATGAGATCGATGTTTTCCTCCATCCTAAAGGGGAGGCAAAGCCTCGCGGCAAATGCAATTCGGCAAAGAACATTCTCCAAGGAAGCAAGAACAGCACGGAAAAACCTGTATTCAAGAATCAGCCCTCTTGGGGACCCCAGTATCAGTGTGGTCCCCGTTCTTGATAAGTGGGCTGAAGAGTTGAAGGATTTCAAGGCGGATGAGGTCCGTAGGACTGTCAAAATCCTCCGTTCCAACAGGCGGCACAAGCAAGCCCTTGAGGTTTGGTTTGGTGCTCCTTCTTCTTCTTCTTCTTTTTTTGTTTTTTTTTTTTAATGCAGAAGAGCCTTTGCTTTGGTTGATGAAAATGTACAGGAAATGGAAAGGAAATTTGGGTGTGAAAAAAAAAAAGGTCATTCATTCTGCTTTTCTGCTTTATCTGTCTGTCCCTCTGTTCCTCTTATGCTGAATATCAGGGAAGGAAAAGAAAATGTGGGCTTGGTGATTTACGTTGTTTTATGTGGGTTTCAGGGTAGTTGAAGTATTTTTCTGTTATCAGTTAAATGGTTATGTTTCTTGGGCACTTGAAATGAACGTGTAAATAAAAGAAAGAAGAATACATTGGTTTCAGACTTTTTGAGCTGAATGTTAAGGGGACGTGGAGAATTTGAATTGCTGTTGACTGAGGTGGATTTGAATTCCGGTTCATGCTTTCAGTGGATGTTCAGAATAATGGATGAATGTGGATTTAGAAGGGAAACAAAGTTTTGAGCTGATGTTGTTCTCAATTTTCTTGTACAAGGATGATGATAAGTAGGGTTTATGAACAGGTAGTTAAAGTTTAGATTAAGTGAGAAGGCTCAAGTTAAAATTGGGTTGCAAAATTGATATTGTGCCCACTGCCTTTTGTAAGTTTTGCGAACCTCATTCAGGATTTAGCATGATTGGATGGACTTCAAGCAAGTTCATTGAGCAAAAAGGAAACATAGTAATGAGTAGGCATCTTGAAACGCTTGGAGGCCATTGATGTATTAGATTCAGATATAAGTACTCTGACAGAGTGATGCAACAAGTGGCTTTTTCGCAGAATGATAATATAGCGGTCATTCATTTTAGCACAAAGGAGTCAGATAGGGAAAAGGGCTTCTATGTCACCATTCATTTATTCTATAACTTTTTTTTTTTACCTAATGTCTTTCACTATTATTTCGCCATGCTGATATATGTGCTTCTTCTCTTTTTCTTTTTTTTTTGTTTTAATTTTTTGTTCCAAGGTGAAAACAAGTCAGTGTCGGTATTCTTGTCTCGTGGTATATTAAACATGAATCTAGAATTAGTAATTATGGGGTTTGCACTTTATTTTAATGTTTTACATTTGACTGTGGGAGTGCAGGCTTCAGAGTGGATGAGTGGCAAGGGACCGGCCACTCTCTCGCTGGCTGACCGGGCTGTGCAGTTGGATTTGATTGGCAGGGTTCGTGGTCTAGATTCTGCAGAGAGCTACTTCCAAAACATGGATGACAAGGATAAAATTGACAAAATCTATGGTGCTCTTCTAAACTGTTATGCCAGAGAAGGTCTAGTAGACAAGTCTCTGTCCCTTATGCAGAAGATGAAGGAGTTGGGTTTTGCATGCAGTACTCTCCCTTACAATAACCTAATGTCCCTCTATGCACGCACTGGCCAGTTCGAGAAAGTCGCTGATGTGTTTTCAGAAATGAAGGAGAATGGTCTCTCCCCTGACAATTTCAGCTACAGAATATGCATAGACTCTTATGGGGCTAGTTCTGACCTTGGTAATGTGGAGAAAATCCTACAAGAAATGGAAAACCAACCTCACATCTCCATGGATTGGCAAACATATGCCACAGCAGCCCATATCCACATAAAAGCAGGTGCAGAAGAGAGGGCACTCATCCACCTAAGGAAATGTGAAGAAATAGTGGACAAAGATGTGTTGGGTTACAATTATTTGATTTCTCTTCATGCAAGTCTTAGGAATAAGGATGAGATGTTGAGGTTGTGGGGCCTTGCAAAGACAAAGTGCAAGAAGCAGGTCAATAGGGATTATATAACCATGCTAGGATGTTTAGTCAAGCTGGGGGAGTTTGAGGAAGCAGAGAAATTGCTAGATGAGTGGGAATCATCCTGCCAGTTTTATGATTTCCGAGTTCCAAATGTCCTCCTCATTGGTTTTTGTCAGAAGGGATTAATTGAGAAGGCCGAAGGAATGCTTCGATGCATGGTAGAAAAACAGAAGACCCCAACTCCAAATAGCTGGGCTATTCTTGCATCAGGTTATGTTGATAGGCAGAATATGGAAAAAGCATTTGAGTGCATGAAGGAAGCTCTAGCTGTACAGAAAGAAAACAAGGGGTGGAGGCCCAAACCTCAATTGATTTCCACCATATTGGATTGGGTTGGCAACAATGGGGACGTAGAAGAAGTGGAATCTTTTGTGAGCTCATTGGAGAGCAAGGTTCCAAATAATAGGCAAATGTACCATGCTTTGATCAAGGCATATATCAGAGGTGGGATAGAAGTGCATGGGATTCTAGAGAGCATGAAGAATGATCAAATAGATGTGGATGAAGAAACAAAGGCAATTCTTAGTGGGGAAAGGCCAAAATGCTGAATGATTCAATGGTTTTCAATTGTTTATTTTGCCTAGCTCTGGCAAAACAACCTTTTTCATTGCTAAGTTGCACCCGTAAATGGAGATGCTGCTAATGCTGAGAATGAGAATGTCGAGTCAACCAACCAAGTATTCAAGAGCAAATTCATATTTGATCTCCGACCATCACTTCTTGAGTTTTGAATAGGCCCTCCTCTGCAGGTCCCAAATCCCAATTGGTGGAGGCTTTAGAGGGTTTTGCTTCTGCATCGTGTTGCGGAAGGCTCCGCGGCTAGAAGACAAGACACCTGAGCCTTGAATTTGTGGGTCATCCGTATAGCTTCATTGAACCATAAGGCTGAAGCCACCACATATGATTTATGGCTTAGGAATCTACAAAATTTGGAATTTTCCATTAAAGAGTTAAAAAAAAAAAAAAAAGAGAGAGAGAGTGGTGCAAGTTATGAAACCCGACATATCTCAAAGATTTGTGGAGTATTATTTATTATTAACGATGTCACATTTTTCAGCATGACCAAAAAAAAAAAAAAATCATTGATATGCAACTTTAATCACCCTTTTTTTTAGTTAATTGACTTTGATTAAAATTCAAACTAAAAAATTTTTAATCTTAAAAATATTATATAATTTCATATTAACGGAATTAATTGTTATTGATTAATTCAATAAATTAATATCTAATACATTTTTTTTAAAAAAAAAAAAAAGAAAAACGAAAAAAGGGAGGTTTGATTAACGATGGAGCAATATGTGTTCAGGATTACACAATTTAAGTTGACGAACAGGTAATTGTTATCATTATGCACAAAATAAGTTGAAACAAAATCATTTTAACATCGAATGATCTTAACGATACGGAAAGCAGAGTTCGTCTCGGCCAGTGAATAAGTTTCGAGCGCCTAACTCTCGCCTCTCTCTCTCTCTCTCTCTCTCTGAGCTACTCCCAGATTGTCAATAGTCGACGGCACAATGGCAAAAGATCGAAACGGGTCTGTTCCGGAGAAAGACGATGTCGCAGAAGCGAAGGCTGACGCCGACTCCGATTCCGATTCCGAATCCGAATTCGAAAACAGAAAGCATAGGAAGCACAGAGGCAAGAGAGAGGGGGAAACCTCCGATTCTGGCCCTGATTCCGAGGAGGAAGACGAAGAGGAGGAGAGAAAGCACAGGGGCAAAGGCGACAAGGGAAAGCGAAAAACGTTACGGAAACGACGACGTAGCAGAAGCGACGATTCGGGTTCCCAGTCGGATTCTGGTTCCAGTTCGGCGTATTCGGAATACTCGGATTCGGATTCGGAGGAGAGCGAGAGCGAAGAGGAGAGGAGGAAGAGGAGGAGGAAGAGAAAGGAGAAGAGGAGGAGGGAAAGGGAGAGAGAGGAGGAGAGGGAGAGGAAGAGGAGGAAGAGAGAGAAAGAGAAGAAGAGGAGAAAGAAAGAAAGAGACGAAAAGAAGAAGAAGAAGAAGAAGAAGAAGAAGGAGAAAGAAAAGTTGGATAGAGGGAAGAGAGGTGCTGTCACTAATTCATGGGGGAAGTATGGAATTATTAGAGAAACTGATATGTGGTAATGCTTAATTCACACTGTTTGCTTTTGTTTTTATTGTTGTTTTTTGATGTTGGGCTGCTGTTTAAGTGAGAAAATAAATCATTGTAATTGGGTATGTGTGATCGGAAACACTTTCAGTGGGCATTACGATGAATTTGTTGATGAGCTAGGAAGAAATGAGGATCAGAAATGTCTGGATGATTTTTCTGATGAGTTTGGAAGAACTAAGGATCAGAAATGAAGGGAGGCTACGAATGCCTTTTCTGCATTCATCTTCAAAATTGCTTGACGGCGTTTTTTTTTTTTGAGATGTAAATTTAATATTTGAAAATATAATTAACCTTAAACTTGTCTTGCTTAGGGTTCATCTTTTGAAATTTCCCAATTGGGACTGGATTTCAATGGTTTCTCTCTCATGGTGTAACTATGTATGCCATTCTTTTTGATGGTCAATAATACCCTGGCATCTGTTTATACCCTGAACTTGCTGTTGCTCTTGGATAATTATCCCTTTTCTGGTTTTCTTACCTTTCTTGTGTTGGTGTTCTTTTGTCCATAGGAATAAGCGACCAGAATTCACTGCATGGTTGGCTGAAGTGAAACAGGTTTCTTACTTCATGTTATTTCATAATTGTCATGAATTCATTATTGCTCCCTCTCGTTTTAATTTTTTTGACTTGGGGTTTGGGCCAGAAAGAAAACACTGGTTGGAAAATTATTTGGGTGGGTGGTTGCTAGCTGAAAGAAAAAAATTGTGTATTTCAGAAATGCATTCCCTTAGACTCTTGACTAGCCTATGAGGAGTTTCTTGAGCTTTGAATGATACAGAGATTGCATACTGATATATTTTTATTTAAGTTATTGGTTTGCTTTTCGTTGGCCTCAAGGGCTTGATTTTTTTAGAATATCACACTTTTCATTTTAGTGGTGTGCTCACTTGTGTTTGCTGATATAGTTTTACATTTTTGTTTTCATTTTACTGTCTTTAAAGGTTTCTTGTTATATTTGTTTCCATGTTTGTCAGTAGGCTAGAGCTTTCGGCAATGAACCATTTTGTTATTTCTTTGCAGATAAATCTGGAAACTCTTCCTAACTGGGAAGAGAAGCAAATGTTCAAAGAGTAAGAACCTGAAGCCGCTTGATTCTCACAATGAATCTTTTGTCTTATGATAGATCTGATTGACCTAGCTCTAGACCTGATGGAATCTTTTGATTATTAACACTCTTGTCATCAAAATTGTTCAGATTCATGGAAGATCACAATACAGCTACCTTTCCTTCCAAAAAGTAAGGGTCTCCTTTTGCACTTTATATTGATAGTTTCATTCATTAGAAGAGTAGCATATGAATTCATTACAAACTTATGTAGGCTGTTGTGGGTAGGGTTGGTGGTTTAAGTGTTTTCTGGATTAAATCTGTTCCATTATTTGTTGCTCAGCCAGTGTTGATTTACAAAAGGAACAAATTGCTTGAACAAAGAACTGTTGCAACTCTTTGATTCTCTAGTTTAACATTTTGGGAAGCACCTTTATGTGCCTGTCCCTCTCTCTCCCCCCCTCTCTCTCTCTCTCTCTCTCTCTCTCTCTCTCTCTCTCTCTCTCTCTCTCTCTCTCTTTCTCTCTTTCTCCTGTATCCTCTTTCTCTCTCTCTTTCAGTCGATACAAGTGATAAGCCAAAACAAGTTATGAGTTATTGTTTGGATGTTTCTGTTTTCAGGTACTATAACCTTGATGCTTATTACAAAAGAAAAATGGAGAAAGAATGGAAAAAGGGTATCAAGAAGGTTCAAAAAACAGAACGTACTGTATTTAATGATGAAGAATTGCGTCGGTATGTCATAATACTCAATAGCTTAATGAGGGGTTGAAAACCATCAGTATTGCCGTTTCTTCTCCTCCTTTGATTTAACACATATATGCATGCATATATAAATCTTATTTCCACTTTTTCACTGCATTCATTTCAGATCCATTTTTTCATCCTTTGTGCTTTATCCTCATCATTTCAGTGATCTGGATCCGGAGGACTACCTGCTGATCATCTCTATGCATGTCCTTCACATATTTCTCTTTCTTGCATTCTCTCTCTCTCTCCAAACTATCTCCTTCCTTTAGAAGTTTGAGAATGTGAAAGTGCTCTTGAGAGCCATATCCATACCTTCATATGGACTAGTTGAGAATATTCATGCCTTGTTTTCAGCTGCAGCATTTTAAAAGGTCATTGCTGTGGTGGTGTGAAGGAATTATTGATTAGAATACAAACTCAGTTTGTTTAACTTTTGATGTAAATAACAATTAAATTAAATTATGGATTGCAGTCCACCATGCCCATGAAGTTTAAAATGGTTCTTTTGACTTGAATCTTCTTTAACTTTCATGTTTCTAGAGTTTATTTATTAATAGGGCACAAATCTTGCAGGCAAGAATTGCTTCAAGAAAGGGAAAAGCAGAAGGAACAGCAAGTGGAGGCTTTAAAGCACTCTATGCAGAGCGGAATGGTAAGTTCTGACTTGTTTCTTGAGCTATATGTTACTTTTTGATGGAATTATGGTTTCCCATCTTGATCCCCATTTAAATTTGCAGGCACAAGCAATGAAAGAGCAAGCCCATCTCAGGGAAGAGATGGCATACCAGTATAAGCTTGGTAACTTTGAGGTGAGAATGAGCAACTTAATCTTATTGGCCAAGTGGATTCTCTCGATTTGACATTTTTTTTTAATAAATGTTTTACGTGATTGTACTTTGTCTATATAGGCTGCAGCGGCCATTCAAAGAAGGTTGGATCCAGATGTTCCCAATTGATTTTAGGGGCATGAGAGTTGGATTAAACTGATTACAGATCAGGTACTGCTCAAAACTCTTGCGTGCACCCGTCTTCTTCGCAATGTTATTGGCTTTTCTGCGCAATGTGGAGGTGTGCTCTTAATGCCGTCTTATTACCATAGACTACGGCGGCTGTACCCAAAAGATTGAAGAGTTGTTGCGTTAGTTTTTTGAAATTACTGTCGCGGCGTAGTTCACATTAAAGAAGTTGCAAGATGATTGCCACAGGCTTTGTTTTCAAAGACACTTATACGTATTGTTTGAGCTTCTTGGATTTGTTTTTACACCGAGGAGGACGTGGACCAACTTTTAATCTTCTAGGCGCTAATATCTGTTTTATATCTATTAATGGTAGTATGAATATTTGCAGGTCCATATTCCAAACGGCTTTTCTACTACATGCACCTTATTAATGTGGATTATTGTGTTATTGCAAATTTCCATGGCGTAGAGTTGGGGAGCCAAAAATTCTAGTGAATGGGCCTACAATGTGTAACAAGAGAAGGTAACCAACAAAAGAAAACCAAAAAAAAAAAAAAGGTAAAGCCAATTTAGAGGCTTTTACGCCCTCTCAAAGACATCCAAAAAGAAAAAAGGAAAAAGAAAATTGATCCGTTAGATAGATTCACTATCTGCTTGATTAGGAGATAAACATAGATATAATTATATGAACTGACCCCAAAAACGTTGGATTCTTTTATCAGGTCTTTTATTCTGTGCCTTGGATAGTCGCAGCTGTAGTAAAACTTCTCTTTTATGATATAAGGTTGAAGGCTAGTAGTAATGTATATATATGCAATCCGACCAACTATAGGACTCTAAGTCTAAAACGAGTTTAAATGTTGCTAACCGAGTTTAATTATGATAGTAGGTTAGCTTAAGCGTGTAGCTCGTAGTCGGCAGATCACAGATCTATATATATTGCCTACAAAATATTAAGAGTTCGAAGAACTCTACTATACTTCTAGCTATCAGCAAAAAGCAAATATGTTGGACCGTCTACCGGAAGAAATAGCTGTAGAAATTCTCTCAAGGCTTCCGCTTAGATCCATCTTGCTGTGCATGTGTGTATGCAAGCACTTGCATTCTCTAGTCAAAAGCCCCGCTTTAATCTCTGCCCACCTGCGGCGAACAATCCCCTCCAGCGATTTTCCAGCAATATTCCAAATACGTCACCGGGGGCTCTACTCTTTAACCATTAGAAAGAACCAGCATTTAAAGCTGCATTCGCAGCTGACTTTACCTGCATCCCAGGCGCACATACCGTACGTCATCTGTTTGTGCAAGGGTTTACTCTGTATTGCTTGTCATGCATCAGATAGTTCGTCCCCAGAATTCATCTTTTGGAACCCTTCCATTGGAAAACATTTAATCCTCCCAGACTTGAAGTACCCTGCAGAGAATGAGAAGTATTGGGAATTTCACGGCTTGGGCTTTGAGTCCTCCTCCTTCACGGCTGACTACAAACTAGTAAGAGTTATGCGGGTCTCTGAAGGCCTGAAAGTCCATGTCTTTTCGCTTAACACTGGTTCCTGGAAAACTCTCCCTGCTGTTGAAAGCATACATAAGGTCAACTGGGTTCGTAATTCAGTTGCTGCAAATGGGAAAATACACTGGTTGACTGTGGCTGGCAATTATTCTCGTGCATACATTCTGGGTTTTGACGTTGGGAATAATTCCTTCTTCGAGATCTCGCTGCCCGAGTTCGATGAATCTGTGATCTTGAGTGCATATGGAGATTCTTCAATTGCTTTGATTCGCAATGAATATGCTTGTACACGCTTTGAAATATGGTTGATGAAAGAGTATGGTGTGGCGGGGTCATGGACCAAGGTTAGTATCGCACGTCAAATTAATATTAACCCCAGATTTGGAAGAGTGATGGGATTTAACACCACAAAGGAAATCGTGGTGGAGGAAATCCCTGGACACTTGCTGTCAGTAGACTGGGATATCCGCAGACAATTTCTTCTTTGCGTTCTTGCGGGACGTCCTTGTTTTCTTGGCCAGTATGCGGAATCCCTTGCTTTACTTGATAAACAAAAGAATGTAGCCTGAAGTAGTTCGCGAATCCAAGGCATGGAGCATCAATCCATACGGACTAAGGACAGACGATCAATTATACTCGCTTTTTTAAGATACAGTGTGTGAGAATGACCAGTTAATTGTTTTTTTTTTTTTTTTTTTTTGACCGTGTTTTGGTCAGTTCCATCTCTTTCAATTTTTATACCTTTTTTTTTTTAATGCTTTTCACTCATTATTTTTTACATTTCTTTTATTTATTCAAATTACCAACTGAAAAGCGACTTGCGACTCACTGTAAATTATACTCCCTTTCTTTTATATCAATCACAAGTCTCAAGCTTGCAATATAATATATTCTATTTCTTGTCTACTAGGAAGATAGCTCTCTGTCCATATTACAGACCACTGTCAGACTTTTTTCGGATTATACATGGAGGAAGTAACATGTTTATTTGCAACACTTTTTGGTTCCAGAGAAGAATGGGTAGGCAATCACGTATTTAATCTTTATCCCTGGAACTTTTAACTTCTTGTCCTTTAAACCCGTAATGGGTAGGCAACACCCATCTTTGTCCCATCACGATAAGGTAGCGAGAGATAAATTGACATGGGGTCCAAATAGAACTTTTAACAAAACTGTGTAAAGATTAAATATCGAATTTGCAAAGAGCAAAAAACGTTTCGAGTGATGTTTCTTGCAATCTTCTTGTTTTTAAAGTAGGTGAAATGCGTGCGTGAGAGAGTTGGAATCCCGCCATGACTGGGCGGTGGCAGCATTACAACAGTTGATGTAGGTTGGAATTGGCGACCGACCAGCTGTAGAACAGAGTGATACTGTTCTTCAAGACAAAATCTCTTGACTGAGTAACGCGATGTTACTCTGGTTTTCGACCTTACAGTCACGTTGATATTTAATTTCTTGAGTGATCGATGCCATATTACGTAGATCAATAAACTTAACTGCTTAATTTGGAGATAACACTTTATTAGATATAATAATATAAACCCTGCTAAACCCCTACTAATTAATACTATAGCAGTCTCTCTCCGAATAGCTATTCAATTCTCTAGCTAACAATGCGTCCTTCGAAACTGGTTGTTGCTGGAAGTCTTTTGGTGTCTTTATATTAAAATTTTGGAAAGTGCCCCATCTAATCTCAAAATCGAAAGAAAAAAAAAAAAGTGAGTGAGGCCATATCAAAGTGAAGAAAATTCTTTGTTAACTAATAAATTCAGTAGGGTGTGTTGAAAATTTAAGTATATATAGTTTACAAATATTATATTAAAAAGTGAAAAAATGAGTTAGTATCATATAGTTGCTGTTTATTTAAATTTTATTTGAATTTCTTTCTGTTTTGGCTCTATCTCTCTCTTTTTTTTTAACAGAGTGAAAGTTATTATTCATTCAGAACAATATTTTTCAGATTCGATTCGTGACAATTTCTTCTGTTAACCAATACAATTAATCGGGTTTTTACTCCACAAAATGTTTTATACATAACTGCTTGAGAAATTTCAGTAGCAGCCAAAAATCTATAACTAACCTTACACTTCTCATAACAACAATGGTGACAGGAAATCAAAAGGCTTCAATGCAAAATAACATGGCCACTAGAAAACTTAATATAGCAATATTTACATTGGGTGGGAGCCTTCTCGAGCAATTACCACAAAACAGAAAGAAAGAATTTTTTTTTTCAATAATTAAAAGAAATTAAAGATTGACAAGGGAAACACAAAGGTCTGAGGAAATTAATTAGATGGCCCGTCTGTGCCTTCCTCTTTATATTTCTATTCTGATTGAAGCAAGCCAGGCTTATTAGTTGTTGTGTTCGAAACTATTCAGGAAACCGACTCAAAAAGGGTAGATACATTCCCTGCTTAATTGGGAGACTAAGTGACATGAACAGGTGGTTCAGAACTTTTGGGGTCAGAAGAATTGTTAAAAATTCAAAAGAAAAATGTCAGATATTCAAAGAAATATTTCAGAAGAAGATTTGATTCTTATAGGTAATTTTATTATATAAGATACTATTTAACTTGTTATAAAATTATTTAAATTTTTTTATTTAAATTAAAATATTTTAATTAATCAATTAATTTTACTCATAAATAAATACAAATCAAGAGATTAAAATATTATTTTCTTAAAATACATTGAAGTATTAGTCTTATTTCTACATCACTAATACTGGAGATATAATAATTTCAACCATCAATAAGTTATAATCTAATAAACTTTCAGAATTCAACGTTCGAATTTGAATCGTAATCATATAAACATTGCAAAACCTCTGTGTCTCTGTAGCTAACTAACAATGCGTCCTTTGAAACTGCTTGTCCCGGATTGTTTTCCAGAACAAGAAGTGCCTATCGAAGTATACAGGCTCCCCGTTAAATCTCTATTGCGATGCATGTGTGTCTGGCTTTCCCTCATCAAAAGCCCTACCTTTGTATCCAATCACCTCAGACGATCAGTTTCCTCTGCCAAAGGCCAGCCACTCTTCCTGCTCCGCCACTGCTCTTCTGCCCACGGTTACGGCCCCCACAGTGAGCACTATTCTCTCCATCTTAACAACCAAAGCTTTAAATGTCACATGCAAGTGCCTCCCCCTCCGCGCAGGCCAAATACATCCATCTTCGAGATCATTGGTTCTTGCAATGGTTTTGTTTGCCTTGCGGATGATAAGACTGATGATCTAATTGAAAAGTTCTTCCTAGGTAATCCCTCCATTGGGAAAACTTATGACTCTCCCCGGATCTCATCATGTCACTTCTAAGCGCCGTTCAATCTTATATGGATGTCAAGGGTTTGGTTTTGATTATCGCTCGAGCGATTACCACATCTAAAAGTTTTTTCGCTTCACTCTGGTTCCTGGAAGAGCGTTTCGGATTTTGAACCATGTCAAATGTGGGGTGATGCAAGAAAACGAGAATGCAGGATCATCATGGACCAAGGTTGGCATTATGCCATCTGAACATGTTGGGGAGGGATGGCAGAAGGTATTGAGGGGTCACTGCAAAATGTGCAAGTAATGGTTGTGCTAAGCAGAGGAGAGAGAGTTTTAAAGGACTTGATCATTGGAATTTGGGACAGCACAATTGATGATTTGCTTTCTTAGTAGCTACGTGGAAAGCCTCGCCTTACTCGATAAACAAAATTTTTCAGGAGATGCAGAAAGTGACGGTGACGTAGAATGGGAAGAAAGCTGGGCGAGCGATTGGGGTTGGTCGAGACAAGAAGTGTAGATTGAGACTAAAATCAATGTACACTTAAAAGTTGATGAAAAATCAATGAAATAAAGGGTTTTTATTATGAACATTAATTATTCAATCATGATCATTAATTAATATATACAAAGATACCTAAAAATTACAATTAACAATTATCATTGTATTTTGAACCCATGTCTACAACTATGTTTGTGCTTCATATCTCCCTAATATTTTTGTTCTAAGTTACAATAGATCTCGACTGGTAATTCAATTGGACCAAAAACTATGGTTAACCGACGTTTTCAATTCTGCGATAGGGGACATCGGGAACCGCAAGCACCACCACAGCCACAACCACTCTAAGCTCTGTATCTTTGATGGTCAGCTTTTAAATTGAGAGAGAAGAGAGAGAGAGCACAGTCTCAAAAACTTTGGGATCGTTAATTAAGGATGAAAGTAATCGAAGTATTTTTAGCTGAAAAAATTAGTACAGACAGTAGTAAATGAAAACAAATGCTAGCTGAATATACAAAACTGCTGTCATTTTAATTTCAATATAAAATATTTTTTAATACATATATATACATGTGTGTGTGAAAATCGAGAATAATTTCAATCCTCTCTCTCTCTTTTTTTTTTTTTTTTTTCACTTTAACTATGTCATTAATTTTGTTTATGGATCATCTTTTATATAATTCATAAATTACAATAAATAAGTAACAAAGGAACCGAAGAAAATTTTTTCTCAAATGCTCAAATTTTATTTTATTTTATTTATGTTTCTTTCCTTTTCATTTTGTTTAAAAAAATGCTCCTAAATTAGGAGATTTTCACATCAATTAGGATACCCTTTCCCTGATTTTGGGAATATGATAATGCTCTCCTATAAACTTAAGTAATAATTATAACTACAAAAAATTAAATTAAGTCAACCACTTGATCTCAATTTCGTTCAATTATTCCAACTTAAAAAAATATACATTTAAATATAATTTTATATCGTCAATTAATTACTTGAAAAAAATATTAAATAAGTGTAATTTTATCTAACCAATAAATTATTTTTAGAAACTAGCATTCGATAATGAAGTGCAGAGTATACAACGGAAAAGAATTATATAGGTAGTTTGAAATGTTAGAAAGTAATAGTTTTGATATTATTATCAAAATTAGAGCTTAAATACCACTATTAATATGTATTTCTAATTTAATACAAAAATCATATCATAAAATTTACTTATCTAAATTCTACTTCAACACTTAATTTGTAATTTATGATGAATTTCCGTGTTCTATTTAAGAAGCCGACTCTGACGAGGTTTGGTAAAACAATACTGCATTTTCGTCAAATTAGGAGACCAACCCTATAAATATAAATATAATTAAGAGACTTATTTGTCTAATTTGAATTCTCTGATACTATTGTTAATATATATATATATTTATAAATTTAATATAAAAATTATAATAAATAAAGTTTAATTATTCAAATTCTAGTTTAGACACTGATTTATAGTCTATAAGGAATTTGGATTTTTCTGTGGAAGAAACCAACCCCGAAAAGGTTTGGTAAAAGGAAACTGCCTTTTTGTCTAATTAGGAGACCAACCCTATGGGCATAATTATATAAACCGTGCGAAACCTCTGCTAAAAAACCCCACTGCTTTCTTTCTCTCCTAAGCTATTCAATTCTGTCGCTACAACAATGGATCCTTTGCAACCGCTCGTCCCAGATTGCCTACCAGAAGAATTACAACTGGAAATACTATACAGGCTTCCCGTTAAATCTCTCTTGCGTTGCATGTGTGCATGCAAGTCATGGCTTTCTTTCATCAAAAGCCCTACCTTTGTCTCCACCCACCTCAATCGATCAGTTTCCTCTGCCAAAGATCAGCCACTCTTCCTTTTTCGCAGCTACTCTTGCCTCAACGGTTTCCCCCACAGTCGGCACTACTACTCTCTCCATTTTAACGACCGAAGTTTTAAGTGTTACAAGAAGCTGCCTAACCCTCCGCGGAAACCGAGCGCATTCGCGCATGAGATCATTGGTTCTTGCAATGGTATAGTTTGCCTTGCTGATACTGACCTGCGTGGTGAGCGAATGGAGAAGTTCTTCCTTTGGAACCCCACCTTTGGAAAATTTATGACTCTCCCCAGAGCTGAAGTCTCGCCTAAGACCCATTCAATCTCGGGTGAATCTCAGGGGTTTGGCTTTGATTCTCGCACGAATGATCACAAAATCGTGTGGGCAATGATGGTCTCCACTGTACTAAAAGTCGAGGTTTTTTCGCTTAACTCGTATTCTTGGAGGAGTCTTTCGGATTTTAAACCTAAGTTTGTGATAAATTGGATGCTTTCTCCAGTTTATGTGAATGGAAGAGTCCATTGGTTAGTAGCAGATGACAAGATCAGGAATCTTCGAGTTCTATTATTCGACTTTGCTGATGAGATCTTTTGGGAGGCTCCAGTTCCTGAGTGTTTGAGTGATAAATTTCTAGAACTGTCTGTGGTCCCATATGGAGATTCCTCAGTTGCTTTGGTTCAGGGTATCGACCGACATGGGTTTGGCTCTTTTCAACAGTCTCAAGTTTGGGTGATGAAAGAAAATATTGAGACAGGATCATCATGGACCAAGGTTGGCGTTATGCCATCTGAACATATTGGGGATGCATGGCGAAAGCTATTGAGGTTCAACAACAGTGCGGAAGTAATGGTAATGCAAAGCAGAGGAGAGATAGCATTAGTGGACTTAATCAGTGGAGAGATTAAGCAACTGGGACTTGGGGACAACACGCATAGTGATTGCTTTCTTAGAAATTACGTGGAAGAACGGCCACGTGGAGTTGGGGACAGCATGCATAGTTTTTGCTTTTCTCATGATCGTAATGAAAGATATTATAACTTTCTTGGTAGTTACGTGGAAAGCCTTGCCTTACTCGATAAAAATAATAATGCAGGAGATGAAACAAGTGATAGTGATGTTGAATGGGGGGAAATTAGTGTAGGAGACGAAACAAGTGATAGTGACATGGAATTCGGGGACATTGGTGCAGGAGATGAAACAAATGATAGCGATGCAGAATCAAGGGAAATCAGTGGAGGAGATGAAACAAATGATAGTGATGCGGAAGTGGGAAACATTAGTTCAGGAGATGAAACAAGTGATAGTTATGCGGAATCCGGAGGAGATGAAACAAGTGATAGTTATGCGGAATCCGGAGGAGATGAAACAAGTGATAGTGAGGCGGAATCCGGAGCAGATGAAACAAGTGATAGTTATGCGGAATCCGGAGGAGATGAAACAAGTGATAGTGAGGCGGAATCCGGAGCAGATGAAACAAGTGAAAGGCGGAATTGAGGAGCCTTCGTGCAGGAGATGAAACAAGTGATGGCGATGCAGAAAGGGGGAAAGGCGCAACATTCATGGAGCATCGGGGCAGTTTTTGTCGAAGTTTCTAATTTTCTTTGCATGTATTTCGAGCATACTGGCAGGAATTTTAATTTTGTGGCCAATAGCTTAGTGGAATAGGGTGCTACTCGATAATCTAATTTTATTGTTTGAAGTAGTTTTTTTTTTTTTTTCTCTTAACTTGGATTTGAACTGTGAATCTTATTTATTTATTTGATAAAACTTGAGTCATCTTATCAAAATAAAAGTAAGTCGTGTAGGGTTTAACCCTCCCATTTTAATGAGGTCTATCTTGACTGTTAATTCAATTAGACCAAAGATTGTGGCTAACCCCCAAGCACCACAATAACTAAGCCCATTAGATTCTCATATCTCTTTACAGCAACTAACTATTTTTCACACACGATCAACGACAGTTTTATTTTTCATGGCAGAGCTGTGGGGTGGTCTCAGGTCTAAGTTCAAACCCTACTCCCTGCAAATTTCAGTCTTGCTTGTTTCTTATCGAAGGACTGCATCAATTGCATGGTTCTGAACTTGAGCACTGGTTCCTGCATTGAGCAGCGCTAAGATCTTCACATAAGAGCAGAGAAATACATCATCTTTCCACCAGAAATGCACAACTCTGAGGTTTTTAGTCTCGGGGTCATATGAGAGTAGGCATCCTGCAAAATTTTCCTTTCGATGGCCAACAGTGTGCAATACTAGCTGCCCACTCTTACTAAATGCTTGCAACTCTGCATAGCTTACATACGTGGGATATTCCTTCAAATTCACAATCAGCAACCTAGTCCATGACTCCCCCGTTCCCGTATTCACCCATCACCCACACACAAAACTGCGAAGTTGATACATTATGATCAACGGCAGCACTAGGGCCCTTGTAAACACATATAGATAACCCAAATGGGCACCTAATAAAGAAAACTGAACGTGCGAAAGATCTCATTTCCCACGTCAAAGCCAAAACACGATTGCAAAATCTAGCAGAACCATAATTGCTATCATTATTCAGTGTCTGAAAGGCAACATAGTGTAGAAACCCTTTAAGGAAAAGAACTGGACTCTTAGAGCTAACAATTTCAAGGGGAGAGGAGGCAATATTAGAGATAATCCTCCAATAACCAGCGTTGAGCGGGTAAATGTCAATCCCACAGGAGACTGGCTTAAATAAATGTCTGTCGCTGAATTGCACAATTCTGACTACTTTATAATAATTGGTGTGAGAATCAAACCCGAAAGCCAAGCACTCATTGCAGAATAACCCAGCCTTGGCTGAGAAATACTGGGGTTGGGGTAAAAACACAGATTTTCTAATCAAGGGGTTCCAAAGAAAGTAGGAAATTGAGGTACTCGGATTTGGGTGCCAGACAGAGCACATCATTGCAAGAACCAATGACCCTGTTCCTAGACGAGATGAAGCAGGTCTTGGGACACAGAGGAAGCCGGAGGGCGTCATCCTCTTCGTCAGGTGACCAGTATTGTTATTCCCCAACATCTTCAGAATGAGGGGACAAGGGGACAACGTTGTTGTTGTTGACATCGGAGCAGGCAGAACGGGTTCTGCCAAGGCGGGTGGAAATGAAGGCGGGGCTGGTAATGAGAGAACGCTATGACTTGCAGACGACGGCGCATTGAAGGATGGACTTGATGGGCGGCCTGCAGAGAATTTCTGTGATTACTTCTTCAGGCAAACAGTCTGACACGTTTTTTGTTTTTTGGTTGTTCTGAAGAACAGAAACGCAGTCCTGCAATCAATGTCCTCCCGCCCAATTGCAGAAAACAACCGTTACAAGGATATTACTTTGATTTCTTGAGTTAAGAGGAAAACTCAAACTCCCATTTGTTTTGTTCGTAAGTGAATGAGAACTTGTTTGTTACGCTACTTAATCGCCAACTCGAAAGTTATTTTGGCGCAAAGCCTTGAAATCAAACTGACCATTGGTCGTCTTCTGCAAACTAGAGAACAAAGTTTTGTTGATTCCAATTCATTCGGCTAGGAAAAGGACCACTATTATAAGATTTAGCAGTAGAATAGGATTATCCGAATTCTTGTTTTCAAGTATAAAATTCAAATTCTAGTTCATATAAACCAAAACGATATATGAAATTTTTTTTTCCTCCAGCTAATTATGTGGACGGTCCAGTAATTGGGGCATTGAAGGCCCGAACTTTCGTCAAGTTTGTTCAATATCTTTATGTGATAGAGCAAAATAACTATAGCATAGCTTAAATGCAATATGCTTTCCAATTGAAAAAGACAAAAATGATGTTAAAGTTTTAACTAATAGCAAACCCGTCTGAATAGGCAGTTATTATCCCAAGCACTATTTAATTCTAATGCTTATGCAAAGAAGACAGTCTGGAAATAGCAATAGTTAAATTACAAACGGCTTTAGAGTTGAAGGTTTGTTTGATGCAATTCATGAAGGAAAATGTTTATAATCCTTAGACATTAGACTTGACCATGTAATTAGCCTTTAATAAAAAAAAAAAAACAGGAAACAAGAACATCCTCTGCGAATGCAGTTAAGGATCAGAAAATGGAATCCATAACATAGCCTGCATAGTAATTAGTCATTTGAAAAAGGCATTTGCTCTAGGCATATAGCAGAGATCATTGTTCCACCAACAAAGCAGAAGAGCCCTAAAACACTATACTAAGTAACAAGGAACCCAACTAGTTTAAGATGAAAAACAAGTATGACACAGCCTAAAACCACTAAAAGTGGCAGCCTCATTGATTACCCACACAGCAAAAGAAGAACCAACAACCAGTAAACAGCAAAACAGAATTCACCTTAGTTAGGTGCTGAAACTACAAGCCACAAATAAAGCTAGACCCATGTAGAAACCATGACAGTAGAACGAATAGAAGGAACCCTTTTTGCCTTATGTTTTCAATCATCTGTTGGAATCACGAATTGCTTTGGAGTTTAATGTTTCTCTTATTCGTCCTTCGTACATTCCCAGAGGCATGTGTTCTCTGATAAAGTGCTTTTGCATTTAGCACAAACCAAAAGATGCTAGAAAATTTTTGCCACGCAAACACAGGATTTGTGGAGGGAAGAGAGTTTACTTCTGTAAAAACAGTATCCATGGCAGTCCAATGAATACCATTCCAGAAAAAAAAAAAAAAAGAGAGAAATTATCTTGTTAGTCCTGGGGATTGTCTAACCTATCCATACGCTGAGAACATGCTGCTGATGATTTTAGGTTGCCAATTATGTGGATATGATGAGTGGGCAATTTGTACAAAAAGATCTATCTTGCAAACCTGAAATACTAATATAGATCATGATCAACAAGCTTCCCTTACACGACTCCACATAAATCCATGATATCAAAGTTCCCAACTCCAAGTTGCTAGACAATATGTGTCTAGCCATGAACTTCATTACATTAATTAGTGCACACAATGAAAAAAAAAAAAAGGGCACGTTATGATATTAGCCCTTGTAGGTCCTTCATAAAACTGTCAACATAGCGATCTTGTATGTCCTTGCCGGAAACGATGTTCCTCCACCTAGCATGATTAGCATGCACCTTGGTAGCAAATTCAGAGTCTTTGTCCATCACCAATTTGATGGCTGTGCTTAAGTTCTTTCTAGAAACTAGACCATTTTCTACCCTTTTTGCCTCCACGGCAACCCCGAGCTCTTCCACCATTAGCATTGTAGATATAATTTGGTTCAACAGCTGTGGTACAAACACTATTTGGGAGTCACTCAGCAAAGACTCCCACATGGAACCATGCCCACAATGGTTTACAAAGCACCCAACAGATGGGTGCTTCAGTATCTCTGCTTGTGGAACCCAGCCACCATATACCCACCCTCTTCCTTGAACCCTCTCTTCAAATCCCTCTGGGAATGCCTCTTCTACACTTGAGCAGCCATTTGGTGGTGCCAAAGCCACCAAAAATGGCAATCCACATAACTCAAATCCCATAAGCAGCTCCTGAAATTGGTCCTTCTGCAGTATAGTCTGACTCCCAAACGCACAGTACACGACAGAACCAGCCTGAAATTTGCTTAGCCACCTGTCCCACTTCTCCTCAAGCTGTGATGGTGGGGTTTCAGGCAAGAGATGTCCTGTAAACAGCACCGGTTTTGCATACTGCTGTGCAAGGTAATCACAGAAATGACCCTCAATCTCCTGGAAAGTCCTCACGGCAAAGGCATCGCATTCCTTAAGGATTGCAATTAATCTCTCATAAAATGAAATCCCTTTGGCCCCAGACGCCTCTCCTAGCAATTCTCTTACTCGTGCAGCCGCATCCGGCCTCAGTACGACTTTGGTAGAAGGATAACCAGGAGGGGTCTCCATAATTTCTTCCAAGGTCATGCTCTTGTCTATCTTCTTGGAAGGCACCAACCAAAGAGGCCCCTCGGCTACGCATACCACTAAGTACAAAATAGACTTGAAGCTTAATTCTCGGCCCAACGCAGGTACCCAGTATGCGAGATCGTAGAACACAACATCAGGTTTTATAGCATCTAAAATTGTTCTTACCTGGTCGCGCGTTTGGTCAAAGGCCGTGAAAAGATGCTTATGAAGATGAAATGGTGCGTCGGAGGCTGTTTCAGCACCGAGAGGGAGGCCATCCACGTGGGGAACTTCCAGGGGAAAGAAATGAATGAGGTTTGGGTTCTGGCTAAGTTGCTGTAGCCTAGGCTGCGCTCCCTTGGGGACTAGAATGGAGACCTTGTAGCCCCTCTCCGCAATCTTGTTGGACAGGTGAAGGTATGGTATGAAGTGGCCAAAGGCAAACCAAGGAATCATTGCTACATGCATCGTGCCCTGCTTCCTGCCTGTCTTTTTTTTTTTTTCTTTTTTTGGGGTTCTCTTTTTGGATTTTCTGAGGATGGGCTACAGGTTTGGAAAATTGCTATGATCGAGAAGTCAAACAACAGTGCAAGACCAGCACCACCATAAACTAAGGTTCTCTTTCACCCAGACACAAATCACAGCTGTCATAAGAGCATTTCCCACTTGTATTTTGTCATTTCTCTGAACAATGTGGGTCCAATTACGTGGACAGGTCGAAGGAGACAAGACGAGAAAAAGTAGGTTTGAGAGTCTTATAAAATGACACATTGTTAGGCTGTTAGGGTTAAGAATTTATCGCCATAATTTTGAAATTTACTTGGACTTTACTTAGAAATTTTGAAATGTACATTTTTGACCCAAATGACACTCTGCTGCTCCACCACCGCGCGTTGACGGGAAAAATTATATGTTCGACCATTTTTCCTTCCTATGCTAAAGCTGTGTTAGTGCACTCTCTGTCAACGGGGAGCTTTTTGTTACCAGACCGACGGAGGATTGTGTCCTGTTAAAGCAACATACTCTTTGTTATTTATTAATTTATGTTTAATCTTAGTAAAAGTTTCAACGAAAATTCAAATTTTAAGACTTTTTGTTTGACAACAATGAGTTACTTTGGGCTGCCAATTAGTTGTATATGATGTGTGGGCAATTTGGACAAAAGATCTATCTTGCAAACCTGAAATATTAATATAGATCATACTCAACGAGCTTCCCTTGCACTACTCCACGCAAATCGATGATACAAAAGTTCCCAACTCCAAATTGCTAGCCAATATATGTCTAGCCATGAACTTTATTACATTAATTAGCAAATACAATGAAAAACAAGTGCAGGTTATGATATTAGGCCTTCGAGGTCCTTTATAAAATTGTCAACATAGCGATCTTGCATGTCCTTGCCGGAAACGATGTTCCTCCACCCAGCATGATTGGCATGCACCTTGGTAGCAAATTCAGAGTCTTTGTCCATCACCAATTTGATGGCTGTGCTTATGTTCTTTCTTGAAACTAGACCATTTTCTTCCCTTTTTGCCTCCACGGCAACCCCAAGCTCTTCCACCATTAGCATTGTTGCTATAATTTGGTCCAACAGATGCGGTACAAGCACTATTTGGCAGTCGCTCAGCAAGGACTCCCACATGGAACCATACCCACAATGGCTTACAAAGCACCCAACAGATGGGTGCTTCAATATCTCTGCTTGTGGAACCCAGCCACCGTATACCCACCCTCTTCCTTGAACCCTCTTTTCAAATCCCTCTGGGAATGCCTCTTCTACGCTTGAGCAGCCATGTGGTGGTGCCAAAGCCACCAAAAATGGCAATCCACATAACTCAAATCCCATAAGCAGCTCCTGAAATTGGTCCTTCTGCAGTATAATCTGACTCCCAAACGCACAGTACACGACGGAACCAGCCTGAAATTTGCTTAGCCACCTGTCCCACTTCTCCTCAAGCTGTGATGGTGGGATTTCAGGCAAGACAGGTCCTGTTAACAGCACCGGCTTTGCGTACTGCTGTGCAAGGTAATCACAGAAATGACCCTCAATCTCTCTGACAGTCCTCATGGCAAGGGCATCGCCTTCCTCAATGGTTGCAATTAATCTCTCATAAAATGACATCCCATTGGCCCCAAACGCCTCTCCTGCCAATGCTCTTACTTGTGCAGCTGCATCCGGCCTTAGTACAACTTTGGTAGAAGGATAACCAGGAGGGGTCTCCATAATTTCTTCCAAGGTCATGCTCTTGTCTATCTTCCTGGAGGGCACCAACCAAAGAGGCCCCGTGGCTGCGCATACCACCGAGTACGAAATAGACTTGAAGCTTAATTCTCGGCCCAATGAAGGTACCCAGTATGCGAGATCGTAGAAGACAACATCAGGCTTTATGGCACCTAAAATTGTTCTAACTTGGTCACGCGTTCGGTCAAAGGCAGTGCAAAGATGTGAATGAAGATGAAATGGCACATCGGAGGCTGTTTCGGCACCAAGGGGGAGGCCGTCCACGTGGGGAACTTGCAGGGGAAAGAAATGAATGAGGTTTGGGTTCTGGCTAAGTTGCTGTAGCCTAGGCTGTGCTCCATTGGGGACTATAATGGAGACTTTGTGGCCCCTCTCCGCAATCTTGTTGGACAGGTGAAGGTATGGTGTGAAGTGGCCAAAGGCAAACCAAGGAAACATTGCTACATGCATTGTGCTTTGCTTCCTGCCTGTCCGTTTTTTTTTTTTTTTTGAGTTTTCTGAGCTGCACCGTTGGTCTGCAGGTTTGGAAAATTGTTTTGTTATGATCGTGAAGTGAGATCAGTGTGCAATTTGTTCAGTTATGCCAGAGCAAAGCACCAGCTCACCAGCACCACCACGAATTATGGGTCCTTTGAGTCAGGCACCCATGGCATCATGAACATTTCAAGCTTGTATGGACTGGGTGAAGTAGGCAAGACTTTAGCAAGAGTTAGGTTTGAGAGTGTTATTAAAAAAAGATGAGGTAGGTTTAAGAGTCGTAGTATAAAGAATAAGAGGTAGGTTTAAGAATTCTCCACTATAATATTTTACCCCAATTAAAAACTCTATTTTGAGAAATTAAAGTATACAACAACTCGCCAATCTAACAATAAAATTATTGTGCTCTTCGTCCCAATTCTTGAGTTTACGCCCAAAAAAAAAAAAAAAAAAAAAAAAAAAAAAAAACCTATACAATGACTTTGGCAGGTGAAAGAACGTGCGCATCACCGTCTCACCAAATGGCCATGGATGATCCGGCATTACCTGAAATTCCAAACAACCAAGCCCCACCCACCCCCACGAGCATCCCCTGTCACTCCCCCGAAGCACGCCAACATGGGAGAACCTTTCCACATCCATCGACATTTATTTTCAAGAAATAATCCCTTGGTGGGTAACCCAAGATATCAAGTTAGCATGCCTCCCAGCATTAGAGAGGAATGCGGTAAGTGGACAATAAAATTTTGAAATTCTGAAAACCGTGGAAGTCTAGTCAAATTACGTTTTATTGTTTTATTCGATGTGTAAAGTGTGTATGACAAAACGTGAGTTCGAGAAATGAGAACTGAGTCGATTCTTAAGCTTATAAATATAGGAAAAAAAATTTCTCGACTCAGTGGAATGAAATATTTATAAGCTTAAGAATCGACTCAGTTCTCATTTTAACTATTGATCAAGCCCGGCCGGAGAATAGACGAAGAAGAAGAGATGGTCCAAACAACTCCACTTCATCCCGCCAAAAAATTGAATGCTAGAGCCACTGTTGTAAGATTGTATTTCATTCGAGAACCAAAGGAGGAGTTGTCTCGGATTAATTATCGCTAGTCATAACCCCCCCCCCCCCCCCAAAAAAAAAAAAAAAAAGTTACTAAAACTAATTAAGCTCTAATAACTATAACACTCGTAAAGTGAATCGCTAGTTTTAACTTTTAATTGGAATTTTCGTTCAATATTTAACCAAAAAAAAAATTCAAAAATAACTGTTATTTATATTCTCATTTATATTATTAAAAATTAAACAAAAAAATATTCTCAATAATTCTTTTTTCCAACAAGTTTTTTTTTTCGCTCGCTATTAATTTGTAACCTTTTTACATTAATTTAGTAGTTGATGATTATAATAACACTACTTTTTTATTATTGTTAAAATTTATATTCAATATTATTTCACTTTATAAATTATTAAATCATAATTAATAAAAATTTGTTCCTTTTCTTATCTTTGAATGGCAATAAATACTATTTACAAAAATCTATAATTTACTATTAAATTAACTAAAAAATAAGACTAAAAATTGAGCTTTTTTTTTTTTTTCTCTTTACATACTCATTTTAGTAGTAAGATATATTGTACCAGAAAAAAAATAATTGCTATAATCTATTATACAAAGATAATCTATTTAGGAGAATAAAAATTATTTTTAAAAATGATATTTAATTAATTTATTTTTGTTACACTGTTATGCTATTTTATTGATTAATTTTTCAACTAATGTCTTTACAGTTGTTTGCCAAAAGCAAAGTTTTTCTATTTTGTTTAAAGATATTTAATCTCCATTTAGTGATAAGATTTTTATTTTTTATTTTTTATTTTTTTATTTGGTTGAGCAAGCCTTTTTAAGCAGTATTGTTCATATGCAAAAAAAAAAAAAAAAAAAGAAAAAGAAAAGAAGAGGTACCATTGATCGATAAAAATGATTTCAAATGATCGTGTGGTGATGGTAGAATGATTTATTCCGAGCATCAATAATCAGAATATAATTGTCACCACCGGAAATGGACAAAAGGAATAATGGAGTAAGACAAATAGATGACTGACCCGACAAAGCAACTAAGAACAGCACAAGGAGGTGTGACGCTGACTTATTGAATCAAACCAGAAGATGTTTGAAAATAATAGAGAGAGACGAATAGATGTAATATGGATCAGATTAGAGAGAGAGAGAGAGAGAGAGAAAGTTCTTTTCTTTTCAACGTTTGAAAATGTCAAATTTTAAGGTCTTTTATTGTTGCCTTGTTCTAAATACTTTTGTTTTACAGAGAAGAAGAAGGAAAAAAAAGAAGAAGAAGAAAATGGAAAGAATTGCTGCACTTTGGTTATATATCTACTCTAGCATGAAAAAAAAAAAAAAACACAGATATTGCAGACGAAAAAAAAAAAAAAAAAAAAAAGGAAAAAGGTTCAAGAATCTCAATAAACTCCAATTTTCTTTTTCTTTCTAAGTGTATCTTAAATAAATCATCTTATTATCAAAGCATGGACACAAACATTATAGTACTAACAAGAAAAGAAGGATATTGTAAAACCTTAATCTTAAAAAAATTTTAAAGTATGAATATTAAAATCGAATCATAGGATCATAACATATTAGTTTTTTTTATATATGTATATATTTATTTATTACGTAATGCTTCATTTGCAAACAAATCATAGAAATTAATCACATAAATAAACATTTTATTACGAAGATAATGTCATTTTAAATATAATTATCGACACACTCCTAATATATATAGATGCAGCACTAGAAAAATAAATTATTTTTAAAATTAATTTATTTGTAGATATATTGTTTCTCCCTTTTTTTTTTTTTATATATCTGAATAACACACGTAAACACAAGTTTGTTTGTGTGTGTTTTTTTTTTTTTTCCTGATAATCCAAAATTTATCAAACTTGTAATTTTATCAAAATTTATCAAACTTGACACAAACCCAAAAAAGAAAAAAAAAAAAAAGTGGTGGGGTGGGGGGGGGGGTGGGGAATGCAAAGGGAAAGCGCGAATGTTGTAAGCGTAAAAGTCTGTGCATATATATAAAATATAAAAATAAGTAATAATATAACAAAAAAAGTTATATAAACATAGAAATTGTATGTAAATTATATTATTAAAAATTAATTATTATTTATAATTAATATACTTTTTTTAAAAATAATGAATTAATGATAACTAAAATTAAACTATATAAATTTATATTTAATTTTGATGCCTATGTAACATAATTATAAATATAATTAGTGAGTAAGAGGGTATCACGCGCATGTTAAATGGCGCTGAAGAACTGAGAAAAAAAAAAAAAGTCAAATAAATTTTTTTATAATATATATATATATATATATATATATATATGTTTAAGGGTAACACACCGAAAAGCCCAAAAAGTGTCCCTCTTGCTTGAAAAAAAAAAAATTCCTCTTCCGCTCTCTCTCTCTCTCTCTCTCTCTCTCTCTCTTAATTTGGTACAATATTTATTTTTCTTTGGAGATCTTCTGAATGAAATCATCATCATCTTCATCGTCAATCAGGTTAACTGTCTCTGCTTTATTTTTTCTTATTCGCTTTTTCTTTTGTTTAGTCCTTACTTTTAGCGGATTATAAAACTTTTTTTTTTTTTTTTAAATTCAGGTGTTATATTGTAACTATCTCGTTGGAGGCTCTGGATTATTATTTTTTCATGTCTGTAAGGTACCATTATCCTCTCTTTCTCTCTTTCCTTGTGGCCAAACTGGAATTTTCAAGTATTTTTTAACAATATATATATGCATTTTTTTGTTTTTTTTTTTCATTTTCCTCCAATTAGTGGATTTTTGGTGTCACAATTGAGATTTTTTTTTCCGTAATGGGTGTTTTGGGTTCTCATGCTTGGTATCATTTTATGGGGTTTTATTTTTTGAAGGGGTTTCTGATAATTTTTTTTTTTCAAATTCGTCTGTAAATGGTGCTGGCTTATCATGTTAAAGGTTCAATCTTTTTCTTAGAATTTTTTGTTTACTTCATTTTAAAAAAAAAAATTTCGTAAAAGGACTTAATTGATAATTTTGGAATGCATGTTTGGGATCTTTTTACATGTTTAAAAGTCAGCAATTTTTGTTGGGTGGAAGATTGAAACTTGATTTGTAACGGATGGTTTTTAGGTTGACCATTGTTGTGGTAGGTTATTTTTGGTTCATGTATCATCACAATGGGTAATGTCTAATTGCTGCTGGTGGTGTTAGATGTTATGGAAGTGGGAGATGAAGCGTGTATAAGCAAAATCCATTACCTGACCTGCCAAAGCATCTTTTTGATGACACATTTGTAATGTTTTTGTGTATTTAAAAGTAATAACCGTATGAATGCTTGTTATTTACTGCTTTATTAGATAGTCTCTAGCATATGGGTTTAGCTTGAGAAAGAGTAATTGAGTTGTAATGGCAGTCAAGATTCTAAAATCGTTTGGAATCCTCTTTTATGTTCTTTTATATTAATTAGTATTGGAGACAGGATTATGTGAAGAATTAAAAGATTACCTTTTTGAAGGTTATGATGTGTTGCAAAATGGGAGTGTAAATGTGTTACATGGGATGCTATTTGATTCTCTCAGTAAATAAAGGAGTTTGGTATTTATATTTATTTCAGCTGCTGTAGATGTAAAATTTATTGGTGAATGAAGACACTTAACTGTGATAGCATCATAATGTGTAGAATACTAGTTAAATATTTGTTTTATTTAGAATATTGGATAATTGTATAATCCAACTTATGGCTGAATATGTGACCCAACAGATCTTGCTTTAAAGTTAGTATCTATTGCTGGTTGACAAGTTGAATATAAATGGAATGCTGGACATATTTCTTCCTCCTTTTCTTTTTCTATTCACTTCCCCATTCCCTGCTGGCTTTGCTTTCAGGCTTTGGTGAACATAGTTTTTCTCTTTTCATAACACTGGCTTATAATTGTTGCATCGTTGTTTTTACTTGCTATACAAGACAAAGGCCGTTGGTTACTTCATATCTGTTTGAATTACATCATGATATTGAACAACTAGGAGAGGTTGAATAAAGTACCATATTCATGCGAAATAGTGACAATACAATCTCCACAACATTTAGGTGGATATTTTATGGCCCAATGGTCTAGATAGAGGAGTAAACTCCAGACACATGTGAATTTGAAGATCTTTTGAAGAGGAGAAAATCAAGGTTTGGGAACTTCTATAGGTGCTGTTTTGGTATGTTGAATGGTATAAATGACCTGTTACCCTTCAAAGGTCTTTGTCCTATATGGGAACCATTGGCGTAAAATCACTTTACAGTTTTAAGCTTTGCATAGAGGTTGTTGGGAATAAAAATAAGGTCAAATCTTGATTGAATTGCTTGAAATTTGACAGAATATTTTCTGGTTGATGGATTGAATTTGCTAGCACATTAATTATTGTCCCTTGGCTTCATGGGAGCTGGTTTTGCAATGAAGAACAAACTCTTAAAATGAGTTAGGATTCAATCTGTTGATCTCTTTTAATTGAAAGTCAAATGTACAAGGAATTGTGATTCAAATGGAAAACTTAGAGCTTTTGACATGTAAACTGTCAGCAATAACATACATTCTATAAACCAATGTTAGGTTGAAGATCATACCTTGTAAAACTTTAAATGTTTGGGCCTTTTTGACATGGAAGTGTAATGCAGACCCAATGGTATGCAATTCATACTTCCAGAGGCTTCACTAGATTATATTGTTTTTAAACCTGGATTCCTGTCCTTTGGAGGAGGTATTTTATAAGCTGAAGTGCAGTCCTTTATTTTTATTTGATCTTTGGTGGGAAGAAAATTCCTTGTTAATGCTTGCTTCTTCAACTCCATTTACACCCCCCTATTCCACAAATTAGTTGTGTATCAGGACCTCTGTGTGTAAATCTCTGATGCCCTGCCTGCTCATGTGGTATTTGTGATCAATGAATTTTTCATTTTGCCTTTTTTTTATTGGTGCACTGTCACAGTCTTACCTCAGTTTGCAGTTCTTATATTGCTGAATATTTATGTTTAGCAGGGATGACTTGAGCAATGGGACAAAGAAACTTGTTATGTACTAGCCAGATGATGGATTTGGAACTGGATCAACATGGGCAGGGTTATTTACAACCTGAGCCCTGCATTTTTATGGGGGGCTTAACCAATTTCCCACAACCTGATATCCAGACAACAGTAACAACTTTGGGGAATGTAACCAGTCATGATACTCACCATCAACCAGCACATTATGATGGTGCTATTTTCTATGGAATGCCACAATACCATGGTGTTCAGCATCATCCTCATCATCATGCGCCAAGCATTGATTTAGGTATTGCTAGTATATCCAACTTTTGTGTACCTTGCTTGGCCCCATCTTCTGGCATTCCTTTGAGTCACCAGTCCTGTGATCAGTTACCATCTTCTGGCAATTATGGAGTTGTTGGAGTCTCTGCTGATGAATATAGAACAAATGGAAACTTAATGGAGAATGCCAGAGGCACATACAAGAGAAAGAATTTCCAGCATTACAATGCCTTTTCAAATGCCAACTCTTCAGTTGCTCCTTTGAATACAGGGCATTCTGATGGGGTTGCTCTAGTGGATTCTGCAACTTTCCCTTTGCAACAGTACAGGGGGGATGGTTTGCCATCAATCAGGGAAATTGGACCTCATAGGAGTGTGAGAAACAGATTAGGAACTATTGGCCTTGATCCTCTTCCAGCACATAGTCAAAACCATTTTATTCAAGGCTGCTATATGGGCCAGCCCTTTCAGCAAACTGGCTCTCTTTGGGTGGATCAACAGTTTAGCAATGGCTCTTCTGATTCAGGTCCCTCAGTGTGGACTCAGAGCCCTGGCAATCCTTATATACATGGTAATTTGCTTGTCCTTTAGATTTTTACTTTTTCTTTTTCTCCCTCTTTTCGTGCTTTTAAAATTTGTATTGTCCCAGGATTTATATTGTCCTAAATATACCTTTTACATCGTATTAGAACGAGTTATATGAACTTTCTGCCTTCTTTGATTCTGTTGTAGGAAATAATGCTAATAGAGTTTCTATGGAGATGGGGAACTTGGGTTCACAGCTGTATCATGAACTGGGTAGTAACAGGAGTAACCCAAATTTTTTGCACCCTACTACCATCAACCTTTCTCACCGTGGTTACCATCATTTGACCCCACCACCAGTTCAAGGAATGAGAGGCCATAACAATAACATTCTTCCTCAGGTGTCGGCATCTTCATTTAGAGTTCCTACAAGCTATGCTGTGCAGTCACACAGCATTATGAATTCTTCTCAGGATGGCCGAGATTCAGAGTTTAGTCATCCGGTATCTATTCAACCAACTGGCCTTAGGGTACACAGGTCTCGTCATGAGGGAGCCCCAACAGAAACCACTCTCAGACATCACAACTTTCCCTCAATGAGAGTTATGCCAGCTGATGTAAGACTTGATTTCTGCAATTTTCTTTTCATTTTCTTTTATTTTTATTTTTATTATGCATTATAAGTGTTTTTTCTAAGGATGCCCATCTTGGGCAAACATAATGCTAATATAAGTGTACCTTCTTCTTTCTATGAAGTTGCTAATATCTTTCAATTTACTCATGAAGGGCGTTGCAGTTCTAGACTTCCCTAGATATTATGTAGAAAATTATGTTGACCATCACAGAGACATGCGCTTGGATATAGAGGACATGTCTTATGAGGTAAGTCAGATACTTGCATTACTGTAATCTTTAGTATTATATGTGTACTATTGTAGACAAATGCAATTACATGTGCTCATGGGATCCTTAGTGTAACATCAAAGTGTAGTTGGTCTGGGCACCTGATATCAACCAATGGGATAGCCTTTTGTGTATGCTGTAATTTGTGAGTTTCAAATGCAGGAGCTTCTTGCGCTAGGGGAGCGAATTGGCAATGTTAGTACTGGATTGTCAGAGGAAGCCATCAGCAGTCAGCTAAAGACAAGAACTTGTTTATCGTATCCAACATTAATCAATCTTGAAGAGCCAGCTTCCTTGGATCAAGAACCTGATTCTTGCATTATATGCCAGGTACTACAGAATTTAACTATTTCATTTTGGGAATTTTCATTTTTAGCAGCCTGAGCGCTGCTACTGGTCCCCAAATTAAGAAGCCTAATTTCCAGTCATGGCCACTATATGGCATTGCTTATGATCTCTTGGCACTTTTCAGGATGACTACAAGTCTCAAGAGAAGATTGGAACCCTTGATTGCGGACATGAGTACCATGTAGAATGCTTAAAGAAGTGGCTGCACCTGAAAAATGTCTGCCCCGTCTGCAAATCCGAAGCAGTCTCTGCAGAAAAGGAATGATATATATATATACAAGTGGCGTTGATCTTACCTGGAGGATTAAACTGGATAAATAAATCAGTAAGTGGTGAGAGAGATGGATGGTCAATCATTCATAGAACTGCCCAGATGTTTGTTGTGCTAAGTTCTTTATCATGCATTGTTGGATGTTTTGGGTATGTACTATGTACATTTATTTGCTGACATATGCCCAACCTGTCCAAAATCATTTGTTTGCTGGCTCTGTATTTATCAAAACATGTACAGGCTTACTGAGCATGCATATGCACAATTGTATCATGAACTTTTTGTTAAATATGCCATTAACATGTTCACTTTCTGTAATCCTACGCTTGGGTTTCAAAGGCTGGTCCCTGGTGGCAATGCTCAACTTGGAACCCAATGTCATTTGGCTCTAAACAAGTCAGTGCTGATAATCTAACATGTTTGCTGTCTCTTCTCTATCGTTATAAGTTGTGACTAGTTCTTTTTTTTGAAGAAAAATAATAAACAAATGGTAGTCATTTTAGATAAAGAGTTTGGATTCTGCAAACAGTCATGTTCTCTATGTTTTTAAAGTTCAGTCTTTGCGAACTGACAAAAAAAAGGTACGGAGAATAATTCAAATGTTGCCGATAAGAATTTTCTTTTACTTGCCACGAACTTTCTATTTTCAAGAAACACAATTTTTTTTTTCTTAATAGAATTTAATCTGAAATTTAGTTTGTGATTTCACAATTTTGATCTTTTTGATTCGAAGTATTTGGAACACCCAGGATTAAACTTTTTGAACCCTAATTTTGCTGATAGGCTTTGAGGTTGTCACTTCATTTTTAACACTCTTAGAGCCACCATTGTCAGATGTAGCAGGAGCCGAAGCCTCTTTTGCATGCTTTTAGCTTCATCTCCAGGATATAATCTAAACCCAGAGAAATGCCTGGAGGCTATCACTTTGTTTCCCGAACCCTCCCCGTCCCACCTGTTCATCTCAACATTCTCTTCTCCATGCTGAAACACTCTGCTTCACGTGGTAAATGAAATGATTGAATGAATGCTGTGGTCGTAATACTTACACTATGACTAGTGGTATTATTGAAAGTTTCACAATGGACATAAGACAAGAAGCTGTTAATTAACTCGCAAGTAACAGATGATTCAATCAGATACACAACTGAAAGCTACATCGGCCAAGAAATAAAACAATACAAAGGTGCCGAAAGCCTCAAGTAACCTTCCAGGAGCAAATGTCAAGTGGGGAAAAAGTCTCTTTCTTTTGAATCCAAAAATTGTTCCCATGGAAGCTTTAGCATCCCAACGCATGATTATAACGGTAGAAAGGTTGAGCTGAGGGTAGATATGAAAAGTTAACTCTCGAGTTCATATTTGCAGATAACAAAGGTATTTTTCTGCCTAAGTAATCACTCCTTAATTTAAACAGAGCAACAACCCACTTTCTTAACCGCAGAAACATCATCCTTGACATCAATGGTCTGTCCTTTAGGCAAGGCTGCTGGATCATCTCCTACTTCAAGTGCTTTGCGGCTGATGACATGATATATTTCCTTTAGTACTTCAGTGAAAGCATTCTCAACGTTCAGAGCCTCAAGGGCAGATGTTTCTATAAAGAATGTGTGCTCCCTCTCAGCAAATGCCTTGGCATCTTCGGTTGAGATAGCACGCAAGTGTCGCAGATCTGCCTTGTTACCCACAAGCATAATCACAATATTAGCATCTGTGTGATCCCGTAGCTCCCTCAACCATCTCTCCACATTCTCAAAAGTAACATGTCTAGTGACGTCATAGACAAGCAATGCACCAACAGCTCCTCGGTAATATGCGCTTGTGATTGCACGGTATCTTTGGCAGAAAAAAAAAAAAAAAAACAAAGAAGCAATCATTTCTGAGGTTCATAAGTCATGCCTTCACAACCAACATGATCACTATTTAACATAATTAAAAAACTTACTGCATTATTGTTCATTATGCTTCCATCTCACAGAAAAACAGATGATTAACATTGACAACAAAAGAAAAACTTTGCATGTTCTAGCCTATGATTAAATGACATCATGAGGCACAGATGAGCCCTTCCACTTATCTTTCTCCTTATAGGGGGAAACTATGTAAATATGTGTTCATATAGGATAAATTTCAAAATGTCTTCAATTAAGTTTGATGATTTTTGAGGCAATGAGGCTTTCATTGTCTACTTGCCCCATGTTCAATTAATTAGGGGGTTTTCAAGGCAAGGCCCTGCATTGCATTTACGAACTCCAGTGATACCAGGGACACAATATCCCAAGCAATATCATCACAACTAATTTTTATGCACAGAATTATTGTCAATTAATAAGCAATTGGAGTCCAATAACTTCTTGCCTCAAATGGCAGATACTGAAGCTATAATCCATTAATCTTGACTCTATACACCAGGCAAATAAAACAAACCTGAGGCACATCAGTTGCATCTTCTGACCTGACTACTTAAGGCAAGTGTTGGCACAACTGATAATCTTAGCCCAAAGATGGAAGAAAAAATAAAGAGACTTAAATATGGTAAGTTTACACTTAAGTCTCACAGAATCAATACAAAGCAACCTTCATAAAATTTCTAGTACCATCTCCCTCTCATATAGGAGAACTTCATCTCCCTTTTCAAAAGGAAGAAGCAGATTATTGGTTAAGGAAAATTAAAAGAAGGCCAACATAGTGCATCCAACTACCATATAATTAAAAAGAAGGCTTTTGATCAGAAAGATTCATATAAAAGACTGGTTGCCAGAAATATTTGACAATACCCACATGTATTTCAAACCAAAAGAATACTGCCATCAGGTCAAAGCACACAAGCATCTCCACTACTCAAATTTGTTATAAACAAGAGCAAATTGTTATCATCTATTGCAGGGGGGAAAAAAAAAAGAAAAAGAAAAAGAAAGCCCGGAATAACTGTTTTGCCAAAATGTCCCAGCATGAATAGGATATGGGCAAAATAGGTCAAACTGTTTCATTAAAATTTTTCCCTGAATCAAGTGCAGGTGAACCATAAGCTTCCCCTGGATAGCTAGATCATCAAAAGAGCAACTTGCCCGTCATCTACTTGCAATCATGATGGCATCCATTGCCGTCATACAAGCTTCCGTTGCTTGTAGGCTCTCAACATGTATTTGAAATTAGGAATCCCAACAAACAAGTCCAAAATATAACAAACGACACCTCGATTCGTGCTATATTCAAATTAATTGACTGATCTCGACTCCTCAAATTAAGAGAACCCAAACCCTAATTCACAACCACCCTCCAATTCATCCGATTCGGAAACTGAATCATCTTCAAATCCCTCCCACAGCATAAACACACGCGCACAGAGAGAGAGGGGGTATAGAGAGAGAGAGAGAGAGAAGAGGGGGAGACCTTTCTTGGCCAGCGGTGTCCCAAATCTGGGCCTTAACGACTTTATCATCAACGCGGATGCTTCGGGTGGCGAATTCAACGCCGATGGTGGACTTGGATTCCAGGCTGAACTCGTTCCGGGTGAATCTTGACAGCAGATTTGATTTCCCCACTCCCGAGTCCCCTATCAACACTACCTTGAATAGGTAGTCGTAATCTTCCTCCGCCCTGTACGCCGCCGCCATTTCAACTCTTAACTCTCAACTCTCATCCATCAAAAAACCCAAAACAAAAATTACACATACACATGCATACATACACACATATATGTGTGCATATATGTTTTATAATGATTGTGGTATGCACCGCACTTTCGGATCACAACCTCGTCCTCCCCCTCCCCATCGTTTTTCACTCTTTCAAGCGCTGCCTTCTCTTGTACTCTTACTTACACTGTTAGTGTAAGTGTGATGATAAAAAGGGAAAAAGCAAAAGGAGTCATAATTAAATGTCGAATTCCCCCTCGTAAAATACTTTCGGTGAGGAAATTCGATCATTCTTTACTGCCCCCCCCCCCCCTCCAACCAGTGATTTAATTTTTTTTATTAATTTTAATTTAAAATTTTTATATTTATAATTACTCTATACAAAATAAAAGTATTTAAATGTAATAATAATAATAATAATAATAATAATTTAAAAAAAGAACCAAAAGAAAGACAAGAGGAGGAGTGATGACATTATAATAATAAAGAATGATTGGATTGTTTTGATTTTTTTTATTGATAAAAAAATGCATCACTTATCATATCTGCAAATTATAAATTATTATTATTATTATTTTAAAAAATAATTTTTAATTAAATATCATTAAATTAGGATAATTTTTATATTTAATTTTGATATTAATAAAATTATTATTATTATTATTATTATTATTTAATTGTGGTTCACCTTGAAACATGCACTTGGGGACAACAAATAGAATATGAGCAACGGTATATTTTGTGACTTAGTTTCTTTGATTATATCGTACAAAATACTAAAAAAAAAAAAAAAGTGGCAAGTAATAAAAATAAAAATTATATGACGACAGATGAAATCACTTGTCCATTAAAAGACGAGTTATTTAATTGTAATAAATTTAAATTTAAGTAATAAATAAAAATAAAAAAAGACGTAATAAAATCTGTAAGTAGTACTTGCCGTCAGCCATAGTTGGCTCCATTCTCTAGTTCAGGGATTGTTTGGCGTTGCCCCCAGTTGATTCAACAGGTAATGTTTAGTAATTATCAATTACTTTAAATAAGATTGATAAAAGTATTGTATTTTGCGAAACTAATTTTGTAGCTCACGTCAAATTAGGGGAGGATAATGTAGCTACTTCAATTATGTAGGGCATTGCTCTAGCAAAGCCTTTGCTTTTAGTTTTTCGTCCTTTTTAATTTATTTCTTTCTAAATTTCAAATCTCAAACACTAGTTTTCTTTTAGGGTGGTCATTAATCATTAACTTTTAAATATTAATTACAAAATTTTTTTAAATGAAAAAAAAGAGAGACAGAAACAGAGAGAGAGAGAGAGAGAGAGAAATTGGAGCTGATCAAAGTTTTTTTATGGAAAAAAAAAAAAGGCAGGGGTGGGTGGGTGGGGGGGGGGGGAATAAAAAAGAAATACATCAACTACGATCAAAGTTTCTTCGTTGAAGATATGGGTGGAGTCCAATAGAGTTCTGTCTATGCTGTCGCAAGAATGCAAGCAGATCCATGTTATTTTCCTTCTCTAAACAATTGTAGACCTCCACCACATAATTGGACTCCCGCCCATACATATGCGAAGCACATGCGGCTTTGTAGGTTAAAAGCTCCAAATCACCTGATGCAAATAACAGTGTACATTACCGAGTCTATCAAGAAAAAGCGGCATTGCATACTTAAAAAAGTTTAAATTTCTCAAAATGCACGCTTAGAATGGCAAGTCTGACCCACACACCACCAAAAAAAAAAAAAAAAAAAAAAAAAAAAAAAATCAACCAGAAGGTGAAGTCAAGTCATATTTATGTGACATAAAACATCAGACCATATTCAATATATCAATTGCATAGCTGCAATCAATACCTATGGGTTGGGAGGTTCAAGTTACCGAGCTCAATTCCAATGGAAAGCATCTGAGTGGGGGTGGGTTCAGATTACATACATACATATATATATATATATATCACAGTTGCATGATTCAGGTTCCCATTTTGCATCAAGAAGAGGATCGTTGTCGGTGATTCTGGCATGTTGAAAGTTCCAACATTGATTTACAAAAGCGAGACACCATATACCCTGGAAGGAAGTTACATACCTGCAGCAATTTCTGATGCAAGGATGCTCCTGCTGAAGTGGCGTGTCAGCCACCATTTGCAGCGAAAAGCCCAAGTCCTTCTCAATTTTCCATGGGTTAATGATTTGGGGATGCTGTTGTAATGGACAGATGAGTACCGCGGTCGTTGCCTACCTTCATTTGCATGTAGACATACTGAAAGCCGATCCTCTTCATATTGGTGTACTTTAAGAAAGCATAAAGCAAACTCTCTCCAGACATTGTATTCGGCGAATACTGCATCCAAATGCAAAGCTGCCATTTCCAATAGAGATTCGGGCCTGTAATTCCCTGCAGCATGTCTCAACAGAACAGAAGCAAATATGCTGATATGATACTTGCAAAAACCAGTCATCACAGACACGAACTACTTGCACAGGCATGAACATAAAGACAGCTGCCAGGAAACATTAAACACATGAGGTTTCTCAAAGCAGCACAAGGACTCCCTTAATAAATCCATCTGAAAATTACTCCCAAAGTCCTAGAAAATTGGATACCCAGATGCAATATCTTCTAAAAGGAATGCACGAAAACTAAAAAGTACTGCCATAAAAAAAATAACATAACATATTAGTGTCCACACATCCACTGGTTTAACAAAAAAATTTGGGCAGGGAGACCACAAAATTTATCCTTAGCTGAAAATGCCAACTCAATTACAGACAAAGTTAGGAACTCCATCTCAAACAGCAAAAAGCATTCTAGAAAATACTGGAACAGTAGTTTCATTAGTAATTGTATATTAAGAGAATTCAGGTGAATAAAAGGTCTGCTGCAGCTTAATTAGCAGTTCCATGTGTAGGAAAACAGACACATCCTTGCATCACAACTCAGAAAGGGGCAAGGTCACTGAAGCAGAGAGTCTCAAAGTCCATCTTATGACACACAAGGAAGATACACAATTGGAGAGCTATCGTGAAAATAACTGAAGGGAAGTAAAAAAGAAAAAAAATTTGATGTGACACAGTTCATCAATTTCAGCAAAACATACCATCTTGTTGCAGGCTGATAAGCTTTGCCAATGACTCCCTACATGTAGGATCAATCTTTAAGATGTCCTCAAAACAGGTCGAGAGTGCAGTACTATTGTTAGGGTCGAATTGCTCCAAAATTTTAGCCCTCAATCTGCAAAAAATACACTCGTTAATGTCTTTGTCAAAGAAAAAAGAATTGAAAAACTCATAGATCAAGAAAATACAATGGACTGAAAGACAATGTAACAACAGAAAAAATGTTAAGCAGGCATTGAAATAAAAATAACAGAACAAACATCAATTACCATTTTCTTGCAGAATTAGTAACTAATCTCATCTGAAATAACAGACCAAAACTTTCCCAAATGACCAAGAAGATACTTTTACAGCAACCTAAAAACTTCATGTTGAAAGAGCAAATTTAGCATATCCTGGAATTTAAAACACTTATGAAAACCATAGCAAAAGAGTCCCTTTTAGCTTAATGCAAGATCCATTGGTGACACATTTCCCCCCACAAACTAACACTTTTGAGTTTGGTGTATGGTTGACTATGACTCTCACAAAAGCATTAGCATGGTGAAGTACAAACATAACTGGACCAAAAGGCCATGTAACATAAAGGAATGGTAACAAAGACTACAAAGCTAGGGCATACTAAACAATAGAAGAAGCAGAATTCTCATTCCCATTCCACTTCCAAAAGAAACAAACAGGGCCCGAGAAGCATATTCTTATACTCCATTTCCACCCACAACCATTCCAGAGCAAAATACATATGATAACAAACAAAAGAAGTTAGTACCTTCTAGGAAGTACTGCACCAGAATTGGCAGAAAACTCCTCAAGTTCATTTAGGGCCTCTTTATCTCGGCACCCAATTAACAACAACTGGCATCCAATAAATCAATTTGTTTAAAGCCGAATTAAGAAAATTACAAAAATCAGTAGGAGAGAAAAAAAAAAACTAGTCAGTTAGACACATTCAAATTTTATCAGTTTTGGCAATCTAATTAGCCACTTGATTTGCTTTAAGTTGAATGTATTTCACTTGACAGCCTTGACAACAATCTAAAATTTACTCACACTCTTCTATAATTATAGATATGTCAACGAGGCTTTTCTTGGTTTGACGTAAAGACGTTAGTAACTTGAAGTGCATTAGTTTTTATCATAGAAACCGGTCCATTGAGAGAGTTGGCTCTCACAGCATCTTTTAATGTTAGAACTTTTGCCACTGGTGCTGAAGAGGACTTTTGGATTGAGAAGCAACCCCAGACCATATTACCTTCTTCATTTCAACAAACTATTCGTAAATTGGCTTCTTTATTAGCTTAATAATAAGCATTCATCACAATTGATCTTCACTCTTTCAATAGGCAGTTTTCCAAGGTTGGCATCATGGTATTCATAGTGTTTGTCATACATAAGATTAGTTGTAATGAAAAGCAAACCTGTAAAACTCCCTCTTTTTATGCATTAGTCGCTCTTTGCACTATTATTTTTTGGATCAATTAGAACTTGTTAAACAGAAATCATTTCTTGCTTTCTATAAGCATAACAAATTTGTCCCATTATCTGCAAAATTCCTTCATTCTACTCGAAAGTGTATTGGATAAAGATCTTACTCCATTATTCCTTCACAGTTTAACTTTGTAGCCCATATTACTGGCAAACCTAGTGGCCTTTGTGTGGTTACATAAGAACAAATATTCTATATATTCCACTTTTTTTTCTTTCTTTTTTATTGTAAATGCAACATAAAAATGACCCAACACAGCCTTTTTTAGGTAGATTTTCATGGTTGCTAGAGAGTTGTTGATGGTTTTCCAAATGAAGACTCTTACCTTTGGTTGTACTTGTAATTTCCACAATTTCCTTTTGCAATCTTGTGAGAAAAGGCTTGCTTGAAGCAAATGCACTATTCTATTATGAAACATTGTCTAAATTGTTACAATAGGAGACATCCTACTTTGACAATACATTCTTATTTTATTATTTTATTAATTTTACCAAACTGCCACACTAGGTTATCTTTTTATGACATGCCTCTAATTGAAATTTATCCAATGGTGATGACCATCATAAATACAATATTTTTACCATGCAAAAATAGTTCTATGTATTTGCATGTTGTACACTCTTCCGAATAAATTGTATAAACAAAATCTTTCCATACAAAGAGACTTCATTATGACAGCTATACAATTAATATTCATATAAAATATTAATACCTGTGTCAAGGGAAGCAAAGCTTCCAACCTTGGAGGGTTTGAGTGGACAGCTGAGTGTAAATACTTAACTGCATTCTTATATTCGTCGTCCTGGATTGCCTGATCCAATTCCCAATTCCCAATTTTTATAGGCAAAATCCATGAGTCCAATTTTTCTGTGGCAAAAGAAATAAGAGTTTTAAGTATGCATGCACATGCTCATAGCTTTGTATGGCATTTGACAGGTTTTCTAGATCAGGAAAAGTGAACTTGTCATTTCTCTTGCTTAGTTTTGGATTTTTCTTTCTGCGGTTTTTCATTATTTGTCATGTCTTTCATGGTTGACATAACATCTGTGCTCACAATTACAACAGCAAATGCCCACACTTGACAGAAGCAAAATTATGTGTTTCTTTAAATAAAATAAAAGGTAAAAAAATTTGGAGACAGAATCTAGAACTCACTAAATGCAGACAAATTGACAAAATTGGCTCCGTAGCCAGCATTATTGTCAACAGAGGGCTCATTTTCAGAAGAGTTATTGTAAAAGCCTTGTGTATGGAAGTCTTGTTGGAGATTCTCTTCCTTAATGCCAACATCCACTGGCAACCCTTCTCTGTGCAAGTCATAATCAACCTCCACAGTATCTTTCTTGTCATTCATCACAGAGGTTTCAGAATTATATTGAAAGGAAGTATAAGACTCATCACTCAAGACTCCATGATGCCTTTTTGAAGGCCCAACTTCATAGCTGAATCTTGGCATGTGTGATTGTGAATGTGTATCTGATGTTTCCGAATGTGCAGGGGAGTGTATTTGGTCGGTATCCTTCCACCACAAGTCTTCTGGGATGCTAGAATACCAGAGCTGGCAGAATATTAAGCCAATGATGATATTGAAGACTGGATGACTCTCAAATTCATCTTCTTGCATCAAGCTAAGAGAAACACAATGAAAATTATCACTTGGATTGAGACAATCACTGCCTTCTTAAAACAGGATGTTGATATTGAAAGTAAGACCTATGATACAACTACAAAACAATTGCCCTCAACAAAACAACGCAAGTGACAATCTTTCCTCAATTCATGCATCAATTTGGTCAGCTGACATAAATAAACAGGTCTGAAAAGGGAATTCATCATTTATACATGGTACTCTAATGTGGATATTCATGATGAACAAGCAAATCATAAAGCATAATCTTCAAAATCACATGGCCAATATGTAACACAAAGTCAGATAATTTTAGGCATAGACTGTAGAGGAACACCAGATCAGGTGAGCTAATTAAGCATTTCCCTAAATGTTTGCTGAGGCCTCTCCCTTGCTTTGCCTCGTTGCAAATAATAAACAACATAGTGTTCCTGTTGGCCGTTCCCTAGTTTTTGTCCATAGCAGCAGGTCTAGGCTGTCACCCTAATCCAAGTCAATCATTGTTTGTTTCCAATTTGAAAATCAATGGATATCCAATCAATTCCTTTTCCCTTTTCTTTCCCATACTATGATCTGTCATGCATGATTCAGATTCCAGATTTGGTAGTCATTGAGTGGACATCAAAAGGAGAAGGAGAAGCAGCCACACATAAATACAAACCAGAAGGTTATATTTTCTATGTTAGGCATTTCATGTGAAATTTCTACATCCCAGCCTGGTATGGAAAAGTCATAAATGTACCTTCTAGCATTTTGGCGTTCACCTTCAACATTCCCTCGCGTAAGATCAAAAAGGATGGACTCCAAACGAACAATAAACCTATCCTGTGCAAGAAACCAGGGAATTTGATCAACACCAAATGACATGCACTTGGGCTTGTCATGGAAGATATGTTTGAGGATGGCATACTTCGTTACATTATGAATGTATACAAATTAACTCACTACATAAAGTACCTCTTTTGTACATTCAACCCTTCTCCTTTTATTTGCTAAGTTGATCCCAATCCTTGACATCCAAGTATCGTACAAGCCACTGATTGCCATCATGTTTACAGGATCAACCTGTTGATGCTTGAGAAGGTCCATTGAAGCCTACAAATTCTCTCTAATGTAATTAAAAGTTTTCAACAGGTCATGTTTGTCCTTGTTGGAAACACATTAGCATTGTTTACAATGTTCAATATAATTTAGATCTCATGGCTTTAGATATCAAAGAATGGATATATGAGTACTACTACAAACCCATTAAACCAGAAAAAAAAAATCATCTAGCAGACCAACAATTACTCCTTTCTTTAATTACTCAAAACACATACCAAAGGATATTGGGTAATAAGGTCCCCATAAAATTAACAGCATCTGGAAGAGCTTTGGATCTTTCTAACATAATGATCTTCCCACAGGCTCTAAGACCAGATGCTAATCTTGCCAACAGCATGTTTTTAAAACATATTTTTCAATCAAGAAACAAACACAACTATGACAAACACTTTAAAATCCCACCAATATTTCTGCATTTGACTAATCAAACACTCAAAATGAATTAGAAAGGAATCCAATTGTAAAAGTCCAAATTTCAACCATAATTAAAATGCCACTGGGCACAATATCAGATATATAAGGAATTTCTGATAAACAGCAGATAGTCACCCAATTTTTGGAGACAAAATGCAGACACACTTGTGTGTGCGCACAATGCATACACCCGCAATGCACAGGCACAAACAAAATCATACAAGTTTTTGGTGAATGAATTCATACCAAATACTTGAACCTATTTGTCGTTGGGCAAGTGTCCTTGCATGTTCCTTTTAACAGAACACTTAGTACACCATTTGCTTCAATCCAATTATGTTGTCTCATCAGCTTCCTCAAAAGTTCACACAATCTACTCCGATTCTCCGGACGTGAATTGTTGAAGCCTAATCCAAGGAGGTATGACGGCTTGGATAAACACAATAAATTTCTCTTATAAAACCTTTCAAGGGTTGTAACGTGGCAATCATCTTCAACCATTGCATTCAAATTCCTTTTGTGTTTCTTTGATTTCTTAGTGCCATCTTCCAATTCTGCCATGCAATTCTCTGCAGCTCTATCACCACCATTATCCAACCCTGTAAAATGAACTCCTGACATCTCTAATTGGATATTCACCTGCAATTAGTCAGTGGCAGGCAGGCTAGACGAATTAGAGAAATTACAATTAAGCAAAAAGTAATCACCATTTATTTTATTTAACAAAGAGCTATTAACCACCATCTAACCACTGATTGTTGGACTTGAGTGCAATTCCATTATTCCATTTAATCTGAAAATGCAAGAGTAACAGGAATCGGACTAAATTATATTGATTGAAAAATAAAAGGTTAAAACATTAAAAATTTTAATGTTTATCTCAACAGGCACAGACAAGTAAAAGCCCAAAGCCACGACCAAACAAACGGAAACCGCGAAGCAATTGATAACAGACCGAGATTCTTGATCTCTCTCTCTCTCTCTCTCTCTCTTTTTCATTTATTTAACGCATCCAAAATGAAAATAAAGGACACAAAGGCAGAAATTATGTACCATCAATTCCAAGCTTGCCTTTGCAAATTGGGATTGCTCTCTCTCTCTCTAAAAAAGAAAAATAATCTAAACTTGATAAATTCGAAGCCAACATTCCGACTCCTCCCGAATCTAACCTACGCTGAATTTTATTTTTTATTAAATCAAAAAAACCCCAAAACCAGCCGCTAATCAAAAACTCAATTTAGACTAAACATTACAGTTCATAAAGGTTATTTCATGGCGAATCGTTGTGTAAAACAGGAAAATACAAAGCCTGATATCAAAGGATACATGTGATCGAAATACCTAAAAGGGTTCAGCCGTTGAGTTTACAGAGTGTTGCGAACGAAAGTGACGCCGCCGCCGCGACGGCCGCGAGAAGCGAACGAAGAATCGCAACTCTCAATTAATTTTCTCTCAACTTCTTATATTAATTAAATATAGATAAACGTAGTTCATTTATTATTCTAAAAATTATACATCATAAATATAAAATCATGTTGGTCATGTAACATTATTTTTTGACCTTTATCGAATTTGTCATGCATTTATCAACAGTAAAACTGATTTTGAAGAATTTTTTTCTTCTGATTAATTAATAATCGAATCACATTTAAATTATAGTTATTTCTATTGTTCACTTATTAAAGACTAACAAAGTTAAGATTTTCATCGAAGGCTGTTTGAAATTAAATTTTAGATAGAATTTAATATAATTCAATTCAAAAATTTATTTGAAAACGATATCATAATTTTATTCTTTTTTTAGATTAAAATTTAAATAAATTGATTAATTTTTTTATTATCTTACAAGGTAAATTTTAATTAAAATTTTCACAAATTTTACTCATTTTATTTAGATTTACTAATTTTATTATATTTATATTTTTTTACGTAAGAGTTTAATTTTAAAAAAATAAAAAATAATAATTGAAGTAAATTCTTATACTTTAAATAAATAATATTAATAAAAAAAATTTATTATTTGTAGTAAGCATAAAAATATGTCATTTTTTAAGTTCATATGATAAGTAACTAAGTTTATCTCTTGCAGTGTTAATTATTTTTTATTTGAAGGATTTAACCTGCCATTTTAGGGAGTTTTTAATTAAAATTAATCAAACAATTTTTTTATTAAAAATATCTACAATTAGAGTTACAAACAAGTTAAAAAAAATTTAATATGTTCAAACTAGATATGTATAATAAAAAAGTGTAAAAATAAAATTTGTTATAAATATTATCTAATTAATTAATTTAGTAAAAATTTAATTTGTAAAAAAAATTATCATGATAGTTAATAAGTCAAAGTTTTCATTAAATAAAATTTAGTTTAATTTAATTTAATTAATATGAAAATTAAATTATAATTTTAATTTATTGTTCAATATAAATTTTTAAATAAATAAATTACTTTTTCTATTTTTTAAGTGAAACAATGAACTAAATTAGAATAAATGTAATTGTTATTCATTTAAGAGAGAATTACTAATTTTATTAATTATTAAATTATTAAAAAATAAAACTTTAATTAAATTATTATACTTTAAATATAATAATATCAAACAAACAAACAAATTAAAGAAATATAATTTTTTGAACAGCATAATTTAATTGATTTACAAATATTTTTATCATTCTAAATATTTTATAATGATAAGATATTTAGGAAACATACGGACATACGGTAATTAAATTGAGAGAAAAAATCGTAATTTTGTGTTGTTTGTAAAATAATAATAAAAAAGGTACACAAATATAAAACAAATCAATCTAATTGATTAGAATAGTTGAACTAATAAATCAATCGTTAGAATTTATTTCTTGTTTTTTAATATATAATTATATTATTTTATTAAAAATATTTATAAATGTATAATTAATTTTATTTTTATAATATTATATATTTTTATATAATATAAAATCGTGAATAAATTATATTTAGAAAAAAGAATAGCAGATAAAACACATCATCATCTACTCGTTATTTGTCATCATTCCTCTCTCTCACAGCCGTACATTCTCACACGCATCTTTCTTCGTATATCGTCCGTCTTCACCATCCGCTTCCCGTTATCAAATTGATCCTACTGCTTTGATACTACAATGGAGAAGAGCTCGCATCCACAACCAGCAGTAAGCAAAGTCAAAGGCGGCGGCCGCGGCGACTTCCCGTCCGATGACCGGGATTACCTATCGGGATTCGGCAACAGCTTCGAGTCGGAGGCGATTCCCGGAGCCTTGCCACGTGGACAGACCAGCCCTCTCTTGTGCCCTTACGGTCTCTACGCTGAGCAGCTGTCGGGAACTTCCTTCACTTCCCCTCGCAAACTCAACCAGCGCAGGTTCCGTTTCTCCAAAATCTCGCTCTTCCCCTTTGTTACTTTCAATAAACCTCCTTTTTTTTTTTTTTTTCCTTTTCGTTTGGAAGTTAGATTTTTTAATTAATTAATTACTTAATTATTTTCTGTTGTGAGTTGTTACTCGATTAATTAATATTTTTTTGAGAATATAATAAATGCGTTTCGTTATCCCAAGCAACAACTTCTAAAGCAGCTCTTCTAGTAATCTTTGTGTGTTTTTTTTTTTTTTTTTTTGGTCTGGCCTAAAATAATGTATGTTTAACTCTTTATTCATTTTTGCTATTATCATTATTATTAGTTTTATTATTTACATTTACTTTCTAGAATAATGAAAACTTGATATATAAAAAATGAAAAAAAAAAATGAAAGTGCATTTCTACACCGTGGGTTGTGTTGAAGTGTCCCAAATTTTCTCACTTCCCTTCAGAGGGCTAGTGATTTTAAAAATGTAAATTTCTCTTCAGGAAAAGAAAAATAATAAAATCATTTGAATAGGTAGAGCAAAAAATGAGCATACAGATATGTAGATATGTTAGTGCAATGGTAAATTGATAGTAAATTCACTATTCGCCTTTTTTTTTTTGTTTTTTTTATTTGTTTCGTCAAATGGGTGAGATAAAAGAGCTCTGCAACTGAACTCCACATAATGTTATAGTGTGCATTTGATGTACTTAAAAATTTTGACTTTAAAAATCCATGAATATTCTTCCAAGAAAAAAAAAAGGTGCATGTTCAGGATTCACAAGAATTTAAGGTTAAATTTGAGGTGACTTAACTGGTAAATAAAGTGTACTTTGTGGAGTGTATGATTCTATATCCCATGGGCCTCCGTCCCAGGGTGAAAAAAGGTGTAAAAAAGAGCACATAGTTGTGATGGATACACTCTAATGCATCTTGGTAAAATAAGTCCATTGCTGATCTACGTTATTTCTCTCCCATTTTGTGGTAGTTGGCTATACCGGATTAAACCATCCGTTACACACGAGCCTTTTAAGCCCAGAGTACCAAGTCATGGGAAGCTTATGAGTGAATTCGACAAGTCAAACACTTGTACAACACCTACACAACTGCGGTGGAAGCCTGTGGATATTCCTACTGATACAACAACTGATTTCATTGATGGGTTATACACCGTATGTGGTGCTGGGAGCTCCTTCCTTCGCCATGGATACGCAATCCACATGTAATCGGTATTCCACACTTTTGTTTATGCAAACCTAATTCAGCAATTTTTTGTTTGAGCAAGAATGTGTGGGGGGTCTCAAGGCAGATTTTTTTTTCCCCTGTCAAGTATTGATGATGATAACCTTTTCATTATCAAAAAGGAAAAATGAAAAAAGTTGAATATTTCTTTTATGCTTTTTATAAGACAAGTTTTGGTGTCTTGATGCACTGCCATTAGAGACAGCTTTGAACAATTTATAGTTTCCATCATTTTTAATTTTTAACTGTTCATCTCTAAAAATGTGATTGATGAGAGTTCACAATTGATTTATATCTTGGCTTGACTAAAAACCTCGCCATCAAAAAACAATAAAAAAGATGTAAAATAAATTGCTGCTGAAATTACATAGGTTGTTATATTGCTTACAATTGGGAAATTTTCATCTTATGTTATTAGGTATGCTGCTAACACATCAATGGATAACTGTGCCTTCTGTAATGCAGATGGAGATTTCTTGATAGTTCCTCAAAAAGGAAGTGAGTGGCTTCACATGAATCCAAACATCAGCTTGAACTTTAGCTTTGGATGTTTCCTTGACATTTCTGCTAATACCATTCATCTTTTTTTAGAGTTTGGATCAAATGTGCTTCTGCATTAGCATATTTTGACTTTCAAGGACCCAATAAGTTAAATAGCTACAAGAAACATGTCTTCTGTCTCCTCACTAATCAGTTGTTTTTTTACATGCTTTAAAACCTGTTTCTCTTATCTTTCGTTTCTTTATGTGATAAAATTTTACTGGATCACATATTCTGTTCTTCTTTAATATCTTTTAAATTTCCCTGTGCCTTTGAACTTGTAATTGAGACTCTAATACTATGTTTTTGGAACATAGGGTTGTGGATCACTACTGAATGTGGCCAATTGCAAGTTTCTCCTGGTGAAATTGTTGTTATACCTCAAGGATTCCGTTTTGCTGTTGATTTGCCGGATGGCCCAACACGTGGTTATGTTGCTGAGATTTTTGGGGCCCATTTTCAGCTTCCTGATCTTGGCCCTATCGGTATTTAATCCACACATTTTGATCCAGATTTTGGTTGAATATAGTGTGAAATTATTATTTATTGATTTTATGGCATGTATTTTGTGTATTCTGACATTTAGGTGCCAATGGCCTTGCGGCTCCAAGGGATTTCCTTGTTCCAAAGGGTAGATTTGAAGAAGGTTGTTGTCCAGGATACACTATTATACAAAAGTTTGGTGGAGAACTTTTTACTGCCAAACAAGATTTTTCCCCCTTCAATGTTGTTGCTTGGCATGGCAACTATATCCCATATAAGGTAGAATCAACTGTCATACAATTTTTAGATTTTGAAATGTTTCATCTTTAGTGGTGCTTATGTCTCATGTGTTTTGATTTTCTCCCCTGCAGTATGACCTTGGCAAATTTTGTCCTTATAACACGGTTTTGGTTGATCACAGTGATCCATCAATAAACACAGGTAGATGCACTGCATAGTAGTGGGGTACTTCTCATTGTAGTATACTTTGTTTTTTGTCCACAATTATGTTTCTTTTGGTTGTCTAAATCACAGCAATATGTTGCAGTCCTAACAGCACCAACAGATAAGCCTGGTGTTGCATTGCTTGACTTTGTCATTTTTCCACCTCGATGGTTGGTTGCAGAACATACGTTCCGACCTCCATACTACCATCGCAATTGTATGAGTGAATTTATGGGCTTGATTTATGGTGAATATGAGGTAAGTTTGTGGTTTTACTCTTTATTTGTCCAGTCATAGACTCATAACCCCGACCTGTTCAGTGTACCGTCAGTTTGGGTTTATTTGGGACAAAACACTGGACAGAAACATTAGAAATTAAGTGAACAAGAAAACAAGGGATGCAAGGGCGATAATACGTGTTTTTCTTGATTGAATGCTCTGATGTATAACTTACATTGCACAAGGGAAAGGAAGCTTGATAGATTGATGCATTTTCTTCCTCGAACTAAATCAATCCTGATGTTATTTTCAGGCAAAAGCTGACGGGTTTCTCCCCGGAAGTGCGAGTCTTCATAGCTGCATGACTCCCCATGGTCCAGATGCCAAGACATATGAGGTATTAGTCTTTTTGGACAACTTTATCAATTAATTGAACTCGTTGTTCTTTGGGCTTTTAGGTAATTGTATCTTTTGCCTGACAAGTCACCTAACCGTCATTGTTCAAATTATTTTTTCCGTTACCAGATCAATACATCGTGACTCAAAATAGTTGACTATTCAAAAAAAAAAAAAAAAGGCTGTTCGTCCTAGTCTAATTACTCGATTCAATTCAATTTGTAGGCTGCCATGGCACATGGGAATGATGCAGGGCCATGTAAAATCACGAACACAATGGCTTTCATGTTCGAGTCGTGTCTAATCCCAAGAATCTGCCCATGGGCCATTGAGTCCCCATTTATGGATCATGATTATTATCGATGTTGGATAGGACTCAAGTCCCATTTTTCTTTTAAAGAGGCTGACCATAGTAGTGTGGAAAGTGGACCCAAAGGAACATAAGGTGGAGGTTATCGTTGTTTAGTTTGCTGTTAAAAATACGAAGATATAGCCACGAGTTTATTCTCAGTGACATTGTCTGAATGTAAAATGGGTAAACAATAAGATGATGGTTACGAGTAGAAATAGAAATCTTCAAATGTAAGATGTTCAGATGATGTGATGTATTCTAATATAGGAGTGGGATGAGAGATTATCACATCTTCTATGTAGTTATAGGGTTCAACTACAAGCTTGGGAGACAAGACATTAACGGGTCTTGTGGGTCTCACATTAAAAAAAAAAATATATTTGGAAAAATAAAAACGATGTGTGAAATTAGACCCACTGTATATTTGCTCCTCGTTGTTGTATATTTTACATCAAATAATGATTGTGGTAAATTTTATATTATTTGTTGTATAGTTTACCTTTTTCTTCTGAAAAAATGAAAAGAAAAAAAAAAATTTGTACCATTGACATCTCATTTATATCGCCCGGTCTAACTCTTTCGGGGCAGTAAAGTTGGGTTGGTGACCACATTGGATTGAATGTCCTAATCAAAGCCTCTTCCTTCTTTTTTTTTTTTTTTAAATTTTTTTTGACTTGCAAATCTCACGTAGAGGAAAGAAAAAAAAAAACGAAAATGTCCTAATCGCTCTCTCTTTATCCATTATAGTATTGTGTTGACGCGTTTCTCTTTATTCGACCTTTCACCATCATCTCCGAAAGAAGAAAAAAAAAAAAAAAGAAAATTGAAAAAACAAGTAGGCCCTTTGCTTTCTCCCCTCCACGTGCAATAATAATGCCTCTGGGTACAAGTTTTCGCAGTCCCCTCTTCTGTACGGTATTTAGATAATTTTGTGAGAATAATTTTTTAAACGAAATTTCAGAGAGTGTGTGTGTGTGTACGTTTGGTTATTTTCTTACTGATGATTAGTTATGACGTGCACATGCATACCCCTGCACTCGATCAACTTTTTTCAAGAAAAAAAATGAAAAAAAAAAAAGAGGTTTTGTTTCTGACCAAGGTATCGGTGGTGGTCATTGTTTAATGGTTATGGACTTATGATAGCTTAAACCTCGCCTCACAATTATTCTAATTAGTGCGTAAAATGCGGCATTAAAGCATACCGGCTGTTGTCGTTTAAGCAATGTATATATAACCTATAATCCATTTTAAAGTCTACTTTCTTGTCACATCCCCCAAGTGAGTTGGTGATCCAAGTTGATTACGAACATTAAACATTATACCATATACAAACTTCACATAACAGGGGTACTTAAAAGATTCTCCCCTCATCAACTTTTTCAATAATCATTATGATTGTCTCTCAAGTAGTTTCATGAATTAACTACATGTACAAAGGCCAACGAGAGAGAGAGAGAGGAAGGAAGGGAGGCAAGAGAGACACATGGCCATTCCGCGTGAATGTGATTTGAGGACAAAGCAAAGAAAGGTGGGGGGGATCTTACAAACAGTTCACATGGGGGGGTTAGTGGGGGGGGGGGGGGGGGGGGGGGAGGACATGATTCTTGCAAATGTTCCCTTTCTTTCTTTCACAGCTCATCCTTCCCCAAGCCTACCGCTTCCCACCATACCACCCCTGTTATACCCCATATATGTATTTTATTTTCTTCTTTGATTGCCATTATTGTTCCATGTGTTAGGCATACACATAAATTCAAAACTAATATGTGGGGGCATTGATTTGTTTGATGTATAGATCTTAATAGGCTCGTGCATTTCGCTAGTCATCTTTTTACAGTAAGAGGCAACCATTCTGAAAATCTTTATTATATGAATTCATTCTCATACTAATATTCCGTGAAAGTAATGAAATGAGTACAAAATATATGTACACACACACACACATACATGTATATTCCATTCCTACACACTCACTCTCACACATACGTACATATGACTCTTCTTAATGGGTCGCTTTTAACAAAAGAAAAAATCTAATAATTAAGGGAGTTAGTGGATAGGAGATAGCGACATAAGAGATCTTAGTTTGATCCAGTGGCCAAGGATCCTCTCAACGGGAACTTTAACATGTGACAGCATATGCATGTAAACGGCAAAAGCAATGAGCCAGAAAATAAATATATACTATGGGTTTTTTATAGATATATATAAATGATGGAATAATCTCAACATCTTAACCTCTTAAATCCTTAGGAATTATCCTGTATCACTCGAAGGCATGTTATTGTGATTAGGAGAGAAAGATGATACACTGTATTCAATTGCAGAGACTAGACACGAGTTTATGTCATTTAATTATAATTATTAATTATATTTAATTTATTATTTATTGAAAAATATATATAAATTATTGTGAACGGTTAAAATTAATCGATACTGTGGACTCAGCGTCTAATGCCGTGTAACTCCTTTCATATCCATAAATTGCATAAAGAAGGTTGAAGGCCAAGAGGGCAGGAGGGGTCACATCGGCACGTGGTGGCTAGCGGATTCCTCCAGTTAAATTAGAAGAAGCCACCGGGAAGGCAGTGGCATGCAGGAGACTTTCTTTCCCAGTGAAAACCCAAGATCGTGGAGTCCCTCAACCCCAAATCCCAGCTGTTGCTAGCTGTCCCTAATCCACGTTCCCATGTGACCCACTCCATCGCCTCTCCTCCTCCCCGCCTCCAAACCTATGGGCCTTCCGACATACAACAATAGTAAAAGACTAAAAACATAAAGCTGAAGGGACATTATAAGATAGGGAGCACAAGGGCATGGTTGATGTCGTTGCTTTGCTCTTAGTCTCTGTGCTCATCTCTTACATTTCCCTTCCCAGGCTTCTATTTCTCCTATTAGGAATGCCAAGATTTCCTCATTTGCATGCTTTGGCTGCCTACGGATTAATTGTCAGTTGTTAGTTTTCTTTTTCTTTTTCGCCTTCCTTTTTCTTCCTCACTTTCTGTGTCATGTGGATCAGGAAAGTAATGAGTTAGTTTGTACCCTTAAAAAGAGAGAAAAAAAAAAGAAAAAAAGAAAAGAAAAGAAAGAGAAAAGAAAAATGTTAGTTCCTCCCTTCCCATTGAAATAAACATCCTGGATAGAGTGATTGCAGGATCCCAAGACGATGCTCAAATCAAAAGAAAATTTAATTGGTTGCTCTTGAAATTGGGTAGTTAATTAAGATTGGTAGTTAAGAATCTTGTTCAATAGAGTAGATCCCATTTTCTCTCTCTCTTTCTCCCTCCCTCTCTCTCTCTCTCTCCCTCCCTCTCTATATATGGTACACAAGCTCCTATATCCATATTTATCTCTCTTTATTTTGGGTTTTGCATTTGTCATTCATAGGATTTAATGGCACAATTGCCACCTAAAATACCTACAATGGCCCAAAATTGGCCTCCATTTCCCCACCAAACAATGTCTAATTATCTTTCTAATACCACCCCTACCACTGCCGCTGCTGCCATGGACAATAATATTCAACAACCCTCGTGGGTTGATGAATTCCTGGACTTCACCACGGTGAGACGCGGTGCCCACCGCCGGTCCATGAGCGACTCCGTTGCATTCCTGGAGACGGCGGCAATGATGCCATTGGCCGGCGAATGTCACCGGAACAAGGATGACAGCAACAGCATTATTATTAGCTCCTCCAACAATGGCTTGATGTCCGGAAATCTTGGGTTTGACAAGTTGGACGACGACCAACTTATGTCAATGTTCTCCGATGACATGTCCTTGTCCCTGCCGCCATCCTCATCAAACCCGTCCACGCCGTCCGACCAAAACAGCAACAATGAGGACAAGCCAGTGCTGGTAATAGAGCAACAATACCAACCACAACCGCCGCCACCACATCAAGGACAGCGACAAGAGCAAAAACAAACCAAGACTGAGCCAGAAGAGGTAGAAAGTTCCTGCAAACAAGAACCACAACAACCTCCAACCTCCTCTAATGGTGACGCCATAATTGATCCCAAGAGGGTTAAAGGTAACATTTTATTACCAATATATTTAATTAAACGCCCCCAAATGAAGCCCTCGTGACATGCACATATCCTACATTTACATCAATGTTATGCATAACCCCACGTTGCACAATCTGCGGAATTTGATTATTGTCCATTAATGATAGTCTATTAACATTTTTACATGATTGCGTGTATGGACATTAACTAATGCTGCGAGTAATCTAGGCTCTATATCATTAATTTAATTAGTTTTCGTGTGATAGAATTAGCGTATTAATAATGCATATTGAATGTGTCGTTATTACATAGTAAAACAATTTAATTGTTCCCAGAATTCTGGCAAATCGACAATCCGCACAGAGGTCAAGAGTAAGGAAGTTGCAATACATTTCAGAACTCGAACGTAGCGTGACAACATTACAGGTACATCTAATTGTCTTTCAGTTCCTTTTTTTTATTATTATTTTTTGTGTTTTTAAATATAAATGCATGCCCTAAATATTCCTATTGAAAGGTCAAAATTTCTAAATTTATATTTTTGGATTAACGTGTAGTTATATATTCTGCGTGTTGTTTCATTGTTATTGTAGACGGAAGTATCGGCATTGTCACCTAGAGTTGCATTTTTGGATCATCAGCGCTTGATTCTCAATGTTGATAACAGTGCTCTAAAGCAGCGGATTGCTGCTTTGGCTCAAGACAAGATTTTCAAAGACGGTAATTAAGAGCTTCCAATTTTCTGCATTGATTCAAATAATTATAATTTATTCACGTTATCTTCTCTTTATTTTTCCTTTTGTACTTCATTATAATCTTTCTCGGGGCAATCAGAATTCTACTCCTAGATTGCTCACAGCAGCAAAGACTGAACGTGATTGACAAGTAAAGATAAATTCTCTCTTTATCAATTTGACCATCCCTTTCAAATGACCAATTGGAAATCCGTGCTTTTAAAAATTAATTAAAGTGACCCACTACGTAAGTAAAGACCAAATTATGATAAGGGGTGTGGTCACACTGCATGTGCATGCCATCGCTTCAGATGAATTTTATAAGAATTCCATGAACATCCTTTTTTCTTATCCATGTTGACCTTCCTTTATTGGACAAGCATTTATCTTAGGACCATCTTTGAGAACTCACAGAAAAGTAGTACTCTTTCTTGGATTTGGAACATCGAAGAGTAGCAACTTCAATCATTTTTATCATGAACTTGCGGAATTAGATTTTCTCAATTGTCGAACTGCATGATGTGTCTATAAGCTCGTTTTTTGATTAACAATTTACAATTTCTCCAACTAAATTGCACCCATATAAATAGATACGGCACTAATAATGTTTAATTCCTTCAATAAAATTAATGATGTTTATTGTTTAATTAACGTTGTTTTTCTTGTGTAATTGTAGCTCATCAAGAGGCATTGAAGAAGGAAATAGAAAGGTTAAGACAAGTCTATCACCAACAGAAAAACCTCAAGATGATGAACAACAACAACAACAACAATAACAGCAGCGGCAACAATAATGCACTATCACTGCAGCAACAGGCACCACAGCAGCCAGCACACGGTGAGACACTGCATTGTGCGGACAAGTAACACCTTCTCGTGACACGAGGACAATAGATCAAAAACATAACAAATGAAAAACTAATTTCAAAAAGGTAGTGGGGGTGGTGGGGGAAGAAAAACAGAGAGAGAGAGAGAGAGAGAAGAGTAGTGCTAGTGATGAGAGGCCGTGGTGCACTTCTGGTGCTAGCCTGGGCTTTCACGTGGTATGTTTCTTTGGGATGGGGCCACTGATGCAAGCTTTGCAAGAGATTGGATTCTCCAAAGGGTATATGATAAGGACACGTGGAATGTTAGGATAGGGTGGTGATAACATTTTTCTTTTATGCTTGTGGGTTTACTGCTCCCTACCCTTTCCTTGTTGGGGTAGCTGGCTTGACTTTTGTGATGTTTGTTAATTCGTTATGCGATTAAGATGACTGCCTTGTTTGTGTTAATGAATATTTTATTTGTCAAACAATGTGTCATGGTGGGTGTTTGAGAAGTGGAGCTGAATAGTACGTAAGGGGAAGTTGTCAGGGGCAAGGATAGTTTCAAATTGTTCATTCTTTTCCTATTCCTTGGGCTTAGTACTGTTTTGTACCCTTTTGTTTTGTTTTCTTTTTTTTTTGAAAAATGTAAAAAAAAAAAAAAGAGGATTATTTAATTCTGAATTTCTATGCCTCTTTATTTTATTATTTTTTTTAATTCACTATTTTTTTTGTATTATTATAGTTGCATTCAACGTACAATTAGTATAATAAAGGAACGTTGTGTATATAAGAAAAAGTACAAAATTGGGTTAAAGATAAATTTGGGTTGTTAATTTTTAATGTTTTTTCGATTTAAATTGTGTGTATATATAAGCTAAATTGAAAAAAATCTGAAAATTTTGATAGCTCCAGTTTGTAATTAATCCAATAAAATTCAAACCTCAATTATGAGGACTATTAAAATTAAAAATCCTCAAAATTTTAAAATATTTTATACATACATTTTTCATATTTATATATTATTTATTCAATTTTCTTGTTTATAACATTAAAAATTTTTCAATCATACAACTCCGAATCCAGCCACCCGGCCGGCTTTATACAAAGAGTAGCTGCAGAAAATCCGTGCTTCTTTATATCATCTATGGCATGATCTCAAAGGTGGAAGGTGAGTTTATATTTCTAGAACAACTTGCGCAAGTCCTTGGATTTTCTGCAGGTTTTCCTCTTTCAGGCAGATGATTTACTTGATGCGTCTAGTGCAGCAGGGGCCAAAGGTATATTCCACCTACCTTTACCAATGCTTGCAGTGGACCGCTCTCAGTTACCTTTGCCAATGCTTCAGTTACGTGATGAAGAAGCCGAGATCCCTTTGGAAATGCCTGAGGCTCAAAACAAAAACATCTAACTAATTATAGGAAGATAAATAAAGAGAGTGCCTATATGTTAGAGTTCAACCTAAACTTACTCCTTCAGTTTTATCCAAGGAAAAGAATGCTAAAAATGGTCCAGCAAGACTTACAAATGCAAAGCCTCCAACTTTGATGATGGCCCAACTATGGTAAAACTATTGCAGTATCTTGACTGGATAATTTTGGCTAAAGGCTTCTCAAGAAAAACAGCCGCAATCTCTCTACTCTGGAGATCCTTAACGCAATCTTCAGGTGACGTGTAATTTTTCATGGTTTTTGGGTTGAGGTGCAGGACATCCTCTAAATATAGCGTGACAAAGCTTGAAGTGACTCAATGTTGTCCACCGTTGGCCCAAGCCCTTGCACTGTGAGTATGCTGGCGAGATTGGCTGTGCAAGTCCGTGTGATGACCAGTGCCTCGCACAGCCAAACCACTATTGCCATGCGGGACAAGTTACTGTGTAGTTTTTCCCCTTCACTCATTTACAAAAGATGCATGATGTTAGCTGCATAGTCTATACTGTTGCGGCAACTATTTCTAAATCGAAGTTGTTCCTCTCATATGCAACATCTTCTAACCTTGTAAGGAGAGAAATGCGGTGAGCCACACCAGAATTCCCATTTGATTCATGATGGAGCCTCTGAGCTCAGAGCAGTGTTTTCGCTCTATCAGCATTACTACAAATCCATTATAGATATTTATGATACAAATCAATATCCACATGGTTTTTGGAAATGTCCTTGTGAGTAACCATGCTTTGTTGCTTGTTTTTGCTTCAACAGGAACTACCATCACCAATTCTGATTCGGTATAAGAAGCAGTGAATTCTGCATACTGGAATTGGCTGGCCACTACTGCTATGTCACCAACTGCTGCATCAAATTACCGTCCAATGCACAGACAAATTAGTTTTTATTCTTTTTTTGACACTATGACTCTTGATTCGAATTCGATTAATTGTCCAAATTAGGCTTTACTCTAAGCATCCTATAGTTATCATTTCACTAAAAATCATGAATTCATCCTACTTAACCGTATGTCTGTCATTGGAAACTGATATTAGATGAAGCACTAGATAATCACATCAGTAGAGCAACAACTATCCGCGAGGAAAAATAAAATGAGTTGAATGAATGAACTGGATCTCGCACCTTCAGGTATATTTGTTCCACTAATGCAGTGTATGAGCCATTCCAGGCAAAAAAATTGTATAGCAAATCGAATGGCAACTGATGCACAACTGCCTTGAAGAGCACAATTGAATATCCCTTGAATGAAGTATCATTTATCAGAGGATCAAATTCTACGGACACATATTGTTTGAATAAGGATTCAATTGGCACGCCAATTCTTAGTGGATTGGCAGTTGTGGAGTCAGTCCACCCTTTTGGTGTAAACCGTGGTCCTCCTGGCCACAATACTAGCCCCAGATCTTTCATAGACGAACTGTAGGTACAATTGCCGTGAAATGTCTCCGAGAAACCCCGATCCGACCAGAATCCAAGTTCTCGATAGGTCTTTCCCATGATATTGATGATCTGAAACGTATCGCAGAAGATACTTTTCGGTTGGTGAATTTAACCTTTCCAGTTAAGCCATCTAAATCAGTTTTCAAGATTTTTTCCAACAATTCCTGGCCCTTAATAATACTTTCCCTCATTGCTAGAGCCACTCTCCATCTTCTATCATAGGCCTCTAATGCAAAATTTCCAGGTTCATTGTTATCTCCTTCTGGATGCGCCAAGAAAAATATTTTGCGGAATGCTTTAGAAAAGGAAGAAAAACGTAGATCCTTTTCTGCGAGGAAGGCCTTGACACCTAGAAACCCTTGCACTGAGGAAGTAACAGAGGCATTAAGAGAGTGGACAACACGTGTAAAGGCATCTGTGGTGATCCATACGTAGCCCTTCTGCATCATTTTCATTTTCTTTGCCACTTCAAACAAACTTATGGTCTTGTGATAGGACAAGTGAACCACAAAGACCCTACATTTCCTTCTTTTTAGGCTCTCAAGATCTTTAAACAATGAAGAAGAAGAACTTGACGGTGGAAGAGCTAAAACATGGCTTATCTCTGCACCAACTCTGCAGTGCATCAGAGAGATGAGGCATAATTGTTGTGATTGAAGAATCTGTCTCTTCATAAATCAAAGTAACTTAAAGCCATTCCCACGACTGCACAAGAGCAGCAATAGCATTCATTTGTTTATGCTTGTTGGGTGAAACTTGGATTAGAAAGGGCCATTTCTTCATCGCCCAAATCTGGAGTGGAGTCAGCAAAAGAAAGGATTGGCATTTGGTATTTGCTTCTAACTTCTGCAACTAAAGGTGCTTCTTCCCATGTATTTGGTCCCAGAATGGCTTGGACATGATTCCTGATCAAATCCTTAGCTGCATCTCAACACAACACATGATATCTACATGATTGGTCTCTCTAAATTTCTATATCTTAGAACTTCTGTTTATTAACAGTCTAGAGACTGTTTCTGTAATATTTAAGTTTCTTGAGCACCAAAAGTAATACTGGGTCAATCTTTATGTGGATGTATATAATAAAAAGGTTGGAAATGAAGTAGCTCAAAAGCGAGCCGAAATAAGAAAGAAATTACAACAAATTATTAGCACTTTGAAACTGCACTTTTGTCCAAGACATTAAGAAATTAACTTGTTACTCTTATTATTTTCAACATGGAATATTATACTCAACTTCACATTTGTTATTTTAACGAAAACTTGGCCACATTTGTCACCAAATTAGAACCATATAACACAAAGTAGAAAGAAATAAACATAGGGAGCAGAAGAATGAAGTTTGATGTCTAACTTTATGCAAGCCTTTATGGGAAAATTTTTATGGAAACTTTGATCTATCATCAGGAGCAAATTATGCAGATGCATAAAGAATCATAAATGAGGATTAATAATAATTAAGAAGATGAGATGAGAAAAAATTGTGGGTGCTTAAACGCAAGATATCTACCATTTTCTAGGCTAGGCAACAGCTAAGGGCACAGTTTTCAGGAAATGAAGCGAATATAGTGGAAAATTTGATAATTATAAACAGCTGCGTAGATCTTCTCCAAAAACCCGCATTTGAAAAATTCTGTGAGTTTAATTTCGTTTGTGGTATCTCAAGACCGAAGAATAATGCCCTTTCCTATTAATTGACCCCATCTCGGCAGACCACTAATAAGTGGTGGAGCTTCATTGCACAGACATTGTCAATTTAATGTATCTAGAAATGAACTTGCAATGCACTATCATCGCCGCCATATACAATTTTGAGGGTAAACAAAAAGATAGAGAGTCAATTCGCAGTGACAATATGATATGAGAACCTCTCAAATGTTTTAGGAGGAAGAATAGAGGCGATACGAATTGGTAAAACATTGACTGAAACTTGAAAATTGTTTACCATGTTGTATAATAAACTTTCTGAAAGAATCAAATGAGGAAGTGAGTTTTCATTCAACTGGTGGGGACTACAGGTAAAGATGATGAGAGATGAACAGAAAATAAAATGAGCTACTTTGAATGAGAACATCATGTGGGAAAATTAAGTTGGTAATAAACTAATAATGAATGAAAATGAAATAACTCATCCGAAAAAGGTTTTACAAGCACTACATGCTGTGATCAAATGACAATTGACTACTCCATGATAATATATGTTTATATACTTGCAATAGCTGCTTGAAGTGGTTCCATTGGTCAATTTTTTTACATGCAGAACCGAGCTTTGATTATTTTGTGCGTTGAAATCCTCTACTGCCATCAGCATTGCTACTCTCTCTTCTTTGCCAACACAAGAATCGGTGTCCAATATGGCACCCACAATGAGCTCAAAGTGGTCATTCCCTGGTGGGACATTGCTTCCTTTGGCTGCCGATGTCTGTTGAAATGCCAAGGCCAAGCCCATCAATAAAGGAATAAGGAGAGAGGCAACCATTTTTCTTTCTCCAATTTCTCTGATCAGGCCTGGGCTTTGGTACTACTCGTATACCCAAGAAAATGTTACATTTTCCTTTGTGCGGTCAACAAGGGATGCGTCTTCATTTCAAAATGTCAATTCTGCAGACAAGAAGATCAAAAGAACAAGTAGTACAGACTGAGTAGGAAAAGAGCGAGCAATCACTGGAATAGCTTTGAATCAGCTTCAACGAACCCAGATTTCCTAACAACTTGCTAATATATGGCAAGCAGATCAAGGAAACCATTCTTATCGTCTATGCTCTGGGGTCGAACTAGTACATTCATTTTCCTTTTCCTCAAAACGTTTGAAATGTTATAACCTGCATCGCTGTATGACTTGGTCTAAATGAAATTAGTACACTGCTTCGCTGCGTAAATCACCATGGGAATTTCCTGGTTGGATTCTTGCAGCTTTCGTGCACGAGCATCTTCCAAAATATCAGGACTACTTAACGCATGTACAACTTCAAAGAATGCCTACAGTTTTCAACCCTCAATGTAGTTCTAGAGGGATTGACTAGAAAACTTTGGTTTACTTTACTACATCAAATAAGAGATACAATAGTGGATGTCTGCATGCATGTGTGGAGCAATTGCTGCCTTTTAATAGCCACAAAGTACGAAAATCATACGGTTTTTGTAAAATAAGTTTATCGTAAAAATGCAGAAAATAGGCGTAAAATTAAATAAAATATATTATAATTAATGTCTTTTTACACATAATAATTAATTATAATTAATAGTTATAATGAACCTATATTTTTAATGCTGCGTGTCTTTCAAACTTTTTTCATTATGAAATTCCCCCCCCCCTCCCCCACTTAAAGCACTCTTCTATCCCCTAGCCATCCATTGAACATAACTTATCTTTTTGGGTTAATGACGGAAAAAGTACGAATTTCGTCTTCTTTTTTTAATTTTTTTTTTTGCATGAATTAATTTCAGGGAATTTAAGTCTCAAAACTAGTTGGTTATTTTCATTTTAAACCATTATCACATTTAGGTCTAAGCTTGTGAAATTTACATGTGGTAAAAATGCAAAACAATTACTGTCAGGATTGCAAGGAGAATTCAATCGTAACCATCAAGTCTTGTGTCTTGTTACGACAAATACAAATGTCGCATAATTGACTGGTCCAGTAATAAGAAGTAAAATTGCAGATATATAGATGTATTTTTTTTTTTTCCAAACAATTGCATCTTATTCTTACAAAAACTATGGTATTAACTATTCTCTATAAAGCAACTAGGCTTAAGCTTGAATGGCCAAAGAGTGAAATTCTAAGCAAGAAGCACCAAGGTTAAAACTCCATCATTTTTTGTTAATTCCTACCAAAAAAAAAAGTGAACTTTAATTCCAACATAAAATTTTAAAAAAAAAATTGCCAAGTCCGTCATGAGACTTGAAGTTGCTCTAACATGATATGAAATTTTATATCACATGCCAAACTAACAAGAACAAGAAATTAATTCGAGAACTTAATCTAATTAATTACACCTTTATTAGGAAAAAAAAGAAAAGAAAAAGGAAAAAGGAAAATCACCAGGTTCATGGGATGTCTTTCCCCCGGCTAGGTGTTTTACCGTTGGTAAATTTTAGGCCCGTGTATAAGAAATTTCAACTATAAACGTATATGGGTCTTCCTTAACTTTGGTCAATCGGTCTTCAAGAACTTGTTATGTATGGATTGGTGGCCATTGCAGGCATTCTAGCCATATACCAAATCTATGGTTTGGATAAAGTGAGAATCTTCCACTTTTGAATCTTCGACCTTGACGTTGGTATGATTATTCCAATGTATGAATTTTAATGGGTTGATGGAATAAACTCACAAGGACGAATTCAAAGGTGACTCTCACAGTTGTTTACTTCCATGGTGGGCATATGTGATTGAAATGAATGTCTGGGAGTCCAAGCAAAAAATAAGTTTTTCTTTTTAGCAATTCTCTAGTCTGACCCTTGCCTTGCTTAATTTGTGTTTTGGAAAATTTTCTCAGTAGCAGGTGCAATGTTGCTTTCTGTTGGTTTAAAATACCGATACTCTTTTAACTTTCTGCACTCAGCCACGGTTCCAGGCCAAACTTTTCGGCCTGTTCTGTCACATGCAACCCTTTTCCCTTCATTTTTTTTTTATCTTTTCTCCCTTCCTTCCGTCGGCACTGAAATTTGAACCTTAATTATGTAAATTCAATGTTCAATAACTTTACCACTAAATCACGTGAATGACCTCTAACCTTTGTGTAAACTCTCGTTTTGCATTTTTTTTTTTTTAAATCTTTATTATAATGAGTAACTTGGACCATTGGCCATGTAAACCTTAGGCCCGTGAGCCTTAGGGCTTCATCCACGAAAAATATTAAAGACAGACCCAAGTGAACAGAAGATAACCACGTGGAAATATCATTTGTTAAGTGAATCATTACCCAGATGCATTTCGCCTTGATACTGTTGTAATTTTTATTGTATATTTATAATTTATTTATTAATTCTAATTATACATTAAATTATTATAAATATATAATTTATACTTAAAATGATGTAACGTGATATTTTTTTTTTGTAAGTTGGTGTGATTCACACCAAGAAACTTGCTTTCGTGTAAATTTTCTATTAAATCAATTTTCCTAGCTAACATTTTCCTTTTTGTTTTTTTTGTTTTTTTTTACTGGGATAAAACGGTTTGGGTTTTCAACTTTGCTCGTTTTTCTTTTCTTTTCCCCCCCCCCCATTTTTTCTGTCAATTGTCACATTCACCTCATTAAAAAACCATTAAAGCAAATTACAAGCACAAACGAATGAACTGGCATAGCCAACTTATGTTTTTTTATCCAGTCGAACTAGGGGTAAGAGATTTGACCATATGTGAGTTCTAGGGTTGGAACCGGCTAAATTATTTTCCATCTTTTCGTAAGTATATTATATGTTCGAACAAATTTTTGTGTTAATCGAGGCCAAATCTCTTTCTAAACTATTGTGAAGGTACGTATTAACCCATATAAAAATTAGAATTTTACTAGTGGAGCGTTAGGAAAAAAAAAAAAAACTGAAACCTTAATTGACAAAGAAATGAAAGCTCACTCACCTTCTTCGTAATTTTGCAGTCCAATTATTAATGGTTTTAAGGTAATGGGTCTCATTAGTGGTCCAGAGACAAGATTTGCATCTTTAGAAGTCTAAGATGTAACGGGGCGTCTGTTTTAACTTTCAGAGGAGTTGATTAAGATTACATCTCCCAGAGAATGTTAAGTAGTGTTTGGTAAACTTTTTAAAAAGTTTGTTTGCTGAGCTACTTTTTGATTGAAACAATTGCTGGTTAATAATATTGGGGTAAAGTACCCTTGATTAGCATTGAACATTATTGATTTGTAAAACTTATTTTATTTATGCTTTGTACTCGGCTAATAGGTCGAGACATTATATTTATCGTGCCATTGGATGGCATATACACACAGTACCACTCAAGTTTGCATACCAAGCAAACTGATCTATATATATCATAATTTTTTTTTTTTTTAAAAAAAAAAAAGCAGAGTGTCTCAAACAATCACTGTGTTATTCAAACAGTAAGAGACAATAACAATTTAATTAAAAATTTCAATTTTATTTTATTCATTATCAATAATAATTAATGATTAGAAAGTCAATAACAGTAACAATAATCTGCAAACAAGTAAATCAAATAGTTCCTAAATCTGGAAAGGGGTGAAAAATTTATAGAAAGTAAGAGAGGCGTTACATACCTAATAAGTCTCTTGATAGATACAGAAGGGAAAAAGGAAATTATAGTAAAAATTTTAATTTGTTTTTGTGGGTGGAATTAATTGGCCACCAACCCATGATTAAAAAATCTAGATATGTCGTCTTCTAAGCAGTGGGCTATAATAGTAGAGAAAAAATTCATGGTTGTTGATCACACCTCATAGCAATTCCAGATATCGCCTGTGGGCTTCGCATTTACTCTTCTCCAACTCCAAGTGTTAGCACGAAGGAGACCTTATTATGATTTCTCCAGCGTTTGCCCTTCTCTTTTCCTTTCATGTTCCCCAGCCTAACGCCGATCTTCAACAAAAGATTTGGTGGTCTATAGGTAAAATTATTGTTTTCATAACCCCAGTCATTTGTTCTTTTTGTTTTTGCCTCTGGTTGTGTTTTCCTTTTCTCAGTTTGGTCTTGTTTTATTTCCACCCATGTTCAATCAAATGGTCGGCTTGAAATTGAATTGAGGAGATCATAGATTTCACTGAAGAAGATATGAAATTTTGTGAATGGAAGAGGCCAATACAAAAAATTCTAGTTAAGATTATATAATTATAAAAAATAAGAATATTCTAAATATCAAAATTAAAATGTAAGCTTCTAAATTATGAAAATTTGTTAGTTCATATAAAAGTTTAATAAAAATTTTATTCTAATTTAAGCCTAAATAATTTAGTTAGATAAACTCTCCAAAAAGAGAGTTTGAGAGTTTTAAAGGATTCTGAGTATATTCTCTCCATTTGAACTGAATTATTATTATTCACATTTATTTTTATTTGAATTATTTTTAATTTTTTATATTATTTAATGTGTTATTTATTATTAAATATCTTATTATTTTTAAAAATAAAATAAAATATATTGTAAATTAAATAATCATCGTCACTTAATTTGCCTAACAGTCCAAGGTATCTCGATGCAATCTAAACTTGCTTTTTCATAAAAGTTGATAATTTCTAAATTTCATTGGCCATTTGACCGTTCGGTGGATGGAAGTCGCGTGACTTTTCCGAGACTTGTCGGTGAGGTTACCGTGCGATGGTTACTTTACCTTCCGCTCAACGCTTTGAGTGACAAGTGAGGCATATGCTAGGACCAAACGAGGCAAGTGTTAGTCAACTAGGCAAAAGAAGTAAAAGTTAGTCCCCCGTACAAGAAGTAAGAGTCAGTAAAGTAAAATTTCAGAAATCTTTTTTTTTTTTTTGAGAAATAAATGTGAATTTTTAATTTGAATTTAATTATTATAAATTATTGTTTATATCATGTCTTATTTATTTTATTTTAAATTATTTACATTGTTTAATTTGTTATTTATTATTAAGTATTTTTCTGTTACTCCTTAAAGTGAAAATTAAATGTAAGTTATATGATCAAACCTAATAAATCAAATTTGCCGCTACTTAAAAGTTACGTTTCGGACAACGTATTTTGATGTAATCTAACCTTGCCTCTTTTTTTTTTTTTTTTCATTTGTTCATCTTCTTCTTCTTCTTCTTCTTCTTCTTCTTCTTTTTTTTTTTTTATAAATGTTGAAAGTGTCTAAATTTCATCGGTCATTTGACCTTTTGGTGGATGGATGATGAACATTGATTCTCGTGACTTTTCTAAGACTTGTTGGTGCAGTCCTTGTCCGGATGTTCCTTGTGACATTCCCAGGACAAGAGAGGCACGCAGTCAGCGGAGAGGAAGGCCCGTTAAGAAAACCAAAATCTGTAACTGGCGAAGAGAGTTCATTGCAGGCTATAAATTAACGCATCCAATTCTCCAACTGACCATCAAAGCTGAAACGTTGTGTCAATTTCCCTCAAAGTTTAATTAACACTCAAATTAACTCTCAAGACGACCGACACCCCCCCCCCCCCCCCGAAGATGGAAGTTCAAAGGGTGCAAGTTGTGGCCCTTGGAGGGCTACAGGAGCTTCCTGCCCAATTCATCCGCCCCGCCAGCGAACGCCCCGAGAACACCAGGGCCATTGAGGGAGCCAACGTGCCTGTGATCTCCTTGTCACCGCATGACGAGCTGCCGCACGAAGAGCTTGTGGAACGGGTCTCGGCGGCTTGTCGTGATTGGGGTTTCTTCCTCATTACCGATCATGGGATACCATCTTCCTTGATCCAAAGGCTTAAAGAGGTGGGTCAGGACTTCTTTGCTCTCCCACAAAAGGAAAAGGAGGCCCTCGCCAACGACCCATCTAATGGCAAGTTGGAAGGGTATGGTACCAAGATGACCAAGAACCATGATCAAAAGGTTGAGTGGATTGACTACTTTTTCCACCATATTGCTCCTCCATCTAGGGTCAATTACAATTCATGGCCACGCCCTTCCTCATATAGGTATCCACAACATCCCTAAACCTATCATTAATGAATGATATAAATACCACACACACACACACACACACACACACACACACACATGCAATTATACAACTTAATCAAACTGGAGTAATAGATTAAAAGTTAACGTATGTATGTAGCGTAAACATGAAAAAGAGTGCCATCACATAGCTGAGGAATCAGCCCTATTTCATTCTTATTGTGAGTTCCAATCAATATAATAATAATAATATTATTATTATTATTTCGATTTTTTGTTTTAATTTTGAATTTCCTTCTAAAAATCAATAGATGAACAAACAACTATTACAACAAAATATATGTAACCTAATGCAATTAGTTATAAAATGTTTAATATTGTTTTATCATATATCTTTTTGTTTTTAGTTGTCTATTTTGTTATTTGAATTATACATCTAATAATCTAATAATTTTGAGTGAAAATTAAAAATTAAAAAAAAAAAAGTCAAAATGTTATATTTTTATTAATTGAAACTGACAATAGAGTTTAAGTAGGACCGGTTCGTCCCACCACGAACTTTTATTGAAAGAAAGAAATACAGAGGTAAATCTCATTTTATGAAATTCCAAACATAGACTTAAAGAGACCAATTAAGCTCCTTCTACTTTTAGCTAAAACATTTATCATGTTGTTCAAGTATAGCAACAGTTGATGAAAGATTTGATTTTTATATATTCATATTTGTGTAGATGCAATTGTATCACATAATTGTGTGGGTGAAACGCAGGGAAGTGACAGAACAATACAAAGAAGAAATGCTGAGGGTCACAGGTGAGCTATTGAAGTTACTCTCAGAAGGACTGGGTTTGGAAGAAAATGTTCTCATGTCGACCTTGGGTGGTGAAGAAATAGAGCTCGAAATGAAAATCAATCTGTACCCACCATGCCCACAGCCTCAACTGGCCCTGGGAGTTGAACCTCACACCGATATGTCTGCCCTAACCTTACTCGTGCCGAACGACGTCCCTGGTCTTCAGGTGTGGAAGGACGGCAATTGGGTTGCCGTTGATTATCTGCCAGACGCACTCTTTGTCCACGTCGGAGACCAAATCGAGGTGATTATTTAGTCGGAGTGAATCAAGCAAAATATTAGAAGCCCTTTTCATTTTTCGCTCAATTACATATAAATATTAAAAACAATGAAACTGTGACATATATTATTATTATTATCATTATTATTAGTGCATAAAAACAACGTAACATGACACGATTTGATATAAATATTGTGAAGATTAGGTCCAGCTAGCTCAAAACTTTGAGCAGACAATAACATTCTTTTGGCTAGATTATGACCGGTCCAGTGGTGATATTGCGTTAATTAATTGTTTTTAAGGTGCTGAGCAATGGGAAATACCGGAGTGTGCTTCACCGAAGTGTGGTGAACAAGGAAAAAACTCGCATGTCATGGGCAGTTTTCGTGACTCCTCCGCACAAGGCGTTGATCGGGCCTCTTCCGGGGCTGTTAGAAGATGCTCGGGAGGATCAACCCAAGTATCCCACCAGAACCTTTGCTGAGTATCGCCACTGGAAAATCAACAAGCTGGCAAAATAAGCTGGGAGCCAGTCCCCTTGCCATCGGGTCTAGATTCCCCTACAGTCGGGGGTCTTTGACTTCTGAGCCTCTTGCCCCAAACTATTTTCCTAATAAGTTAAAATCTCAGTTCCATCGTCATTAAGTAATGCCGCCAGTCTATTTATATGCTTAATTAATATGTCTTCTCGTCTCTCTGGTTGAATTGTGGATCCTGTGCTTCCATTTTCTGCCATTTTTATATGTGCTTTTGATTGACCTTTGCTGGTCGAGTAATTGGTTGTATATCCAAGTTCCACCACCCAAGTGCACTTTATTTGTCTTTGAATAAACACAAAGTTATAATATATACGCAATTTTTGAACCATATAAATATATCTCATTATATTTTAATTTCAATTGAATCCATAAAAATTTTTCTTTTTTCTTAACATATGATATCGAATTAACTTGATACACCCAAAAGGTGTGCTAAATTAGAAAATTTCATACTAATGTTGATGAAAATTTAATATTTTAAATGCTATACAATATAAGGCATGTCTATGTATTAGTAAGTTCATTCAAATGTATTCCATTTAATGTAATATTATTAAATATTTAGTTAAGTTATAAAACAGAACCAGTCGTTAAGTTATAAAATTATCCGTCTCACTTGCATACAATTTACGAAACTGGACGAAAAGCCTCACTCTTCAGTTCCTCCACCGCGGTGAAGATCTGAAAGACCAAAACTATACGATCAACGGCTCCCATTGGATTGTATACTCTCTTTCAATCCAATGACTTTTCTTGTGGGAAGACATTTTAGGGTTTAGTATATGATATATTTAGTTTTTGTCTAATAATTGATTTTTTGTGGGTTTAGCTTTTTTTTTTTTTGGGCAATATACTTTTCAACAACAATGAAACTTAAATTTAAAAAAAAAAAGAAAGAAAAAATGCCATGTATCCATCAAATTGGTAAAAAATATCTGAAACCTGTAGGGCCTAGACCTGTGATGAATATCTAACATTTTCAAATTTCTTCATTTTGCTGCTAAAAGTAGTGCATATAGGTTATGATCTCATATTCAAAAGTGGCGGCCGTATAAAAAAAAGACAAGTGTGTATGCACAACATCACACACTAGCGCGATAACTGTTCTTTCAGTTGGTGAAGTTGGTAATATAAATAAATGTTCTTTTAATGCCGAAGAGGAACATTTAAAGCTACCATGCATTTTCTCAAACTATTCAAGACTTTGTTTTTCTTTTTATTTATTAAAAAAACTATGAATTACAAAATAAAAATAATTTTCATAAGTTATACATTCCCTCTTAACTGGAATTCTAGACCTCAATCATTGTCTAAATTTTTTTTTATATATTTTGGGTCGCCAACACTAGAAACAAGAGTCAGAGAGAGAGTCCTCGGACATGGTCAAAGGAAAATGGTGAAGCCTCGGGCATGATGGCAAGCTTTTCTTGTTCCAAAAATCGGCAACTCATTGCAGCGGCACATGGCTAGGAGAATGGGTCGGCGTAGAAAATAGGCTACTCGTGAGTGGACTTTTTGGACCCACAGGCCCTAGTTTACAATCCAGGCATAATTGACTGTGCTGGAGCTGTTGAAACAATTTCTTCCCTCCGCGCATTTCCAGGAAGATGCAAGTTCCTACCAGTTTGCCTCTTCATATCTATATATACCCCATCGGCATTTGAAGAAGAAGAAGAATAAGAAAGAGCAGCCATTTGGGGGTCTTTCTTTTTATTGTCTTAAACTTTGTGTTAATGGCGACTTACAGTAACATTGACAGTGCCATCAAGTATTCATCGCCTGCAGCTTTCACTTCCTCTCTATCCTCTTTGTCTTCTGCTCCTCGGAGGAGATACGATGTGTTCCTCAGTTTCAGAGGCGAAGATACTCGCAAGAGCTTTGTTGGTCACCTTTATAACGCTATGCGTCAAAAGGGGATCATCACCTTCAAAGATGATCCAGAACTCGAGAAGGGGAAAAGCATTTCGGAGGAAATTGTAAAGGCCATCAACAACTCCAGATTCTCAGTCGTCGTTTTCTCTGAAAACTATGCTTCTTCCACTTGGTGCCTCTATGAACTCTTAACCATTTTCGATCGCTCGATGCAAAAGGCGCTAACCATCGTGCCAATTTTCTACCGTGTGGATGCGTCTGATGTGAGAAAACAAAAGGGGGCGTTTAGAAAAGCCTTTGCAGAGCATGAACTAGCCTTTAGCGACAACCGCCAACGAGTGGAAAACTGGAGGGCTGTTTTGACACGAGTGGCCGGTATTTCTGGATGGGATTTGTGCGACAAGTAAGGCTTGTTTCTGCTTGCCCTGTTGTTTTCCAATTTTAATTGTTATGTTTTTGTGAGATTTTCATGAACGTAACCGATTACTTTTGCTAATGTGGAGCTTCAGTGCGATTACTTTAGAATGTGTCACGCGAAAATATTTGGGCGGTCAAATTATTTAAATTCTATAATAAAAAATTCAAAATACAGAACACTGAAAGATCTCCTAATTAATTTAGAGAGTTGTATGTAACTGAACCAATCTATTACTTTAGACTTTATTGCGTGAATGTGTTTGGTAATGTTAGCGTTTGTTGTGGACTCTGGTTTTAACAACTCAGCCTGTAATGAGTGAAGCCACTTCATACTCAATGTGACTCTAAAAAAGTTTTAAAAAATAAAGTTACCCCTCAACCAAGATATAATATTTGCATTAAACAGGTGATTGCATTTATTTTTGTAAACTCATGATAAAATGAGAATCATGTTTCGAATGATGGAATGCTATATAATAATTTGTTTGATAAAAAGTGTATATATATATATATTGGATGCAATTTTTACATTTTCTGATAAATGTGGATCATGCTTAGATATAATTATATATTTTCATTTCAGGGATGAGGCAGAATCCATTCAGGCCATTGTTGAAGAGATACAGAGTAAACTGAGAAAATCAAGTAGCAGATTCTCAAGTTTAGCCAAAGATTTTGTTGGAATGGACTCTCGTCTGGACAAAATAAATTCCTACTTAGATGTGGAGAAGATGAATGATGTTCGTTTTGTAGGGATATGGGGAATGGCAGGGATAGGTAAAACAACGATTGCTAGAGTTGTCTATGAGAGACTCTCTCTACAATTTGAAGGTAGCAGCTTTCTTTATGGCATCAGGGAAGCGAACAACAAGCATGGGCTGACTCATTTGCAAGAACAGCTACTTCATCAAGCGTTGATGGACAAAAGCTTAAGAATATGGGATGTATATAATGGAATGGATGAGATAAGGAACAGGCTATGCTCTAGAAGGCTTCTCATTGTTCTTGATGATGTTGTTGAGCTTGAGGAATTGAAGTCGTTAGCAGGGACCCGTGATTGGTTTGGCAGTGGAAGTAGGATAATCATAACAACTAGAGATGAGCATCTGTTGACCTGCCATGATGTAGATGAAATATATAGGGTGGAGACTTTAGATGATGATGAAGCCATTCAACTCTTTCGCTCTAAAGCGTTTAACTTGCAGAATGCTTGTCCTACGGAAGAGTATTTGGAGTTATCAGAAGAAGTCGTAAAATACGCATATGGTCTTCCATTAGCTCTTGATGTTCTGGGTTCCTTTTTGTGTGGAAGATCTGTGAGTGAATGGAGAAGTGCCCTGAAAAGGCTGAAAGAAATTCCTCCCAGAAAAATCCTTGAAAAGCTTCAAATAAGCTTTGATGGACTTGAGGCAATAGAACAGAAAATATTCCTTGATCTTGCGTGTTTCTTCAATGGGAAGAAACATAAATTTGTAAGAAGGATACTGAAAGGTTGCGGTTTGTATCCGGATATTGGCATGGATGTCCTCAAAAATAAATCTCTCATAAAAATTCATGAAAATAGAATTTACGTGCATGATTTGCTACAAGAAATGGCTCGAGAGATTGTTCGGAAAGAATGTTATGAAGAGCCAGGTAAACGCAGCAGGTTGTGGCTTCACATCGATATCAATCATGTCTTGACGAATAATACGGTAGGTGACTAGTCAGTCTTTTGTTCATCTGAAAATAATAATAATAATAATAATAATAATAATAATAATAATAATAATAATAATAATAATAAAAACAGGAACAATAGAAGCTTTCGTTCCTTTTTTGTCATTCTTGTGCATAAAATTTGATTACTACCTTTTTCTCTCATATTCAGGGAACAGAAAAAGTTGAAGGCATGGTTTTGAACTCATCTGTAGCAAATGAAATAAGCTTGAGTGGTAAATCATTCTTGAAGATGACAAAGCTGAGAATGCTAAGGCTCAGAAGAGTGCGGCTTTCATACGGCCTCGAATTTCTTTCAAGTGAATTAAGATTTTTGGAGTTGGAACAGTATCCTTTCAAGTACTTGCCATCCACTCTTCAGCTGTACAAGCTTGTGGAATTTCGAATGAAATCTAGCAAAATTGAAAAATTTCTGTTGAAAACAAAAGTATGTTTACCACTTGCATTGCTTCTTTGATTACGTAGTTAACTGTGATTACTTTTTAGAGTTATATTTTCCCGCTAATCACTATTTATGCCTTTTCACAGCCTCTGAAGACCCTGAAGGTCCTTGATCTCAGCGACTCACAGAACTTGGTCAGAATCGCGGGTTTTGAAATCTTCCCGAATCTCAAGGAAATGATTCTTGCTGGCTGCATAAGGTTGATTGAAATCAATGAATCCATTGGGGTACTAAAAAAGCTTCGAGTGCTAAATCTGAAAGATTGTAAGAGTCTCGTGCAGCTTCCAAATGGCATATGTGATCTGAAGTCCCTCAAGACTCTGAATCTAAGTGGCTGCTCAAAGCTTCACAAATTACCAGAAAGGTTCGGGGACATACCAAACTTAGAGGAACTCTCAGTAAGCGGAATTGTTGAGAGCCAACTGGTGTCAGCAAAACCCTGGGATTTTCTTTTTGGTCACAGGCCCGCAAAGAATATATATGCAGTGACTTTGATGTTGTCTTCTTTCTCAACTTTGAGTTCACTGAAGGAACTAGATCTTAGTGCCTGCAATCTATCGGAAGGAATAATACCTGATGATTTGAGTGGGTTCCCATCATTGCGATCTCTAGATCTAAGTGGAAATGACTTTGTGAGCATACCTACAAGCATCATCCAACTCTCTAAACTTGAGAAGGTTAACCTTATCAACTGTCAACAGCTCCAGTCGCTACCAGACCTTCCGCAGAGTTTGATGTGCCTAAGATTGGACGGTTGCACGTCACTCGAATCTTTTCCAAATCCATTTGAAAAATGGACTTTGTCACCTTGGATGTTTTCTTTTGCGAATTGCAAGTTTGGTGGTATTCAAGGTGCATTTTCGTGGCTGAGAAGTTACTTCGATTTCATATTGAAGTGCAAACAACTGGTATATTTCTCGGCCCACCCGTCTTTGCCTACAGTACACACCCTGTTGCCCACACACACAGAGTTATTATTATTATTATTGTTGTTGGTTTGGATGATGAACATAACAATATTAATAATTTGGTGTAGGGAATCTGCTATATGCAGTTTGATTTTACCATGTTTTTGCCTGGAAATGAAATTCCTGACAGCTTCAATCATCAAGAAATTGGCTCTTCATTGGAAATTCAGCTACCAGAGCATTGGTGCGATGACAAGTGGATGGGATTTCTAGTTTGTGCCTGTGTTGGAGCTGATGAACGTGCAACTGTCGAGAGCTATACTATCTGTTGCATTTTACAAGCTAGTCCTACCCCTTCGTTGGATCAACCAATGTTTCGGGACACTGTGGCGACAGGAATCCCCACAGACTTACGCATCAAGTCTGATCAACTTTTAATAATATTCTTTCCACGCGACCACTCCAAAAAATTGAATTGGTGGAATGGATTGAGGCATCTTCACATGTCATTCATTTCCTCCTCTTTGAAAATGAAGAAATGCGGGCTGCTGTTGGTGTATGAGCAAGATGTTGAAGAGTTAACCCGATGCCGCAGACCTTTTAACAATCTCAGTTTGCCTTATCATCGTGATGGCTGCAGTGAAGGAACGGAAAGCTCTGGTGACAATGGAGGGCAACCTAGCGAAGGCGGGGCTTCTGCGGGTGAAATTCATTCTCGAGACATGCTGAGCATGCCCAAGGAGTATTACATGGCAATGGAGACTACGGTGGCCTCTGGAAAGGACCCTGTTATCTATAGGTTTTGACTTGCAATTATAATGTAAAAATGGGGCCGTCTTGTGGGCATGAAAAAATAAATAAAAAAAAAAAGGCTTATAAGAGAGTTAGAAATGAACTCATACATACAAATTGTTAAAAAAATATATTAATTTTTATATTCTGTAATGCCCACATGCTAGTTCACTCGGACACTCAAATTGACTCTTGTCTCACATCTCCCAACATTTTCCACTTATAAAAATTATCTTAAGTTATATGTGTAATATTTGACAAGGTTTTCTGTCTGTTGTAAGCTAAAAAAATAAATAATTGAAGGTTCTAATACTGCTCACTCTCAGGTTTCCTAAATGGACGAAGTTTTGTGGGCAGAAACAAGGCGTGAGAGGAGAGATGGAGATGAGCTCATATATATGATTTTAAATTTTTAACTTTTTTATAAAAATACACAAATATATATATATATATTATTTTATAAGATTTATATATTCTCCTTTAGTTGATTTTTTCTGTCTGCTTTTTTTTTTTTTTTGTAAAATTTAAGTTAGTTCTTTGTTGTCAACGTCATAATATTTTTCTACTAATATATATATATATATATATGTTTCTAATAAAAGATACCGTGCGAAAGAACTAAAAGGGAAAGCAGAAATTGTGAAATTAGAGGGAACAAATTTTCACGGCGACTGATTCTTTGAAATCAGCTCACCAGTTGGGGCTTGGAGCAACAAAAAGGTTAAATTCAGCACTATCGGGTGTGGGACGAATGTGGTTCGATTGATTGCTGAACGAGGGAAGTGATCTCATGGGTGTTTCCTGATGGGGAGGGGCGCTGTAAATGCTCCTGCCGGTATACATGCCTGTCCACGAATGCTATGAATGCTTGGGAGGAATGAAACGAATGAATTTATGGCAGATGGCGAGAATGATGCTAGACACTTGGATGGGGTTTCTGAGATACAAATTCAGGAGACACCAATGCATGTGGAGCCCGTGGGTTTGGTCTGGATTAGGCTTCCCTTCAGGCCTTGGGTTCCAGTTGAATTTGCTCGTCCGGAATTGTTTCGGAGATGCAAAGCCGTGACTTTTTGACCCGTGCATCCCTGTAGATTTAATTGAATCTAGGTAGGTTGAGCGGGTCCAGGCCTTTCGGGGAGGCATCTGGGTTCTACGGAATAAAAGATTGTCCGAAGTTGGAGCTGCTGCATCGGAGTAACCAATTTCTTTTCTTTAGTTGCTGCTTTTGCTGCTTATAGCCTCGGAGGAGATGGCTGGTAGTTGGGGGTGGGGTGGGGCGGCTTCGTGATTATCGGTGGGTGAATGATCTTGCTTTGTGTTGGAACCTGTTGGAATATGTCTTGTATTTCAAATTACCCTTTTATCCTTTTATATCCCTATATATATAGGCATAATAGGGTTATGAGAAAAGAGAGAGATTTGAGAGGTGAGTCATATTCTTTGTATTCTGTAACACACTTTCTCTACTAATAAGAGTATTCCCTCTGTCTTTCCCGTGGACGTAGGTCACATAGACCGAACCACGTAATATTCTGGTGTTATTTTCTTCATTGATTTATCGTTTGCTACACCAAATTGGTATCAGAGCCAAAAAGAAAATTTTTTTTTTCTCCTCTCTTTCCTCCGGCCACCCACCACCACGACGATCTCCAACCACCCATCAGCATCTCTTCCTTTGAAATTTTTTCTTTCTTTCTCTTTCCTCCTCTTCGGCCACCCAGCAGCACCTCAACCTCTTCATTGTCCAGTAGCCCACGTCTGCCTACAATCCACCAAAAAGAAAAAAAAAAACAATTTTTGGTCTTTCTCTCTCCTCGGCCGGACCCTTCCGGTGGTGGGTGTGGGACTTGAAGGCCAACAAGTTCGAGCTCGAATCGGAAGGCCAACAAGCTGAGCGATTGGAACTCCACCGTCGACCACCCGTGCCACTGGACAGGAGTCACCCGTGTAGAGAGAGACGAAGAGAGAGAAGCAGGAGGAGGAAGAGAGAGATCCGAACAAGGGGCCATTTTGGTGGTTTGGCGTTGAAACGGAGCAGATCTAGTAATTTGGCGCTGAAACGGAGCGGATCTGACAGAAAAACGAACAGATCGAGTTTAACGGGTCGGAGGTACTGTAGATCAGCGAATTGCACTGTAGATCGATTGGCGACACTGTAGACCGTGTGTACTGTAGCTTCGGTGACACTGTAGACCGAAGAGACACTGTAGCATCGGGTGGCACTGTAGCTTAGAGGCAGATTTGTATTTTTAATTTTCGTGGAGAAGCTCATATGGCAGCAAATGAGAGTGATGATCTGCTTTGTGTTACACAAGGCCAAGGCAGATTTCAGGATACTTGGATCATGGACACTGGAGTCTCGCAACATATGACTCCTAACAGGGAATGGTTTACCACCTATAAGTCAATTAATGGTGGTGTTCTGTTAGGAAATGATCACGTCTGTAAGGTTGCTGGGATTGGTACAGTGCAGATCAAGATGCACGACGGTGTCATTAGGACCTTGTCTGAGGTCAAACACATTCCAGATTTGACGAAGAATCTTATTTCTTTGGGCACTCTTGAGAAGAATGGCTGCAAGATTGGGTGTGAAGGTGGAGTTCTAAAGGTTTCCAGAGGTGCTCTTGTATTGATGAAGGCTGCCAGAATTGGCACATTGTATTTCTTGCATGGTTCAACAGTCACAGACTCAACTGCAGTTTCTACTTCAGTTTCAGATTCTGACGTGACGAAGTTGTGGCACATGCGGCTGGGACACATGAGTGAAAGAGGTATGGCTGCCTTGAGTAAGAGAGGTCTTTTATGTGGTCAGAACACTGGAAAATTAGAATTTTTGTGAGCATTGTGTTTTTTGGGAAGCAGAAGAGGTTGAGTTTCAGTACAGCCATCCATAAAACAAAGGGAACATTGGACTATATCCATTCAGATCTTTGGGGTCCTTCTCAGGTTCTCTTTAAAGGTATGGGTGCTGCTTATATGCTCACTTTCATTGATGATTTTTTCTCGTAAAGTTTGGGTTTATTTCTTGAAACATAAAAGTCAAGTGTTTGAAACCTTCAAGCAGTGGAAAACTTTACTTGAAAAGCAGACTGGAAAGCAGATTAAGAGGCTGAGAACAGATAATGGCCTTGAATTTTGTAATAACGAATTCAATGAGTTTTTTGCATAATTGAAGGTATTGTACGACACCGCACAGTTGTAAAAAACTCCACAACAAAATGGAGTTGCAGAACGCATGATGAACAGGACTTTGATAGAGAAAGCTAGATGTCTGTTATCCAATGCAGGTTTTGGGCAAGGAGTTTTGGGCAGAAGCTGTTAATACAGCTTCTTGGTTGGTGAATCGATCTCCTTGTACTTCTATTGAGTGTAAGACACCTGAAGAGGTGTGGTCAAGCAAACCTGCAGATTATTCTGATTTGAAGATATTTGGCTGTCCTGCTTATGCTCATGTTAATGAAGGAAAGCTTGAACCGAGGGCTAAGAAATGTATTTTTCTTGGTTATGCTTCTGGAGTGAAAGGTTATAGGTTGTGGTGTCCAGACCCTAAGTCTCCAAAATTCCTCATTAGCAGAGATGTGACATTTGATGAATCCGCTATGCTGCATCCAAAAGAGGAAGTCTTAAAGCCAACAGATGAAGAGAGTGGGAGTTCCACACAGCAGGTGGAGTTTGAAAGTGATATTCCTTCTAAGTCAGGTCAACAGATTCGGGTTGACACTTCAGAAATAGATGAGGGTGCTCTAGATACTCAACAGGTACAGCCGTACAGTATCGCCAGAGACAGACCCAGAAGGACTATCAAGCCACCAGCTAGGTTTTTTAAATTCAGATTTTGCTTATTGTTTGGCAGTAGCAGAAGAGGTGGAGTACAATGAACCTAGCAACTATTCAGAGGCTGTCACTTGTGCTGAATCTTCTCAGTGGAGCATTGCTATGACTGAGGAAATTGAGTCCCTGCATAAGAATCAGACTTGGGACTTAGTGAAACTTCCCAAAGATAAGAAGACTGTTGGCTGCAAATGGATCTTCAAGAAGAAGGAGGGAATTCCAGGGGTTGAGGATGCAAGGTACAAGGCATGTCTGGTTGCAAAGGGGTTATAGCCAGAAAGAAGGGATTGACTTCAATGAGGTATTTTCTCCAGTTGTTAAGCACACTTCCATTCGTCGTGTGCTTCTAGCTATGGTTGCTATGTATGATATGGAACTGGAGCAGCTTGATGTGAAGACTGCTTTTCTACATGGTGATCTTGAGGAAGTCATTTTTATGGATCAACCTGAGGGTTTCCAGAGTGAAAGCAAGGAGGATCATGTTTGCAGGTTGAAGAAATCTCTATATGGTTTAAAGCAGTCTCCTAGACAATGGTATAAGAAGTTTGACAGCTTTATGGTAAGTCATGGTTACTCAAGGAGTGAGTATGACAGTTGTGTCTACCATAGGAAGCTGCGTGATGGATCATTTGTCTATCTGCTACTATATGTAGATGATATCCTTATTGCCTCTACAAGTATATCTGAGATCAACAGTTTGAAGAAACTACTTGGTAGAGATTTTGAGATGAAAGATTTGGGAGCTGCAAAGAGGATTTTGGGCATGTAGATCATCAGAGACAGACAAGCAGGAGAGTTGCGCCTTTTACAGAAAAAATACATCGAGAAGGTTCTTGATCGTTTTGGGATGATGAGTTGCAAACCGGTAAGTACTCCTTTAGCATCACACTTCAGACTTTCAGCCTCTTTGTCACCCAATAACCTAGAGGAGGAGGAATATATGTCACGTGTTCCATACTCTAGTGCAGTGGGTAGTGGGTAGTATTATGTATGCTATGGTTTGCACTCGTCCAGATATTTCACAGGCAGTCAGTGTGGTCAGTAGATATATGGCTAATCCTGGGAAATCACATTGGCAAGCAGTTAAATGGATACTTCGGTATCTTAGAGGCATTACAGAGGTAGGACTGATGTTCAGCAGAGGCAGTAGGTTGATTACTGGTTTTGTGGATTCTGACTATGCAGGTGACCTTGACAGAAGAAGATCAACAACTGGTTATGTTTTCACTCTTTCAGGCAGTGCCATTTGTTGGAAGGCAACATTGCAATCAACAGTTGCTCTTTTCCACTACTGAAACTGAGTACATGGCAATAGCAGCAGAAGCAGTCAAGGAAGCTATTTGGTTGAAAGGTTTGGTCACTAATTTGGGTTTATTACAAGAAACTACCACTGTATTCTGTGACAGTCAAAGTGCTATACATTTGACCAAAAATCAAGTGTATCATGAGAGGACCAAACACATTGATGTCAGATATCATTTCTTGCGAGATGTTATATCTCAAGATTTGATTTCAGTGAAAAAAAAGGTTGCTACTGCAGACAATCCAGCTGACATGTTGACAAAACCATTTTTTTCGTAGTAAGTTCAAGCATTGCTTGGACTTGATTGGTGTTCGTTTTAATTGACTGGCTCTAAGGAGCTATTTGGAGGAGAGATAGAAGAATTTTATTTTGTTGTGTGTTTAGAGAATACAATGCAAGGTGGAGATTTGTTGGAATATGCCTTGTATTCTAAATTACCCTTTTGTCCTTCTTATATCCCTATATATATAGGCATAATAGGGTTATGAGAAAAGAGAGAGATTTGAGAGGTGAGTCACACTCTTTGTATTCTGTAACACACTTTCTCTACTAATAAGAGTATTCCTTCTGTCTTTCCCGTGGACGTAGGTCACATAGACCGAATCACGTAATATTCTGGTATTATTTTCTTCATTGATTTATCGTTTGTTACAACAAAACCTTAGGATTTTTGGGTCTTAATTTTACTTGGGGTTGCGAGTTTTTTTTTTTTGGGGGGGGTGGGGGGGGTGGGGGGACAGAGTGTTAGTGGAGACACCAAATGACCTGAGGGGGGGAGGGGTGTGGAGCCATCGCCTACTTCTGATGGAGAAAAAATAGGCACGAAAATAGGTCGGTTGGAAGGCGTTGTTATGTCATTCCGTTTTCAAGCGACATTCTGCTCCTCCTCCTCCTCCTCCTCCTCCTCCTCCTCCTCCTTACACAGCTCATCTAACCGGGCGATGCATAAATAAAACTATTGAAAAACCGAACAAATTTTAATTTTTGGGTTACTAATCCTTCAGTCCTAGTTTTTAAAATTATAAATAATTTAATTAATATCGGATTCAAGACAGACGGAAGAATTCGTAAGGACATATAATATAATAATTGTCTGACACACCCCCATATAATAATAATATAATATAATAATAGCTATCGCGTGGAATTTGATGGTGTTCATACATGGAAATAGGAAATACCCATCAACCTGAAAATAATAATAATAGTTTTGTTTATGGATAAAGAACTAGAATAATGTTAATTAATTAATTGATAAGATCAGATATGTTAGAAACTGGCAGACAAAGAATGAATGTGAAAAGACGGAAATGGAGATAATTGGTGAGATTAGACCTTTGGGATATTTGAGATTTGTCACTCTCGTGTCTGAACAAACAGCAATCAGCAACCGCTGCCCCCACCTCCCTCCACACCACGGCTCCCACTCGGCGGAGACGCGCCACTCCCTCTTTAGCACTCTCTCTCTCTCTCTCTCTCAGCTCTCTCTCTCTCTCTCTCGATATATATATATATCACTTCTTGTTGTTCGTATGTGCGTGTAATGAACCCCGATTGGCTAAAGCTGAGCTGAAGCAAAACCCACTCAGCGATGTCATTTAACAAGCTTTCTTTCCTCTTCTCTTTACTTCTTCTGGTCTCCGCCGTCCACCCCCGGTCTGTTCCTTCGTCTCATCTGCCTGATTTGCTGTCCGATGGCATCGACAGCCGCAGCAACCAACCTTATCTCGTCCTCAATCGTCTTTCGGCGGAGGAGTCCTCCTCCTGTGAGCAGACTTACGGGTTCTTGCCGTGCACCACGACCGTTCTTGGTAATTTGTTCTTGATTATAGTGTACGGATACCTTATGTTCCTGGCCGCAACCTATCTGTCCAGCGGCAGCGAGCTCTTGCTCGAGATTCTGGGCCCTGGGATCGTCGGCGGCCTGTTTCTTCCCATGCTTGGTGCCCTTCCGGATGCTATGCTCATTCTTGGTAACGAACTGGCTCTGAACTATTTGACTTCTGATTCTACATTTTGATTAACGAGAATTGACCTGCATTTGCTTGGTTGCGCGGAAGGTGGCAGAGAAATGGATTTTTTTTTTCTTTCTTTCTTTCTTTTTCCTATTCCAAATTGTTTTTATTGCCTTTGATTTTTATTTTCAAAGTGGACTTTTTGGATGTAAATCAGGAAAGTCGCATGGCTCTTCGGCTAAAAGGGAGATTTTTTTTCTTTTCTTTTCTTTGATTTGATATGTGTCTTCGTTTTATCTTTTGTGCCATTCCAGTTTGGATTGTTTTTATACTAATTTACTCCAAGCACGAATTTCTGTCGAAACTCCTTTTGGGGATATTTTACTGATCGGTTCCCAGCAACGTGGAACATAAGCCAAATGTGGTTCATGGAGTTCTATCTCAATCAATCATGTAGACCGTTATCATGTCGCTCTAATTGTTTTGCTTTTCGTACTTCAGTGCAAAATGCCGACCCCTTTTTCCTTCCCTTATTTTTCATCCTGCAGTATCTGGAATTTCTGGAAGTGTAGCAACTGCTCAAAGTCAGGTCTCAGTTGGAATGGGCTTGCTGGCTGGTTCAACTGTCATGCTACTTACGCTTATCTGGGGAACTTGTGTTGTTGTTGGCAAATGTGACATCCAAGAGACAGATAATGTTGCACCAGATGGAAAGGACACCAAGGGATTCAGCTTAACTGGTAATTGCTACCGTTGGAGTTCACGTGGGCTGGGTTGGAGTGGGGGGTGTGGGTGAAGTAAGGGTAGATAATGATGCAATATTCTCAATTAGGTTATATTGTTATAAATTAATTTGTCCTAACTATGAAGAGGATAGATGCATTGTCTGTGGCATAATATGGGAAATGAAATTCACATGCTGAATTTGCTGAGTCATTAACACATCTCCTTCATCGTGAAAAGGGAGCGGCAAGTCAAAAAACATAAGAAAATACGACCAGACATGCAAGTGCATTTGTGGAAAGGATAGGCAATAAAGAAGTTTAGGTGCTGATGAGGGGGGTCTGAAAGTGTCCAGATCTAAAATCTATGAATCACATTGTGCTTTTGTTAATGGTAGATCTTAATGATTCAAGATCTTAACGTTTTATATGAACTTTCTTTTCTATTATTTTGAAGTTAATTAGGATATTATTTTGCTGATTAGTATTGATGTTACAATGTAAGCAGTGTGAAAATTTCTGATTGAGTTTGACGCATGCCTTTTCTGGTTGCAGGCTCTGGTGTCAGTACTGATATTTGGACTTGCTTTGCTGCGAGGATAATGGCCATTTCTGTAATACCATTTATTGTTGTTCAACTACCACAAGCCCTTCATTCAAGCTCAGGAAGGCATTTGGCTGTCTTGATTGGATTAATTCTGTCACTCTCCTTGTTGATTTCTTACTGCCTTTATCAGGTGATTTGTTTTCCTCTAGTAGACAATAAAAAAACTGTATCTCTACTTTCCTTTTTTTAGGCATTTTGTTTCAATACCCAAGGCATGAGTGTATGCATGCACATCTACACATACATGTGTGAGAAGTTAATATGCCAAAATGCTCAACCTGGACAGGTCTTACAGCCTGTGGACTCTATCTAAGGCCCCTCATATTGAACATATATAATTAAAAATTTATTTATGATTTTGAATTAATGAATAGGTAGCCTATGAAGAAATGTTGTCTTTGTAATTGTTTGGTTTAATTATGTTAGTGTACTTTGAGCTAAATGAAATAACATGCAGTAAACCATTTGTTTCATGGAGAAGACAGAAATCATTTAGCATGTTGGCACACTTTCCTGTTATTCAGATTACATAAGTAGGCTTCTATATAACAACATATCTAAGTTTTGCTGTCAAATTCTCGTATGGTTTGAAATGACTCTCACACCTCTTTACCTGATTGCTAATTCTTAAAATGTTTTTATTTGTGATCGATACATGCAAATCCTATGATTATAGCACCTACCAAAAATCAATGCAATTCTTTTTTTTCAAGAATCAAAAATTGGTACAAGTCTTGCGTGTATTTAACTCAGCAGTTCTTGTGAAGGGTCCAGCCTTGTTGTTGAAGCTGCCTTCTATTTTTGACTTGGACCAGGACGATTTGCTTTGTGTAATTATGGTGAAATTTGTGCCCTTTATGATTGAAATATTCCTGGCTTTGAGTGATATCGAGCATTGTCAGTTTGATAGTAACTCAGCTTTGATAGGGGTTCAAAAATCTAGCAAGTTATTGTAAAATATATGATTGGTGTTTCCTTTAACAGATTCACCTTTTTGCAACCTTAGTAATTCCTTTCTGCAACAGATAACAACAACAAAGCCTTAATCCCAATTTTAGCTGCATTTGGCTATATGAATATTTTCTTGTCATTCTGCCATATTAAGAATTCCTTTCTGCATTGATGCCTACTTTTATATCATCCATTATTTTTCCAGGTCTTCCAACCTTGGATTCAGGGAAGACGGCTTGCTTATGCCAAGCTTAAACATGTGATGTCAGGAATTCTAAAGCACCTAAGACAGAAGGCTTTAGGAAGGTTCCTAACTGATGATGGTCAACCTAATAAAGAAGTCATAAAAAAGTAGGTGAACCAAAAGCATGCTTGCTTATTTAGCATCTACTGAATCTTCTTCAAATGGATTTTATACATTTTGCTGAACAACCTCCTGGTTGCAGGTTGTTCGAGGCAATTGATGAAAATAAGAATAATGAACTCTCCATCTCTGAGCTAAGAGCGCTGATTATTGGAATCCGGTTTGAAGAAATAGACTTTGATAGGGATAATGCTGTGGCCGATGTAATGAGAGATTTTGATACTTCTAATAATGAAAGTATTGATTTGACAGAATTCACTGTCGGTATTACCAAATGGCTTAATGAAGCTAGGCAAGCAGGGGCAGTCTCTCGTGACTCTGGTCCTAATACAATGAAATATATAAATTACTTCCATGAGGTAAGTGGCAGTATGATGACTTCTTTGTTTAGTGTTTGGCATGTCATGGCAATGTTGAAACTTATGTGCAGCAAACGCTGAGAGAACATGCTTTGTTGGGGCCTGAAACACAAGTGGAAGATGAAAACAAAGAGGGCACTGGAGTTAAAAACACCAGACGGACCACCATCAAAGCAATACTGATGTTGTTGCTGGGAACAATTATTGCAGCTGTGTTTGCTGATCCCCTGGTGGATGCTGTTAACAATTTTTCTGATGCAACAAGCATTCCTACCTTCTTCATCTCATTTATTGCACTGCCTGTGGCTACCAACTCTAGTGAAGCTGTGTCAGCAATTATCTTTGCTAGCCGGAAGAAGCTCACAACTACCTCATTGACATTTTCTGAGGTTTGTTTCTCATTTAATTTCCCTGATATCTTAATTTAATTGCATTGGGAGTTAACCATCAGTTAGTCAAAGCCTGTGTGATTTTGGCCAGTCTTTCAAATTTTAAAATTGAGGGACAAAGATGGTATCAGCACTATGGGAATTTCTTGATGGCTTCTGGTGGCATGTTGAAATTCTGTTTGGTGGGGTTCATGGGACATATCCTAAATCAAGAATGTCAATGTGTACTTATATCATCTCATCCGAAGTTGGATGATAGACGTACAGTTGGAACAAATCAGTAAAACCCAAGAAGCATCAGGTCTTTATAATATGAGTTGAAAAAAAAAGGGCGTATCAAATTGTCAAGACCCCAAATTATGGGTTTCACATGAGTTTCCTTGACTTTGAAATTGTGACCCTATTTTGTACATTACGATGAGAGTTGGGTTGTTGTTCTTTCAGCTCATTTCAGCTACAATGTGCTAACCTTGGAGTATTCTTGCTGCAGCTGTATGGGGCAGTAACAATGAATAACCTCCTTTGCCTCTCGGTGTTCTTAGCACTTGTTTACATAAGGGGATTGACATGGGACTTCTCATCCGAAGTTTTGATTATTTTTATTGTCTGCGTTGTGATGGGCGCCTTTGCCAGCTTCCGCACCACATTCCCCCTCTGGACATCTTTCGTGGCTTTCCTTCTTTACCCATTCTCACTGGCTCTGGTCTATGTTCTTGACTATATCTTGGGTTGGTCGTAGAATGATCAATTTGAATGCAAATGCTCTTGACGTCAGACGAAGAGGATGATATTGTGTGTACTAGATTAGAGAGAACTTGATGAGATGATATTGTGTGCACTAGACTAGAGAGAACTTGATATTGCAAATGCTCTGTGTTGATTGTACATTTAATTTGATTGGAGCTGACTTTAAAGACGTCTGCTTTCATGATGCTTAGAAGTTCCATTTTGCTGGTTTTGTGTTATGAGGGTTCTTGCTATTCTTCTTTTGTAATTTTATTATTGTCTTGTTGAATCTTTTATACGAAAATCTCAATCGGTCTTCTCTTTTCTTCTTATCAGTCCGCCCACATTAACGACAACAGGTCAAAAGCTTGGAAGAATGAATGAAAGAAACATCATTTTCTAATAACATTACAAGATCCCAAATAGAGAACGGGACCGGCTGATATGGTTTCTTTGTTCCATGTCTGGAAATGTAGCATGGACAATTACATCATTTAACGAGATGGTAAAGAGGAACCGGTAATTTTCCCTTCATTTTTTGGGGATTAGGTTTTGTGGTACAGGGAAAAATAACCCTCGTGCCTCCTCCAACACCTGAAACGTTTGTGGTTTCCAATTATTTCACCTTCTAAATACTCGTCCAATAAAATCAAAATGCGGTGGTCCCTCTTGCTTTGTCAAAGGTTAGAGAGTGGCCCCAACTAAAAAGTAAGCGTAGACAAAGCGTAATGAAATCGCCATGGTCCCCCCCACACGCAAAAGTTTGTTACGAATCAAGCGCGAGACTCGACTCACTCACTCACTCGAGAACCACATCAGAAACGACAAACACAAAAAGCACAAGATCCCCCAAAAACTTTGCCACAAGCACCAAAATCTTCTCATAACCTTTAATAAATAGCACCCAAAACGGCCATGTCTCATCTTTTTCCCTTCTCTTGCCTTCTCACATGGCCAAGATTTGTGGGGTCGCTTTTCAAACTCTGGCTTGCATGTGCAAATTCACACGTATCAATCAGCACTTTCCCATTATGTACTCCAACAGATAAAACAGCTGGCCTACAAAAGATACCACATGAGATGGGCACAAAATTGTTCTTGCCGTTAGTGGTTTATAACTTCAAATTAAGATCAACGTTTTCTCCCACTCCATCGTCATTACTATTGCCGAAAGTCTTGGTGGCTTGGCCAGTTTGCATTTTTGTCGTTGGCAAGATTCTACAGTAAGGCTGCCATGGGTTTAGCATGCTTGGTGCTGGCTGGTGAATTGGATCTTCCATGTTACCCTTTAACAAAATTCAAACGTAACAACAATTATAGATAAAAGTGGCCTAACAATGAAACTAGTTACATGGGAAATTAAAAATTAAATCTTACTTGATAAGGTGGTGAGCTAAAATCAATGGTGTCATGGTTATTGAAAGCTAGGTAAGCTGAAGGGCGGTTCAACTTGGAACTTGGACAAGTCAAATTAAATGTAGGAGGGGCTAGTGTGAGAAAGTCCCCATTGAAAACCCCATCTTCTTCCTTGATGCCTTTTCTTGAATGAGACTCCACAATTGAACACGAATGGGAGGGTTCTTCTCTGAAAAACAAAAAGTAGAAGCAGCTAAGCAAATTGCCATGAAAGAGTTTGAGAAAAGAAAAGGAACCGAGAAGATCAAGTGAAACCTGGAATTTGAGTTGCCTGAAATGATATTGAGTGCCCCTCCAATGCCAAAAGAACATGACTGATCATCTGATCTACCAATTGGGTGTGCAGTGGGAGGTAGCTTCTTGTAGTGGAGAAGGGGGGCTGGAGAATTGTCAACAGCAAAGGGATATGACCTCTTCATACCAACCATCTATGCTACATTTCAAACAAATTCATCCATTAGCAAAGGCAGTTTATATATAAGATGATGTACGCACCATTTTCATTTAACAATAGCCGACCAATAAAGGCATCAGTCATCAGGTCCCTCCTCATAAGGTTGCTATGATGCTGTAGACAGAAAACCGTCTACAAAATACATGGAAAACAAAGATTGAGAGAGAATTGAGGCTACCTTTTCTTCCTCTTCCCAAGTAGATGTGTACATGCCATAATAGCTTTGGTTTGAAGGGGGCTCCATCTGGAAACTTAGTGTAGAAGATGAAGTACTTAGTGAAGAGACATTCACCTGGACAAATTTTGTAAATCCACAAAGAGCCAAAACCAGAGCTTGTGAGAATTTAAGGGGCAAAAAAAACAACTTATTTAAGAAATAAACTCAAACGAAAACAAAACAAGAATGAATTTTTATCTCACCATTGAAGAAGAAGAAGAAGCGGGTGAACGTTGTTGATGTCCCTGTGGCTTTTGCAACAGGCTAGGAAGAGTGTAGATGGGGTTGCATTCACAAACAAAATTGGAACTTGACTGAAAAGGCAACCCTGTATCAACCCCAAAACTCTCCCTTTCAAGAGTGTACAGACATGAATTTAACATCCTGGGAGAAGGAACCGATTGCCATCCCAACCCAACAGAGTTAACCAATGGAATAGCGTTTGGGCTAACAACATCACTGTCTTGTGGCCTAGGCCTGGAAGCTGGGGATGAGACATCAGGAGGATGTGCTATTGAACAGGAACAAGATCGGTAATTTGGAAGTGGCACTGAGAAATTGGAGGGTCTGGTTGGTGATACAGCAGGTGGAGATGGCAAAATTACTGAACCATATTTCTTTTGTTGCTCTTCTATTCTGATCTTCTCTAGTTGTGCCACACCAAGTCCCCTCTGTGGGACTTTCTTTAGCTTTTGTTTTTGCAGGATCTACCTGTGTTTCCCATATTAAAACCACCACCACCACCACCACCATCACTATTATTATTGCTAGGCTTTTGGGTTTCCTCTCCTTGAGCCATTCTTGTTATACTCCAAAAATAGCCTTCAAAAACTCAAATCAAGCCTATTTGCAAATATGCATTGCTGTATTTCAATAGAATTAACTTAATACAAGACGACTTGAGGTTATTCCTCGTATGAAAAAACAAGATACAAAAATTTAGAGAAACACACTTAGATCTTGAGTTTTTATTTTTACTTTTTTTTTTATTTATTTTCGGGCTGTAACTAGAAACTCACTGTTGGCCATTCCTCTTGTCACAAGTTTTGAAGAAGATATAAAGGTTAACAACCCGAACACAGAGATTGAGAGATAGAGAGCGCTTGAAATTCAAGAAACCATGAATTTAAAATCAAATTCGAAGATCACAACAGCAAAGCAAAATCTAGGCGAAATTGACTTACCAAAAAATATACAGGTGAATAGGAAGAACCCAAACAAAATTTCATTTTCAAAAAAGGAATGATGCACCAAAAATCTCGCAGGTTATGGAGTAAAGATCGCATCTTTATTATATCTATAGGAAGAAAGGAACAAACCCATGAGCCAAGCCAGCCTTTCAGCAGAAAGAAACGCGAGAGAGTGTGCGTGGAAAGAGAGAGAATCAGAAGAAGCTTCGGATTTTTCTCAAACCAATGTGGAGTTAGTTGTTTGTCCGAGAGACATGTCACATTAAACACAATTACAAAAAAAAAAAAAAAAGACATAACAAAACAAAATACTTAAAAAAGATGTCTTGTATATGGAAATTTCAGATTTTCTGTCATTGATTGATTATGCTAAAATTCAAAGATGAAGCAAATCTAAAGCACTGCATCAATCCCTGGATGGACTCTCATGATCTCCATCAAACCCATATAAGATTCCCCCCCCCCCCTCTCTAGCAATAATGTACTCTGAGTGGTTTTCAATTAATTCTCAAACTCAAGGTTTTCACTTCTAAAAAAATAATAATAACTTTAAAAATAATTTTAATATCAATAAACTAAGATTCTTCATTTTCTACGTAAGTTTCTAAATGTAGCAGAAGTGACAACACAAGCAGCAATGTGACATCCAGCTTGAGGGCCCCCACAGTGTTCACCACCAAAGAATTTTTTATTTTTTTTTATTTTTTTTGTGTGGTTAAGTTCTTGTTGGTTGCAACCGGGAACCATGCAACTACGTTCTGTTTAATCTTGGTAAACAAAATTTATTATTGTTTTTGCACGAGGACATTAGCTCAAAGCATAAAATGCGTCATGATTCGGAAAACTTAGGCAGAGAGAGTCCTACGGACGAAACAACAGTAACTCTTTTATTCTATTAAGAACAGGGCAACTTCCAAACGAACATACGCAAAATTGCAGAGATGCACTCAACATCACGGGCCTTATACCCTTACTCTTATTGAGTCTTGAACGTTTAATTGATTCATCTGTAATTAATTTAGAAAAATAAATAAATCGGAGCAAAAGTAGTTGTTAGTAATATTAACAATTAAAAGTAAAAATAAACAATATTTTTGGATGATAATAATATAAGTAAACGATTTCCCTACCAAGCATTCGCCCAAGTTTTTCAAGTGCTTAATGCTTCGGGGCAAAGGTGCATGGTGGGGAGCGCAAGCGTCAACTATAATAACTAATATTTTTCGAAAATAATAAAAATACAAATGTATTGCACTTAGTCCGACCCAACTTCCCCAACCGATAGAAAGCGAGGAAATTTTAAGTAATATATATATATATAAATGTTAACTCATTAATTAGTAATGTAATAAATCCACAGTAAAAGGTATTAGAGCCAACCTGACCCTACTCCAGCATTTGCCACCAAACACTTCACATGAAAGAAATAGACAGGAGAAACTCCGATAAATTTGATGAAAAAGAATACGATGAGTATATCATAATATAGTCAAATATAATAATTAGTATTTTTAAAAATAATCAAAATGTACTAGATTTGAAACAAATGTATTGCACTAAAAAACTTGGGGTATTATTAATATACATGTGTGTGTAGGTGTAGTGTATTTCTCGGAAAAAATATATTATATGTTTTCAATTGCAAAAACGAAGAAAACTAATTATTTGAGATGAGCATGTCCTATGCTCCAACCAAATATTTATGTGCTTAATTGTCAAGGACAATTTGGTTATGCCGCCGGCTTTTATTGTAATTTTTTATGATGTGTGTTGTCTACTCCTTTTTATGTATCAATAACTTCTTCTTTCTTTTTTTTTTTTTTCAACAAATATCTTTTAAAAAGTTTTATAAATATATAATTTATTAATGCTAAATTGATGAAGAATGTGTTATTTTGACTTTAAATAGAAATTAGAAAATTAGACCACAGTTCAATGATGCGCGCGCACAATCATACATCCATTCGATTGATTTTAATTCCATAGCTAATCATATCACAGTTTCAACCACATTGTTCCAAGCTAATGGGCCGAACATGAAGAAACGCAGAAACAGGACGTTAATTCTACGTGCCATCTGTTGATGAACGAGTGCTTTTGAGTTTTACTTTGATAAATATAAATGTTCCATTATAAGTTTAATGGTCCCGTAGCTCAGTTGGTTAGAGCGTTGGTCTTATGAGCCGAAGGTCGCGAGTTCGAGCCTCGCCGGGACCAACCACTTTTTTATGTCACTCTTTTTGTTCTCCTACAGCACGAGACCTCCATGATTTTGTGTGATACTGACTGATTACCTTCAAAAGGATCAAACTCCTCCTTCAGTTTAGTTGGGGTGTCAGTTTGAGAAGAGAGTTCTCACTATCTGGATTTTCTTGCATTGCACTCCAACTTAATGATTCAAAAACCCAGTAGTAGTACCCACCCAACGCATCTTCACAATTTCAGGAGCTAAGGCACAGGACCATGTCTTGTTGCTTCTCTGGTAACAATCTTTGCTCCCATCAGTTTACTTTTGATTAGTGAGTATACCAGTTATGATGACATAAATTTGTATTACTTTTGATTTCAGAAATTGTTTATGTTAATGGTGAGCATTGGTCTCAAGAGTCCTGCTGATATGTTTTTAACTTGTAAAATATGCCTCTAGTAACCAAAATTTCATGTGTTATGTGGCTCTGAAATATTTTGGCCATGCAATTCTTGTACGGATTATCATTTCTGTGCAAACCATTGGAAACTCTACCGTAACCGTTAATAGAACACTCCTGCGCCTGCTGGTTTGTAGAAAATTTTCTTTAATTTTCTGTTGCGTGCTAACGAAGCTGTGGAATTTTTTCATGGTGTGCTAATATTGTTCTCTTCAAGAAAAATCAGCATCTTGATCTCTACAAATGGGTTCAGGAGACTGGTTTAGGTCTATAATTAGCATAAAAAGAGTGAAGGAAGGCAGATCCAAAAAAATAAAGGTAAATGGATCAGAATTCTAATTTTGGAGGATCAGAATATACCAGGGTTGTTGATTTTTTCCTCTTGGAGAAAGGTACACTCAGCTTCTGACAAAGCAAATGGCTGCAAGCCGCATGCTGATGATGATTCCAGTGTTGTTGCCAACAGTAGTTCACAAAGAAATGATGGTATTCCTGGAATGTTAGCTGAACATATTGCTGCTACACGGATTCAAACTGCTTTTCGGGCACATATGGTACGTAATATACAAGTCTGAATCTGCTAATTGATTAAATTGGTATTTTTCTTATGTATGTATGTATGTATGTATGTATGTATTGGAGCACCAGCTCCGTATCTCTGGAACACGGTTTGTGTCTTTCCGTGGGTGAGATCTAGCACTGATTCACAAGATATATATAGGGGGTCCCAGTGCATCAGGCTTCTACACTATAATTAATCTTACTTCTAGCATTCAATGACAATAAGCTTGGATTGCATAGAAGAAGAGTAGGTTCAGATCAGGCAATCCGGAACCAAATCAGTATGGACTGCCTGGACTCGGGTACTGAGTTTTCAAAGCTATCCATATTGTGCCTGAACAAATTGGCAGAAAAACGTGTCCAGGCATTTCTTTTTTCCTTTCGATTACTAAAGTGGCAGATGCAGTGTTGGGGTGCTTTATGATGAGTAATCAGTTTTTAGCAGGTTTTTCTCGGATCAAGCCCCACTTTACTGATTCACTATCTATTAAACTATACATCTATTAATTGCTGATTAAGAAATGAGAATATAACATGTAGTAGAGTACATATTGATATTCGACAACTCCAGGGGGGATCACCAAGCTGTGGGCCCTAATTGGGGAACTCAACAAGAGGAATCAAAATTTCTATTTAACAAAGCTGATATCCAGCGAGTCATTATACTCAAAATAGAATGAGTTATGTAAGCCACCAGAACACGATTTCCAAGGAATACCAATACAGACTCTCCTTCACAATCTGAAAATTTAATAATCTCCATATATTTTTTGCACACAAGAAGAGAAATTTCTGAGGCCTAGGGTATGACAAGGATCCTGTCAATATATTAAAGTTTTGTGTCTCTTTGTTTCATACTTTAATCGCAGCTGTCAGACATGATCTAACCGCATGATACTCTTTTGTTCATTGTGTTAAAGTTGTCTGCTCTCCCTCATAGAACCTAACAGGTAATCTTTAATCATGCACCTGCAAAGCATCAACATTAAGATGACATTTTTTTCATGTTGAGCTTAGAAGCTGCTTCAGTAAAATGTAATCCTTCAAGTCAGGCTACTATAGGACACCGAGTCTCCTTATTTGAGGCTGTTTTAGGCACTTTATGATCGAACTCATGGTGTTTGGAAAGCCTATATATCTGTCTTAATATATACACACGCATGCAAATGCAGTTCAAGGCTGCTTCATTCAGTTATAATCTCCGAGTCATCTATTTTCCCAGGGATTCCAAAATTAATGTTCATGCTGCTCTGTTGCCTCATTACGAGTCTTTGAAAATCTAATAAATATTGACACGATCTTGGTAATAATCTGAATAGAATTATCATTATTCCACGTTTGTTTATCTTCTTTGAATAAGCTGAGTCACTCAAATAATATTTGCATTGAAAGATCTTTACCGGCGATGAAGATCGAGCACATATCAAATATCAATTGCCTAATTGCAGGAAAAGGAAGAAAAAAATAAGGCAAGAAAAAAAAAAAGAAAATAGCTGGAAAAAAGTGAAGATTCATTTTAATGGTGTTGGTTTCTTCAAGCAGTCAAACCGGTGACCTGTGATCTTGCTTGTGAAGGATCATCATAGAACTTGTAAATCTCTAAGGCATAATGGTCTGCTTTTGTTACTTGCAGGCAGGAAAGGAACTACGCCGTCTAAAAGGAGCAGTAAGATTCAATGCATTGGTCCAAGGAAATGATACTCAAAAGCAGACTTCAAGTACATTAAACCTTATACATTCATGGAGCTATATACAGGCGCAGATTAGAGCTCGTCGGCACCATATGGTCACAGAGGGTCGAATCAAGCAAAAGAAATTGGAAAACCAGTTGAAACTTGAGGCCAAGCTTCAGGAGTTGGAGGTATTAATGACTATTTAGCTGCTTGAGCGTTGTATAGCCTTCAACTGTCTAATTTAGTAATTAGCACAGTGCTGCCAAACTTGGCCACCCTTTCATATCTTCTGGGAGACTTTTTTTTAGCGAAGCCCCATCATATTTTCAGAAAAAATGTCTTTAGCGGATCCATTTTGGTAAATGGGTGTTTGAAGGGCCTGTTGCGTTTTTTAAGTTTTCACGTAGGTGTTCGTGGTTTAGATGCTTACAACTTTAGCAAATCAAAATCTATGTCATTTTTCAGATTGATTATTTTCCAACAAGTTTATTTTGCCACAAAATTTTAATCTTTGAGCTTGTCAAGCTGATTCAATTGATCACAATGAGCATGAAAATATTAGGCACGGGAAAGAGTTTGGAAGCTGTTATCTAGTTTCGTCAGCAGGATTCCCTAGTTAGAGGTGATTAGGAACAGAGGTACAACAGAAAGGCCTTACACTGGGAGGAATCAGTGAGCCTGACGTACGTTAACATAGACTGGCAGCCGTCTGGCGAATCATCCAAGCGGTAGTTGTCTTGAAACTAATTGGAAGCTTCTATGCGAGGAAATTTAGTCATCCATGGTTGTGATCTTAATCATACTTCACTTTCCATCACGGCTCTCTTTGTGCTAAAAGAAACTTCAACTTGTTATTCAGTTCGTCGAATGATGAACTGATTATTTTCTGGTTAGCATTTTGGGCGTGATACTTTAATGCTCGCAGAAGCGGAATTTACTTTGGTTTACACTGTTGAAGGGGGATAAAGCAGTTTGAAATAGATTCAAAATAATGCAAAAACCCTGTTGTCATTTTCTAAAATGTTGTACCTTTTCTTGCTCTCTAGGTAGAGTGGTGCGGTGGCTCTGAAACCATGGAGGACATTCTTTCCAGGATTCAACAGAGAGAAGAAGCAGCAGTCAAGCGTGAGCGGGCCATGGCATATGCCTTCTCTCATCAGGTCCACTAACTGCACGATAATTTCTTGTATCATTGTTTGTAGCACTCTTTTGGGGGTTGAAGGAAAATGTCACATAATATCATTTGCAGTGGAGGGCCAATCCTACCCAATACCTTGGGCAGGCTTATTACAGTCTTGGCAAGGAAAATTGGGGTTGGAGCTGGAAGGAGCGTTGGATTGCCGCCCGTCCGTGGGAGATTCGGGTCCATGGTCAGCATTATAAGCCCAAGAGAGATCACAGCAGGCAAGTGAGCAAACCAGAGGTGAAAACACCACTTCCGTCCAAACCTACTCTCCCAAATGGGAAGGCAAGTAGTAAAAATAAGAAGCTGCTTGGCCCAACTCTTGATCAGCAAGTTGCTCAAGAAGCGAGTGCCACTGCAGCAGCTAGCTCATCTGGTTCAGTAATTCCATGATGACATTTGTGATATACTTTGTTGGACTCGTAGAAACTACCTCTTATTTCTTTCTTTCTTTTTTTTTTTTTGTTTTTTTGTGGTTCTGGTTTTCTGAAATTGGGAGTGATGAACATGGCTTTGATTGTGTGTAAAAAAAAAAAAAACAAGCTAAAAAGAAAGAGAATCTCACCTCTGGCTTGATTTCCTAAAATTAACTATTTATGAAGTAAATTTATCTTTAATAAATTCATTACGTTTTTGTTTCCCATTTTTTTAATCGGCAATGCGCTTAGTAAAATAAGTTCATTTCATGCAGTGTGCCGCAGGTAGACAGGAACAACCACATCCCAACAAGATCTTATGTCCCTAACCCGAATAACATCCGTACTTTTACGCGAATTCTTAATTTAAGTACCAACTAATTGCCATATTCATCTCATGCTCCTCGGTTCCCTATGAAGACTAAATAATAATAATAATAATAATAATAATAATAAAAGACACGTTGCTGCCTCAAATCAAGAATCAAGCCCAGGGCTTCACTTAAAATTTTTTCTAGGCTTGGCAGAAGATGCAGAACGTGCGTTTCATTTATATACTTAGTCACTACTGTTGAGTGCAAGAAAGCAAAAACATTTGTCTTTGGTTGTTTCCCAGGGTCCGGGTTTAGAAAGTTTGGTTTTCTGGCATCTGTGGTTTCAAAGCATCTGAAAAGTGATGATTCCATTTTAAATTAATAAATTTATAATCAAAACACCGCAACCATGAACAAGCAGAAGATTTTTTTTTTTTTTTTTACAAATTACGAAATGTTAAAATACATTTAGTTGCTTTTTTTTTTTAGTTACACATTTTATTAATTTATTAAACATATAATAATTTTTTATAAAATTAAAATTTTAAAAACAAAAAATATCTTTCTATTTAATAAAATTCACATTCTGAATCCTTTGGCCACAAAATTCTTTTTCTTTTCAATTTTGTTTTGGGTGTATATTGTATAAGAAAATCCAACTAGGCCGAAGAGAGGACAAGAAGGAGACGGCTGGCAATGCATTCTTCCATAATTGAGGCTTTTATCGTGCCATCCCGTGGTTCCCTCCCTGCAAATTGCTCTGCACTTAAACCCCACTTTATGTCTGCCTTGTAAATTTATCTGGGCTTACTCTCATTGATTGCATAAGAGGATCACCAAAACCCTACCCTTTAGATTCCTTCGCCATCGGGTGTTAATGCAAAACCAGCTCAAAAAGCAACTTCCAGGGACCTGTATTTCTTTTTTGGACAGAGATAGCCTTCCATTCATTCGAATGCAATGGTTACAAGCATCCTGGTGCCAACTTCTTACCAGCCTTGTTGGCGGCCTCCGTGCCCAGTCAATCGGGCACATTATAAACCTCTGGCCTATTTTGCTACCCAATCCGTTGCCTCATTAGCACCCCATTGGACATTTCGCAAAATAAAACTCTAGAGTGACTCGCTAACCACCCTTTATTATCGCTCAGAACTGTGGCTGTCTCCCAGTGGCACTGGTCAATTTTCGACACAACTGTCAAAGGGAACTCTAGAGTGACTCGCGGTCGGTCTCTAGAAAAGTTGTTTACGGCCCCCACTTGTGCGGCCAACGAGGTGGCAAACCGGAGCACAAACGCTGAATTCCAACATCACAATCTTTGAACCTATAGTTTGGCCTTGAAATGACACTCAGATCTACGGCACATAGGTTTAGTCACATAATTCAAATTTATAATAATCGTTGGATTTGATCTTTTAATTCCACAGATGTTCCGCTTGAAAATCTGTGTTCCTTGTTTGGCTCTCTCTAGTCCTTTCACAATCAAATCTAGTCAAAAGGCATTCTAAAGAGGCCAGTTAACAGCAAGCATACATGAAATAGGTGACACCACAAATCATGACCCCCGCAGAATTTACTTGAAACTTCACTAAATTCCTTTAGCTCTCGTTGTAGTCCATGGGCAACAGCTTCTACCGTTTGGGGAAAATGACTATCATTCAAAGCTCCCAGAAATCCGCGCAGCGCCGATAGAGATGTTAAAGATTAGTTATTCTTTCAATTCTTTTTGCATATCTAAGGAAGCTCTTGAAGCATGTAAAGGCAGTATGGCAATAAACACAATCACCCATTGAAAGAAACTCTCTTTCACCTACACCAGAAGAGATGGCCTTATTAGGCCTCATCTCTTTGATAGAAATAAGGTGGTGAGACCAGCTCTACTCGAAAGGCATGGGATTATGGATAGGCCAAACTGCTATAGAATATTCCATCCTTACGAATCTGGGGTTGCCTTGTGTAGTAAGAAATCCTTCAAACATGCCTGACTATTACCTCTATCAGGGATGCTCTGATAGAGGGAAATATGAAAATTATCATTAGAGCAAAAGCAGATCTGTTTCAATCAGCAATTCTAGAAATGGAAGGGAAAACAACAAACATCCACAGTACAACGTCTAACGACACCAATGCATAGCCCAACCAACAACAAAGTTGAACTTTGAAAGCCCACTCAAACGAGGATTAGAATCAAAGGCAGGACGTCATAGTAAACTAACATCTGATAGAAGCTAAACAAAGCGGGGATTGGAGAACCTGAAGAAATCCACTCAGATCTCCTCCCACGGTTATTTGCCATTGAATCCCATCCAAATTGACCAAAACTCTCCCTCCAGACTACTCTTCAATCCATCTTCTAAGCACCAATCTAGACATTTCACAGATGATGAACTAGCCCTGCAAATATGAACACCATGAACAAAGAGAGGTCAATTGATAGCGCGATTGATATAATAATAATAATGATGATGATGATGATATTAAAAATAATGTAAAAAAGGATCAAATTTGAGACTTGGGTCTTAAAATTAGCACATGTTAGAGGTGAGGTTTCGGGGTTTTAGCACAATCAATGGTGAGAATCAGAGGAAGTAGAGGACGGCCTATTGGGAATGCCGACGTGCTCCTCTTCTTCGCCTTGAATTCGTGATGGAAAGCAGAACTCGGGGAATCTGCCGCCGCCACCACCGCTGGAGACGGAGAATCCTATGCCCGATATCCCGGACTGGTCTTGATTGATTTGCGGAATTTCTTGAAAGTGATGATGATGGGCAACAGTGATTGCCGGATCCATCCAAGCACGAATTGAAGGCGTGTAACTGGACTGAAGGGGTCCCCTCTGAGAAAACGACTGTGTTTGGCCGAACAACGGCTGCAACAGTGGCGGCTGGGGCGGTGACACCACGGGCGGCTGTGGGTTGAAGATGAATCCCCCACCTGAGCCGCCACCCGCACCACCAGCGCCATCATTACCAGTATCTGCATCTGCATCAGCATCAGCTGCAGTACTATTAGTGTTCCAAGCCACCATTCTCTGGAATCTGCTTTCTTCTCCCTGCTGCTGATGGTGCTCCGACCACCCGACAGAAGCCCCATCGAAGCCGAGAGCATTTCGGGCAGCGGAAGTACCAGAGAACAGGACTTGCTGAATTGGCTCTGGAAATGATTGGAGCGATAGCCGCAGATCTTGGGTCTGGCTGCTGGTTCTTGACAGCAAATCTGGTGAGTAGCTCTGGAACTGTAAAGATGACGAGGTCGTCTGATCGGCCGACCCACCCATAGGGAAGAAAGTCTTGATGGTGTCGGCAATGGCATCAGAGTCCAACGATTGCGGCAGAAGACTAGAACTCCTGTTGTGGTGGTGGCGGTTTTCTGCTATCTGTTGCCGTTCCTGCATGTGTGGAACATGACTTGCCACTGCTCCTCTAGTCGTTGTTGCTGCTGTTTTTGTTGCTTTCGATGTTTGAATGGTTCTTCTGTTACCAATGTTACCAGAACCAGTAGCAGTACAAAAAGCAGCAGTAAGATTTTCCATGGAGAATTGACACTCTGTTTCATTGCTCGTCTGGTCTTCTTGTTGTTGGGTGCTTCCGGTTGCTCTAGTGGTGGTTGCTGCGGCGGAGGTTGGGTTCCATGTGGGTAGCTCGGCTAGGTCGTCAATAGCTGCCTTGGCTTTCTTGATTAGCCAGTCGACGGCCTTGCTCGGACGGTCGTACCCGAGACGGTCCTGCACGTCATAGAACTGAATGGCAGTGTGAGCTGAGAGCCGAACGCGGCGGTCCCTGGGGCCTTTGGCGGTGCAGACCTTGCTGTGGCGGTCTTTTCTTCCTGTGGCCCGAACAATGTGACCTCCTTGGACCTCCACGATCTCCCCCACTGTGCTCCTTATCCCCAATCTCGACGATGATGTTGCTTGGTGGTGGCTCTCTCCCATTTTTCTTGCATATTCGGTGCTTTGCTCTATCTCGAAAGTGCGAGAAGAGGAAGCAGGTGGTGAAAAGTACGATCTTTTCCTTGGGAAAGGTTGTTGTGGGGTTTGTAGTCGTCGTGTATCTAAGCCTTGAAAGAAATATTGTTCTTGGTCCTGGTTTTGCTGGGGCTGTGTGTTTTGGAGATTTTGGTGATGGAGAAGGAAGGGTAGTTGATGGTAATGCTCTTTTGGCAGGTGGTGATCTTTTTCTTGTTGCTGCTCCTCTTCCCCTGCTTCTTCCTCTTCTTCTTCTTCTACATGTCTTGAATTTAGGACTATGACCTGATGGCGTTGTTGTTGTTGTTGTTGTTGTTGATGAATCTTTTGCGGATCCAGACTCGGCGCCTTGTGCTTTTTCTGTTCCAGTTTTTGATGGAGTACACTTTTCTTTATTGGGAAGTGGTGGTGGTGGTGGTGGTTGTTTCTTTACTACTGGTTCTTTCTTCTGCTGCTGCTGCTTCCTAATTTCTTCTTGTTGCTTGTGCAAATGCTGCCACCGCTCTGATGTCTGATACTGCTCCTTCTGTTCCCCCTCCCAAAAGGCTCTGCCATTCAATATTTCTACTTCCATCACAAACCCCACTCCCACACCACCACCTCCTGACCCCCTTCTCCCTAAAAATGGAAAATCAAAACCAGAAATCCAAATAGAAGCCTAGAACCAGCTTGATTGCAGTCTAACCCATTTCTAACCTTCACTCTCTCCTTCCCCTCTCTGTATGTCCTATGAGTTTTTGGTAACAATTGGGCCCTTTTAAGGACTTGGCCCTATCCCAACTTACGGTTTTCTTTCACAAAAACCAAGGGAAAAGAAAAGAAAACCTAATACAGTTGGTGATGCCCAACTTTTGCTACAGACACCCCCACCCCAACTTCCCAAAAGAGGTGTTGTTGGGAAATCTTCTGCAGCCCTGTCATATATACTAGAGGGATAGAGAGAGAGAGAGAGAGAGAGAGACAAAGGGGGGTGGTGTTGCTAGAGAGAACGGTAAATATAAGGGGGCTATAAGGGGTAAAAAGAGAAATCTTTCTATCTTGACCTACAGGAGGAGAGCCCTTGATGATGCCAGTGTTGAAAGTGGCAGTGTTTGGTCTGAAAGGAGATTAAAGACCTGGTGTGATCTCATCACTGCATCTACTATTGTGATCTCATCACTGCATCTGCTGCTGTTGTTCTTTGTACTACCCTGTATCAACCCCAGAACTCTTATCGTTCAATAAAGTCTTCAAAGTTTCAACTTTTATCCCTCCACCTCTCTCTCACGCTCTCTCTCAAGTCTAACTCATTTCGTTACTTTATCAATTTTTACTACTTGGTCACAAGTAAGAACCCTTGGTTATAATTTCAAGTAAGGAGTCTCTGGATGCTTTGAGTAGATTAGATCCTTTATATGCCACCACACCACCATACCCATACCTTCTGAAAGCGACCCCCCCTTACAGCTTTTTTGTTCTCTCTCTCTCTCTCTCTCGCTCGCTTCACTTTAAAGAAAACAACATCGCCTTTCCCTCAAATTTCCCTCTTCAAGTCCCATCTTTTTCTGGTTTGTTGGATTACTCTACATGGCATCTTTTAAGGGCCTGCCTTTTTTCTCATTTACTGTTTTTTGTGACGCAGCGTAATTATCAATGATCATTGTATGGTTCTCCTTGTACTTTGCAAAGTAAATTACCTTTTTATCCCTCCATCCTTCACCGCTTCCATATTGCTATTAATGCTTGCACATAATAATGAATCTTTCTTGCTTCTGTCCAAACTTTCTCAAGTGAGAAAAGCTTGCGACCAAAAGAAAATAAAATCAAATCTCATCCCTACATTTTTTGGAATAGATATTATTATTATAGGGCCCATGACTGGTTGGTTTTTTTTTAATTATTATAAAATAAATATTTAATTCTTTGTTTATTAATTGTGAAATCTTGGAGATTTTCTAGTTGAAAAACTTGGCGTAGTGAATTATACTTGTTGGTTGTGAGGCCTATGTCCAAATAACAATCATAAAATATGAATCTTTGCATGCCCCTTTTCACATTTTATAATCTACACACTTCGTGCAGTGTTGTTGATGAAATTTCATTAAATTGCCATTTATTAACATTGTTGAAAGTAAATGACCAACTATAGCGTCGCACTCGTTTACTATATATGCCGTAAAAATCTCTATTTTGGTATCAACGAAATTTTAAATTTATCTAAAATAAGTGTGGCAAATAGGAACCAATAATTAGATTACTTGATTGTACTATTTATCCTTTAAATTTTTCCACACTTTCCATAAGATTGGGATATGAAATAAAAAAAAAAAAAAGGGTGAGATTGTAGAATAATGATATTTAAGAAATTTTTTAAAAAAATTAATGATTTTTTGCGAGAATATCAAAGAGGAACAAAAATCAGTTAAATGCGAAAGAATATCATGGAATATTGTTTGGAAATCCTCAATTTGGCTCTCATTTTGATAATTAGACTAATTTCTTCATATGTTGGTATTCCTTTATCATTCATTTTAACAAATAAATGTGTTTTACAGGGTGTTGGATTTTGACTTTTGGGTTTTTTTTTTCTTTTTTATTTTATTGGAAGATTTAATGGAATGTAACTACACAATAATGTAATTCTTTACATTTCACAAATCCCACACTCTTTTTTTTTTTTTAATGAAATTAAAACTTCAATTTTGAAAATAAAAATTTTAATTTTCAATTATTAAAATATCCTCTCACAGAACTTTTAGGTTCTATTGTTTGGTGCTCAACTTCCAACATGGGTGAAGAATGATGCAAGAATTGATTGTTTCGTGATAGGGTTATCCAACTTATCAAATATAATTAGTAATAAAATAGTGGAAATTTTGTTATATAAAATTATTAACATAGTTATGTAAAAGACTTTTATAGATTATAGATTAAAAATTACGTGTAAATAGTTGTATATATTTTTAATACATTCTTTATAATTATATAATTTAATGTTAAAAAATTCTCATAATTGTAATAAAAAATCTAAAATCAGCAATTTTTTTTTTCTTCTCCGTTGGAGGCCTTAATAGGCCATTGCTACAAAACAAATAGTAACTTTCCCTATCACAACCGAAGTCAAGTCGAAATTGGAGGGTAGGTTCTGATTAAAATTATAACCACAAAAGGGGGGGGGGGGTTCAATTAAGATTTGTATTTTTTATTTTTATTTTTTAGAACTAAGGTGGTAAAAAAAAGAAAAGAAAATTCGACCAATCAAAACCTAACCATAAAACTACCCGTTGCAACTGACAGTCTAAAAAAAATTAAAATTATATATATATATATATATATATATATATAGTAAATACTAGATTAGAATAGCCTTCCATTTACGCTTAATTTCTTTATCTATTGTCCAACCGATTTCTTAATCATATTTTTTAAGTTCTGTAATTTACAGCTATAATCTTTTACACGATTTCATTAGATCCATTGTTTGCTGGCTTGCGAGTAGTGTTACCAAACATGGAGGGAAGCTGTAATTCCCTCTAAATTTCTACATTATTATTGTTATTTCGTTGAGTTGAATCAATACAGCCTCGAGTGTTCAATCTAACCTATAAATCAGAAGTTTTTATTACAATTATTTTCTTTTTTTTAACGTTTATACCAAAAAAAAAAAAAACTATTCTCCCTTTTGCAATGCTCAACAATTGAATTATTTAAATGAGTAGATAACATAAATTGGCCCCAGATAAAACCTATCAAGCTCATACGCAGCACTTCATTATTACTTGCTTTAAAATTTCACACATTTTAAGTTTAGGAAAGAAAAAAAAAAAAAAGAAAGAAAGTTGCACATCCCTTTCTTGGTTGAGCTGTATTGTTCGAGGCGGCACCATGCGGTTAGACAAATCAATATCTTGGGCGAGACAAGGCTTTGTTTTCTTCTTGTTTGTTTGATTTGGAAATTAATCTTTGAGATATCATCACCTATCAAAGTCTAGGATCTATCTTTTGCTTAGTATTCCTCCTCATGTCACCTAAAGTTCCAACCCTTGGTGGGACAAATTTCAAGATTGGGAGAATGTAATTTGGCTTTCACTAGACTAAGCCAAAGAAACCTCTTGTTCCCCTGTCTTAACATCCGATGTTAGCCTACGAAGAAGCAAAATCTCTAACTTGAAGATGGGATGGACATCGAAATTGATTGTTCACTAATTTCGAAAGATATATATTAATGTATGAAAATAAGTTTAAAAAACAATATTCACTAATAAATATAAAAAATTCAATTAAACAAATTTAAAATTAATAATTCAAATAAATATAATTAATTTTTATAATATGTACTTTTTAAACAATATTATTCAAAAAAATATTGATATAATATAAAATATTTAAAACTCAATATAAAATTTAATTACATTCAACTTTAGGTTTTCTTATATTTTTGTAGCATAGACTTGGACTTTGGAGAGGGCAAGGATAAACCACATGGGTTCTTGCCACCTGTCATCCATAACTTTTTCAGTTTTTCCGGTACACACGATTACACTTTATTTATTTATTTATTTATTTTTTCTGGTCAGAGTAGACACGATTGGACTTCGTTGAGCCCACATCCTAATATAAGTGTAGCTGTCGCAGTACAGTGCAATGACCCGGCAATTGTCCCTGATTGGTTATTGTTCCTGAAAGCGACCCAAGTGCCTCCGCTGACCAAATTACGAAAACGCCATCATTGCCCTCGCCCCTTTTATTTTTTTTTTTTATTTTTCTTCTTCAGTCAGACAAATGAGTACTACTAGGTCCCACTTCATATTATTAAATATATATTTATATTTTTACTATTAATCATGGCTATAAATTGACAAATAAAGAATGTATAATCAATACAATCATAATCATAATATTAATATGCAAATTTTGTAATAAAAACGCCTTAATTTGATCTCAATTTTATAATTTTATTATAAATATAACCAAAATTTTTTGTGAATCAATTATGAAACTGCTCACGATTTACTATTAGCACGGTATTAAAAGTTCAAGTTTTTAAAAGAAGTATAGTTTTCTTTCTTTCTTTCTTTCTTTCTTTTCTTTTCTTTTCTTTTTTCTCAGCAAAGCAAAGATGTTGGTAGTTATTCAGAAATATGGCTAAGTTTAAACTTGTACCAGATGATGTCGGGTGGACTCTTGCAGAAGCTGAGCTATCTTTGCTATAAAGGGTAGACGATACCATTGACTGGCCTTTCAATTGAATGGCCCCAATAATTTTAATTTTTTTTAGAATGCAATGCTTAACAAGTCTAAGAATTGCAATTCAACTGCGGATTGACACACACTTTTAACTTTCAATGTCAAATTTGTACAGTTCCATAAAAATAGATATAAAATTGTAATAGATTAATAGATAAAATAACTTTAGAGTAAAAAAAAAAAAAGACAACAATTTTGAGAGATATCTGTATTATTAAATTTATATAACGAATAATTTTCTTTTCACTTAAAATATTTTTAAATTAGTTTTTATGATTTATACATATAATTATAATTCGAAACATTTTCATTATTACCGCCGTAATGTACCAATCATCCCACCTACATTGACTATATCCCGTCAATGGACACGCACTTGTCTCTGTTGTGGCCCGCCCTATTGGCAGTAGCCCACCCGACCTTAATTCCCCAACACTCCCACTTCGGATGCAGTCTTACCAAAAAAAATGAGAAGAAAAAATAATTTGTTGTTAACCGTAAAAAAGTTGTTTAATTAATTAACTAGAGGGGCGACAATAATAAAATTTAGTATAATAGAAAACATAGGCTTCTGCGTCCAGGCCACAATTAAATTATTTTGATTATATATTTAAGGGTTAATTACCCAATAAAAAGCATGACCTATATCTGAGTTCCTTCCCATTTATATAATGAATTTTCTTTATCACAAATTCAGCAAGAAACAAAAGTTTTGTTTCAATTTTATCACCTCGTCCACCTCAATTAATGCATTCCAATGTCGTCTACAGGTGGCATGTCAGCTGGAACCCTTTTGCTCAATTTATGGCTCAATAAACAAAAACAAACCCTGAGTCTTGTCAACATCAACGAGAGAGACACAGATTAATTATTTTTTTTGAACAAAACAAAAAAATAAAAAATAAAATATATATATTAGTCGTTATATATAAGTAATTTATTAATTTTCTTATTTAAGTTTTTAATGGAAGTTTATTATTTAAATATTATTAACTTAAAATAAATAAGTTTCATATTTAATTTTAATATTAATAATCAAGTTACCACCGTCGGTGGTGAGACAGAGATTAATTTGAAGTATTCAATTATTAGTAGTTTAAATTCTTAAACAGGGTGTCATGTTTTTCTTAAATCGTAATAGTTTATTTAAATTCATAAAATTACAAAAATTTAGATTTTCTTTTCCCTTTCTTATCTTCAAATAATTAGGAGGAATCTAGCCCTCAATTTTAAAATATTAAAATGCGTAGCTGCTTGGGACGAGGTTATATTGCATTGATTCCCTAAAGAGCGAGCTTGACGAGTATATCTTATAATTAATTTTAAAGATCGGTGGACATAGGATTAGGAGGGGCTGTCATTTGGGTCTCATAGTTAAATTTTCTTTTTTTTTTTTTTTTTTTTTAATTTTTCGCTTTGTCAAATTTGAAGTATTTCGTTTTAAAAATGCACGATGGGTAATAAAATTATTTAAACATATAATAAATATCATATAATTTACTATTTCAATTTGATAGTTTCGTTGAATATTGTATAATTATTATTACGAATCATTTTCTGATTGTTTGATTGTTGCACATTATTTATTGTTTTCAGCGAAAAAATTGAATTTTAAAATAATAATAATAATATAAATTATAGGACCCACGTTCTAGCCATCCATAGGACTCTATAATTAAATACAGGAGGAAAAACATGGACAACAAGAAAGACAAAATTAATGATGGAAATAAGAGACTGAACGAACACTTTTGTTGTTTGGATTATTCTGATGACTATTAAATTCAATGATAATGCTTAGTCAGATTCCTTTCACTTACATTCATATTATAAACGTAGGAATGTATACTTTAAACTATGATATGTACTGGATCAACAGCTAATGTACAGGATCATTCATTGTCACCATATGAATTTATTTATTTTTTTTATTAGAGATGCATTCGGGTCAAATAATTCTTGCATGCCACTGTTCAGAACTTAGTTAAAAAAATCCATCCAAGTGAATCCCCGCTCTAGACCCTGCAGAGTGCAGGGGGCAGTGCTTGGTTCTCCCTCGTGTATAGTCAGTGGAGATCTTTGAAAAGAAAAAAGTAAGTGAGTCCAATATAATTTTCATTTTGGTAAAATCGTAAAAGTATTACCTTTATTTTTTTTGTTTAATGCATTAAAAAAAAAAAAAAAAAGTAGGTGAGCCTCAAGCATGTTTGTTTGTAGAAGGGAGAAGTATCCCTTTTCCCTTGTCGAAAAATAAATGTTGACCTTGGTATCATTGAAGTGACATGATGACAAACATGAATTAATAATATTATTAATTCAGGATCATGACAGATAGTTCATATATATTAAATTTCATTTGATTTTAATTACCTCTTTACATGATTGACAACAAGAACAACTGTTGTGTATCAACTTGTTCGATCGATGAATTCATGCTGTCCAAAAATAACAATAATAATAATAATAATTGATGGGTTCGTCTATCTTCGTTCAAAGATACTTCGAGTCCCCTGGAAAATACAAATAGTTGGATCAGTTTTGATCAAAGGGTGAAAATCATGGAAGAGCACGTTAACACTTACCACTGTTTCATTACGTAATCGACAAAGGTATGCATTATTGGTGATTACGAACATTTGGACTGTTCATATTATTATTATTATTTTCTGCTAAGCATAATTATTAGCCCGTTGATTAGTATATGGTCGCAATATGATGATATGCGTAAGCCTCAGGTTACAAATGGATCGGATGCTCCATCATTAATTGAAAAAAAAGGAAGATACTCTACTTTCGTAATCCTAAGAAAATTAACGTAAAATCTGGCTTAGCAACTTAATTAATTTTCAAAATAAAATTTAATATCAGAGTAATTAAGGAGGCGTCTCGTTTGTAGCATTCTTATTTTATTATTATTATTATTATTATTATTATTATTTCATCGTTGGTTGTTTCATTCTTATGAATGGGTCGACCGCGTTGCAGCAGATTGCACATCTAGAGCTCTTTAAGCTCAACTGAATATATTCGTTGACCAAAAAGTTATGTCACGAGCTAAGTTGACTTGGAAAAATCCAATGCATTCGATCTTTCCCCCGTAAAGTGAAAAAAGGGGCCCTAAGGAGAATCAAAATGGGTGGGTGGCCAGCAAAATCTTTTTATTTATTTATTTATTTATTTATTTATCCACAACCAAAGAGAGAAGGCCATTGAAATTGTTTTATGACTATTGTGACGTAATAATATTTATTAAGTAGCATATAATATAGATTAATTTAATTTTGGAGGTTTTTATACAAGCAACCATTGACGAGAGAGGCATGACAAGATCAGAGGAATTAGCCATAGCTTTAGTAGAGGCTATGGTCCCGGGGGGGGGGGGGTGTTTGTTTTAACTCTCTCTCTCTCTCTCTCTCTCTCTCTAAATATATATATATATATATATCCTATTAAAAAACTACACAAATCTTTTATCTCCTAAATCCTAATTATTAGGCCAGTCGCTCACGACAAATCAATATATAATTAATACTTGCGGGATTTCACACGAATGACTATGTGTTAGGATCAAATACTTTGGAATTGATCGTGCCAAAAATCTTTGTTGTCGGCAAGAGTCCAATTTAATTTATTTACTTAATATGTGTGACAAGTAATCATTAGCGAACGTAAAATTGTAATCAAACATCATCTAGTGGTGCTACGCCCGATCCATTACTTGTAGAATTCCCTGGACCATTTGTTAATCATGGAACCACTCTCAAAATTATAAAAGAAAAAAAAATTGAAAATTAGGAATCACACTTGATGTCAATACATATCCCCAAATCATATTGGTAAAGCAAAAACACAGGTTTAATTAAACAGAGAGTCGACAGGTGGCGTCTGTGCCCCACACATTAAAAAAAAAAAAAAAACTATTTTTTTAGTGGAAAATTGGAACCTACACCTTGAAAAACTATTTTCTTTGAGCATCCCCCTCCCCCCCAGACTTCTCTTTTGGGATGAATTCTTTGTTTGTGGGGAATAGATATTATCCCCTAATTAAATTTCCCAATGCTTGTCGCCTGTAAATTTCTTGGTTCTTTCTTTTTCTCTTAATGAACCGAAGGCAAATAAATCCACTTGCCAAAAGGCTCATCTCATGGTGTCTTGCTGCACCACGAAGCCTAGGCCCAATTATAGTTGGTTTCTGATTCACTCGGTTCCATTGCCATTTATGATTTTTAGGCCCGTAGCTAGGGAAATGACTAATGTATTATAAAATCATTTTATTCAAAAATTTTAATCATTAGATAAGAGTTATAAATATATTATATATTAAATAATATAATTATTTTATTTATAAAAATTCATAATTAATTTTTAAAATAATACAATTTGCAACTGCGCAAAGTGCCATGTTTTGTAAGGAAAGATTCACTTTGCCAACAATGGCTGGCTACCAATTCTTTAATGGAGCCCCGAAATATTTCTAGTCGGTACCATTTTTGTGTTTAGAAGCACAAAAGATATTTATCAAATAAATAGACAACAAAAATATAGGTTCTCAAAATTAATTTATACTTATATTGTTGAAGAAAAGTAAGGATCTAAAAATAAAGTAAAGTTTTTAAATAGAATCTGAGTAAGTAATAAACCCATAAATTTATACTTTATTTTAAAACCTTAAAATATTAATTTTATAACTTTTTATTTATATATTATTTACTCTTATTATTCAACCTGAGCATTTAGTCTTAATTTGGGTGAGTGTAACCAATCCTTTAAAAAGCTTCTAAGAATTTAATTCTACTAAATGTAATTATTAATTCGAAAGAGTGTAACCAGTAATCCTATCTAAGACCCAACGTGTTCTTATTTGTCCCATACTAAACTACAGCCTCTATTACCAGTGGGTGAGGAAATTTGAAGGTTTAAAATTGGAAAGAAATTTTCAATTATAAGTACCAAACTTGTACGTTTGACAATATATTTTAACCTAAAATCTTAAGGCATTAGATTTATTGGTCTTTTTTCACTTATATGTTACTTATTCCTCTTTTTATTCTTTTATGTTGAATTTTTTAATTAGGTAATTCATATTTAAAATTCTAACAAATATATATAATTATAAAATAATTTAAAAGATAGAATTATTAACAAAATGTTTTTTTTTTATTCTTCTTCTTTCAACCTCTTTAGTAAATTATTACAAATTACAACAGTGCAAATATTTAAGTTCTAACAATGGTTTATAAGTACAATTAAAACTTAAAAAACCAATATTATTTTGTTAGGCTTATTGTTTTTTTTAGGCCAACCAAATAGAGAGATATACAAAGAAATTATTATTCCTTGACTCTAATGAGGTGACATATGCCAAAATTTTATAAGTTATACTTGACTTTATGAATTTTTAATATTTTATATTTAATTTCAAATACTTTTTAAATCTTTAACAAAATTTAACCTGATTTTTATTTTATATTTTTACAATTATATATATTATAATTTTAATTCGTTAATAATAAATATAAATTTTAAATTTTAAAAATTAAAATTATTTATTATTATTATATATTCCCCTCAAATGCATGCCAACTGGAACGTTATCGTAGCCCATCATTTCTCCTAGCTAATTGGAGTTAGTAAAGAGTTTTATAAATACTCTATATCTTGATAATTCTCATATTTGACATTTCACTAATATCAAATACAAACTCTTTCTCCTTTTTTTTTTTGGAGACTGACTTAAATATCATATCATATCATACCATAGTGTTGACGGTTGACGTTAGATTTCAGTTACCATCTCATGAACTTTTTCCTTATCTTGCAGGTAACCCAACTACTCTCGCCGGAAAACTCTCCGTCAACCACACAATACAATTTGCTCTCTCATTCGTGAAAGTTAAAAACCTTAAACTGTCGAAGCCAGATATGAAAGTAGCTTGTGACTTCTTCCTCGTGGCCACCAAAATTATATATATTTGAAATTTTTACCCAATTGAAATAAGGTAACTGAACATCAATTGGAAAAGTCTCATCTAATTATTGTGAAAAGGAAAAAGGGGGGTTTTTTTCCGCGGGCGAAGTCACCGTAATACAACTTCACTTTCAACAAATTCTGAATGAACCTAAGAATTGTTTGACTTATGAGAAAGGTAAAACAAGACCCTAGAATTTGATTTGCTCATTACCCTTAAAAAGTATATATATATATATATATATATATATATATATATATATATATCTTTAATATCAATGTTGCGACAACGGGTGAGGAGGTTGTGTACATGTTCTTTGAAGCAACAGGGCCACCAATATTAACGAAATAAAATTACTTGTAATTAAAGAAACAATTTATTTTTAAAGTTAATGGAATAAGACGAGAGAAGAGTTTTGTTCATTATTGAAAGTAACTCATAAATTGTAATTAAATGAATAAATAATACGAAAAAAATATTATTAAAAATTTGTATTAATATTTCGTGATATCAGTAATAAAATTAAATATCAATTTTTTTTTTGTATTTTTAATCAGCATAGAAGGCTTTTTTTTGCTTGTAATTTAGTCCAATTGTATAAATTCTTGGTTTTATTCATATAATTTGATGTTAACAAAGAAAAAAAAGGGGGGCCTTCGTATTTGAATCCTGCGTGCAAATTATGGATGAGAGAGTTCACGTAAATTCCAGCAAAAAGTTAAAGCAAAAGGAACGTAGGACATTTGATGGATGTAATTTGATTCTTGGGAAAATTACTCAAACGTGTAATCACCCATTATGTGTGCCTGAGTGGTCGGTTATGGGGAAACTGACCTAATTGATAGCATCATTATTTAATTTTACAACCACTTGATCACAATTTGCAATTTTGAATTGCTTCCGTTCGTCGTTTTCGTAATTAGCCTTGACAAAAAAAAAAAAAAGAAAAGTCGTTAAAAGTGGCCACTTAGGGGAGGTTAGTTCATGTCTTTCGCATCATGTTTAATTAATTGTACATTTAATTATAATAGGGAAAAATTCTAGGGAGACTCGTGATTTGATGTATTAATGGTACGGCATTGAATAATCTCTTTAAAAAAAAAAAATAGTACAGATCACAAGGAATAATTCAAAAAAAAAAGGGCTTAAAAATAATATTTTGTATTATTTATTGTGGTGCCGTGTTATTTTTTAATCAACTTTATTTAATGTACGATTAAGCCACAAAAAATGAGTCCATCTCGTGTGACCCAGTAAAATAACAGTTTTATTGCATGGTCCCATGAATATGACGACTTCAAATGAGAACTCTTCTCACATTATCAACATTGATAAGTGTATATTTACACTTTTATTTTTAAATGTTATTATTTCTTAAAATATTACAAATATGTAACTTAATAGATAAGAATTCAAAGATAACATATGTCAAATCAATTATGTGCGTGTAAATTTATGGATATTACTATCACCAATTCGAGATGAGATGGTTCAGGATAGGTCAAACGATTTCTCCAAGCATAGGCCGAATCAAAAGCCACTAATGACTGTGATAATGCAAGTATTTATTATTATTATTACTATTAATGTGCTAAAAAGACAGCATTCTGTTCGTCGCATTCCTGGCTCATCGCCCATTGACTCAATTCTTGAAACGCTAATTAAGAACAAGTTTTTGGACGTCAGAAAGTACCCCGAAGCACTCATTGACTTTCTTTCCGAAGTACCCCCCCACCCCCACCACGCCACCGCCCCCACCCCCCCCCCCAAAAAAAAAAAGCTGCTCCCACCGACGAAAGATTGGAAAGCTAATGTGGAGTGAGACAAAAACAATGATCAATTACAATGGTGGAGAGAAAGATTTGCGGTGTGTGCTTCGCACTTCTGGGGTGTACCCGGATCTGCCACCCCTGTCTCCTCTAACATCTAATAGGTTAATCAAGGACTATTTTCGTGTTTTAAAAAAAAAAAAAATTGCCATGGTGGAAGAGTAGTACAACCGCCTTCTTAATGCCATATCAGGCTTCTTGCATATGTATATGCTGCAATCCAACGGCATATTTCATGGCTTTTTGGTCTGTCATGCATTAGTTTCTGGGTGGAATTTCTTTTCCTCATTCTTATATATTTTCAGAGCATTTACACTTTTAGAATGTGTTGGTAGCCAGTGGGAGAAAGGTCCTAGATATTAAAAATAATAATTAAAAAAATCTTTATCTGAAATTATTATTATTATTATTTTTACCATATGCAAGCACATGGTTCGTTGCACATTGTTTCGTGGATGTATGGTTCATCACACATCCACAAGACAAATCTCCTTATTGAATCCATAATGTTTTATAGGCAGCTTGTTAAGAAGAAAGAAGAAGACGGAGAATAAGAAAAGGGGAGAAGTTATATTTTGAGTACAAGCGTCTACGTGCTTTGGCATTTGGCAATTGGCACCATTCGAGGGATAACTTATCACTAAGTTCCCTTTTATGGTTTAGGTTGCAGTACTTTATGTTTTGAGCAACGACGCGATAGTGATGATCCAGAAGGTGTAGTAAAACTTAAACAATGATATTTGTGCCAAAGCGAACCTCCTTTTGATACAAGAAAGTGGCCTGACTGTTGCTTTGTTATATACACACACACGCACACACTAATGATAGATTGGTTATCACACTCATTGCTATCCAGCACTGAAGCTTTATCAGCCTTTTTTTTTTCGTTAAACTATTCAACTTTAATTTCCAATTATTGCTTGCTTATCTTGGAATATGCAGAAGGTAGGTGGAAAAAAAAGTTACAATTACAATTCAACAAGAAATAAAAAAGAGATAACTTATTTTCCTTCTTTCCCCTGCCATCAGTGCTGATGAACAAAATGCCGGGATGACATTGATGATGACTTAGTGACCTGTGATACTCTTGGATGTACCCAATTTATCAGATGCATTACAGTCAAGCTGAGGTGGGATTCTATCTGCACAAGAAATTTCTCCATACCACTTTGTTTGGATTCTACCCGGAATTGCAGCCAAATTAAGGCCAATCCAATCTTGCTAACTGCTGCAACTCCGACATTGCAGCTGGTGTTATAATTGTGAATGTACATTGCGGTCTCAGTAACCACTGCAGCTACAATATTGACTAGTTGCTATTAAAATTGTGAACTACAATTTAGAACCCAATCATTAAGTAATGTGCATTGCTTGATGCCATAAGCTTAGACTTGTAAGCAGACTGTTTTACTGGAGGTGGCATTTGATTTGCTTAAGTATGGTGATAGATGATTCTAGCCGAAAGCTTCACTAACAATTTTTTCCGTGGCGCATGGACCATGTTACTTTGCTGCAAACCCCCAAAAGGCCTTGCTGTCATTGTGCTCTTATCGTTCTGATTGACATTGGTCATGAATCACTGAGCCGGCCCTACAAGTACAAGCAAAATTCAAAAGCCAGCTGAGACAACTGGACGGTTGCCTTTGTATACCTTTAAGAAGTAAGCAAATGCTTACCATATTTTCTGTGAGACCACAATGCATGATTCTCTAAACCACATTATAGTAAAGAAATGAAAGTAATGGAGTAATGCACCAGAAGAATGGGCGTGCAATTTTAATTAATTGCCCAGATAGCTAAGTGGGTTTTCCCAATTTCCAACGCTTAGATTGGAGAAGCAATAAAGATTTAATGGTCTTTTTGGAGGGGTACTCATTCAGAGATTTGAAAGGCCGTGACTAATACTGTTCAAGTGAATAGGTACTCAAACAAATAAAAATGAGATTGGCTCTTCAAGGTTTTTGCAAGGCTTTCTTGCTAGGTAGGAGAATTACATTTCCTCTGTCATTTGAGATTTCCAACTCGGAATGTGGATGGTGCCAAGCCACCCCTGACTAGACGTACACTAGCTTAAAAGACCTTCGACAGTATACATAAATGATGGGTAGGAATGCAAAGGATATTCTTTACTTGTCATCTCTGGAAATTAATTGGCAGGAAATGTTGGTGATTTTTAGGAGGTGAAAAGGACGGGACCGGGCAAAAAGCCGCCATTGGTTACCAATAGGTAAAGTTGAATGCTTTATGACATAATCGGTAACTGGTTTCACATTCTACTACTAGCCGGCTAAAGAGGAATAACAATTACAAGAAGAGGGAATGAACAAAGGGATGCGGTGTCAACAACAAGAGTCAATGAAACGTGTCATCACTAACTTTAATACAGTGGAAATGCTTCCAACTAAAGATCGTTCAATTTTATACACCCCCTTAATATTTATATCACGAAATGATCTCTATATATATCTGATGCCCCAAGCTAGTTCTCAAATGCTATTCTCGGGGAGGCTCGGAAATTTTCGAACAACATTAGTTCTACATTTGAGGCAATGGCTAATCTTAGGTTTCTGTTATGCCTTGTTCTGGTTTTGCATTCGATTTCCGTCTCTGAAACCCGTCGAATCAACACCATTTCAAGCAAGAAGAATCGATCATTGATAGAGACTGCAGAGGAGATGTTGAAGGAAAGCATTCAAAGGCAAGAGAGCGGTTTGAATGTGTCACTTAGAGTGAGCCCTGGGGGCCCTGATCCCCACCATCACTAATTGTCCGCCCTTCGTAAGATAGCTCCAATCCAATGCAGCCATTGAATTCTGCAGGAAGACTAAAGATGTAACAGTAATTGCTTGTGTATCCGTATTTTTAAGCATGTATCTTTGGCTGTGAAATTGTGATTGAGATATATGTTTGGTTTTTAAATGTCTCTGCCAACATAATTTTGTATCCACAAGAAGGCCGTATATTTCATGGGAGCAAAGAATATAAATTTTAGTCGATTAAAATTATAAATTGATTCGATTAATAAGTAATGACACTATAATTAAATGATAATATAATAAATAACTGTCAATGAAATGATTGATACATGAAAATAACATATAGTAAAATATTAATAATAAAATAAGAAGTTAATAATAATAATAATAATATGTGTGATAATAATGAAAGACGTGCCATCTCCATCAACGATTAATTCTTCTTGCTTGAAATGGGGTTAATTCTTCGGTGTGTATCAAATGGAATCTGATCAGAGACTGTAGAAGGGATGTTGAAGGAAAGCATGCAGAGGCGCGAGAGGGGCTTGAAGGGATCACTTAGATTGGTTCCTGGGGGCACTGGTCCCCTCCATCACTAATTGTCTGCCCTTCGTCAGCTATCTCCAATCCAACACAGCTACTGAATTCTGCGGGAACGCTAAAAATGTGGTACTAATTGCTTCTGTTTTAGCGTTTTTAAGCATAAATCGTTGGCAGTGAAATTGTGATTGAGGTATATTCGGCTGCATTGTGTGAGTTAAGGTAACATGAATTGTTTGTTTTCCCAAGAATAACAAGAAAGCAGCGGCGTTTCTGTAATCTCGTCAATCAAAATTAATTACGTTGATTACATTATATGATAGACTGAATTACTATATTAAATTTTTAAAAATCAAACTCCTTAATATATAATAGAAGTTGTTAATTAATCTTAAAATTAGGCATATATTTAACTTTATTATATATTTTAATAAACATTTAACTTCAAAGAAACAAAATTCAAGAGGACTACGTTACAAGATGGGATGGGATGCGATTAGACGCTCATCTTGCCCAGCATAAGTCGCTGTCAAGAAAGCTAGGAGGACACGAACACGATGAATAGATCTACATGGTGCCAATTGCAGTGTTAATTTTAGTCGATAATTATTTTGTATTTTTTAATGTTATTATTTAAATTATTTTCAACGTGGCTCATCGATGGCTTGACCCATCTACCTCATCATTCAAAGAATTTGGTACACGAAGTACTTTCCGAATATTAATGCGTCACGTCAATGGATTTACCTGTTAGTGCAAATTAAAGATACATTAAATTTGATGCTAAATAATTTTATAGACACAAGTTTTTTTTTTTAATTTAAATTAGACCATATGAGATAAAAAGGTAAAAGATTTATAGTAAATTTTTATATTAATCTTAAAATTTATGCTCTAATTTAATCATTAATTAGTGATAAAGTTAGCTATCATTTTATGTTATTTCTACATTTAATGTATAAAAAATTGTTCCAAACTTCTAATTCAATTAAAATTTTCAATTTTGTGTTTAAATTCTGATAATTTTTTTGTCTAATTTTTTTTTCTCTGTTGTAAAACAAAAGAAAAACGATATCAAATCATGTTTATGTTAATCTCTATAAATAAAAGTAGAAAATTTTAAGACACATAATTGTTATTTTTATATATGATAGTAATTAATTTTAGTGTTTTTTTTTTTTCTAAAGAAACGATTAAAAACTCCAGCAAAACGGGTTGCCTTCCTGACAAAAGTAAAAGCCGGCCATGCCGATGACCTTTTGGTTAGTGAGAGACACTTGAATTTTATGGGTTGTTGGTACTTTATATATATCAGTTGACTTACGGAGTGTTTGAAAATAAAAGAAAGAAAGTGGATTGGAAGGCCGACCAACGATAGATTATGAAGATTGAATGATGCCAATTTTCCCATTCGAGGTTCAATGCCCACGGCACACTCTCAATACAATAGAACGGATAGAAAAAGTGACAACTATCGACTCCCAGCCCATGGAAAAGACAACAAAATCGTTTGAACATCTTAAACGATAAAATGGTAATAGAGAAGCCGCCAACTTTGCTAGCGCGACTTTCCACTATACATTTGCAATGATTCAATTAATATTTCCTTTCATGGTTTCTTCCTCATCTGTTACTTAGATGGATAAGATATGACCCTATGACCATATGTTTTGTCTAATGTGAATCGTTATCCTCTAGGTTAACAAATTTCTAGCTCATTCTACCCTGCATTTACCAAATTTCAACATGTGAAATGATGATGTTGTTGGCCTCCCCACTTGTTTGGTCAATCCCTATCTTGATTTTTGATTCATTCTTTTCTTCTTCAGGCACCCAAATCAACTTCATTTCCCCTCCCCCCACCCCCCCCCCCTTTTTCTTTTCCCGGCCCACTTAAGCTTTGAGTTACACAAAGTCGAGTTCTTCGATCAGATAACATTCAGTAATTAAACGTTAATATCTTCAAATCCGCTCGTTCCTCTATTGCTGACAAAGTATATCGATTTCCACGCATAGATTGTTATTTAAGATCTAGAAACAAACAAAAGTTAGTTGGCTTTGTGTACGCCTTGACGATGGATTAAAACAAAGAACCGACCAAAAATGTGCATTAAAGAATGTGTATGTGCATAATTCATACGCTCCACCACGAGACAAAAACCCAAGTCGGCAAGACCTATTTGAGGGTGGCAATTTGATTACAACATCAACCCATTAGAATGCCATTTGACAATGCATTGATCACAAATAGTCATAACTGAAATGTTTATGCTTGTCATTTATTAGGTGTGTGATTTTTATATAATCCAATATAGTCAGAAGAGACAAAAAAAATTGACTAGATTTGGATTAAACCAAATGCAATCCTTTGGCAGCTAGTGAGAGCAGAAAAGAAGCACCAAATTTGCAAGTCCAACAGAACACAGAGACCAGACCATAATGCCTGTCTAGTAAGTGCATGTGTGTGATTTAAGGTAATGGGTATGACTCACGAAAGCAAAATGCTGAGAAATTGGGACAAGAAAGGGTTGAGTGTAAGTTACGATGGTTAAAAAAATTTTAAGTTGAGATGTTAAGACTTATAAATTTGCCTTTTGGTCTCTTGTGTTTCTCTCTAGAGAGAGAGAGAGAGAGAGAGAGGGACCCCATAGGATATAGACCAAGGCAACTTCTTGCTATACGTATATAAATGGCCCCTTGCTACACTAAAACTTGCCATAATTTGTATGCTTTACTGACGGTACTGGATACTTTCACTTCTACAAGAACCATGCGTATGGCTACTTTGTTTAAATTGTTTGTACTCATAGCCATAGTGTTTAGCTTGATCCTTGTGGAGGGCTTGGAAGCACGTTCTTCTCTGCATCCTTTAGTTCCGCCAAGAAAGCTTGATAGCCGCAATATTCTGAATGAATTGGGGTATGATGCTTTAACGATTCAGTATCACCAAAAGAGGTGGCTGCAAGGTGCAGACCCCGACAGAATCACGCCAGGTGGACCGGATGGAAAACACCATTAGCTCCTGTTAACCCTGTTGTCATTAGCATGCAAGTTAAGCCTGTCACTGGATAGCAATTCATGCGAATTGCTGTCGAGAAATTAAAATAAAGAGTTTCTTTTCATATCCGTTGGCGCCAAAAGTGCCTTTTGGATTTGGGGAGTACTTTGAGTTTGTCATTTTCACGGTTACATTTGCTCTTATAGGGTGGATTTTGTGCCACCTTGGCTTAAAAGTGTACTCGGGCATTGTCAACCTAATCCGTCACGAATAAATTCTATATTTGATTTCTTTCGGGATTCTTCTGCCTTTTTTTTTTTTTGTTTTTCTTTTCAAATTTCATTGCTTCTTAGGAAGTATTTTTTGAGCAGTTATTTCTTGGTCATGAAGTAGCATGTATTTTGATTGATTCTCATCCCCATGAAGCCTGTTATGTAATGATATAAGTCCATACTAAGAACACAATTTGTACATTATATCAATTTGGGTCACCGATATAATTTGACTAATGGGAGAAGGTTTATAGTTAGACAATTCGACCATAAATCCACTGAATTGAAAAGGGAAAATTTTGATTTCTTTTGTTTTGAAAATTTCAGTTTTCCCACTCATGATAGCATGTTGTATAATTAGGATTTCAAACTGTGTAAGAACAGATAAAAGAATGTGCAATTTATGTTGTCTATTATACATAAATTTTTGTTAATTTAATTACACACTATTATATATATATATATATATATATATATATATTTACAAAAGCTTAAAATTTCTTAACATGTCTCTGGCTTGGCTGCCGTTGCTAGAGACTTTGACTAATTTGGATCGTCCGTCTATTTTTATAATCTAAGATTTATAATTAAAAAGTTAATATTTCACTGTTATATATTGTGATAAATGATATTATTAATTAATTAATTAATTTTTTATTAATTATATATAGCAAGTCCAATAAAAAAGTGTGTCCAAAAACATTTTTCTAAAAGAAAATTCTGGAACAAATGGCAAGCGAGCAATTGATACCTCTAAAACTCACCTTGATTATTTTAAAAAAAAAAAAAAAAAAGAAAAAAGGAACAAAAAATGAAAATGAACAAAGTTATGTTGGGGCTACTATGCTTGTAATGCTTCCGTCACATGCTCTATAATGATATGCATCCGCCATCCAACAAGTTTGAAACTATGCAATACTTAGGATTATGGAGTTGTTTCTGGTTGGGAAATCGGAAGCCCTATCTCGGACCTGGTCAGGAACTCTAGTTTGGTCCGACTCGATGTGGCAGAAAGGGTAGATCGACTGCTACTGAAGTTAGGTGTTGGATGTTCGGAGCAGGGTGAGCCTTCAAAGGACTCTCACATGCTCACGGTGGAGAAGCGGTAAGAACAATGCAAACTTGCCATTGCTCTGGGCTTGTTCAGGAAAATCCACAAGGAAGCGATCTAAGGAAACCAAATGTGGAGAAAATGAAATTCGGATGAATAGTTTGCGGATGCATGCACGTTGGAGGAGGTCTCATTCTTCGATGGGCTTTGTCGGATGGTTCTTTTACTTTCCGCAAAGTCAATTAGAATACGTAAAACCCCTCGATCTGCGTTCTCTGTTTCTGACTCTTCTGAGCAAGACCGCCGTAGCTGATACAACGACTTTCATTACAGGTTCTCCTGCACCGACCATCGAACGGGCTTCCATTCCGTTGGCGTCAACGCTTACTCAAACGACCAGTGCAAATAATCAACTAGCTCTTCAACTGACATCTCGCGGTCGTACACTTCGCATCCCTTCGCGCCTTGGCCGATCACATTTGACCTTGACCGATTGGTAACACGTTGGCGCCTTGACTGCGACTGCAGAGCCGACTTTTAGCGAGATTAGGAATTTCGGTTAGATATAATATTAAATATCATGAAAAATTTTACCAATTTATCACAAAATATCATTTTTTAATAAAATTAATATTTTTCTTAATATCTCCCCAAATAATTTCGCTAATAAAAGATTATTCGTTTTCATAGAAATAATACTTTTGCATTAAGTCAGAATTTTTTTCCTAATGTTTAACATTATTCTTTGATTAATACCAACTCCCTCCCGTCATCAAATGGTCAATTAGGTCGAGAATTACAAGATATGCTTTGAATCCAAATCCCAGTATCCGGGAATTTAGGATACGGCAGAACCATTTCTGGGATATATCGACAATTAGGCTACCGGGCTCGTTCATTTGAGCTAACCAACCAACCATCCACCCTGTGATCAATACGGATCACCGACAAGACTTCAACGTCTAATAGCGTAAAAGTTCGTGTACGCTTTCTACAATCGGCTTTACAAATTCACTGCCAAGGACGTATTTCCGCTGTACCCAAGAAATCAAACAAGACATCAAACGGCAGAGGTATCGTTTATCATTCGTTGTCGGGAAATCGAAAACGACAAAAGGTCAGTTGAATGGCATGAGCTATCGATCGTTCAGCTCTTGACCCATTCTAGGAAACTCAACAAAGCTATTCATCAATACGAGTTAAAACTACTAACCAATCCAGATATTATGCCACAAGTCTCGCCAAGAGATTTAAAAGCAACTCGCATAAACAAGAGGTGCATAGCAGCCGCCTCCAGAAAGCTCACCAGAAATGCAGATCCTATAACCATGTGCATAAAATAGACAATTCTGCACACACTACGCTCCTCTCCTTAACAGCCCACGTACCAAAACTGATCCCTTTTTTTTAACAAAAGGTGGTGCCTCTCCTCTTCCTTAGTAACAATATGTTATTGTCACTTGAACATAAAACTTCAGATCTTAATATTGAAATAGTCGGGGTCGAAGTGATGTAGCCTTACATAACCATCTTCACCTCCACTCGAAAAACTACAAGTTCGGAGCCCCAGAGAACATTAGAAAAAGGTAGAAAATCAACGCCATCTCATTATCAAATCAAAAGATAATTCCTCTTCCTAAGAAGATTTGGCCGTTAAATAATGTTCAGTATATGTGATTAAGTCACTGTCATTTGATATGTTACAACCTCCAATGAAAATTGAAGCCTTATCATGAGAGACAACATCAAAATATGCAAATATATGAGATAAAGTTAGAACAATGGACAATAACTTGACAATTAAAAAGAAGAGGAAAAGAATCTCACATCTCGCATTAATAGACATTTTAGATCTCCAAAACTGCAAAGAACTCACAAATGCAGGGAAAGGGGGACAACTTGAAACACAAAGGTCCAATTCAAGAAATATTGCAAACAGAAAACTGGAGAAGCAATGAAGTCAAGGATGTCAAACTCAAGCAGGCTATATATTTTCTAATTTTTGTTGCATCTACATATTGGAAATCAAGAAGCTAGGCAAGTTACATTCACATCCATACAATTCAGAATTTTGTAGCATATACATATTGTTAAAAATACAAAGAAAATGTCCACAATTGCAGCAAAGTGAACACTCTTGACACACTCAAGCAAAAGTTTCTATATCTACATCCATAAGTACAGAATGACATTCAATGCCTTCATCTGCAAATACTGCACAATTGACTCCACATAGAAGTCTGTTTTGCTTGCCAATGAGTTCCACTAAGAATGCTATTTGTTATTGCTCATGTGTCAGCTTATGAATTCATAGCAATGGCTTAAACTGGCAGTGACCAAAACGGTCCCAATTAATAAAGATTTAAGGCCAGGTAGCACCATGTACATAGACCTAAACATAGGAATTCTCTCAACCCATGCTTCTAAAAAATTTACCATATATTGAATATGACTACGCCTTAGTGAAGTTTCAGTACATAGATTCTCAACTGGCACTAACTGTAACCACTTTACCTCTGCTTTTTATTCTACCCAGTTCTTTTATTACAGTTAGTGTACACTTGGGTGTAAACATGCATGCAAATTGAGCACTACATGGTATTTACATATCATATTTAAAAAGTAGAAATATAAGATGAAAATGAAAAATATAATCTAGAATTATTTTCAATAGCTTATTAACATAAAAAAAGAGAGCATAATAAATCATATATGCATAAACTAGCAATGAAAAACACGATAGAAATATGTGAAGCATACATATGTAATGAACAACGAGACTGTTTCAACCAAACAGCTGAAAAATTTTATTCTATTTTGTTATTTAACTGCTCAACTAAATCTGTAAAAAGTGACTAAACACTGATCAAAATTTCTTCCAGGACTAATGACACTTGACAGCTGGAGGAATAATGCAAATCCTTCAAGATTGACTAAAATATAGGCACATCTAATGACAAAAAAACATCTACTAATTTATCTACACTAGATTCTTTTTGTATCCCCATGCTCTATAGAGCTTTACTTTCTTTCTTGCTCTTGTCTTGGAGGAATATGTGCATGCAAATCATCTACAATGATTTTGTGCAATGGCAGAAACTTCTAAAATCTGGCACAGATGATAGGCCGATGTCAAACAAATTAAATAAAAATGTTTCCATGATAAGAAAGCAGAATACCATACCTTTTCCCATCAGGGCTGAAAGCCAAAGCATTTATAGGTCCAAAATGACCTTTCACACCTCCAATTTCTTCTTGGAGTATCTGAAAATGAAAAGTCAATAAACACCATTCAAAATGTTGCTCAAACCACAGATAAAGACATAATGAAGAAAGACCAAGAAGCTTGAGGAAAACCTTATCAAAGAATTTGGCTTCAAACTTTCCAGCACGATGATCAGTTGTAGTGACAGCCGATGCATCCTGACCACCACCAAGCACAACCTGTGCAAAACAGAGGCAGTTATGTGCAAAACTAGGTGAAAACTAGAGGTTGCAAAAGCTAAGCCCACCCGTATAAGTTGATTAACTCGTCTGAAACTTGACTTAACTCAACCCATATTGACTGAAAAAATCAATTACCTGCAACCGGAAGCACTGAACCTAAATAATCCGAATTTAAAACTCGAAAGACTCAAAAATTAATATATCTAGAACCCAATAAACCCAAAACTCAATAAATCTAAGACTCAATGAATCCAAAACCCAAAATACCCAAAACCTAAATGACTCAAGAGCTAATAAATTTGAAACCTGATCAACCCATAGTCTGAAATACTCAAAACCTGATAAATTAATAGCCCTAAAGACCCAAAATCCAAATGATCCATGACCTAAAATAGCCCAACTCGAATCTCACTCAACCTGCCCATTTGCCACCTCTAGTGAAAACATGAATAAAGAAATCAAACAAAGTATACATGTGGCCTCCAGCCTTTAATCAGTAAACACTGTTTTGTTATAAGCCAAGTCACAGTCAACAAGCAATCGCCAGTTACAGTTCCACCTAAGCAAGATCCTAAAAGGAAAGCGTCAAGGTTATCCATCAGCAAATGTTTATAGAATGAAACACTACTTCCAGGTTTTGAGCCTGCTGCGTCTGGATAGAAGTCCCAACGCCTTTACCCATACCTCATACAACATTTGCTATCTACACATTAATTGAAAAGCTCTATCAATAACCAAAGATTAATTATAATTGTTTCCACCCTGCATAAAATTTTCTTGTGTTTGTCGGCAGTTGTCCAATTAGCAACTGATTAGATATACAGCGAGTCAACCAATCCACACAAATGGAGATGCAGACATGTAATATATTGTTAGAAAATTTATTACATGACCACCAAGGGAAGGAACACAATAGAATACATACACACCAATCTCTTGAACCTTAAAGGTTGCCTTATGAAATGGCTGGTATAAAGAAGATGAATTCAAAGACTTATGCTGACAAGTTCAATATCAAATAGCCCAATGTCCTGAGGTCACTTAATTTGAGCCAGTATTTTGCTCTTTGTCACAATTCTGCATTATAACTATAAATCAATCTGTGACAACTAATATAAGCTAAAATGATCAGTTTAAGTTTCCTTTGGCTATATTAATACACATTCAAATAGAACTATTTCCATTTCCTGTGATAATCAGCCAATTCATGAATTTCTCAACCATAAAGAAAGAAAATCCTTTGCCTACATGTAACTCCACTAACAAGTGATAGGACACCAAGGTTGATCCCTGAAATAAATGATTTCCATTTCACAAGTGCTATCTAAGTTACAGTCTATAGTTCAGAGAAGAAAAGATGAACAATCACATAAATATGAAAGTACAACATGTGTCAAAATAATTCATCCATACATACATGATCAAGAAGCGGAGACATTGCAACAGCATTGACTGGACGTTCTGTCACATAGGTCTTAATAAGAGTCAATGTTCTGGCGTCCCAAAGCTAAAAATTCCACACAAACCACAAGATAAAGTCAAACCTCAATATTTTTTATGATAAACATTGAGGGGGAAAAAAAAAGAATGATGAATAAACCATAATAGCACCTTCTACCTTGGAAGATTTATCTAGAGAGCCAGTGAGGAAGTGTGAACCATCAGCTGATTTTGCAAGTGAGGTTATTGTCTTCTTGTGCCCAATTTCCCTAGCTGACTCTTTCAGCAGTTTTCCAGTCTGTAAGTTTGATAGAATGGTACAACAATGAACTTTAACTTTAAGTCAATTGATGAACAGAATAACAAGAACAATAAGAACAAAGAAATGATAGCACAAAATAATGTAATATGTAACTGAATTTGCCTAAGTACTTAACTACCCTCATAGAATACTTGGTGCAAAAGATTGCCCAAAACCAAGCTCAAACACCAGAATATCATCAAGACATGCCATTAGAGACCACCTAAGATCTTACTAAATCTAGTATTTACTCAACAAGCTCCAATCAAAAACTAATTTCTATGTTCTGGTCTATTAAAAACAAAATTTGGTAATTAGCCTAGAAGTAAACTTATAACATTTTTGCATTCAGTGCTAGCATAGAAATATGTTGTGTCATTATTTGAAAGAGTCACCATCAATTTTATCAAGATTACTGAACCAGTTAGTCCTCTTTAGCATCATATGCCTACCTAATGTGGAGAAATTCCAAAGTATGGTTAGAATCTTAGATCTCTACCTTTATTGAGCAACAAATAGTGATGCATATTTCAAATCCAAGAAACTTTTTACACATTTCCAACTAGATTTTAATCCCAAGGATTGTCACAAATTTAATCCACCAAAAACTGCACAATATTTTTCAGCTTTTAAGTTGCAAACTCGTCAAAATTCCCAGTTCAATGGTTCCTGGCTGCTGCAGCACCAGTACACAGCCTGTACAAAACACCAAGGTCCACAGTCCCATGGAACTTTTTGGCAAAATGAAAACATCTCACAGCTGTTCTGTAGCAGTTTTAGATTGTCTTGCATATATTCTAAACCAGTTATGGGAACAAATGCCCAGTTACCTCAGAATCCCATATACGAATTACAGCATCCTCTCCAGCACTTATAATAGTTTTGTTCAAAGGCCCCCAAATGGCTCTGTTAATTCTTCCCTGTGGGCCCTTGAGGATGAGCACAGATTCAGCACTCTCTACAAAATGACACCAATGACAAATCTAAGTTGGTACAACTCTACAGAAAAAAGTTCCTACCAAAAAGAAAAGGGAATGAAATGACGCAAGTGAACATGCATGCATGCACGACATGAGGCATGTCACAAAAAGAAACTCTCTCAATTTACTGTGTTCAAGCCAGGTTTAGCTAAGGGAAACTGGCATACAATTCAAAATGCATGAATGCAATGCACTCTGAGTGTGTGTATGTGTAGCATAGAGAGAGAGAGAGAGAGAGGATAGAACATTTTCTTTCTTCCCTTTTCTTTTTCCATCTTCTATGCCACTAGACAAGCTCTACTACTATGATATGCATGCATGTTATAGGAAATCCTTCACCAGCCATGCCATGCCCATTTTTCAACCTCCTTATGCCACACGTACCCATTTTAAAAAAAAAACAAAAAACAAAAACTGCTTATGAAATGAGCTGTTATCCAACTAGTTTTAAAATTCATTGGACTAGGGTTTAGCTTGTTTCTGTAAAATGGGTTCTCAGCAACAAACCTAAGACCTTGATTCTCAAGTATTACAGAAATTGGGCATCAGAAACTACCAAAACGGGTAAGGTGGAAAGAAAATATAATTTGAATAATTAATTTCCCAGTGAGTGAACGGGCACAAAGACTAAACAAGACAATATTGCACAGCCATGACAAGAGAATATCCAAAATTCATAATTATTAAACTTGGGAACCAAATACAGTCTCTAACCACATTCCCAAAACTTAGATTTTCCTCATAAGATTACATAATCTTGCGCATATATATGATTTCACCAACTTGAAAGCCCAACCCAAGCAAGCAAGGGAATTTGTGCAACAATGTCACAAATAACAAGAGATGAAAATGCGTGGTGGCCAGTCATCCTCCACTAATGGTCTGTTTAGTAATTGTTTATAGCATTTTGATTAAAAAAAATCTAATAAAATTAGAAATAATAACTGAATTGCACTTATTTTATCTAACAATGAAGAATATTGTTTTTTTTTAAATATATTAAATTGTGTTGCGCTGGTTGCGATTTGCCAGTACACAAAAAATGTTGCATTTCCGAAGGCAAGTTTGCTTTCGATTCAAAAAGCAAATTTCCAAGTCGTAATCACAATCCCAAACACACCCTAACTAGCAAAAGGAAAATCTTAAAAAAAAAAAAAGGGGAGGAAGGAAGATTAAGATGATATAGAGACATACGGTGGGAGGGATCTCTGGAAATGCGTTTGACGTGAATTGCAGAGGTGACTTCCATGAAGGGATCAGTAGTGATGACAGCGAGCTTATCGCCTACAGAGAAGTCGACAGACCTAGCCGGCGAATCGAAATTGAATGTGAACAACTGACTTCCCGTCTGAACATTCCAGAGTTTGGCCGTCTGATCTGCGCTGCCCGTTATCAACCGCATTGAATCCCCTGTCACGCCCCCCCCAAAAAAAAGAAGCAAAATTAAAAATTATAAAACAAATAATGATGAATAGGAATAGGATGCGTAATTAGAGGGGACGAGGCAAAGAAGACATGCTTGAGACATCGCAGGACCAAACGGCACCGTTGTGGCCGCGGTAAGTGCCGAGACGCTCGCCGTTGTCGGCGAACCAGACGGTTGGAGTGTGGTCCTTCGCGCAGGAGAAGAGAAGATCTCCCTCTCTGTTGTACTTCAAGAATGTTAAGGGCCTTTCGTGCCCTTTCATCAATATCGGTCTCATCCTCTTCTTCCTTCTTCTTCTCCCCCTTTTTTTTCTTTTTTTTTTTTTGTGGGTTTAGGTTACAGGCAGACCGGCAGCGTTTTGATGATCACAAGAAGAAATTAACGGACTGAAACCGACCAAGACTGACAAAATACGTGAATCTACTGTCAGGTGGTAGTGGTGATGGTGGTGCTGCCGCTGCAACCAGGGTTTTGGGAAGGGTGATTTCGGAGAGAGAGAGAGAGAGAGAGAGATGGGCCCATTAGTCCATTTTTACTCGGTCCAGTTCAATCCAATTAATTGGGCTTTTGTCTTTTTCGGCCCATTCATTCGTTCTTTAAATTTGTAGCCACAAACAAATAGGGCTAAACCGAGCTACTGTTTTCCCTCCCTTTTGTTAAATTTGAAAACTACGAAAAAGTATTTTAAATTTTTTAATAAATATTCTTACAATTAAATATTTTTATTTTTAAAATTGTAAATCTTAATTTAAAAATAAAAAATTAATTAATTAATTAATAATTAAAAAAATGGGAATTTGATCTTAATTTGAATGGAAGGAAAAAAAGAAAGAAAGTAAAGTTAGGAATTTTTTTTTGATTTCTACATTTATGTTTTATTATCCCCGAACCCATAAAAAAAAAAGGAAAAAAAAATCCCCAATTGGAAGTCAAAATGAGGGTTGTAAAAGCACAAAAATTAGGGTTCTTTTAGGAGTCCGAGAAAGTGGAACCTAGAAATCGTAGAAAGAAGTCTCAAAATCCCACCGTATGAGAATCCCTCAGAGACAGCTTACCAGCGGTAGCACCAGAGACAACAATTGTTGGCAGCAGTAGCACAGGAGCTTGGGCACCGTGGCTTCAGACGATTCTTCTCCCACTGACAATCACCGGCAACCGGCCTTACGGAGCCCTATCAATGGGGCTTCACTGCCTGGCTACGTCAGGTTTGCTAATAAAGTTAGAATTAGCTTGGGTTCTGGTTCTGATTCTTCGAGTTTGTATGTTAGAGAAATCAAGAAGAAGCTTGTGGCTGAACTTGATCAAGTTAGGAACTTGAAAAAGAAATTTGAAGCTAAGGAAAGTCGGTTTAGTAATTATGGTTTAATAATGATAATGGTAAGAATGGTATGGGGCTTGGTGGTGGTGGTGGTGGTAGCAATAGAGTTGGAAATCTTTCGAGGGTTAATTCTGTGGTGAGTTATGTGGGACCCACATTACAGGGGCCCGTTCAGGAGTTAACTGAATCAGTGAATGATAAGAGTAGTCACTTTTTTAATCTTTTTAATCCTGGAGGCCATGTAGATAAAGTGCAGAGAGCTCTAAAGATGAATCAGAAGAGGAATTCAGGTTCTGTGAATAGAAAGGAGAAAACAGGCTCCGAGAGCAACAAGAAGTTGAACCCAAGCAGTGGAGGGACGAAAGGTGGCCAGGAAGAAGTCTTTGGATTTGGGTCTGGTAAGGACAGGCATCTCAAGGATTTATTTAAGAAGTGTGAAGAATTGTTGGGGAAGTTAATGAAGCATCAGTATGGTTGGGTGTTTAATGCACCTGTGGATGCGAAGAAATTGAAGTTGCATGATTACCATAAGATTATTAAACATCCGATGGATTTGGGAATGGTGAAAAGTAGATTGAGCAGGAATTGGTATACATCACCGAAGGAGTTTGCCAATGATGTGAGGCTGACATTTAATGCCATGACATATAATGAGAAAGGGCAGGATGTCCATGTTATGGCAGATGTGTTGCTGAAGACTTTTGAGGAGAATTGGGAAGCTATTAGGACTCATTTTCAGTTTGATAAGAAGTCTGCAATGGGGAATGACACAAGCTTGCCTACACCCAGTTCGAAAAGGGTTCCAACTACTCCTGCCACTGCTCATGCTACTGCATGGACTGCCACTCCTGTTCCTTCTTCCCTGCAAAATCCAATAGAAGGACAGAGTTCAGATAGATCGGATGTCAATTCTATGCCTGTTGATTCCAGGTCAAAAACAACAAAAAACATTACTGCTACCAATCAGGGGAGGTCACCAGTGTCAAAGAAACCTGAGAAGAGGAATATGACTTTTGAGGAAAAGCAGAGACTGAGTCTAGATCTACAGAGTTTGCCTTCAGACAAACTGGACAGTGTAGTTCAAATTATTAGAAGGAGGAACCCTGAGATTTTCCAACAAGATGATGAGGTTGAGGTGGACATTGAGAATTTTGATACCAAAACTCTTCAGGAACTTGATAGGTTTCTGACCAATTACAAGAATAGTTTGGGCAATAACAATAAAAATGTTAGAGCCGCAATACCAGAGACTGTAAGACCTTGGGTCACTATGTAGTTGAACATTTGTTAAGTTTCTGCTGTTGCTTGTTGGCTGATAAATTGTTCTTGTCATTGCTTTGTGCAGAATATGATACATACCATTAAAGAGGCTCCCACAGAACCTGGAAGAGGTAATATTTTGAATTCTCTAGGATTTCTAATTATTTCCATTTGAAATTTTAGGTTCACCTTTTTTAGTTCAGGATGCTATTTTTGATCATCATGTGCCTACTAAATTTCGAAATTTGTTGATTTTTGAGTAGTTGAAGAAGTTATGAGATCTTCTCCAGTTCAAGAAAGAAAGCAAGGACATAACTTGAGTGGATCAAGTAGTTCAAGCAGTTCTGGTGCTGAGTCTAAATCCTTTTCAAGTGGTGATAGAAACATCATGCATTACCTCCAATAGAATGGTTTCTTGAACAGGATATTCAGTTGATCACGTGCCAACTAGGAATAAAAATGGATTTTTTGAACTCTTTCTGATGCCAACTTTGCAGAACCTGACCACGATGGTTCCTCAGGATATGGGTCAGATGCATGTCAATGACATAGGAGTTGATGGTTAATTTAGGTAGGGCATTGTTATTGCTTATTGAATTGTAGATCTCTGTGAACTTTGGTATTATTATTAATGAAAAAAAATTATAGCTTCTAAATTAATGGTTGTAAGGTTAATACTAGCATACTTGGGAAATTTATGATATCCCCACTGTTTGCAAATTAATTTGTCATTTATATTTTAGTGACATTATTTGACATAGGTGACATTTGTGATTGGTGACAACTGAAATGTTGTTGTTTCAAATTCTTGATCACTTGTTATACAAAAATATTTTCTAAGTGCTATAGAAGTAGAAGAGACCCAACTAAAGAGTTACTATAATTCAGTATTACATTGGAAGAACAGTCACACTTTTTTTGCCAACATATTTCATAGAATTCATATGTTTCTCTTTGCTTGTAATGCTATTCATATCAGAGTGGACTTTAGATTTTGATGATGCAAATCTGGATTTCTTTGTTTCATGTGGGCAACCAGTGTCTAGTAATGTAAGTACTAAATTTTGCTGGTCAATTAACAAGGCTTAACATCTTACTTTATGCAAATTGAGGGACTTATGGCAACACATCTGAAAAAACAGTTGCTTGTAGAAATTGTTCAAGTTTGTTACTCATCCAATTGATCTTTCACGACACTTAACAATTTTTAGAGCAGAATTGGGCCAAAACAAAATGTAGACATGAAAACTGGTTAGAATCATCCTCTGCTTCCTTGTCATGTGATTTGGCCAAGTATCATTAGATGACATTATCTGTTTCCTTCTTGTAAGTGTATGCCATCGTAATTTTATTATAATACCATACCCGACATATGTGATGCACTGTTTGTAACATCTTAAGCTCAAAACGCACAAGTGGGAGAACTTGTGTCATTTGTTCAGCTCAGATCTCGATGCTCTCTGGATATAACCTCACCTCAGCTTCTCTGCATTTTAGCATTCTCTACAATTGACAATGGAAGTCACAATTCAAGTTGCTTCCCCCCTTTTTTTTCGTGTAAAGGAACGCCATCTGTAGTTGAAAATCTTGCTTGCCTTTGTCATCGTGAAAACATCCTTAGAAGTTGTCATGAAAAATCCCGTCCCTTTGGATGCAGTATAAGTGGATTCATTTCGGCAGAGATCACTTTGTAGTTAAGAGTGAAATAGAAAAGCACAGATATCACTTCTTTTTGTGCCATATGTTCTCCTTTGGACAACACTGAAAATGTTTTATGCCTGATGCTTTAATGACCATATATTTCAACATTTTTAATTCTAAATTTATTTCGGGTGGACATCAACTTTGTATCAAAGGAAACTGAAAAACACTAAAGTGAAAAAGAAAAAAAAAAAAAAAAAGAGGTGATGACGGGGGATTCTATGAAAGAGAGAGATTGGGTCAGCCCAACCGTACCACCAAACCTCAAAGTAATTCCTGATTCTTATAACAATCCCTTAAGTAGGGATCAAAACCTCGTTTCATTGGGCATCTACCCTCTCTGCAAATTAAAGAACATACAGCCTCCAACGGCTTTTAATTCACAACGTAGCATTATTGATAAACCATTTGGTTCTTGCGCGCCTACTCTGCAGACAATAACAGGGCCGGTGCTGCTGGGCGCAGCAAATACACCATTGATAAATCGAAATGGCAAAATTGTAATGTCTTTTTATGATCAGAAAATATTCATTCTTCTACTGGTTGGCAAACTTGATCCCCTTCTCGATAGATGCTTTGAGCTCAGGCTTCAGCTTTTCCAGGCCTTCCTTTTCATAGTCAGAGAGAGGGCCCAATCCTAAAACTTCTTCCACGCCATTCTTTCCAATTCTCACCTGCAAAGATGAACAACAAAAGGCCACTAAACATCAAAGCATAACAGATACTATCTCACATCAATCTATACATGGCTTGCATCCTAGAAAGATTTGGGGAGCTATAAAGCCTAGAAAGATACTTGGTACCTAACAATTACTACAGATACGTTTAAGGCATTAGCCAAGCCAAAACAATTTCCAACACCAAAAGTGCAAACAAATTAAACTTTTTTTTGGCCTAGAAATAAACAATCCATGATGGAAAGCAAAACCAAAAAGGCAGTACAATTTTTAGTTACCTCATGCAGAATTATGAAACATGGATAATTTACAATTTTAATAATAATAATAATAATAATAATAAACAGAGACATAGACCTGTCACTGCCATGGCCTTTTTCTCTTAACAAGAGAAATAATATAATACAGCTCACTGCATCACAGAAGTCTCGATTGCACAGAAATAACATTTCCAGAAATGAAACAACAAATAGGGAATTCTTTTAGATCAATTTCACATGAAAATGGGTCAAAATTATGAAAACTAACACAGGAATTTTAAACCTTGCCAAAGACAAGTTTAAATCAATTACCTTTGAAGCAAAGAAGGGAAGTTCAGTGACATTTGATTGTACAAATGAACATTCCACAACATCTGGAACCCCATTGAGCCCCTTCAAGCATGCATCAGCAAAAATGGCCCCTGCATAGCTGCAGAAGGCGCTATAAGGTAATCATAGTTTTCTAAAAATGAGCCAAAGATTTACAATCATCCAGAGTAAAAACTTACGCCATGGACAATGTTGCAGATCCCTTTCCAGCCTTCGCTTCAACAACTTCTGTTCCACCATCTTGTGTTCTCTTTGTAAGTGCATTGATATCTTCATCAGACAAGTTGGCTTTTGGTGTGGCCTAGAAAAAACATTCACAGTAAGCAATATAAATCAGCAAAGCCTACAGAAAAAATCAAATAAGATGTCACTGGGGAACAACACGTTCAATGCACCATAATATATCAAAGGACTAGGAAGGGAGGGAGAAATAAGTACTTGTGAAAAAAGCGGAAGGATGGTTATCCCAGCATGGCCACCAATAACTGGTACATTAACCTCTGCATGCAATGGAAAATGGACAAGTCAACCTAGTAACCCCACAAGCTTATCAGTTCAACAGCTAAGAAGAAAGACAAGAACAAATCAAACAAAGGAGTGCCTTATGCAGACATCTCTGTCTGCTTATGATTTTCAAAAAGTTAAAAACAACAAGGTAACCTATAACTTAGTACTGAACACGGTAAAGTGGATAAGCAGAGGGCAAAGATAAGCAGCACAAACTGGTTTCTGGAAGCGAGTAATTAAGCCAACCTGCAACTGGTACTTTGGCCTTCCCAGCATAGAAGGTCTTGGCCCTAACCACATCAAGAGTAGTCACACCAAGCAATTTTTTCTCATCAAAAGTTCCTGATTTCTTGAAAACCTCAGCTGCAATAGGAATTGTTGAATTCACCGGGTTGCTTATCATGTTAACAATAGCCTGATCAAATAATTGAATTGCCAAATTTATTAGCAATAAATCATCAAAACAATAAAATAAAAAGCTATCAAACATGGAACACCATCAGTTCATCCAGTTAGAATGGAAGCAGAAGTGGAGGAGAGGAATGTATGAGAGAGGAAGGCAAAATGCCCAACTTGTTCTGTCTGCCACTATCTCTTTTACATATTTCCTTCCCCTCTTCTTTCCTTTCCCCCTACAAAACCAATGCACAGTGATCGCCTTCCAAATAAGAATGTGCTAAGTAAAATTTGAAAACCTACAAATATCAGTCACCTACAGGTGACCAGCCCCATACATATAAGACTGTCTCCAAAAGTCCAACAATAAGACACATCCTCCCCTTCATGAAACGTAAAATAGGCACAACATGGTAGAATGCTTTAGTTAAGATAGGATAAACACTCACATTTGGACAGTACTTTGAGATTGCTTCACAAAGGCCCTTGACAATTCCAGCATTGATGTTGAAGAGATCATCACGTGTCATTCCCGGCTTTCTTGGTACACCAGCTGGGATGATTACAACATCGGATCCTTCCAAGGCTTTACCAAGTTGTTCTTCACCCATGTACCCAGCAACCTTAACGATATAAAAACTCAAAAATTAATCAAAATAGTACATAGCTCATTGATAAATCTCAAAATTCAAGTCTCCAATTAACCCCCCCCCCCAAAAAAAATATCAAACTGGTCCACAATTATAATCATCTAGACATAATAACCACAGTGTAAAGGAGAAATGCAACGCATCATCAGATCGAGCTCAAGCAAACAAGATGATTAATAGACAACGAAGGAAGAAACCTCGTAAAGCACGACATGGCAGTTGAAATGAGATCAAATATGACTAACGAAGTAAAATCTAGAATCGGAAAAGAAATTCTCACTTAAACAGAGATAGCAAGAGAGAGAAAGACAAGCCTTTTAGTTTTTAATAAAGAAAAAGAAAGAAACGCCAAAAAAAAAAAGATGGATACAAAGTGATGTTGTATATATATATATATATATATATATATAGAGAGAGAGAGAGAGAGAGAGAGAGAGGTACCTCAGATCTAGTGTTGACGTGGCTAACGTCGGCGGCGACGCCCGGGGTGTTAGCGATATCATAGAGGGAAAGGCTGGAGACGAGAGGGTTAAGCTTCATGAGAAGAGCCAAGGGCTGACCGATACCGCCAGCAGCGCCGAGAACGGCGACCTTTCGGTCTGGGGCGGACTCGCAGGCATACCCGCGGCGAAGTAGACGGGCGGAGGAGATAGTGGAGGAGCTCGCTAGGGTTTTGATGGATCTGATAACCGAACTCCTCATTTTAAATGAATCAGTAAGTAATCTTTATACGCTAGAGAGAGAGAGAGAGGAGAAGAGAAGATGAAAGTGGGGAGAAGTATCGAGAAAGGGGGACACGGGTTTTTCACAAGGCAAATGTAGACGATAGTTTCGAGGCCTAAAGCCCTCCGTCTACCTCTGAATCAAATGTCCAAAAAAAGAAAAAAAAATTCCGACGGGCATCCATAAATCATAAAAACATAGGTTAAATCTTCATGAAGTCCATAATTTTTAGTTAAATTTAAACTTTTTTTTGAAAATTTTTAATTAATTTTAATGTTTTATTTTTATTACTTACAAGTCTTTTTTTAAGTTAAAAATAAACAAATTATTAGAAATTAATTCGATTTAACAGAGACTATATTAAAAAAATCTAAAGTATAAAGACTATATTAAAATAAACAATTTTTTTTTATTTTGAGAAATTTATCAATAAAATTAAATTTTTATTTCTTATATGGGAGAGAAAGGTGAAAATTTTAGAAAAATAAATAACTGAATGCATTTTTATATTTTTAAGAAACTCATTAGGTCAAATTTAAAAAAATTTAGAACTCATTTAAAAACTTTTAAAATTTTACAATTTCTCAAAGGCTTATAGTCATTAGAAGCAGAGTGAAAAAAAAAAAAAAAAAAGTGTCAAGCATATGAGCTTATGAATGAATGCGCCGCGCCCTCTGTATACTTCTCCCCATATTGTTATGTAATCAAATTATCCATCGCTACAGTGTTATATAATCAAAGCTATTTGTAAATATTCCATTTGCACCAATTTGCCACTATTTGCATTTATTGAATAACAAGATAAATATAAAGAGACATGAATATGATTTATTTTTTATTTTCAACTGCAATTATTAAAAAACCAAACATGTTATTGTTAATTCCCCAGTCTTACCATCTATCTTTTCTTTTTCTATTTCTATTTTTTTTCCCTTCCTATTTTCTTGTTTCATTGGTAGGGAAATATCATGATTTCCAATATTTCTCGGTGAATTACATTTACTTAGACTCGGTTAATTTGATTTGATAAAACTCTTTTACCTGTAGTGCTCTTTGTAACATTTTTGGATATTTGAAGTACTGCTTAACAAAAATAATATTTTATTGTTTAGATTTTTTTATTTTTATTTTTTTTGCAAATTTCAATGTCTTTTGAAGTCTCTCTCAGCATGTTGGTGCACTGTTTGGTTTGAGAGAAAATGATTGAGGCCATGAAACAGTTGATAAGAAAACGAGTTTAAAATAAGATTATCTAAATACACTATGCTACACTGTGCTAATTGCTTGAGATTGACTTCTTCTTATCCAGTCTAGCATGGGGGAACAATCATCACGGTTGACAAAATGCCTGCACAAGCAAGCAAACCAACCCCTTCAGCGATTTTCCAAAACTAGTAATGCCTACAAACACACTGATGCAAACAAACCCTCTCAGCAATTTCCAACCAATAATGCCTAAAAACACTCTGATGCAAACAAACCCTCTCAGCATTTTCCAACTAATAATAACTCCACTCCGATTTGAAATTTTACCTATTTTTGGTGCGATAGGCCTTGAGCTGAAGGACTTCTCTTTCGCTGGACAGATCCTTCTTCATTCTGAGAGATTCGGGCACAACCAACGTTTCACTCTGACCGTGGTATGCATCATGGATAAAGTTAAGCACGTTTTCCTGCAAAAATTTGCAGTATTTTGAATTAGCATAGGTGCCTGAAGGGAAACAAAATGAAGTCAAAACTATGCACATCCTTCAAAATCACAAATGAAGTGCGAGCATCAACATCATACTGTAAGACGGAATTTCACTAATCAGTACCTAACAACCAGGAACCTACAACTTTAGAGAGTGAAAATTGCATTGGACATACCAAAGGTCTAGAAGCATCAAGCCAGTGATAGATGTGCTCATTTCGAAACCATGTCATTTGCCTTTTCGCAAAGTTTCTGCAAACCATAGAAAAAAGAGATGTACTGAAAACATACAAAGATACTCCAAAATTAACTAGGCATCTGATCCATCAAGATGAGCTCAAAGCATGTGCTCAGGAGGGGGTATCACCCTCAAACTGAAAACAACATTGTAAACACACCATGAAAGTGAGCTACAGTAAGGAAGCCTCTGAATACTGGACTTGTTATGAGGACTTCCATGCAGCATGTTCACTAATCGAACAAGCCTTGACGACGATGATATGATGACTCATGATGATGATAAGAACAGTGACAACACAATGATGAGAATGACAACATCCATAGGTTTTTGCCAAAGCACTTGGTGAAAGCTTTCTGTCATAATGTGAGGGTCTTGGTTGCATAGTATTCCTTGAATAAAATGAGACCCGTATTCCTTGTCCCCCTCTCTCATCTTCTCCTGAATGTTGTTAACAGTCAACCTTGCAGACCACCAACTACAGGGCATAGAAAAGCCTTATCCAAGTTCCAAAAAAATTGAATTGCTGAAAGAATTACATAAACCCAGTGTACCATACCTAGATGCTTTCTGAAACTCAGACAGAAAAGAATAAAATTCTCTAGCAGAACTCCTTCCATCTTGTTCCCTACACCTCAAAAGGTACTCCATAGCCTGAAATCAGAAATCACATGGAACATTGTTATTCCAGACAGCTCTAGGAGCAAAAAGGAAATACAGAGTATGAAACAAAAGCCTGAAAACACATTAAAGGAACACTGGGGTTGATAATGAATTCAGATGAAATTAATCAACTGCAACTAAAATCTTGGCAATAATATAGAAAAAATCAATTTTCTTCTCTACTAAAAAGAAAGTCTAATGTCTAGTGTATTAACAAATAAATATACTCTGTTGCAGTCAGTCAATCTAGAAAACCAATAATGAAGTCCCGCTCATAGCATCTACAACCATAAGTCTTACAGTAACTATTTAAAACTAAAAAAAGAGTTCCAGTTGGCTAGCCAGTAAATAATGTGACACTAATGGGTCTACCAGAGCAGACAATTGATAAGAGCACTGACCCGCAACAAAGATAGAAACAACATCATTACAAGCCTGTGGCACATGATAACTTAAAGAAACAAGAAAAAGCAATGGAAGAATACCATACTTGTCTGTAACCAATTGCTCGGGTTGCAGAATTAGAATTTGGAAGAAGGCCTGCATCAAGAAGCCATGTGGCCTCTGACAAAATCCCATCATGTCCTGCCAAAAAAGTAACCACAACAGTATTACCACTTCAGAGTTGAACCATGAAACAAAATAGCATGTAAACATATCATCTAAAGAGGGACAACAAGTCAATCAGATAAAAGATAAAGGAAATTGGATCAAAACCAAAAATTAAGCATCACTGATAAAGCTTATTATGACTCAACACAGGCATAGCATTTTCAAGTGCTTCGTATTTCATTTTGTCATGATCATTCACATGTACCATTACACTATTAAAACATAACCATCTGATATGCATATAATCAGTATCGACTTTGGATGGTTCCCTTGTAGAGATCAAAGCAAGTATCTACCATGAAACAAGTAAGATGCGCGGAAAAAAGCCATAAAGGAAAACCATGTCATAATAAAAATGTCATGACATGTGATAACACCTGCCTGAAAGCATATCCTCACAGCGGAAATCAATTGATCTATAAAGATCAGTTCTGCAGCTTGAGAGGAAAAAACAAATGAAATCATAGTCCAAATCCTCTGATTTAATTTGCTCAAGCATATCAAGAGATGCATTCACATTATGGGAGCCATCTGTTAAATTAGCATTAACTTGTTCCTTGAAAGAATCGTATGGGACTTGAAAAGCAGAAGGAGGAGAACCACAAGCCTGGGATACAAACAAAATTGTGTAAGAACCATCAATGTATGGCAACAAATTGCTATGAGAACTATGAGGGTCCTGAACCCAAATGCACCATAAAATGGTATTACACAACATTTAAGGAAGCCCATGCCAAAACTGAGATGTTATCATGCTAATAGAGTAGGAAATTTCCCAAGAAAGAATGTCCTAACAAAACTATCAGTGCCATAGAAAATAGTATTGTTGGTAATACTGATAGTGTTTTATCTAACAGCACATGGCTTTGCATGTGTATCAGATTTCAATATTCATTAATACAGCAAGCAAAAATGACAAATTGACCTTGATTATCTCAAGGCTGCGCCGTAAACGATACCAGTCATTGGCAGGCAAAAGTTGGGCCTTTGGATCACCTGCTTTCACAACACACTGCACTGCTGCATCCCAGTCCTGGTTCCTCTGTAATTCCTCAAGCTCATTATATGCTTCAGAAGCAATCTCTGGGGAGGCTTTTGGTACGTCTGGCTTTCCATATATGAACCTGCAACTTTCATTCAAGAGACAAGCATTTGCCACATTAATTGGATATTACATGTCTTGTAAAAGAAAAGGAATGTACAGGACCTTTAAACAGCTGCTTAAGCATAAAACAAAGAGACAAGCATTTGCCAGTTGAGAAGATATAAGATTATCCTGAAAGTTGAAAATAGAGAATCAAAGGCATAATGAAGCAGTCAGAATAAATACTTCAAGCATGCTGCCTAAGTTTGGATTATGCAACATAGCGAATGTGTTCTGCCACTTAATGTACAATTTCTTATCATAGGGCACAAAATTCCCAGGGACATGTATGCTATAACAACTCCACATAACCAACTGGAAATACATAGCTAAGCTTTCTATCTCCATTTTGAATGATTCTTTGCAAACCTGAGATAGCAGCAGCGGGAAAGATAGGTCTTTATAAGTTGATATTGGCCATCAAAGCAAAGATAGAGGTCACTATTTGCAGCATAAGAATTCACTGCTCCAAAAGTCATGACAATTGTGCACACAATTTAAAAGATACTATAAGATTAATGATAATAATGAGTCACATTCTAATTCATGGTTGATGCAAACCAGTTATGAACACAGCATGATGCCACAAACTTAAATGCTGCCACCATTATGACAGTAGCAAAAAGTGGTAAGAGGCTGATTAGTTTCTGGTTTTCCTTGTAAAGAATCACTATCTAACTAGTTTCTTAATACAATGACGCATGAAAAGATACTCTACCATCGTAGGTACAATCCTGTTCCACCAACAACTATAGGAACACGACCACCGTTAAGAATATCTCGTGTAGTTTGCCTTGCATCTTCAAAAAATTGTCCAACTGAGTAATCTGAATGTATAACAATATTAGCATCCCCAAAAAAGGGGGATATTTTTAATAGAATAGGTGAGGAAAAAAATGTACCATAAAGAAAAATATGTTATAATGCTTCATTAATGTCAGCTGTTCTGGATACAACATACCTTCAGAAGGGTGTAATATGTCAATCAGATGATGTCTCACTTCCTGCGGAAGTAAGTACAGAGAATTACATAAGCTGGCAACTTCAAACAAATGAAAAACCACAACACTTATTTTTAATCCACCAAAATGTCCATCTTCCACCTAAAAACAACCCAAGAAAGCATAGGTATAAATTGAGGACCTTTCTTTCAATTGCGGAAGGCTTTGCAGATCCAACATCAAGGCCACGATATACCTGTAATAGAAGTCAACGTCAAACTTAGCCAATTTCTATGCCAAGTTACAAATAGCAGCAAGCGAAAGATTAGGAAGCTGTAAGATTCAATTTCTTCTATTATTACTACATATCTCCCAGCAACCAATACTGACCCCAATCCTGACTGAACAAACTACCAAAAAGCAATTCCAAAAAGAAAAGGAAAGTACATCACAAAGACCAAAAGCAAACGAATGCAGACACAATTTCAATAACAATAATACGAAGAGAAAATCCTGAACAAAAAAAATTAAGGAACCACGGAAAATGGACACAAGATTGCACAGGGGCCCATCATAAACCATTAGTTGCGCGCCAAATAAGAAAGAGGGGAGGGGCACGAAAAAAGCGTCTCAACTGTCGTTTTCAACAGCAGAAAAACAACTGCAAAAGCAACAATCTAAAGAAAGCAGCAACCAGACTAGCCCAGAACTAAAGAGTGCACGAAAATATAATTGGACTGCTCCATTTTCCCAAGGAAGCTTCATCCAAGCTTTTTCGTTTTTGTTTTTGTTTTTTTTTTTTCAATTCTCAAAAAAATGTCACTACCCATTAACTTTCTCACCAAATAACAAAAGTGCGTATAAACGAGCACCCATATCCACACACACACACACACACACACACAAACACAAAGCACACAGAGTTGACCTGAACAGAGTCGGCGCTAATGATTTCGCCGTTGAGGCGCTTGGCGAGCTCTAAAGCAAGCCTGGACTTCCCGGCTCCAGTGGGTCCAGAAATTACAATGACCTTCTCTTTCTTTTGCTCGTTGTTCGCCGTGGAAACGGAGCATTCTGTTATGGCGCTAGCGGTGGCCAACAGGTGGCTATAGCGGCCACGGCGAGGGAACAATGGCGGAGATGGAAGGATGAAGCGGAGGCAAGAAGCGCGTGACCCGCACATTTCGCTCGTCATCAATTTTAGCTCGCAGTTTTTGGACTGGAAATGGGCGTGGCAGTTGGGAAGTGGAAGAGAGGCTACATATAGGGTTTATGGCAGAGCTCTTATATTTTAGAAAACTTTTTCAAAAATTTTATATTACACTTCAAACACTAATTGGGCAGACAACACTATGCACAATACATTGATATTTTACATAAATATTATTATAAAATTATTTCTTTCTTTTAATATCGACTTAAATTCACAATACTTAGCCAATGAGTTCTATCACAGTAATCCAGGAAAGGTCACGAAATTTTAACCTCAAAATCTCTTTGAGCTCGATATAAGATGGTGCAATAAGCCGACACTAATCTGAAACCCAAGGATTCCTCATGTTGAATTTTCCTGAAACGTGCCACAGACTAGGCGCTCTCAATAAGCTTGCGATCATTGTAATGGAAAGAACCCAACAAGCAACAACCCAGCCTACGGGGGCACTTACTAGAGCTCCCTTTGCTGAAATCTTTACTCAAAAACTCCGGAGAGGGCACATAAACCCTCGGGGGTCTCTTTATCGTTAATAGTTTGGCAGGTTTGCGCCGACCCACCGTGATTTCGAGAATGAAAACCATGGCTGGATTAAATAAAACACGAAGCTTGGATTATCAGGGCTTATACAAGCAAATTACAGATCCATTTCTACGTGGCCTCCTACCGCAAACAATCACATAACCATTGCATTCCCGTTGTCTCTGAGCGCACTTTGGTCATTTTTGACTACCAAACTGAGCATATGAAACTGGTAAACGTAAGCGAAATCGAGGGCGTTTTAACTTTATTTTCTTCTGGAGTTTGATGCACCAAATGAGTACTATAGTTCACAATATTCTAACCACAATCACAGAACTACCGTCACCGCTTAGGAGCACACAGTATCATCGACATCCAATGTAAAATTTTTCAGGCACTACATTCATTTCCGCAGCATAAATATGAAATATGCAGGACTAATTCAGGAACCAACAACCAGTTTTTGAAACTGCAGTGTCCGAGGTACAATCAGCTCTTCATTTCTGCTTTGACCGGCCATCTAGTAGCAAAGCAATGCAGCCCTTAACTACACTCATTTCACCCAGAATAAATCACCTGCTTCATCTCCCGTGTCCATCCCCACTTAATCTCTCAGCAAGCTGGTAAGCCTAACCACAAGGCTCTAGTGGTGTGTCCTCACCACTCAAAACATTCCGCTTCTCCCATGGGCCTCAAAATAAAAGGTGCCAAAACAAAGAATAGGAAAGAAAAAAGAAAAGGAATAAAAACGTGCAATGATTGTTAGAATCTAAGTCACTTTATCCACTTTGTATAAAAGCCAGTTCACACTATAGGACAATATGGGAGAGAGAAATCTGTAAGATATCAGACTCAGACCAAAAATTAAAAGGCAAATTGAAACCAGTCCACAGATATTCTGGAATCCATCATGGAACTGTAAAACCTACTTTCCTCCCAGTAGAAGATATCACAGAGACACTCAAAATGGCACACCAAGAAATTTCGAGAAATGGTCCCACTTGCCACTAGCACATTTATGCACTCAGCCTATTAAATAATTAACCACAAGCCTCCAAAATCACCATAAAAAAAGAGAGAATAACATCCATACTGTCATTAAGGACTAAAGATATTCAAAGTAAAAGGATAAAAGAGAAGATGAAAAAGGGGAGTAGAACAAGATGCAATAAAATTCTGCAAACCAACAACTCTGAAATTCAACTATAATCAGTTCCATCACAAATCAGAAACAAACAGTTCCATCTTTATCTTCAAAAGAATGAACTTAGGACCCTTTTTGACATTCAGCCAAAAATAAAAACCAAGAACATGGTGACCAAAAATCTAAAAGGCTGCATTACATTATCTAATTGCTACGAGACATGCTAAAAGTGAGATGAATCCTCCTCAAACATAAGGAATAAAAGGTCAACCAAATTAAGCAGTCCAGGAACTTCCCATTAAATCAAGAGCTATGTGCCAACAGTGGACAGAAAGGAAATATAAAAAAAAAAAAAAAGGTTAAAGCATATTTGACACCTACCAAGTAGAATGCAATTTAGATTATATATCTTAAACATCCTTAACATCTCCTTTCCTTTCCATTATTTGGACTGATTTCTGCACGTGGGGACATGATAGAATGTCCGCTTATAGCATCCTTTACACTCCTTATCTTTCCTTTTCTGTTTTTAGACTGATTCTTACAAAGTCCATACACATGCACGCACAAACTCACACAGAGCGTATATGTGGATGTTGGGGAGAGCATGAGAGAGAGAGAGAGAGATCCGATCAGCACCCAGCTACAGTTGTGTTGACACAATTAGTGTGTCAATCAACCTCTTGCCAAAAGGAAGAGTGGTTGTAAATTAGCTTTGATTTGCAAATTCAAGCAAAAACCATTGGTTTAGAAAGCAGGCTTCGGCATCAACACCACTACCCACCCTCAAATAAAAAACTGAAAATAAAAGAAGATATATAGAACACAGGCTTGCTGTAATATAACTAAGCCCTGTGAAAAAAATACACGAATGATGAACTCAGCTACATAATAAAATAGGGCTGTTGCACAGACCATCCTACAAGGAACATAAACAAAAGGAAAAGGAACAATTTGACCAGTGACATAAAACTTCTTATCAGAGAACAAATTCCATATCTCAACTTGATCAGCTCCCAGAACAGTTAAAACATTGGTCCTGAGTTAAAAAATCAGATAACACACCGGATGCTGCCAAGATGCCACCCAAAATGTTCATTTCAATTGATAAGTCATCAAATCAAAGAATCATATACTTGATACATCTTTAAGCAATAGGGTGGGGATCAAAATCATTACTCACCTCTAAAAATTAATTATGCATAAAATTGTGTAAAGATTTTGCGGATCCAAAAAGATAATAACAGCTAGAAAACAGAATGAATAAGTTCAGAAGCTATGTGGAAGTTCATATGGACAGAAAGATCACACCATGAGCCATAATCATCTCAACATCCTGGCAAACCAAAGGAAGACATCTTTATAGGAGAACTGTAGAACTAGAAAATTTACTATCAACACTCTAGGCACATAAGAAGACCCAGGTTGACTATGGAATCTTTAATTAGGAAGGATTTAGAATATTTGGGTCTTACACCTAACTAAGTACATAATAGAATAGAATGGCAAAAAAAGATTCATGTAGCCGACGTTAATGAAATTTAGGTTTAAAGCTCTGTTGTTGTCATTGTTGTTGTTGTATGGGCCCCATCACCCAATAGTATGCTGTCCAGTTACTTCAAAGACTCTTCAACCTTACATTATAGACGAAGGATCTACCATCTCAAAACTTATATTTATGATGCAAAACTTTCAAAAGTGGCACATGAAATTGTCCATTAAATAAGTGAGCAACAATGACATCAAGTTTATTAGAATGGTCACCCTACAGAATTCTTGGTAAGGCTAAAACCATGCATATGAACGAATAAACAAGTAAAAAACTTCTTTTCTCCCACAATACAGGGAAAATAAACATCTAACTAAATGGGAAGTCAGATTTGTGGTTCTATGCAAATCCAGTACATCCAAACACACCAATCTAGGCAGCTGCAAAGTACTTGTAAGCAAATTATCAAAAGAATCACCAAGAAATTTTGCAGAAAACAAGATAATACCCACAAATTAAGTTGTAAAAACTATTTAGTAAACAAAATCCCAGCTTGCAGATAGATTCTGATAAGAGTACAACGACTAGTCTAACTCAGTCATCTCAGAAACCAGCATTCAGAAATTAACCACATCCTAAAGGTGCAGATGAAGAGAAGAAATTGCCGTTAAAGCACAGCCAATACACTCATCAAACCAGAGAGCAAATAGTCTGCAATCAGGCAATCACGAGTACCACTAAAAGCATCTGCGCCCAACAAGCTGTCATACACCTGAATCAAACACCCATTCACAACTCATTTCAAATTCAACATCCATCATGCAAAGCAATGTTCACAATAGCTTGAAGTAAACACACCAATAAACCAGCAAAACAAAAACAGAACACCCTTAAAGCAAATTACAAAGAACATATCAAATGTCTCTAAGTTAACAATCAATACAGAAATATCAAACCAACCAACCAACCCATTTATAGCATGTGTTCAAGTAAAGAGAAATAAAAATAAAAAGAAAAAAATCAAGGCAGAGTAAACAAAACATAAAGTTTCATCAGAGTCTCACAATGTGACGAGAAATTCCTCAAATGCAAGGGAAAGAATTAAAGAGACAAGGATAGGAAAGAAAAAGGAAATAAAAGATAAAATTAAAAAGAGCCAATTTCATAAGACAAAAGGGAAAGATTATGAACAAGCAAATATTACACCAAACAAGAACTAAGTTTTGTTTGATGGCAAGTTTATACCATACAAAAAAAAGAAAAGAAAAGAGAAAAAAACATCATTGTCACAGCATAGAGCTGTAAATGATTGTATTAGAGAGAAAAAAGAAAGAAAACAATCACAGTAAATAAAGACAAGAAAGAAGATAAACAGTCCCATATGGTAACTCACAGCCCAACAGTCAAGACAGAGGGAGCAAATAGAATAAAAAAAAAAGACCAGTCAAATATGAAATCACCTCAGATGCAACTGGCCCAAAGAAAGAATACAATTGTCTGTTCAAGAAATAAATATTTACAACCACAACAACGGTATTTTGAACTTTGAATCCAGAATATCAGTTTCTTATAACTAATGAAGTATAAATCCAGCATTTTCTTTCCAGATTAATGATTTCATTCTGCTAGCCACAATCTCCAAACTACAAAACTTCCACACAAAAAAATAAAATAAAATAGAAATAAACTAGAATAAATTTGCAGCAGGATGAGGTGAAAAAGTTATTAAACACCTCCTGGCTTGGAAGCCATGGACCTAATAAACTGTTTCTACAGTTTTACCTCTACATTTCCAATTTGGGAACTGTGGACACATGACACCGTCAATTGATTACATATCTACCTAATCTACGGTAGTTTATGCTTCATTTGTTGTCAAAAATTCTAAAAGGCACAATAGAGACAAAGCCACGCAGAATAAAAAGGAGAAGGCATGAAAAATGCAAATTTTGAGAGAAAAGAAAATAGAAAGGCAGGACAACAAACATGAAATGATTGACTGCAGAAAATTTTGGGAAATAAACGAAGTTAAAGGAATTCGAATAAATTTCGAACAGCCATACGCAGAGTCACATACATCAATATGCTACCCAAAGGCTAAAAAGACTGCCACTTCATGCAATACGCAAGCACATGATAACACGAAACAAAATATCACATAGAGTGATGAAAGACATAAAATAAGCACCAAACAATGCAAAAGAACATGCAAGACAAAGCAGAATCAAATAAATCAAGGAAAGAGACTACCTCAGTAGTAAGTGGCATACTAGGGTACATTCCGCCTGGCGGAGCCCTAGGTGCCGGCGATGTTCCCTGATGCTGACTTGGAAATGACGCCGAGGATGACGACAAGTTGTAATGCGCAGCTTCCGGATATCCACTAGTGGGCATTCCCACTGAGCTAGGCGGCAACCTATACAATGAAGAGCCACCACCAACGCTACCACCCACAGTAGGTGCACCAGCTCCCAGTCCAGCGCTACCACCAGTCAAAGCACCACTTCCAGCACCAGCTCCACTGCCCAATGCTGCAAACCCTGTGGAACCAGGCCCACCATACCCACTATACGGCCCACCAAAACCAGTAGCAGAACTAGCATATCCAGAACCACCAGTCAAAGAGCCCGGTGCTTGGGAAGTTAATCCTGACCCAGCAAATGACGAATTCAGAGGATGCTGCCCAGCCATGGGGGGCGGACCCTGAAGCACACCTGAAAATCCACTGTAGGGTCCAATACCACCAGGCCCACCATAAGGCCCCTGATGTACCATCCCCATTCCCATGCCCATCCCATCTCCATGGACATTCCCAGCCTGAGCCTGCCCCTGTCCAACATCAACACCAGGTTGGCCAGGCACTCCTGGCTTCCCCTTCTTCCCATCAATCGCCAGTTTGCAATTCAACTGCCTGCCATCAATCGTCTTCACCGGCTCAACCAACGCAGACTGTGCCCCTTCCGCAGTCTTATATACAAACAATGCAAACCCCCTTGATTTCCCAGTCTGCTTATCAAACCCCAGAGGGCCCTCCTCAATGTCACCGTAAACCGCAAATTGCGCCAGCAACTTGTCAGCCGGCATGTCGTATGGCACATTAGCCACATAAATCTTCCGCATCGCCACATCGCCCCCGGCCGAATTATTGTTATTCGCCCCAGAATTTCCAGCAGCAGCCAACTGCGTAACCGTCACGCGGCCATCAATTTTCTTGCTGGGCTCTTTAAGAGCCAGCATCGCACCGTCAACATGTTTGTAAATAACGAAGCCATACCCTTTGGATTTTCCGGTGTTCTTGTCGATGATAACGACGGCCTCCTCCAACTCTCCGTAGGCAGAAAAGAGCGTGCGGAGATTCTCGGTGGTGGTCTCCCAGCCAAGCCCCCGAACGAAGAGCTTACGCTGGGTTGTGTCCGAGTCGGCGATGGATCGTACGGCATCAAGCACGTCGGGGTGACAGACGGCGGCGGTCTGCAGGATATCGAGGAGCTGCTCTGGAGTGAAACGTTCCATTATCTTGCGGGCGTCTTCGGCGGTCAATCCGTTGGAGGAGTCGTTGCCGCCCGAGACGACGCCGTTCCCTTCGAGCTTGCGTTTCTTTGTTGGATCCATCTGAGACAAACCCAAACCCTAACCCAAAAGAGAGAGAGAGAGAGAGAGAGAGAGAGAGAGAGAGGGAGGGAGGGAGGGAGAGAGAGAGAGAGAGAGAGAGAAGGGGGGGCGTAAAAGAGGCGTTGTTAAAATGGCGACGATAAGAGCATCGTCAAGAGCGATTGGGGCAATTTATATGAGTAATGCGTTGCGCTTCGAGAGTGATTTTGGTATCAATGAGAATGGGCTTGAGGCCCACTCAGGTCGAAAATAATTAACAATAATAATAATAAATGGTGCTAATTTTACCATTTTCTTGGGTTTAGGGATCTGTTCAGTTCGTTTATTCAATATTATTAAAATTTTTTATTTGTTATTATTAATTATAATTTTAAATTTTAAATTAATAATAATTATAAAAATAAATAAAATATAAATTAATTTTATATTTACTATCGCTACTAAATAATAAAATAATTAATTTAAACATTTAATTTATAGTAATTGATAAATTTATTTTTTATATAATTTTAATTTTTAAAAAATATAAAAATAATATGATAACTTTTATTATTTTTTAAAATTTTATAAAAAATATTAATATGTACAAGTTAATAATAAAAAAAAATGTAATATTTAAGATATTTTTTATAAGTGATATTATGAATGAAAATTATATATATATATCTCGATAAAATAAAAATTTAAATTTAAATCATAAAAAATAAAAAATTATTTAATTTAAATTAATTTTTATATTTTTTATTAAAAATATGAAAAATATATCATAATTTTATAAAAAATTATATTTAATACAAATTAAAAATAAATTAAACAGACTAGATATATGAAATGTAAAATTAAAAATAATCTCAAATTTAACAAAATAAAATAAAATTTTCATACATTTATCAAATAATAAAATTTACTAAGATACTTTTTGTTATTATTATGTTTTATTATTTATAATTTAATTTATTATTTGTTATTTATAAGTAATAATTAATTTTTAAAATAATATTTTTGTTAATGATTTATTATTATTATTATTTCCTTTCTTATTCATACTTGTTTTTTTAAAAAAAAAATGTTTTTCCTTGTGTACTCTCTCTTCATTTTTTGTCTCTCTACACTATACTCGCACTTCCTATTTCTTTCTTTGTTTTTTTTTTTTTTTTATCTCTTTTTATCCACTTGCTCTTTATAATGTTTGGCAAGCAACAACACAAGTGGTCTTCTGTCTCCTCTCTTTAGCTCTGTCTAACCTACTGCTCCTCTCTTGACTTGCTAGTGCTATGCCGTCATGGGCTCTGTCTGAAATGCCATTTTTTTTCATCTGTAACTCTCTCTCTCTCTCTCTCTCTCTCTCTCTCTCTCTCTCTCTCTCTCTCTCTCGCATTGTTGCTGACTTCTGGATTGATATGGGTTTCCTTTACATTATGTCCCTAAGCCTTGCTTGATGAAAAGTGGGGAAAGGACCCAAAAAGGGGGAAATTATATTAATTTTTCATTGCTAAGAAATGTTTCAATTCTATTAGTTTGTGGTTTAATGTCTTGTTTTCATGTGGGTTTTATCTCTACTGATGTAGGTTGGACTGTACTATGAGTTGGATATCTTAGGAAAATGATACGCTTTTCTTCATTGTCGTACAAAAATGTTAGGATCTTAGTTTCAGTGTATGGAACTTAAGTCCTACATTATTGGAAGTATGAAATTCCAATGTGGGTCTTATAAGCCTTTGGGGTGTGGTTGTCCTAAGATTCATAAAAAAATAAAATAAAACCATCTGCAACGTAAGGCTTTTATAAGATTACAACGAGCACCGTGCAGTTTGGTTCATGATAATAGATTTCAGCAGTTTTTTTTTTTTAGCATAAAGTTTTAGATTGCCTATTCAAATGACTTGAAATACATCAGGATTGTGGCAGTCGATTCAAAGTTTCTATGTTCTTGGTCCCAGTAAGAGATTCGGATAGTGAATTCTGGAAACATAGTCAATCTGTTCTAATTTGTGCTTTAAATGACTTTCTTTCAGACAATGCGGGAACTCGAATATATTTTTTGAGGATATATGAAGTTGATCTGGATGTCACTTAACCACTGTATTTTTTATGTAACTTAAATGAAGCTAATGGATACGCAGATTGGATTCTTCTTTCAAAAGGTTTTCTTGGGAAAATGGGTTTGCACGCAATTGTATGACTGTCTGTTGACATTATTCACTTCTGTTCATGTGATTCCTCCAGACTTCCAGCATGCTTTGGAAGCAGTGACCCGGTTCTGAGTCATGTAATCAGGATTAACAGAGAACATTTCCAGAAAAGAAAATATATGTATGTATTATTATCATCTCAATTGAGGACAGTTTCAGTTGAACCTCTTCCTTGGGTTTTCTTAGCAACTTGTTTGAAGAACATATTCAGATTGATATCCTATTAAGTTCTACAATATTAAGTTCTTTAAAATACATGACCTGCTTCTACATATGCGAGCTTATACATTTTGTTTGGATCTGATGAGTGATTGATCATGTACTTGCAGGGTCTTATAGTTCATTAAAAGTGCAACCAAGGCTCCTTTTCACCACTTATGAGGAGATTGTGTGTTCCGCAACTTGCACATAACCATGTTCCAAATGCCCTTTTATGGTCATTGTCAAGCTATGCTGTGGAATACACAAATTTACAACTGAAAAAAGTAGTGTCAAATTATCATACATCTGTAATGAAAAGCATATGCACCCCATTCACTTCTGTTAGTTCAATCCCGAGATACCATCATGTTGCAGGACTGCAAATTGGTTCTGTTGAAGGAGAGACATCAGATTTTGAGAATTATGTCCAGTCAAAACTTGGTCCCAATGCCTCTGAGATGCATACTAGAGTTGAGGAGATTATGAAGCAAACAACAGATGAGGAGGATAAGTTGGATGTTTATCATGTCTATTCAGGAAGTTTCACTGAGCATAAAGTTAGGAGAAGAAGGAGTAGAAAACATGGGAACAAGGGGAGGATTCCATGGAACAAGGGTTTAAAACACACTGCAGGTAGGTTCCCTGTCAACAAGAACCAAATCCTGAGTCTCACAGAGCTTATCAATTTTTCAGCTCCCAATCCATATTTTGGTTTGCTTTATAGCTCAAATTTTCAATCTTTTGTAGAGACTCGTGCATTAATTAAGCAGAGAACGATAGAGGCCTTAAGAGACCCCAAGGTAAAATCATGTAAGAATCGGTTATTGCTGGTTGAATTTTTCCTTTGTCTGTAAATTGTTAAAATCATGATGCATCATGGCACCTCACATGCCTGTACATTTTTTCCCACTCAATTTAAGACAGTCTTTGATGTATGTGGTCCATCATGTTTCTATTTTTGAAGCTTATAAAATAGAAATTGAAAGTTCGAATGCCATAGCAGATATGTCATTACTTAGCAGACTAAAGAAAGCCCTTTTGATTCTTCATTCTCTTGTTTGATTTATTCTATCATTGCATGAAGTCATACATATTACTAACTAATATCTTACTCTTTGATATTTCTATTCATTTTTCTTCAAATTTCCTTATCTCCTTCGTCCACCACTTTCAGGTTAGGAAGAAGATGTCTGAACATCCCCTTGCACATAGGTAATCTTGTATCCTTTAGTTACAATCTTAATTTGTTGCTCAAAGACATACCAGCCTCTGTTGTAGGTGAAGAAATGGAATCATGATTCATTTTTTCAAACCTCAGAGTAGTCATTAGGACAAGCAATGCAGTCACACTGCCATTGAATGTACATAAATAAATCAAAGCCTATAAGAGTACTTTTGTCCTATTGTACATACATGAGTTGTCTGAAAATTCTTCAGAGACTTGAATTCAAATAGACATCTTAGCCTTAACACAAAATTCCAAATAAAGAGCTATAAGCCCCGCTAAATTCACTCAACTGATAATTGATGATGACAGTTGGTGACCTCTCCCAAGGCATTTGAAAGCAACTCCCAGGACCAATGTGTTCTTATCTTTTTCTTGGAATCCTCTGATAGCCTCAGTGGTTGCAGTGCCTAATACGATGTCCTATGGTTTTTGTTAAATTGGAATAAGATAAATGGCATTATGCTTTTCACTACAGATTCAAACATCTTTCCACAGTGTGATTGTTGATTGAGCATTTGATCATGAAAAAGCCTTCTTAGTAATTTCTCTCTCATTATGACAACTGACCTTATCTCCTGTAAAATAATTTCTTGTATCTAATAAAAGCATCTCACACCTTTTTTCTTGGATTTTTGCTGAATATTAATCCATTGACTTACAGTAATAGTAAAGACACTAGTGTGTCAACTGTTCTTTTTTTTTTTTACTGTTAACTAACATGAACATTTCAGTGACAAGAACAAGGCTAAGATAAGTGCTTCACTTAGGCGACTTTGGAGCCAGCGTTTGAAATGGACAAGACTACAAGAGAAATTCTTCCTTTCATGGGCAAAAAGTGTAGCACAAGCAGCAAAGAAAGAAGTAGGTGACGAAGAAGAGCTAGAATGGAACAGCTATGAAAAAATTAAACAAGAAGTAGCCATCCAACAGCTTCAATGCACAGAAAATAAGGCAAAGGCAAAAGAGTTAGCCAAGGTAAAAAGAGTAGAGAGAGCACAGGCAAAAACAAAGAAGATAGCAAGGCTTGCTCAAAAGAAAAAGGAAAAAGAAGAGAAAGCAAAGGCAAGGCTAGAAGCAAAGAGGAAGGAGCACAAAAAATCCATAAAGATCACGGAAGAGTTGTCAGTCTCTAATGAGTTGACACTTAAGCAAAGGTTAACAAAGGTAACTAAGGTAGAACATAGATATCAATCCTATCATTTACAGAATTTCTTTGCATCATAGATCTCAGATGTAGTGGATAATTTCAACTAATGAATTGAAGTGTTTGCTTGTTATCAACTTCCTAGGTTAGAAATTGCATTCAAGAGCAGAGATCTAATTGGTTTTTCAGAAAGAGAAGCTTCAAAGCTCATGTGATTTGCTGTAATAATTTAGAAATAGGAGAATGTGGAATAACATGCAGACAAATTTTGGATAAAAGGAAGAGAAACCTATTCAATCAGGATGTGAAAAGGACTTGCCATAAAACAGGGCTTCTCTTCTCTTAAGCAACCAAACATTTCTCTTCTTGATGTATCTTTGAGGTGCCTAATCATCTTCTTTTACTTTTCATAAATGCTTGATGCATAAGCAGTGAGAATTTCATGCAAGACTGTTGTATCCAATGAATTACCTTCAACAGACCTTTGGCATGAATCAAGCATATTTGTAATGGATACATGTTCAGTGGTTCACACTCATCATCATGCAGGATTCTAATTTGTTTTTGTCTTCATATGTCATGCTGACACTGCTTTTCTTTAGATCCTGCAGAGGAAATCTGTTGGCAGTCAGTTGATAATTCATGGAAAGCCATCAACTTACCATAGCCCTGATTGGGAAAAAATGGACGTAGAACTTATGAAGAGAAAAAAGGTTCAAAGAGAAGTTCCACTTGCAGAGCAGATCCAAGTCGCCAGAAGTAAAAGGATAGAATCTCTGTCTAGAGATGCTTTGGCTGTGCCTTCAACCGATTATTTATGAGAAATCACTTGGAATAGAGCTCAGACTGACTTGACAGACTTGATACAGCAACAGAGAAGTAGGAACCATTGAGGGCAAGGTTGCTACTCCTCAATAACATTGCTTAAGCAGTCACTGGACTCTACGGAAGGCCGAAGCCAGATCTAATGCATAAATTATGATATTCTAGTTGCAGATTATGTGCCCATGTCTTTTCCATCATTCAACTGATTTATTATTATTATTATTTTAATTTCTTTTTCTTCCTGTACAACAGTAAGCAAGTTTTGCAGCATCACCGGCATAGAATCTGATACCAGGATTTCAGCACTTGTGGGACAAGGGACAGGCTTCTCGTTGCCATCGGTATCAAGGCTTGCAATGATGTGCCATTAGATGTCATTAAAGATGTAATTCCTTGCCAATCACAGGAGAAGTGTAGATTGTGACAGGGAAACGTTTGCATTGTTCCATCAGGCAGGCAACCAATTTGTATTTGCATCTCTTTGGTTTTTGGACCGTAGTGCACATTCATGGTTCGACTTTTAGATATCTAGACGTTGTTTTACGGTGGTGTTGTCAGTATCATATATCTATCTTTGTCTTGGGATACTCCTTTTTGTCAATGTTTTTATGATTTACTCCTCTAAGGAAGGGAAATGCATGCACGTTGAAGATTTTTAAATGATCAAGAATTTATGCTCTTTCAAATTCCAGCCGTGCACATCCCACGTCCACAAGCTATATATAACCGTTATTTATTGTATTTTATGGTAAGTATTCTCTTGAGAAAAATGCATATATATTAGAGTTATCTTCGTGATTAAAGGTAGTATCGAGTTCGAATTTTTATTAGTGCCAAAAGAAAAAATATGTGTACAAGCTCATCCCATTCCTACATTTTGGGGATTCACCTCTTCGATTCTCTTGTGGGCGAGGAAAAATGTGATTCACCTCCAACGTGCAAGCATTAAAATCTCAACCCTCCAACCTTGATGGGATTCCATGCATGCGAGGAGTGTTGTATAACATGGTGAAACCGTAAGACGTTGGCTCTCCCTCCCCTGAATTACCTCTGATGGTGGCTTTATTTTCTCCCCTGCATTACAAGGGATACCTGAGTGCAGAATTTGGTTTGTGTTGCATGACAACGTAGCGTTGTTGGGTCTACTGTGTATCTCCGTATGGCAAACGCCGGTGTAAGCTTGTTACTCTCCTCAGTATCCTTTTTGTTTCTGTTATGGAACCTTCGCTCAATATATTAACTCGTCTCTCTGTTTTTCTCTTTCTATGAATGTTGCGCCTGGGCACTTTGGCACATGAGACACCAACAGAGGAATACGTTAGTCTAATCTTACTGTATATACAATGACTATCGCGTTCCTTGAACCAAATACACCCTTTCACGGTAATAATAACAATTCCTATTATATTAATGAAATTTCACAATGAATTTGCAAATAAATAACTTTTTACCTCACACTCAAATTAGCTCCGAACAGATAGATGGCGGCTTCTGTCCTCCTCTCTCAACATATTGGGGAAGCCAAAGATTGGAACAGTACCAATAGGCAGTGCAAATACAAAGAAGAAAATAAAATCCAGAAACAGTGAACTCAACCAAAAGTCAGGTTTTGGTCACGCTGGCGCTATCTAATACAGAAGACCATAATCAGAACTAGAACTGTGACCAAAATATTCAATTAAAAAATCCAAACCGCGGCATGGTAAGCATTGCCTTATCAACATATTAATACCACAAAGGTGCTACAATTTCAAGATAACGCATTATCTACAATCATGCTTCGTATAGCATTTTGCGGAATCCTTTAAGCTGGCTATTGATTACCACCAGGCATGCTTCCATCCCGGTTTGGATTGTAGCCATTCTGGTAGTTTGTTGAAGGACCTTGGTAAGGCATACCTCCACTATTGGGCCCACTCGGAAAGTTATGCTGCATGTTCCCAGGCATGTTGTTAGACCATCCTGCATTTGGGGGCATTCCTCCCATGCTGTTTGGTGGCATCCTTCCCACCATATTGTTTGCCGGCGGCATCCCACCCGCATTGTTAGGTTGTGGCATCCTTCCCATGTTGTTTGGCATTCCCCTCATATTGCTCTGAGCCATTCCAGCAATGTTTGATGGTCCACCCATGTAGCTATTAGGTGGTGGCGGGGATGGTGGTCCAGCTGGTCCACCCATGCTGTTATGTGGCACTCCACCCATGTAATTGCTGGGTGGAGTTGGGGGTGAAGGAGGTCCCTGCGGTCCACCCATGCTGTTCTGTGGAATCCCACCCATGTTGGCTGCAGGGTTCTGCATGCCCTGATTAGCCATAGGAGGCGCTCTGTTCTGGAAATCCCGATTCTGCATGTTTTCCCTTCTCCTCTCAAAATTTCTTGACCTATCCAAATTACGAGGTCGATCATTGCGCCTATTTCTCTCATTTGCCTTAGCATTGTTTCTTATCCATTCCTCATGATACTTTGGATCATAGGGCACAGCTTCTCCATTAATAAAGGGTTCCCCTAACACAAACAAAACATACAAAAGATTTATGTAGAAGAGAGCTTATACATGACTAATTCTATAGGATGGGAGAAAAGGGAAGAAGAAGAACTATAACAGATATATCGTCTAAGAAGTGGACAAGAAAAAGGCTGGGAGGGGACTGAGGAGGTCAATATTTGATCGGAAATGAGGCTCCTGTCTTTCCTCGCCAGCATAGTATGGAGGTTAGTTGTTCAGCCAGTGTTGCAACATGTCCAGCGTCACGACTCCCAAAAATGATACCCAGGTTCCAGAAGACAACAAAAAAATAAATTATGTTCCATATATGTGTCCCTTAGAAAGTACGCAATACATTACTATCACCATTGGAGCTTACAGCAATAAATGACCATAACATTGTTGTCAGAAGTAAACAAGATCATTTGAGAGTGCAGTAAAAAAGTTATTTCCTAACACAATTCAGTCCATCTATAAAAGCAGCTAGTGGCTTTAAAAATAAAATATCAAAGCATACAAGAATGGTATATATCCTTTTGCAATCAGCTAAAAATGAAACCCAAAATTAAATGCAGTTGACTCACTAGTTAACAAATATATACCGCCGCTGTATAAAAGACAACATCCTTACCTCCATAATCCTTGTTCTTCACATCCAAGTATGAATCAGGTAGAACCCAACGAACCCTTGGCAATTCTGCAAAAAGAAAATTGCAAAATTCAACCATCAATACCACTTTTAACAGCAAAACAATTCCACTGATCAAGATACTAAAAACAGACTTACCTTTGACCTTGTAAGAAAGCTCCTCAGACACTAGGGCTCCAAATGCCCAGTAACACCTAGTGGAAACTGAGTAAATCTTTTTCCTTGCTTCTTCCTCACTGTTAAAGAAGTAACAAATTATATAATCAAGACTCCATGCAAAACAACTGGGATCCTCACCATTCTGCTAAAGAAGAAACTCGTACAAAGAAGAAACAAACGGCCAAACAACTTGAAGTGAAAAATCGTTCGATAATTCTCTCTAGAAGCTAAAGTGCTGTCTGCCACTCATTAAAACATATTATGCAGCCAGCAAGGAAGCAGCTACGTATCGCTCTTAGGGGATGCACAAACGGAAGCCCAAGATCATCTTTGCAAAAAGAAGTTAAAATAAACTATTTATTTCTCACCTAAAAAGAACATGGAGAAGAAGAGAGCAAGCGTATTAAATATATAAACACACCAGGCAAACAAAAAAAAAGAAATAGAGGCTTTACCTGCCGACAACCATGGCTAGGGTTTTAATATAGCTATCAATAATCTCATCCCTCGTAGGATCTCCCTCCGGTTTCTCCATGACCACAAGCCAGTGCTCAAAATCGCAGCCATCGAGCAAGATGGTCTCCTTGGGAGGTCGATTGGACCAGTTAGGATTCTGATCGTTGAGAGACGAGGAGGTCATGCGAGTTGAGAAACATCGAACAGGGATGGATGGAGAACGGTTGGTGGCGCAGGCGAAGGAGGAAAGGGGAAGTACGGAGGAGCGGAGGAGGAAAGAGAAGGAGCGAGAAGAAGAGGGAGAGGATGCGGGAAGAGAACAGAAGGAGCGAGAGAAGAGGGAGCCGACCAGGGTTTTGGCGGTGGCGGTGGCGGTGACAGTGACGGTGGATGGTTTGAAGAGGAGAGCCTTAGAGAGAACTCGGGCGGCCATTTTTTTGTTTTTTGGTTTTTGGTTACTTTGCAGAAACCCTGAGAGAGAGAGATGGAGGGTGTGCAGGGTTTTTATAGGTGGTTCCATTCACTAAAAATTAATTTGCATGCTTGATCTTAATTGTTCCGGTTCAAGCCGGCAATTAAACTAATTTTTTTTATAATTATAATAAACATTTTTACTTTAATTTGAATTTATTTAATAAAATTATCTAATTTTATTGACAGTCACTTAATGACTTAGTCTTCTTATACTAACATGTGGCTCTTTTTTTCTCTGTGCTGGGTTTCAATCTCTCCTTTCATTGTGCATTCTTAAATATTTCTCTCACAAAAAAAAATAATAATAAATTTTACAAGTTTATTTTTATATATTGTAACAATTAATTAATCATTCATAGCAATATTTATGATTTATATTGAAGTGCTGCAGTCAAGAAGATGGAAACTATCATATGAACATTTAGTTTTCTTTTCATTTTGTTTTTTTTTTTTTTTTTTTTTGTCTTTTTTGTTGCTGTAACTTTCCCAATTCACTGTCATGATCAAATGAAAGAAAAATTTTCTCATAAACTTCTCTTCTTGTATTTCGTTCTAGAGTTGAAGAAGCACAGTCTACCAGCCGGTGGATGTAATGAAGCAATGTTTTTTTTTTTTAAAAAAAAAAAAGCAAATTTTCTTGGAAAGTTCATAAATATATAACAAAAATAAATGCATTGGTTACCATCACCCTATTGCATTGTTTTAGACATTGGTTCATCTTGGATGTGAGACAGACAAATCATTTACATATTAACACAGAACCAATTTTTATTTATTTATTTATTTATGTTAGTATCTAAAAGGTATTTGCTCCTACAACGAAAAGTTCAAGGCTTCAAAATGCCCTGAATCTAACTACTTCTGTCGTATATTGAGTTGAAGGTCATGGTAGCATAAGAGGTCTCAATGACTGATGATGATGATGAACTTTCTGGCTTGCCTGAGCCTGCAGATGCTGTGAGGAATGAGTACTTCAGATCACGCTTACCTCGGTGACCCTTAACACCCATCAACTCAGAAAGTAGACCGGGGCTTGATATTTTCATGCCACTCACATCCACCTCACCCATCAGCATCGTGACCACAGTAGACATGGATGGCCGGAGCTTTGGCTTATCTTGGGTGCAAAGTAGGCCAATCTTCAGGTACCTGCAGGCCTCTTCTTCATTGTAATCCCCATCCATTGAGGTATCCAAAAGACGTAGCAGCTCCCCCTTTTCATGACAATCCCATACCTGCATATTTCATTCGTTTCTCCAATTAGTTTTCATGTATTAACTTAAGCTTCATTCTGAATGTTGATCTTTCCAGCTAGATAACTGCAATAGACATTGCCAAAATACAACATAATATTTTTCATTTGGTATGAAAGTGATGTCCTAAGTGAAATAACCTAGTTACACACAAATATTTGTGTGTACTCGTATGGTTTTTTTGACTTTTTATCATACCATGAATCACAATTTTTTCATTTCTTTTTCTTTTTGATAGTTAATTTTTTATTTCATTAGCAAGTCAAAACTACATCCAAAATCAACTAAGGAGTTGAAATACAAGAAAATCTTTAAACCTGTGAATATTCAACAAAGAGTAAAAAAAAATTATCTCAACTACCCTACAGCAGGTAAAACGTGTCTACAGCTAAGCAACAAAAGGTTTCTCCGAAGATTTCTTCTCTAGCCAGATTATCTGCAATCGAGTTCCTGGACCTTCTAATATGTTTGAAACAAATATTCTCAAATTGTTTTGACAGCAATTTGATCTGATACTGTTTTTGTTTCTGTTCCCATTGAGCTAAACTGCTGGTAATCCAATTAATTGCATTGGACGAACTGACTCTACCATGAGATTATACTGTGTTGACCACTGTTTTGATACTAGAATTTCAAGCACCACTCTAATCGCTTTGAATTCAGCTTTATTAGACTCTATCACAAATGTGTGCATTGCATGAGATGTTTTTGCATGTCCAAAATTGCAAAACCTCCTTATTACTAACCTCCAAAATGACAAAAAGTTTCAGGGCTCAATAGACAAAATTTGAAATTCAAACTAGAGCAAAATTTCTAGCACCATATGAAGGCAATACCATCAAGCTAAAGCAAAAGGCCAAAGATCATATGTGCATTTTCTCGTAGCGACTGATGGCTGATGCATCAAAGTGATCAGCAAAATAAAAGGTGAAATAGTGGAAATACAAAGTGCCTAGCTGCAATCCATTGAATTGAAACAGTGGCCAAACAAGGGTCCTTGGAAGCTTGAAAATGAGTAATCAGTTGCATCCGCACTGAGACTGAGAGCACTTCCCTGACATATTGCTTTTACATTTCATGATGAAAAGAGACCCGGATAGAACAAAAACATAAGACTTCACATTTATTATGAGAACAATCAGAATCATTAACCATCAGGCATCAGCAAAGCTATAACCAAAATACCAAGCATGCTTGCATATATCTGACTCATTTACAAGTAATTGTGAAAGAAGAAAAAAAGGAAAAATCCCCCCATTTGCAAGCTGATCTAGTCAGGTGAAATTTGACCCATTTAAAGCCATGTACCTGAGGTTTTCTGTTGTATATTGTTAAAAAGGGCCAAAAGAAGCCGTGCGTACAAGATCACAAGAAAAAGTCAATGAAATAGGAACCAGAAAATATATAGTGTAGCAAAGAGAAAAGTTAGAGAGAACCAATGGCTGCAAACTCAAGTACAGTTTGGCCCTCTTATAGTTTCTTATTTTAAATTCCCTATTCATGTTTCCAGGGATTGTTATTATTATCTCTGAAAACATTAGGCCCCCCTTATAGTTTGTTATTTTAGATTTCCTATTCAAGTTTCCAGGGATTGTTATTAGTATCTCTGAAAACATTTGGCCCCCTAATGGTTTCTTATTTTGGATTTCCTATTCAAGTTTCCAGGGATTGTTATTATATCTAAGATTCAGTAATTAACCTTAGTTTAAGGATGATTCTCCAGAAAAACAAAATTTATACCGATGCAAGAATCCATCATGCAGTTCTTGAGTCTATCCTCATTTTGGTTGAAGTAGTAAATCAACCAATTGCACTAATCAGTCATCAAGGAGGGCATCATATCTCTTTGCTACATGTCTACAAGAAGAGAAGTACATAGTAATATGATTACAGCAAGACTTAGATTCTATCCCAGCACAAGCATCATTAAAAGAAAAATACAATCAACCTCAAGAAGGCCTTACTATTTCAAGAAGATATTGTTCTTCTGGAGGTAACTGCCTATTTGTGTTGCACCTCCCACAAACAATTTCCAATAGCAGGACACCAAAACTGTATATGTCTGCTTTCCTTGTCAATTGTCCTCGAATTGCATACTCAGGTGCGAGATAACCTCTGCATAATGGAAACAACAATGGCGTTGGTGCAATGCTTCAAATTCCTTTTAATAAACACGTGTAATTTATGCTATCCCTACCAAACATCAAGCAACGTCAGGTTTTCATATGTTTAAGTTTTTATGAAGCTGACAAAGAGGTCCTTACAGGCTCCATAGCAGTGGACCATTCTGAATCGGAGAAAGCACAATCATTACAGAAATGAGCCCTTTTGTGGATAAAAGAGAGATCAATGTTAAGTGATCCCATCTCACTAACACCAAATGTTTATGAAAGAGAACCAGTAACCTGGATGCTTAAGTACATTTATCTCAAGTGACTTTTATTTTCATCTGGACGTCTCCATTGGAAACATCAAGCAGTGACCCACCTCTAAACTGCTATTCCGTTTGGCGGCTAATAAAAGCACAATAAACTGTCTAAGGAGAGCACAGGGTTGCATATGATCTTACCACAATGGTTCAGGATCTTTTAGTCTAGATGCAAAATTAAGTAAACAAACAGACAAATGCAAAAAGAGCAACAAAGTTTATAGGCTTACGCAGTTCCCGCAACACATGTACTAATATGTGTTATGTTAGATGGGAAAAGCTTGGCAAGACCAAAATCTGAAATTTTTGGCTCGAGATCCTTGTCAAGGAGAACATTGCTTGCTTTGATGTCCCTATGAACAATATATGGATGGACATCCTCATGAAGGAATGTAAGCCCCTGGGCAACACCAATGCATATCTTGCGCCTTGTAGACCAACTAAACTGGATACCACTGTGGCTTCCACCTAATATGTAGACAGGATATGCTTATTATTTAAGTATTTTCCAAACTCATATCAGGACAAAATGATGAACTTACCAAGAAGGGTACGTGCAAGACTGTTATTCTCAAGATATCCATAGACCAGAATTCTATGGTTTCCTTCAGTGCAACAACCATACAGCTTAACTAGATTGTTGTGCTCAATAACTGCAATTGTATTGATTTCATTCAAGAACTCACGCACCCCTTGGCTTGAGTTAGCTGACAGTACCTTTATGGCAACCACTGTGCCATCTTCGAGCTTTCCCTGTCAATTTTACAAGGAATTTATGAGAGTCAACCATTGGGACTGCTAACAATATCATCCATTAACTTCGGAAATGATTTCCCAGAGTCACAACACGTGCAGTCACCTTATAGACAGATCCAAAACCTCCCTCCCCAATTTTGTTTTCTGGACTAAAATTGTTGGTTGCCAGTCTCAAATCCTTGTAAGAGTAAAGGTCTACCCTCTGAATGGTCAAAGCCCCTGTAACAGTTGAAATTCAATGTAGCTTTCCTTTATTTACACATAAAAGACAGAACAAAACACGGTCTCATCTTCATTACTTTAAGAGGAAAAAGAAAAAGGATGAAAATGAATTCTGCACATGGAAAAGCAAAAGGAAAAGGAAAAAATAGATTCCAAATGAATCATATATGGGAGCGGGAGCCTATTGATTTCTCCTGCATTTTTCATCTGTCACCTCTATCAATTATGAAAACAGAAATCAATCAATGTGACAAAATCTTACACCAAGAGTTGAGTGGCCTTGACCAATAATTTACTATTTAATAGACAGGCAAAAATGATAGTCTATGCATCTGAATACCATCATTAACTTCTGTGGTTTGTATAGATTGGCGAGCCCCCTTATTTCCGAAACATGAAGATAACCGAGTCATCAACAGATCAACTATGCTAGGCATGCCTCCTTTTTACCCTGTCAAAATGAAGCGTCAAACGTGTCATTGCACAACTCTCCAACATGTGCCCATTCTCGCCTTATTGCAACATGATTAAAGCATCACCAACAGGCAGACAATTAGAAAGGGCAAAAGAAAAGGACCCCATGAACCCCATGAATGTTAAATCTGCTACCTCTGCTCCAATGGTACAATGACTTGCATAGACTTCCATTTCACAAAATAAAACTTCGTTTCATGGACGGTAATTACATAAAAACTATGAAATTCTAATCCAATGGAGGCAATCATTTTCACTGAGATGATTCAGAGCTGCCTAACAATCCAGAAAGTTTGCAACTCAGAAGACATAAAATTTTATTTCTAGAATTATGAATGATTAAAAATTGCACGCTTAAAGAATGACATAAGAATTTAGAAAATACCAGGACTCGAGAAACAAAACTAAAAGTCAAATGAAACAGCAAATTGATGCTCAAATGGATATTGCACTACTCCGCTCTTCAGCGAGAAACGCCCTTTCTTGCCCCACAGATTGTACTGCCAAAAAGAAATCAAAATCTCAAACATAATATCTCACTATCACCCCTTTTGCAAAACCAGCAACTCTAGTTGTTGAAAAGGCACATTTCAAGGAACATGATGATCTTCTGTTGCGGAGAAGAAAGAGGACAAGAACAAAAAGGATTGGAAAAAGAAGAGAAAAAAATTTGGAAGGGCAAATTTGCCGGTGAAGGAAAACACAAGAAATACAAAAGAAAAGAGACGAAAACAGAACTTTGAGCTAATGGGTGTTGACTTTTCTTGAATTTTCTTCCTCCAGGAGCATCATAACAATCAAAGAAAACAAAATTTTTATGTCTTTAAAGCTTTTCACTTGCTTTATCTGTTGCTTGTTCTCCTTTCTTCCTCCTCCTCCTCCTCCTCCTCCTCCTCCTTCTTCTTCTTCTTCTTCTTCACAACCAAAAAAGCTAACATAAATGAAAACGTACCTTGGGTTGGTGTTGCCACCAACTGTACCTGGCAATTTAGCTGGAGAAGTAGAATGAGTAGCAATGAATCATAATACGGAATGTAAGAGAGATTGAAGGAAAGATTCAGACATCATTGATAGCGTTGCTTTTATTATTATTATTATTATTATTTCCTTTTTGTTATGATCAAGAAAACAAGTTTAATTTTCTGGAGAAATAAACTTTTTATATAAAATGAGAATTTTTATAAGAAATATTCATAAATTTAAATTTTATTATTTATGCTGTCTAAATAAATCCAATTTATTCATATTTTAATTTTAAAAATTAATTTTTGTGTGATTTATATTAAGTATAAAATTTTAAATTAAATAACTTTTTGACTGTTATGATAATTTTAATAAAACACTAAGCAGACAGGCTTAGAAGCATACAGTTGACACAATATTTGTCGATTAACTATATTTTTAAGTATAAGTAAATAAAAAAAAATTGAAAATCTTATTTTAATAATATCTTTTGACGGCTTGACTACGAAAATGGTGGTCAATTACATAGATTTTTTTTATTCCTAATTGATGTGGTAACAAAAATTACTCTAAAGAATCAACAAGAACGAGAACATTCTTATTATTCTATAGTATATAAAGGGAAAAAAATTTATCAATTAACCCCTTATTTTAAATCTCTTTACTTGTTATACTTATTACTTAAAATTGTAATTCTAATTATTATTAATTTTTTGTTCAAACAAAATAAAAAAAAAAGGAAAGAAAGAATTTGTCATTTTTTTTTTTGGTGCTATTTCTATCAATGGCTAGGACGTGAAAATGACAAAGGTAAATAAGGATATTCTATTTCTTGTTCTTGCCTACAAATAGCCATATTTTTATGCCTAATATGTAATGAATACTTGAATTGAAGTTAATTAATAAAAAATAAAGATAATAGAATTTACAGAAACATTAAAGATAAATAAACAAGTAAATGAACGGGACATGACTTGGTTGTCTTGATAGAAACACCCAGGCTCTTCGTTTAGTGGTTTAAATTTTTGTAACTATTTTATTTTGGTAGAAACGTACCATTCAATTTTGACGTAACAACAGAAATTTTATTATTTTTAAAAAAATTGAGGATGAAAATTATTCAATGTAAGTACCTAAATTACACATTCAAAAAGTGACATGCACGTAGCTTATGAAATAAAATCTAAATTTAAAATTAGATATTATGTTATCGTAATAATTAATAATAATAATAATAATAATAATAATAATAATGAAGCTTATTGGACAAGTCTTAAATTCAAGGGTGTGGGGCTGGGGGGGGGGGGGGCCAACAAGATGACGGCTGAATGGTATATGCTGTACTTTTCATATGCGGGCGATTTGAAAAGTCAAACTTCATATTTTCGGTTGCGTTTGACAAGTCAATGCTCCTCCTGGCGAGCGAACGTGCTGTTTTGACTTGTAATGGAACCAAAGCCATATATTTGACTTAGCAGAGCAAGCCTGGTCCACTTAAAGCATTACTCCAAAGAGAAAAAAACACCAAAATGACGCTTCTTCTTATTATTAATATTAATTTTTTTCCCCTTTTTCTGATTATCACCAACAATAAGTTACATTTTTTGATAATAAATTTTTAGATTGTGGCTTTATCAACCCCAACCATAAAAACTCTAACCATAACATCAAATAATTTTGACCTTTTTTTCGTCCGATTCTCCACCCTACTTTTCTGTTCTTTCAAATCATGGATACGCGCCTTATAACATTGCAGCCAGTCAGAAGACAAATAAAAATTGGGCTGCATGTAACGAGTCGACTGTTAAAATAGTGTGGGCCAAATGGTACAGTTGATTTTGACCCAGAAAAAAAAAACCTAAAAAAAAAAAAAGAGGATAAGGGATACTGTTCAACAAATGTTACCTTTTAAAGTTTCTTGTCAATTGTATTCTAGAACAATTTCTTCTGATTTCAAATACTCTGATGTGTAAAGTACTAAAGTATTCTACGGAAATAAATTTGTAAAAAAAAAAAACAAAGAAGATGAAAATGAAAAAAAAAAAAATTAAGTCTTTTAAAGAGAATGAAATATTAAAAATTATTTTTTACATTTTAAGGGATTTTGATAATAAAAATTAAGGGTTTTTTAATATTATTTTATTTAAATTGTGCGATAATTATAATGATTAAAGACTAATAATTTAACTCTAAAATTTTATATTATATATTACAGAAAAGGCAACCTCGTCGTTGGACAGAAGTAATTCAATGAAAATACAATTATTCCTGTAGCCTTGCTTCGGTGGAGGTAAAGGGGCATGATGCTATGTGCCAGTCAATAAATTACCGAATCCCAACTGTAATTGCTTGACTAAGCTGCAGAATCAGATGCTTTCGAAGTTGAATTCATGGAAAGGAATGACGTAATCTTCTTTTCTTTGATAAAGAATAAAGGGTATCCGAGGCAAACTTCCTCAATAAAATTCAAGATACCATCATCATCATTATTATTATTATTTATATAGAACCTTCCTATTACACTGTACGAAATAACTAGCTTATAATTTTTGTCGGTTTTATTATCACTGTAGATATCTACATTTTGACGTGAAAAACAAAAAAACTGTTGAATCTGTTGGACACACTGGCGTAGCCACATTGTTGAGGCTGAGGCGAGTGCCTTCAACAATTGACAATCAGGATTTAGTACGATTTTATTACTATTTTATATGTTTGCCCCGCTAAAGGTTTTGTTTTTTTTTCTTCACTTGCCTAATATTGTTTCTCCAAGATCTTTTTGTTTCCCACCCACTGGTCATCAAAGTTTCCTGCCTTTTGTCCCTGGTTTCACTTATCAAATCTTCAATTTCGGAGCCTGACTTTTGTCCTGTTCCCTTGGCGTTCCTCAATCTCCCGGCTGCTCAAGTGCTTTTGTTTCTTGGGAAATTAAATTCACAACCTCTGTGATTTATGATTTATACGTTGTTGGGTGGGAAACTGTTGTTGCTCTGTCTGTGCATGCTCCCTCCGTCCTCATTGGAAAACGGACGGAGGCGCCCGAAGGAAAAGCCTAACGAGAAGGCAGAAGAGAATAATCGGAAAGCAACTGTCACACCATTACTTTTTTTGGGGGGGTGTTGGAAATGGGCTGTTGAAGGAATGGCATCGACATGCATGAGATGATTCATGTAAAGCTGCACTGTATGCAAAAATGACAAAAACAGAAAACCAACGCTCTTTTAAGAATCAATGTCTAATGCCTGGCAAGGGTGAGGGAAAATCATTTTTTTTAAGCTCCTTGTCGTGCAATGGCACTTGCTGCCATTGTTTTTTAATGTGCACTAGGATGGTGCATTCTCCCTTGATCCTTTCGTTTGGAAGACGCTTTCCCCTTTATCACTCTTTTAGTTTGTAATTTATAATCATTTCAACCCATCAATAAAATTCATTCATTTATCGAACAAGAATGTCTATTTCCTAGTATTTACAAAAAAAAAAAAAAAAAAAAGAGAGAAAAGGGTTCATTTCAACGGAAAAAAAAAAAAACAAGGACGTTTGATGGAAAACCTAAAAGCGTCCTATAAAAAAATCTGAAACGTTAAATTTTCTGATATAAAAAACTACTATTATTTCTAAATACGAGTAAAGGCAAATTGGGAAGATTTTTTTTTTTTTTTTTGTGATTATTTCGTCCAAAGGTTGTAAGTTTAGAACACTGCATTTAATTTCAAGGGGACAACTGGAGCAAGCTGTGGCCAGGGGCGGTGATATCCAACTGCGACAATGAACCGGCGAAATGAAGACAAAAGTCAAATGTCGTGCTGACCGTGGCATTGCAATTTGCAAAACCTCTCCTTGTCTTTGATGCGATAGCCCTTGAAAAAACATGAGGGAACTAACTTGTCAAAAGTCTTTGAAACAGCATGGACCGACTTCGCATGTCGTGGGTCCACCATTGATAAAGCCACCCCTTCTGTGGCTGTCTCCGAAGTCTGCGCATGGCTACGCGGCCTATACATTTTTAATTTCAGTACTTTTCTGACTGTTTTTGAAAAAATAAAAAAACTTTTAATCTATTTTTTTCTCTCAATTTGGCAAACATGAACCGTTTTTTTAGCAAGTCAGGCGGTTTGTGAAAACTCGAATAATGATGACCATGCCCACTTAATTCAATTGAAACGAAGACCGAGAATGATTGATGCTTCGCAGTACTTACCATGACATTTCTCTCGAAAGAGAAGAAAAAAGAATTAATGGATCAGAAAATTTTGTGAGGACGTTTGTGCCACGCGACTTATGACCATGGTGTCAGGGAGAACTAATTGGTCCGACGATGTGCAATAAATCTATTGGCTTGGTCTGCATTTTATTTCTTTTATTTATTAAATAATAAATTATATAATAAGAATAATTTTCCCTATTTATGTGGAACACTTAATTTCTTTTTTAACACTTTCTGGAAAATATCAGCTATTTATCTTAGTTGAATCTGGTATGTCATTAAACCTGTCAAACAAAGAAAAGACCACAACTGCCCAAGGGAACTGGGTCCATCGTCCATACAAGCGCCAGTCCCCATTGCACTATTTAGCCATAATACAATCGTAGCCTTTCAATTAGAAAGCATTGTGAATTAGGACGATGGTAGGAAAGGGCATTCTCTATCCATATGATACGAATGAAATTCTCTTCCCACTAGACTACAAGTGACAGTTCAAGCCTAAACTTTCTATTAAAAAAAAAAAAAAAAAAAAAACCATCTATTTAGCCAGAGCCATGGGAGACCTCATTTAGGTCTACAAACAACCGGCATCCCAAAATTAGTGCGACAGACAAGCCAACCCTGATGGTAAAGGTATTAAAGTTGGCATCCTCGCTCCAAGTCCAGACAGACCGTTGGCTCTAGAATTCCACCAAGAGCAGAGTGAACCTTCTGTTTCTTCAATAACGGGATTCAAAAAGCATCACTCATTAGAAGAAGAGAAACTCACATCACTTTGACACATCCTTGATTTGAAAGACTTCGCTGGAACAGAATTATTCTCTAGGATTTATTTATTTAACAAGAAGCCGTGTTATACCACATGACCACAGCCCGAACTCATCTTCAAATATGAATTCAACTCTCTAGATTATCCTCTCCAGTACTAGCATGCTCAATAGTATCAGGGGTACACGATGATAACAGACAGACAGACAGAACCTGAAGGAGCGGGGGCAAATGTATTAAGTTCTATGGCTGTGTAAACAGAATTCTCCTTGCAATCACTAGTGCTTTCTCACGGCCAAAAAGCTTCTCCACGATTGCCAGGGAAAACTCCATTGACGTTCCAGGGCCTCTGCTTGTGATGAGATTGCCATCAATCACAACCCTGTTCTCCATTTCACTCTTATCTGACAGCTTGTCACACATTGCCGGAAATGCCGTGGCTTTTTTACCCTAGAACAAAGAGACACATTGCCCAGTTTAATGTATAAAATGAAGTCATGGATAGAATACTAGACCAGAATTTTACTTCTCATCTACCATAGATTAAACAAAAAAGACTTGACTGATAAGTCACAAAAAGACTCATTGGTTAACAAAGGACTAATTTGTGTGATAAATAGGGCCCTTCACTCTCTGCTGCTTGTGCAGTAAAAAAACTAATGAAGACTTTGATTGGTGTACGAAGGAATAATTTGAGTGATGGCCTATTTCACTTAGATTCTCAGACATACAATCACTTAAGCTTATCTAACTTCAGTTCAGTTTATAGCATATCTTTTTTCCACAGCAAGTAACAGATATAATTAAAGTACAATTGACATTCACTTGTAGGGTCTGGTGAGCCTTGGAGCCAATGTCAATCAAACCATGACCAGATATCCCTTTAAAATATCCTAAGTGGAAGAAATTCAGAATTCAATTGCATAATCTATTTGCAGGCAAAACTCATCGGGTCTTGAAAATTACTACTAATTGCGACCTACTATTTCTTGCAACTGTGTGCCAATGTCATACAAATATCTGTCAATGCCTTTCCTTCTCTTATGGTGATATTTCTCTCCATGCCTTGTAAGACTATGTCATCACATATAGCAGACTGAGACATAGTAATGATGAATTATCAACCAATGTTTCAAGTATTTTCTTATCTGCATTCAATTAGGTATTTAACAGATAGAAAAGCTCAAAAGAAGCTGGATCAGACAGGGAACAATCAGCTATCATAACCTGGATGAAGTAACATCTATATCTGGTCGACAAAATTATTAGGAAACTGTATCAACCCTGGATAAAAACTTCTCTGTAAAAGGTGATACCTTGAGCAAGCCATGAGGCTCCAAGACTAAAGCTGGAGATGCACATATTGCTGCATAAGGTTTATTAGATTCCCTCTGCTTCTTTAGCATATTCAACAATTTTTCTGACTTTGCAAATGCTTGAGCACCACCAAGCCCACCCTACAAATAGGAAAAGGATACTTTAACAACAGCCAGTGAAGCCAACATCTAGATTAAATCTTTACAAGAAGATGTAAGGGAAAATTACAGGTAAGACAATGAGGTCATAAGAAAGTTTAGCAGCCTCATCAAGGAGCACATCTGCCTCTAGTTTAACTTTACGTGAGGCTAGAATTTCTAGCTTTTCCTCCACAGAAGCCACAATAACATTTGCTTTAGCTCGTCGCAATATGTCAACAACGATAATTGCTTCCATTTCTTCTGTTCCATTCGCAATAGGTACAAGAACCTGAAGGTAAAGCAAACACACCATGAATTCCAGGACAAACATGTTTCCCAAAATGAAATGTAAATAAATGCTAGGGCACATGGTGACATCATGATATTCATTAATGCTCTGAGATGCAACATCAAATTAATGATTAAAACAACAGTGGATCCTCCCAATTTATGATAACAAAATGGAAACAGATGGCAGTGACCATAAAAAATTGAGATAACTGCTACTTTCTCACTCTTCTTTAGTATGGGTCAGGGAAAAAGTCAAAAAGGCAAGATTCAGAAATTATTCAGGATCAGGCTGAGTGTTTATTATTGTGTGTCCTAGCAGAAAAAAGAGTTTCTGACCATAACTTTGGCCACTCCAACTCTGCTGCACATATCACTTGATCCGATGGTTTCATACAGGTTATTCTTTTGCATAATATTCCAAATACAAACTGATGAAGCAACAAAATGGAAATTTTGTATTCAAATCTTACCTGGGGAATATCATCAAATTTCCACTCCATCGGATTTAGCTCCTTTACAGTATATTCATCTCCATGGTTGGGGCGCATCACCTGCATATATAAGATAACAGCAACATATATGCTATAAGGCCCTTGACAAACTCTTTGAGATACAATATGTATATGCCATAAAACATGCGTGATTTGCAACCCTTAAAGCCGATTTAACCAAGTAATTAGAAGTGTGTAAAGCAAGTACGTACCAAGGGTAGTGCAACTTCGTCAGCTTTTTCTTTGCCAAACAGCTCCTCAATTAGTGCGACAGCAAATTCAAAGGAAGTGGCAGGTCCACGACTTGTCACAACATTTCCGTCTCGCTGCACTCTTGACTCAACAGCAATTGCAGAAGATTTTAATTGCTCCATAAACAACGGATAACCAGTGGCCTGTCAAAAGGAAAAAAAGAAACCAACAACTCAACAATGATTTTTACTCTCATGGCCCTTATCCCACACTACCTCCTTATCATCGTCAACAGAAGAGAACCGTAGCAAACAACTGGTGAATTAATGAACGCTTACTTTCAATCCTTTAAGCACACCCCAAGAGCCCAGCGCAACTGCAGGAGAAGCACATATTGCAGCATATAGCCGCCCTTCTTCAGCCTGCTTCTTGACCAGGCTTTCCAAAGCTTTACAATTTTTAAGATTCTCGGCACCGGGAATGCCTCCCTAACCAAACAGAAAACTTATTAACGCCAAAATTCTGAAAAATAAAAAGAAAAAAGCTTCCACGGAATAACATAAATGAAGAGCATCCTTTCGGATCCAAAAAAAAAAAAAGAAAAATCTAAATCTTTATCACAACTTCGAAGAAGTGGGCCAGAGGAGCAGGAGAGAGATACAGGAAGAGCGACGAGATCAAAAACAGAGCCGGCGCAGTCGGAAATGAGAGAATCGGCGACGATCTTGACGCCTTGAGAAACCTCGACTCGAAGGTCCTTCTCCACGGAAGCCATGGAAACGTCGGCGCCTGCCCTCCTGAGAACGTCAGTCGTTATCACGGCCTCCAACGGCTCCACCCCCTTCGCAATCGGCACCAAAACCTATTCACACGCACGGACACACACACACACACACAAGAATCAAAATAAAAAGAGTTCAGTTTCTCTTCTCACAGATCCTCTACACCAAAAGACAACGTCGCCGGTGTCCCTCCTACCTTCTTGGCAGAGGAAGCCATCGCCACCGTCGACTTGCTTCTAACCGAGAAGACGAGCGAGGAGTGTTTTCGTGGGATTCTGACAGTTGGCGTGAAGTGACTCAAGTAAAGGAGGCAAGACTGTGAGGCGGCGTAGCGTAGTAAAATTGCCATCTTATTTCGCTTCTTATCTCCTTTTCGTTTTATATATTTTTTTCTTTTATTTATTTATTTAAAAAAATTAAATGAGCTCCTAAAATAAAATATAAGGCAACTTATGTTTTAAAAGGGTAAAATATTAAAGTTGCAATTGCGTAACGCTCTCTTTTAAAGTTACAATTGGGTATTTCTATTTTTAAATATTTCTTTAAATAGTTAAAAGAGATGAGCAAATAAATAAACAAAAAAAAGAATATTAATTAGACAATTTTAAAAATTGTTATAAAACATAACTCTTTTGTGATCAGCAGACCTCTAATGACGCCCTTTGTGGTAAAACGAAAATGATTTGAAAAATTTAAAAAAAAAAACAAGTTTATGGGATAATTTTAAAAATTAGTATAAACTATATATATATATATCTTGCCTAAGTTTAAGTTTTTTTTTAAAAGGAATTTTATATAAAAATGTAATATTAAATTTTAAATTTATTCATGTTAAAATTAAATAAAAAATAAATTTATTTAATTTAAAAAATACTTGAATAATAAATTGACTTTGTAGGAGCAATGATGAATATCCTATTACAAACTACTCTTTTTTTTTTTTTTGTTTATTTCCGAAAAATTAAGTCATTGCCTCGCCAACCAACTAATTAGCAGAATGTAAGATAGGAATTAAGAAAGGTTGAAGGCATTATAAATTACATAATATAATTTTTTTAATAAAAAAATAAATATCGAACTACTAAATATTTTATGAAGGTGGTGTGTCTACAATTAATGGATTGAGAGGCAATCCGTGACAGGGGCAAAAGCATGACAATGATCTGCACCATAAATTTGAAATAACGTACCGCAAAGCCTTCCCCGTCCGAAAGGTTTTTACACGCAGCGAGGACGAGAATTGAAAAATTGAAAAAGAGAGGAAGACAGGGAAGCATCAAGACACGGCCAAAAATAATCAGTTTCAGATTCGGAGAGAGATGAGGTGTGCAAAAATGCATTACAATACGACAAAATAACATACGCCCACATGTTAATGGTAGTTTTAGAGAGTTTTTTTTGGGGGAGGGGTGGGGGGAAGAACAAAGGCAAAGAAGTGAAGAACTGCATTGCCATCTGTTGTACCCGGGAGCACTGTTCGGTTGCTCCAAAGCTCTCTCTCTCTCTCTCTCTCTCTCTCTCTCTCTTTCAAGACACACCCTTTTGTCCATTGTGAACTTTGACGAGGCTACGACTCTTTGAGGTGCCCCGGGAAACTCTCCCTCCCCTCTCTCTCTAACCGCGGAGGGTCTTGTGCAAATTGCATTTAGATTAAAACCCATTATTTATTTCTGGGAAAATTAGTCGCTTTTTTCATCTTTGAGCAAACCCAGTAATCCTCCTCCTCCTCCTGTTTTGACACCCTTAACTACAGTAAATGTCTCTACTTTGATTGATCTTGCTTGTTGATCAGAACATGCATTGTAAGGTGAGCTCATTTTTTTGCCCTTTTTTGGGGGGGGGGGGGGGAATTCCTTTTTCTTGCAACTATTTGATTGAAATGTGGAATTGGAATGTGGGTTTATGTGTAATTGGCGTGGGGTTTCTGTGATCTGTAGAGAGGTTTGTGTTTTTTTTAAGGGCTATTGGCAATTTTCTGTCTTTTTGCGCTTTTCTCTCTGTTGGACATATGCTTGGTAAATTCTGGATTTGTGTTCATGGGTTTGTTTCTATAAGCAGTATTTTTTTTTTTAAATGCATGCAGGACTTTCCTTATCTATTGTTCTGTAGTTCTGTTTCTGTGTGTGTGTGACCCTTGTCTTCAGATTACAACTAAAGCTATATGGATTGTAGTGAGCTTTAAGAATATCTCCAACAGAAAATTGTAGGAGCATTGATGATACAACCTATTGTTGCCTTCAATATCATCATTGCATGGAACTACATTTAATCGTTATCCCATATAATCTTGGAAATACTATTGGTGTTTTGGGGAAAAAGCGAGAGGACCAATGCTCTTTTTCAATATTTATGTGTTTTGTTGCAAGGCTTATGTACTAGAGAACCAAGTTCATGCATAAAGATTTGCCATTTCCCTTGGTGTACGTGGATGAATACGGCCAAGACTGCAAGAATAGTTTTACACGTTGGAAAATTTACCTTTCTTGGATCTGTTTTGTGTTTTGAACTTAATTTCTTTGCTATTCTCTAGAAGGCAAGTTAAGGACATAGGGTACTGGAGCAAGGAATGCTTCTGTAACGTTAACGACTGATAACTTAGAACCAGAAATTTATACCCAATTTTTGGACTCCTGATTGGAGAGCTCTAATTTTTCAAACCTCTCCAAATCATTCTCTTTCTTATATGGTTCACTAGTAAGGGATACTTTCTTCTTATCTTAGGAAGAAGGATGAAGACTATGGATCTTATAATACATCACCAGCATATTTGCTTCAACAGAAGAACTCATTACAAACCAATAAACCGCAATATTGATTTGTACCGATGCTTTAAATATCAAAAGAGTTCACAGGTAAGGTTATATTCCACATAACTGACCTTGAATGATTCACACATCATGGACCATGAGTATCTTTGTTTATATCCAAACTTCAGCTAAACTGGGACAAACCTACATTTCCTCTATGTGTAGGTGCAGTTGATTTATGCATTTTGTTGATTTTATGGGAACAAATAGATAGCTAATTTGGTGCTCTTTTGGCAGCCTGTGCAAATTAGGCTAGACTGCCATAATTAATGTGTTCTTGCCAAATAATGCTTGCAAAAAGATATGTCCTAGCTCACTGAATATCAAGTCCTGTTTATTTATTTAATTTACAATGTTGGTCAGACAGTGTGTCCATATTTTAGGTGCTGTCCCACTAGTATATGTTCTGGTATTGTTCTTCTGAAAATCTGTAAATTTATTCTTCTGAAAAACTATAAAAGCATAAAATTCTTCTCATTCTTTAGCCATGCAAAGTCAACATAAATCTTTGTGCTAAATATGGGTCTCTAAATACTCAGGCTAGTTTATATTTGTTCATCTGTTGTTTGGGATTGTGAGATTTTCTTCATAATTATTGACTGAGTGGCGCAATTCCATGCAAGTTTATGCTTACAAGTTTATCTTATAATCCATTCTAAATTTGATGTAATGCACTTGCTTACATGAGCCTGGCATCTACTTACTCCTGCTGTTGTTATTCACTTCCAGGTTATATACTGTTTCTCTGTTGGCTTCATTTACTTGTGAATATATTCAGTACTTAACTAAGTGATGGTGTGGGACATGTAACTGATATCCTTAGTGGCCTACTTTGTGTTTGCCATTACTGGTATAGTAAATAACCTCTGGGACTGCAGTCAGTTTCTAGTGATGTTTGGGTCAAAATGTGAGGATTTGCATGCTGATGACTTTGAGGGGTCACCTAATGAGCACCGTATTTTTGCTGAGGTTTTTTTTGGAAAGGAGGCTGTTGTTGCAAGGAAGAGCAGTTTTTGCGCTGGAATGATTGATTTCAAAAGTGAGGCTAATAAGATTGCAGATGCTTCACTATGTTCTAATAGTGAAAACTCAGGCATAACAAGCCAGTCTTCCACTAAAAGTTTACTGGTGGATGACTCTGATGTAAACAAAAATTCTTTGGGGGCTTCTCGTACAGGTTCTTTGCCAGAACAAATTGCCATGTGGGAGCTGGATGACCAGAATAAGAGTCTCAAGCGGATGAAATTTTCTGTTGATGAGCCTTCCAATAACCAATCTGATAAGGTGAACATTTCAGTTTTATCAACACTACAGGAGGAGTTTGTTACTGCCATGCCTACTGCCAATGCAGACTCTACTTCCCAAATGGTAAAGTTACACGTGGTTGAATCATCCTGTCAGGGCGTTAATTCTACTTGCTACATGTTAAGGCAACATCTCAGTACAGACAGCAGTACTGATGCAGGCGATCAAGTGCTAAAGCACAGAATGCAAAACTCCAACGGTAATACTGGCAATGAAGTGATAATTGGTAGCGTTGTCACGTCACCTATCTCTGAAGAAAGCTTTCCAGCCCAACTTTCTCTTGGAAGCCCTGTAGAGACATACTCTAAGAAGGATCCACGTTCTTTTCTGCAAAGCCATGTCATTCGCTTGTTTGAGGCAGCAGGCTGGTGTATTGAAAAGCGCAAGAGACCTTGCCGAAAATACGTGGAATCCATTTACAGAACGCCGTATGGAAAAGCATTTCGTGAATTTCCCAAAGCTTGGCGGTTTTTTGGTCATAATCTACATGCAGACAGATACAACTTGTCACACCAAGACCAGGGGAAGGAATGGGCCAGCATCGACCAGTTTGGGTCTGATCTCCTACGTGCATTGATGAACCTTGAGAAAGAAATGGATCCATTAGATCTTACTAATTCACTGGCTCATCAGTGGAGTCTCTTAGATCCCTTTGTGAATGTTGTGTTCATTGAGAAAAAGGTTGGTTCCCTGAGAAAGGGAGAAATAGTTAAAGCTGCACCAAGCCTAGTGACTGACAAGAATGACAAAATTGGTAATGTTATGTCCTTGAAAAGTGAGAAAGATATGAGAAGCCAATCTGCTAAAAAATATTTGATTGCTTGGGGTAGCAACTCTTCCCTTGCCACCATAAGTGCACCAACAAGTTGCAGGGTGGATCATCATGCTGGTGATGATGAACAGTCTGGCAACAGGAGTTTGTTAAAATACACTGGACAGACAAATGGGATGACAAAACATCACAAGGTTGACTCTATTTGTGTGGCTGATGGAAAACGTACATGTTTGCTAAATACTGCCAATGGAATTGGAAATCACTCTTGCAGAAGGGACATGGACAATTCAAGCCATCTGGATACAAAATCCTTGCAAGTATATGACTCAGATGGTGCTTCTGTTCACCTTGGTGGTAGCCAGGATAAAAATGTGCCAATTTCCACAGAAAATGTGTGCATGCATGGGAGGTCTGAATGTGTTTCCCATGGTCTGGATGGTAACTTAATCCATGTACATCACAGTACAAAAGGTGGATCAAATTCTCTTCATTTTGCAAATTTGGGATTTTCACTGCAATCTGGACTCATTGAAGAAGATGCAGTGCAGTGCCTTCAAGCTTCGACATTCAGGGTGAAGGATAAAGTAGATGTTGCATTGAAAAAGAAGATGCGCAGGAAGTCCAAAAAGATTTCTGAAATAAGATCAATTGCATCATATAAAAATGACAATGATGATACTTGTGACAACCAATTTCAGTTCAAAGCATTGGAGACAAGTCCAACAAATGTAACAATTATAAACAGCTGCCAAAATTCATTGCTGTTTAATAGCTGCCAAAGGGGTTCAAAATCGACGATCTATCACAATGATGGTGGTCCTAAAAGCGTGCTAAAGAAATCAACTCGATGTGTAATCCAAGATGATGATTTATTGGTGTCTGCCTTCATTAGAAACAAAGATTTCGTTTCACGTTCCAGCAGATCTGCTTCCAGAAAGATCTTGAAATCAAGAACCAAGAGAAAGCTCAAAAGCCAGAGGAGTACCTGCAGGTTGCTTCCAAAAAATCTGGGCAAAGGGGGAAAGTATCACATTGATGGTAAATGGTCAACAGTGGGAGCCAGAACAGTTTTGTCATGGTTGATTGATTCTGGGATCATATCTCTGAATGATGTCATCCAGTACCGAAACCCAAAGGATGATGTTGTGATTAAAGATGGTCTGGTTACCAGGAATGGCATCATATGTAAGTGCTGCAATATGTTGCTGTCAATTTCTAAATTTAGGACTCATGCTGGGTACAAGCAGAGCCGCCCTTGTTTAAATCTCTTCATGGAATCTGGAAAGTCATTTACTCTATGCCAGCTGCAAGCATGGTCAGCTGAATATAAAAGAAGAAAAAGTGTGAACCGAGTGGTGCGAGCCGATGATGATGATCAGAATGATGATTCATGTGGACTGTGTGGTGATGGTGGCGAGTTAATATGCTGTGATAACTGTCCCTCCACTTATCATCATTCCTGCTTGACCACTGAGGTCTGCTCTTTTGCATTTTTGCATAGCTTACACATCATCTTGTTTTTTGTTCTTATGATTGAATTTTACCATCTCATTTTTTCCCTTCTTTTGGTTGCTACCATTGATTGCTTTGTCCTTTGGACAATTGTATCATTTTCAAATTTCATTAGCTGCCATAAGCGCTGAGTCATAGCAAAGTTACTGCTAACAGAATAACCCAATTGCAGGTTGTTATTGTATCCATACTAGATATTGATGAGCACCTGGTTCATGAGCAATATGTGTAGCAACAATAAAATATTCTACAATATTTTCTCTGTATTGGGCATGCAGTTGAACCTAGTCCAATTTTGGGTACCTCTTGTATATGCTTAAAATCAAACCCTTTTTGGCACAAACAATCTCTATCATCTTTCTCCGAACTGATTATTAATTTTCATGCATGTCTTTCAATTTATTGCTATAGAAGCAAAATGAGGGAGAGAGAGTGGGGGAGGGGGGGAATCCAACCCTTTTCCTTTTCTCTGTTAAAATGTTTTGATCAGAAACTGATAAATAGAGATATGAGGTGATGCATTTCAATAGATTGTTAAACTTGCAGTTGCCTATATCAGCATCCGGGTATAATTTACTCCCTGTTTAATTAATTTCCTTTTAGCAAATTAACAAATCTCTTATATCTGGGGAAAATCTTGTAGTGAATAGGCAGTACTTATCATGATTTTCTTGTCTGGGTTGACTTCACTTTCTTCCTAATTTTCCCATTGCATCAGTTCATCAGGTGTCTTGTATGTTTATTGTAAAGTTGCTTTTGATATTTTTGGGAAAGAAATTATTCGTCAATGGCACACCTTTTGTGGTCTGTCTTGTTCCAATCTAATTACTTGTAATTTTAACTTAAAAGCAGTATTGTCTCAAATATATATCTCACAATGAGCAGAGAGCATTGGTTTGAGATTATTTGTCCTTTACTAGATTGTGCTACTGTGGTGCTATTACATTTCTTGTGCTGCTAAAACTGCATTGACAGCCCATGGTTTTGATATTCCTCGCATTGCAGCAGTTTAAAACTTCAGCCTTTGTGGAAACATCCTTCAATTTATGCAGCTTTCAGAAATCAGTTTCCTTTTATTTTGGATTTTATCTCCTCTCAGATTGAAGCAGTCTATGGGACAAGAAGGCCCAACAATTGGTTTTCTGCCTCTGCATGCCATTTTTTGTTTTTTTATTCATACCTCAAATGTGTGCTAGTTCTGCCATTTGCATTTGACCACTGTATAATTTAACTTTCTCATATCTTATAGCAAAAAGTTATGTAACCAATATAACTCCTATTTTCTGATTTTTTTTTCCATTTATGTCCTTTTATTGATCAAAGAATAACAGTGCTTCTGTCACTCTTTGTACACTGCTGTGTATGCTCTTAATAGTTATTTTATTTCTCTAATGAATAGCCTGTTGGAGTTTTAGTCATTTTTCATTATTAAATATGACAACTAAATCAACCATTTTTCTGTTTTTGGTATGATTTGACTTTAGGAGATCCCTGAAGGCAGTTGGTATTGCCCAAATTGCACCTGCCGGCTATGTGGAGATTTGGTCAAAGATAAAGAAGTATTGAGCCCTTCTGATGCATTTAAATGTTTGCAGTGTGAGCAGAAGTGTAAATTCATCCTCCTACCCAATATTTTCTGTTTCTTGTCAGTTTTGCTGGAATCTAAAATTGTGTCTCAAGCCTATAGATAACTTGGTCAATAGTTGATTTGGTATAATGCATTTTAGACTAACAATCTGACATGAAATTGAAATTCATGCTTCTTGGGGTGGAATTTCTCTAGAGAACACAGTGCTATAATGTCATTATTTCTGGGATTATGACTTGGAAGTTTTTTTTATTATGATCTTTGTTCAGTGTGAAAATACTGCATTGCTAACAGTTGTAGAAAGTAGTGGTGATGAACTTATTAGAATTGGGAAGGAAAATAGGAGTATTCTCTTAAAAGTGGTTAGTGACATTTTTGTCTCTCTTGGGTTATTTAGAAGCTACTCCTTAAGAGGTTGTTTCGTCTTCCATTACCAATAGCAATGTCAAAGATGCTTTGGCATTTCCTGTATATGCTAGTCCTGTACTTCCCTGGGAAATCAGTCTTCTGACACTTGTGACAGAATAGTAGTTTGGCTTTAGCATTATCCCTGAAAACAGGCTTTTGTTTGGCTTAGCCTGCCAGTAAGCTACAGTGATAAATTAACCCAACAAGTTATATCTTCAGCTTTGTTGGCTTTATCCCTGCAACTTTTTTTATTCCTGCTCATTATGTCTAAAGGACACTGGAGAATCTCTATTATCTTGTCTTTGTTTTAGATGCTGGTACTGTTGACAGTGTACTCTTCAACTTATTTTATACATAATATCTTAATGTCAACTTGAATCCCTAATTTGCCTCTAAATTTAACTATTGCAGATCATGGAAAATGCCAGAAAGGACAGCCTATTTGTGAAGAAATGCTTTCTGATCTTTGTTTTGCAGTGAAAGCTGCAAAGAGGTACTTTAGTTTGATTTTATTAAGCAACTTAATTTTGTAAAATTATGAGTGTCCAATGGGAGCATTTTATGAAATATGAAGCTTCTCATATGCACTTTTCCTTTGTTGTGTGCTTATATGGCTACTCTCTACTGCTAGTATTTACACTGTCAAGAACATCATGATGTTCTTTCTTGCTTTTGAATGGTCATGACTTAATATGCTGCCTCCCTTTTTGTGTGCCCATTTAGAGTTTTTAGTCCTGATCTGTTTATTTTGAATGGGATAATTGGAATGAAAAGGATCTGTCTGTCTCATTTCTTGCTTCTCATACCCACCCATCCATATTTGTACAAAGGTAAAATGGTGAATTTTATCTCTGATTTATTGTTCACATTTCTTCATCCCAGAATATGCTTCTAGGATTGAGACTAAAGCTTTCAAGTCTGTTTATAGCCTCATTTATGTTGAATAGTTGGGGCCTAAGTGATCATTGTGTTCATGCATGCTTGTGCATATACTTTTGCAAAAGCAAAGTGACAAAGATATCATCTAAGCATGTGAATATCAGTGGTAAGGTTAGGGGAACCAAAATCAATTATTTTTGAAAAAGCTACCCAATTTTTTTTTTTCACAATTATTTGCCACAATGCAACTGTAAATTTGATGTTGTTTTGTTGGACCAATGAACGAGTGGTTTCAGGACTTACATTGGAAAATATCGCATAGCTGCATCTGATGCAAAAGCCTGATGTTCATTGCAAAGACCCTGCAACAACTTTTTTTACATGGAGCTTAACAGATTGTCTTTATGTGTGTCCATGTGGATAACTTGCTTTTAAATTATTTAATTTTCTTCTTTATTATTGTTTAACATCGAATGTTTGGATTTAGTCATTTAGAATGGTACCTAGACCATTTGGAATGAGTAATTTGGCAAACAGAACAACAAACAAAACCATTTCAAATGTATAACTTTGTGAAAATGTAATTAATGTTTGTGCATCAATTATGGTGCTTTGGCTTACCTTTTCTTTGGGTTCAAATTTTCTATTTAGGTTAAGCTTTTTAGAAGTCTTTTATTATTAAAGACAAGGAACTTGTTTGGGATCATAAGTGTTAATATTCTTTTGAGCTTTGTCTGTAATGCTTATCAAGGCTAGGATGATTTGGAGAAAAAGCGAATAACTTCTGCATTACAATTTCCTTTTTATTTCTCTTAGAGTTGAGAGGTTGGCAGGGATCTGAGCTGACGAATGTGTTTAATTGATCTAATCTTTTCTATAAATTGCATGTGCATGTATGTTGACATCACATCAAGATGCCTTTACTGCATATTTGGTTGCCCATTCATGTTAAGCCATTAATTTTCTAAGGATGTATAACTGATGGTACTAATCCTGAATGAGACATCACTACACCAGGAAGAACAAAAAAGGAAATGCCATTGTGAAGAAAATAAAATGCAGATCAGTTGAAAAAGGAAGAAAATAAAATATGCAAGAATCATTTTTGCTTCATTATTGTCAAACCCATACCCCTAGTTAGTTGGTTAAAATAGGCCGAATGAGCAAATGATTTAATTTATTGATCAGGTCTTGTTGACCATGAACCTGGAAATGGTGTGTGCAGGTTTACTCAGGACTTCACTCCCTTGTTGGGATCAGCAATAATATTGCTGACACGTGTTGTTGGACTCTCCTTAAGTGCATTCATGAAGACCAAAAGGTCCATTCAGCACAACGACTTGGTCTTAAGGCGGAGTGCAACTCAAAATTAGCCATTGCTCTTACTATTATGGAGGGGTGCTTTCAATCTATGCTAGACCCAAGGACAGGCATAGACATGATACCCCATGTTTTGTACAATTGGGGGTGAGTGATCTTTTTGTTGTCTTATGTTCTTAGGCAATCATATGTATACATCATTCCTTTTTATCCTTCTTATTTGTATCTGTATATTTTGCTTCACAGATGCCTAAGTGAAAATGTATGCGAAAAGGGTTGGTGAAAGGATGAACAAATGTTTCACTATTGTATAAGAGATTCATGAATTTGCTGTATTAGTTGTAGTTTCATATGTCTTAAGTTATCAATCAGCAAGCAACTAGGTGTCTAGATAGAGCCAAAATGCTGTAGAATTGTCCACTTGAAGCTGTAAAACAGAACATCAGTACCTTTACTTTCATACTTTTGTCAAAATGGTAAGACCACATTCACACTTCATTGCTTCAAGTCACAAGAGACATGCCTCACCTTCCATCAACTTCAACTTTTAAGTTGATCAATAAATGTTGACTAACTGGCTTCCCGACATTCAGGACAACTGTCGTGCATACTACACCCGGCATCTTGATGATTAGTTCATCGTTAATGTTTTAATGAGGAAAATGCTAAAATATGCATCTATTTGCTCCGGTCTATAACTAACCTTCTGTGTATAGAAAGCACACGTGATGGCAAAAACATTAATGATGTATTTACAAATAAAGTTTGAAAAAGCTCGTGATATTTAGATTATTGTCAGTGATATTGCATGCAATTAAGATGGTCATTATCTGATTCAGCTTGGTGTACTTAGAAATCAAGATATAAACAGAATCCTGATGATTGATTTTTTTTTCAAAGACTTGTTGGAATCTTGTCATCAAAAAAATCCTTTTGGCCTTGATATTGTGTTACTGCTAATCGATTCTTTCCTGAATAATCTCCAGGTCAGAATTTGCTCGTCTAAATTTTCATGGCTTTTACACAGTGGTCTTGGAGAAGGAGGACATAATTATATCAGTAGCATCCATCAGGTAGTACTAAATGCCCATCTGTCTTACAATATTTTTTAATTTGAGCTGACACTTTTTAATGGTTTGATGTACAAATATTCTCTTGTGACATCTGTTTAATTTTATATAAACATATAATATGTTGTCAGATTATCAGCTGACAGGTTCTATCCTCAATAAGTTTGTTTATGTAGCTTCCTTCGTTGGAATCAGCAGATCTTGACACATGTCCACTATATTTTAGTTGGTGGGCCTGGTCCTGGAAAATTATATTCTTGGGCCCTGCAATGGTCAGGTGGGTCTAAGGATAGTAGTTCAAATATAATCGAAATATTATGGTTCAAAAAATGAACTCATGGATCTGTAGGGCAATAAAGAGAGCATTTCATGTTAGATGGCTCAAGCTGTGGAAGTATGGGCTTCTCATTAACTAAGTTGCAAGCAACAAGGTTTGGTACATGGTCATATACTCCTATACAAGACCAAGACTCATTATTTCTGTGGTGGATGATGATTTGCTACATTTATTGTCCTCTTAGTACGCTGGATTTTGTTGATGGTCAGATGTGCTAATATTGATGCTCATCACAGCAAAAGAGTCGGTGCCTGATGAGAGTAGGAAAAAGAACAGGGTGAAGAACAGATGGAACCATAGGATTTAGACGACCTTTTATTAACTGCATCAAAGGCTTCGAGTAATGTAGACATATGACTTGCCTATCACTGAAATGGAGTGCTTGGTAAGGACATGAAAAGCTCATAAAAGCCCACACAATAGATGAAAATAGAACAAAAGGAATAACAAAAGGGCTTAGGATGCATTGGAACTCGAAGGTGGAAACTGTCATTCAATCAAAATCTTGATTTTCAGATCAACTGGCTCATATTTTAGGTCAGATACCTGTTACACAACTAGTTCTGAAATTTTTCCTCAAGTCTGCTTTGTTGAAGATGGAAACTGTTATTAATGCAAAATATTGATTTTCAGGTTGGCAGGCTCCTATAGTAAGAGTTTAATTACTTATGACATCTTTCCTTAATAACGTCATAAACTACAGTATTCAAGTTCAATGTGGTTTATAATGGAGGTTTTTCATAGATTGTAGGACATTTGCTATGCATCTATGCAAGTAAAAGCCTTCCCAAAATGGATGGCAGTGAGTTGCTTGTCCAGATGAACTAGATAATAAGATGACACTGCCTAATAAATTAGATTGGAGACCAATTCCCAGTTGAACACACAGCTTTGAAGAATATAGGAAAAATGATAATGAACAAAAAACTGGTAGAAAGTTGCTGAAATTTTGACTCTTGTGAAAGAATGCAACTCAGAAATTTGAGCTTGTTAATAGATTGCTGCATAAACATCATTTAAAGCACTCATATACAAAAACATTGATGAGTTGTGTGTTTGAATTGCAATTGTTTAAAATGTTAGTCAAGAAAGGTGGCCATGGCAATGCATGACAGTCACCTTTGTTACCAAGGCAGTTTTAATTCTTTAAATGGTACTTTCATTAAATTCAAAGGTTTTGCAAGTATTTGAGCACAGTATAACATTTGTTTTTTGCGCCAGTTTTGAATGATTTATTGATTTACCAAATATGTGTGTACCAGTATTTGAGGGAAAACAAATAAGGGAATGTGGTAGTTTTGGTACTTTTATGTAAAGTTTGTCAGAACTTGCTCTCTCAACTTTAGAGATGTTAATACACAAAATGCCATCGTTGTCATGAGAAATATGAGATAAATACCATGCCATCGTTGCTCTCTCAACTTTAGAGATGTTAATAGACAAAATGCCATCATTGTCATGAGAAATATGAGATCAATACTATGTAAGAGCTGAGGTATACATAAGCTAAGGATTGCTGAAATCAAAGGGATGGGATTTCATTAAAGGCCTTTATGGCCATTGCATAAGGCAAATACAACTAATGACCTGTGAGACTTTAAATAGGACAAGGAACCCACGTAACTGACTAATGTGTTAACTGTGGATATGATGCCGGAAATAGACTGATTTTATGTCACCCTTTGGCTTGAATTAGCAAAAGCTATTATCAGGATTTTATCTGTGTTTAGCCTTATGATTTTCAACACCCCATTTATTTTGGGATTGCCGCACAACAGGAGTTGAAAAGCCAATTAACGATCATTACATTACCTAGGGCTGTTTCCTTTAACCATGAAACAAATGATATCTGTCCTTTCATATCTAACATTCTAACTGATGTTATATGGCATGATTTCTTATGCTTCATAATCTGATCTGCCCAGCTCATCTGTTCAACACTTCAAAATTTTATCAGAGCCAAATTGCCCAGTTAAGATTGTTATGTTTCCCTTATGTGGTTTTGTTTATTGGACCTGACAAAGCAGATATATATATATATATATATTCAAAAGCTAATATAGAAGAAAATCAGAGCAGGATTCAAAATAGGCTAGTTATTTTTGACGTTTTAATGCCATGAGTGGTTACCTTGGGACTGAGGTTTGAGTTAAGCTGGGTTGAGCTTAGCTTTTAAAGGTAAAGTATTTCCGATACTGTTAGTCAAATCTGCTTTTCATGGCCAAGGCCTGTATTAGTCCATGTTGGGACCTAGTGCTAAGAGTTCTTTACAGGTTCAATTATTGTGGATTGACAATAACTTTGTTATATTTTTGCAATTTTATGTAGGCTGTTTTTCATAATATAAAGATGTCTTTGAGTCCAATTTTATGAATTTTGCATGCTTTTCCAAAATTTCTGTAAAACATATTCTTTTTCCTTGCATGATAAAAGGAACCCTCCAACAAAATTTTTGGCTTTGTCCTGCATTAAGCCTCTTTTGCTCTTGGCAGGGTGCATGGAGTCATGGTTGCAGAGATGCCCTTAATTGCTACTTGCAGTAACTACCGTCGCCAGGGAATGTGCCGACGCCTTATCTCTGCTATTGAGGAGGTAAAGTATCAAATCAATGTTATGCTCAGATTGAACATCTTCATATTAATTGGCCTGGTGCTTAATTGTGAATGGTGCCAAATTTCTGATACATCCTTTTTGTGTCTTCATGGTAGTTATTTGTTTTAAAATTCATCTATGGACATATTGCTCATAAATAAAAGGCCATGATATCCTTGCCACATCCTCGGCCTGCAGTTTGATGTTTTTTTTAGGGTCTACCAATAATAATAAAAAAAAATCCATTTGATAGACTTGGAGAAACTCTGTTCCACTTTGCCCCAAGGTTCCTATTCTTCTGATTTTGGTACATCAAAGTGCTTGTTCTTTGAACTTTAGTGGGTGACTGAATTGTTGATAGGGTTGTGGCCATGTTTTGGTTTAGCAGTTTCCACTGAATGCCCCCCAAACAGAGAAAAGAAAAATCTTAGTCCCTTGTGCATGATTAGTGCAGTAGAGAGTTTTCCTGTCCTTTAGTATTGTTTATGATATGCAGGGTATTTAATTCAATTGAATTCAATTCTATTAAACCTTTTCTACCTAGCTTTGCTTTTGTTTATTTGTTTCCGGCAGTGTGCCTGTGCATGCTTGTGGCATGCATGTTTCCGCTTCAGCATCCTTGTTTATCATAAGCCTACTATTGGCCTGCAATCACTTTTTCTCCTTTTATTTTCTTCAATTGTGGCCCAGATGCTAGTTTCTTTCAAAGTGGGAAAACTTGTTATATCTGCAATTCCAGACCTAGTGGAGACATGGACTGGGGGTTTTGGCTTCAAACCTGTCAGTAATGATGAAAAGCAATCTTTGAAAGAGATCAACTTGATGGTATTTCCTGGAACAGTTTTGCTGAGAAAAAATTTGTATGGGAAAAAGAAAGCAGATAAAGGGTCAGGTGAGTGATCTCTTCAATTTAGACAGACGGTGTGTTATTGTTCACTGTTCTTCAGACATGTGGGTAATTGATATAATGTTCCTTATGGGACAGAGCTAGGTGACGCTGCTACTTCAATTAAATTTCACACTAGCCCTGCTGGGGAGCATCTAACTAAGGTAATGCAGGAAGCCAATGGAAAATGCTGCACAGATGAAGTCAGCATGAAGAAAACTGGTAAATTTGTTGAAAGCCCAATTCTGCAAGAATCTGAAGTTGGTGGTGGAGAGGAAGCCATCCATGGTATTGATAGACAAGGGCATGCATCACCCTTGGGAGTAAATGAATTTCCTCAGGCAGGTGTTTTTTCCAATGGAAAGCCTGTCGACGAATTTCTCGCACCAACTGATGAAAATTTCTGTCAAAACCAAGTTGTTTGCAAACAGGAAGACAAGATTTTAGTGGTAGGGAAAAGCCAAGGCAGTAATCTGCAGGAACAATTTTCAAAGCTGCCTTATGGGGTTTCAGATACAACAGTAGGAAGAACCAAAGTTGAAGTGGCTTGTAATGTACAATCTGTAAATCATGAGCCTTCTCTGGACAGGCAGTCGCAGCAAGTTTGTGAGTTTAATGAGTAGAATTGAACCCGCACTTTGCGTATGCTCCTCTTGTCTTATTTTTCTTGGCATGGCATCCGCATGCACACACTCCCACATATGCATACTAGTACAGGATAGAAGAGTTGAAAAAACAGGCATAAAATGAAGAGAGAGCTATATAAAACATACACAGAATGTATGTTAGCAAAGCTCTGACATGAGAGGCTTGAGCAGGGCAGTTTGGTACCATAATCTACTCAATGCCCTTTATGATGCTCTGGTGAAACACTCGGTTATGCCTTTTCAAGCCTAACAAGTCATCAAAATCCTGCTACTCAGTTCTAGTTATTGTGAATCAGTGAATGGTTAGTGAAACTCTGTTTGCCTGGGCTTGATGAATCGTTTGTTCGGTATCTTAGAACGCGTAACTCTATGTACTTGGGAGAACAAATGTGCCATGTTATTCCATTTGGATGGTGAAAGATTCTGAAAATGCTTTTGCTTTGAGTTTGTTGATCTTCTGCTCATAAGGTAGTCACGATAGGCCATAGCTTCGAGCTCTCTCTCTCTCTCAGCTTTGTCTGATTGAAGCTGGTCGTCATTCGTGGATCGCTATGGCCAACTGTGCAGGCATCGCCTCGAGACACGGCACAAGCTTTGGCAGTGAGTGGAGCAATGGGAAAAGTAGATGTAGTGTAACTTTAATGGCTACACAAAGGGCATCTTGGCTTCTTTATCCTGACACGGGCTTGCATGCATTTGAAAAATAAGAAATACCAGCCCTGGGGAAGCTTGTTGAACATTGAAAAGTAGTACCGATCATGGGGCAAATTGGGGGACTAGGGGCCCAAGTGCAACTCATTTATGCCCTTGGCTGTGCGTTGTGCTTTTTGTCACGAAATATCAACATGAAGCGGGCTGATCAACTCATTTACGCGTCATGGCAAATGCTGAATTACATATTTGATCCCCCCTCCCCCCCAAATAAAAAAAAGGGGTTATTTTCTGAAAGTTGAGAGTCTATCTAAATGGAATGGAAGCCAAGTTAAATTGGAAAAGAGGGTAACTTGAAGTGGTGTATTTTGTGTTACACAGGCCCAATCAGATAATGACACCAACCCCATTTGGGAATGGCTGCCTGTAGCAAGTGAATGAACCTTGTGATTGGGCCATTAAATTGCAATCGTGCTCAGGTTCCGAATATTCATGGAAATTTTTTGTCTTTTTATTCCCTTCACATTAAATCACAGTGTAGTCGTTCGTTAGGAGATATCCCAATGATGAAGAACTCGTACCTTGATTTGTGGACTCTTGAAATTTAATCCTAAGAAAAGGGTTATAGAATATTTTGCGTTCATTGAATGCAAATCTAAAACTTGACAATTGATCAACCAGCCCCCCCAGAACCCCTCCCCCCCCCCCCCCCCCCCGCAAAAAAAGGGAAAGAAAAGAAAGAGAAATCACTATGATTGCGCCCTCTTTCCTAAACAAATGGACATGGGAGGGAGCAGGAAAGAAGAGGTAATTGCTTTTGACTCAAATTTTCCATCAAAATTCTCAGCGGAGGGACATTTATTGTTTAGAGAGAAAAATTTAAAGCCATTACTTAAAACGATATTTAGAAATCAGTTGACAATAGGAAAAAATGACTGAACCCAAAAAAAAAAAAAAAAAAAAAAGGAAGACGAGAATAAATGGAGTCAAATGTCAATGAGAAAACAGCCTCCTCTTTCCCTTAGTAACGTTAACCTCATTCCTCCTTTGCTCCTTCCCCAAGGAATCCCCAGTGCGCTCTACGAGTAGCCATCAAGCAATTTGGGCCGCCATTGCTTGTTTTTGTGCATGTGATTTTGGGTGAGTATGCTTATTACAATTTGTATGGATGCAACAAAAAGGGCGGGGGCACCATCCATAACAGCTATAGCCATCTGCGATTGATTTTGTTTTCTTTTCTGGCTCTCTCCCTCCTTTTGTTTTCAATTTTTGGCATTAATCCGGTCGATGGGGACGTAAACTTGACCAAATCATAATATAATTTCATTGTCAAGACAGGAGATGAGAAATAGACACGACGAGAATATTATCTACCTTAAAAATCACACCTAATAATTCTTATATATATTTGTAGCACTGTATTCATTTCCCATGCTCCGTAACATTCTTTTTTTTTTTTACCATAATAGCCCCACCTTCAATCAGGTGGTGACTGACAAGAAATTGGGACCTATTGAGAGTTTTGAGTGTTTTTGGACAGGAAGAAAGCCTAAAAGGCTGCGTGTATTGCCTTCCTCTTGAACGAAACTACCCCCCCCCCCTCCATTGTTCAAATAGGACTGGCACCCATGATTATTGATGCCTAGGGTTTCCTTAAATTTATCTAATCCGTATTGATCTTTTCTTTTTTAGATTCCTCACAACCAGACATTCCATTCTACGCACCACCATTCTCTCCTTCCTCTCCTTAGGTCACATGGCATGTTGTTGGCTTCCTGGAAATTGCCAGATTCCCGCACTATAATCGTCAATACTGTTCTCTGCTGGTTTAAATTCATTGGCCCTTTCTAATTATTCTTGTATCGAAGGAAATTTTGAATTGCTCAAATTTTGTCTCAGTTCAATAGTTGCAGTCTTGTCAGTGACCAATGATAGCACAGAAAACAGTTCCAGCCACGTAAAAGTAATTAGAGAGAGAGAGAGAGAGAGAGAGAGAGAGAGAGAGCAAAACGTATCCACTAACAACTGCAGTCATGGTCAAGGTTACAAGTTATTGGTTTTCGATTTTAGGGTGAATATAACAACAAAAGAAGCGGGCTGGCACAAATAATGATAGATGAGGGGTTAAGGGAATGCATCAGACAACTAAAACTCGAAGTTTCTTAGAGATAAGGATAGATGATGAGGGAAGAGGACATGGGCTTTCAAGACACATACAAATGCTCTAGAAAAGGATTGATAAAACACTGCCCACAAGTTCAAATCCTCCCACAAAAATCATGATCATGGCCTCTCTTGCAGTACCATGTGACCATGACGTGCCAATTTGCAGCTCAATGACAAAAGCTTTTTATCCACCGTGTGGGACACTGAGATTTCATGTAGATACATACATACATGCATACATATATATATATAGTACATTCATGTATGCAATTGCAAAGAGATGAGAAGGTGAGAGTATTCAATGAAGGGACATGCAAATATGCTCAAATTCCATGTTTTTGGTCATGATGATAAGCTCCTTTTTGCCACTGCCATTGTCTACCCTCTTATCTCTTTTTTGTTTTCGATGACTGGGAAAATGTACAAACAAAGTCCAACTTTCTGAGTTAAATTTTATTCAGACAGTAATAAACTACAAAGAATCAAGAAAAGATCAATTCAAACAGGAAAAAAAAAAAGGGCTTTCCTTGTAATATATATATATGGTCCCAATCTTCTCTTTTGAGGACAAAAATTAACAGCAAGGCCATGGAGATAACTCTTCACCCCTATCCCTTCTTCAAAGCCCAATTCTCTCTCTCTCTCTCTCTCTCTCTCTCTCACACACACACACACACACGTACACACGCGCGCACACATTCATGTGATGGACATGGTGATAGTTTAGCGAGCCCATGATTATGGGGTCTGCATAAATAATTTTTTAAGACTAAACCACCATGTGTCCATACTCAGTGAGAACACTCGGAGACATTCGAAGGTTGCAGCTGCCTCTCTTCATGCCTCACATGGCATACGTCAGACCAGTGGATATTGTTAAACGAAAAAGAAGAAGAACAATCTTAAGATACACAACACAAACTTTTTAAGTGCCAGTAATTGGTCCCAACTAAAGAAGAAAACTCGTACAGGGAACTGATACATATCAAAGTTCTCTCTTATATTTGTTATATTTCCCAAACTATGTGGCCCATTGAGTTTAATAAGCTTTTATGATTTGGGTTTATTTGAGATTTTTTTTAACAGATAATGATTGCTTAATTACAGTTTAAAATGAAAAAAAAAAGGGCCTTTCTTCATTGTATTTTATTTTTCTCTTTGTTATTTTCGTACATCGTTTTTTCTTTTCTTTTATTTTTTTCCCTTTGATATTTAAGAAAATGGATCAGACTTGCCAGCTACGTGCAATTTGTGCTCTTTCTTTATCTTTTCAAAAAAGAAAAAATATATACTTTCAAATTTATTTCTATTTTTTTAAAAGAAAAAAATACTTATAATTCAAATCTAGTTTTATTTGTCTTATTTATATAAACCACAAGAAAAGCCTATTTATTAATGATTATAATTAATTCATACATCGACTGTATTTAATACCAATACTAGCTGATAATTAAAATTCATATTTATTCAAGTAATTTTTTTTATTTTAGGTGTATAGTTCGGTAATATATATTTTTTATTTTTTATTTTTTTTTCTTTTTCATTTTCAAAAAAAAAAAATCATAAACAGTCAACTCGGGTCACACAATAATGAAAACGGTGTCTGGGCCTCGGCCCTTCAAGGGGGGGGGGGGGGGTAGAGTATTTTCTCCGCCGTCAACCTCAAATATCAGAGATTAATTAAGTGATCCATGCAAATGTTCCCAATAATGAGGTGAAAAGGATTATTAGCACTGGGATTATTCCCAACTCTACGTTGGTTCCAGTTAGGTAGTTGTTCGAAATGGGTAAATTATCTTATGAAATCTTTGTCAAATCCAAAAATTTAAATTACGAGCAGTAAATTTTATGAATATTATGAGTTGAAGAATTATATCTTTCTGAAACTTTATACTTTTAATTAATCTTTTTATTAAAAAAAGAAAAAATAATCGGGAAGCTTTTTTTTTTTTTTTATTAAGCCAAACATTGACTTAGTTCCATAAATTACTTGCACGGGTGGTTAAGAATATTTCTTTTCAACCGTCTATGTACACGGAGCTTTGCTGCGACGTAAATACTAGGGTCAAATATTTATTTAAATAGTAATCTTTTGTAAAAAAAAATTAAATAAGGATAACAATGTACGATTTTTAGTCTCGATATATATATATATATATATTATTGATGAAAAAAAAAAGAAAAAGAAAAACTAGTACAAAAAGCGCACCCACCCTAGGGCTTCACATTTTCTTGTTTATTCAGCAGGTTAGATACGCCATTCATTCTGCCACTTAGATGCTGGCCAAATGATATTTAATTAAAGAGAAAGATTAGATTAGATTTGGTGGCCTCCATTTTTTTTGGTGGGCAACATATACCAGAAATCGATAAATGTAAGCCCCACATGCCGACCCCAACAGTGCATTCGTTGAAGGGGTTATCACTAAACTCGAAAATCAGAAAGAATCTTATGTGCGTGGCCCATGGCTGACCCTAAAATCCCCACCCAATATTGGAAATGGGCACAACCCCAAAAAATGATATGGCAAACTCAACAGCGTCTTTGGACGGCGATTATAATATTTAGAAATGGGAAGGGGTCGTGCCCTGCGCCCTCCTCCTCCTCCTGCGGCGCCCCACTGAGGGGGAGAGCTCTTTAATATTTTACTCTGGCCTATCTATGCTAATTAAATACTTCGGCATTTCCCAAGGATGTTAAAACAAAAAAAAAAAACAAAAGGCAGATACTTGGATGAAAACAAGGGCCTAATTTAATGTGCAAGAGATGATGCGATGACCTGTGAGGATGCATCCTTGGGCTTTGTACAGTGAACCTTCCTCGGTTGACGTAATGATTTTAAAAAACATGATGATCCTCTCTTCTTTGTTGTTGGAACCATTGAATTGAATAAATCTAGACATTATGTTCAGAATTTAATGCAGCTAGAGATGGACAAGGAGATCGCAAGAAATGCTACTGCCGCCACCACCACCACTACTACTAATAATAATAAGCAGAAGCTTAATAAGGATCGATGATGAGTACCACGTTAATATCGGAACGAGACCAGAAAAACGCTTTGAATCAATAATTCTGATGTATTACGATCTGCTAGAAATTCTTTGAATCAATGCCTTAAGGATGCCATGCATCGCTCTTCTTTTCGAAACCATCTGGATTTCGTTGCGGAAGCTACTGCCAGGAGAAAATCATCAGTTTGTTATAGCCATGGTGCAGGATTGAGATCAGAAAGAAGAAACAGAAATGATTTTGTTGGTAATTTGGCACTTGTTGCCACCAACTGTAGCTGAGGAAAGCGTACGTGGTCTGGTCTAGTCTGGTCTGGTGTGTCAGCCAGGAGTGAGAGCCAAGTTGACGGGTCTGGAGGCCATGCCACCGTCAGTCGGGTAGTAGCAGATCACCGACAGAAAATATAGCATTTTGGAGGTTGAGAACCATTGTTAACAATGCTGCACGACCCTTCAACCAACCATCATGACCTTTTCTTTTCTCCATGGCAAAGTATCGATGTCAATTAGGAATTGAAAGTGTTCTAGTGGGAGCAAGCAATGAAAGAGACAACGGCCATAGATTTCCATCCATTGAATATATAATTTTGAAGCGTTTGTTAATAATTGCTTGTTCCTCAAAATTTTCCATTCCGTTTTGACAATATGAATACATGATTACGTAGAGCACATGACTAGTCACCCGTAAGCCTCCAGAATTGTGGTCCTCATGCATTCCCATAATATGCAATCCGAATTAAATAACTCAAATTGTGTGTGTGCGTGTGTATATATATAATCACACTGGTCAAAGAATTGCCCTTTTTCATTGCTTGCGACAGCCTCACTCTCTTTTTTTACAATATTTTAAGCATATCCTTTAACACATTTTAGTTGGATTATGAATCAAATACTGACTGATGAACAAATTTGAACTATTGATTCAGCTACAAGCCTAACGTACTAAAACTAGCAGTCCACGCCACTAGCAATATATGAGTTATGCGTGCAATTCTTGGTTTAGTTGATAAATCTTGCAATTAAAAAAAAAAAATCTACATGCATAATCTGATTAAAAACAAAATAAAATTAGTGCGATGTGTGCATATTAACCTATAATACCACCTCTAATTTTATGTAATTGTTTTAAAAAATAATTAATTATATCACTTGAAATTATAATTTAGTTGATAATTCAACATATCTCCTCTTCTATTAATTTAAATATAAATTTTTATTATGCTCACTTTAACAAATAAGTTTGAAAATTTTGATATACAGTAATGAAATTATTTGGGAAAAATTATTTAAATTTAATAATATTTAAATATGAATTTTTTTATCAAATAAAGATAAAAAAATAATTCTCGACTTAAGTTTAGGTATACATAATTGACCTTATCCTGCCATAGATTTCATGATGGACATATCTGCTGCTGTAGACTTCTTTTTGTTCTGTCCCCCCCAAAAAAAAAAAAAAAGAAAAAAGGCTGATCATGGCTGGCGGCCATTTGCAATGCTTTGCGTTCCTTGCCCGGCATGGGATGAATTGGATCATCGTCTGCTCTCTCTCTCTCTCTCTCTGAATGCCAGTATCGTAACCGACGCCATCAGCCTCCACCCCCGTCATCTTGCTTAGCTGGACGACACTGCTCTGCCCTTTGTAGGGGGGCCAGCTGGCAGGAAACGCATGTTACATACACTTTCGTTTTACACCTGGCCAGCTTTACCCTTTAATTTTTTTTGTCCGGCATAACCCAAAATGCCTCGAAGTTCGACCATTATTTACAGCATTGCCATCTTCTCGTCCCACCCGTATGCGCTCTTAACAACTCTACGGGCCAGCCAGTCAGTGGTAAAACGAGAAGGGCATTTATTCGGGGAAGGGGCATTAAGGTAATCCTGTCACACGGCTTCTTAAAATCGCTGCGTCCTTTTGCCAGCCAATCTACCACGTCTAGCTTTGGCGTGGCGTAAGAAAAAGTGTGGTAACACAGCACAGGAATCTAACCCCTAACAGATAGTAAATACTACGTTGAAATTTTTGGTGGGTGGGGGAGGGACGGAGAGATAGTTATCGCCTGCGATAAGATACGAAGAAAAGAAGTTGCGATTATATAGTAGGTATTATTATTATTATTATTATTATTATAAAGAAATTTTATGAAATTAAATTGAAACAAAAATCATTTCGCAATGGGGCACACGATAAGAAAGTTTGGCCAAAGGCAGAATCTCGTGTTTATATTAACTAACTCAATATTAAATAAAACATTCTTGTAAAGATGTCACCTCTTATAAGGTCGCTTAATTTAAAAAAAAAAAAACATAAATTTGAAACTATATTAACAGATAAAAAGGAGACAGAGCAAGTAGGCAGAAACCAAAAAAAAAAAAAAAAAAAAAAAAAAAGAAAAAAAAGGTTTAAATTTGGACTTTATCTTCCGCATTCACGATTTATATTTTAATACACATTTTTGTGGAACAAATAATTAAAGCGCACATGTTTTTTTTTTGAGTAATAGTGTGATAGACACGACGACATTGGCATAATGACTTGCCAAGACAACATAATCAATATTAGAACGCGAGGGAAAATTTTGTATTAGTTTATTTTTGAATATTGTTGTGATTTTAAAATCTGTATTTTAAGTATTTAGTAAATTATAAAATTTATATTTAGTAAAAATATATTACAATTTAATTTGTATTTTAAAAAGAGAACGTTTTAGTTTAATTTAAAAAAAATACAAATAACGCGTTATAAAATAATACTTTTAAAGATAATTATATGTATTGTTATTTAAAATAATTATAATTGAATTATATAAGAATTTATTTTGTAATTATTTTTTGTTATATTAATTTTTTCTCCAAAATATTACAAATAATTATCAAACAATTGATTGCGATTACTGCTAACAATATATTCGCCACCATCAATTTGTCAATTGCAGCAACAAAACTTAAATTTTACGTCATCAAATTTAAACATATTTTACTAATTTTAATGGATTTGTCTCATCAAGTCATTAAGCATGCTGACACGTTGACAATACTGCATGTTATAATTTCTCCTGCACACACACGTATATATATATATATATATATACACAAACGAAAAAACGAAGACTATATTCAAATGAAAAGTATACAAAAATAAACCGACCATGAGCACTGTTAATAAGGTTTAACCCATTTAAAAGAACGAAAGAAAGAAAAAAAAAAGAGTTAATTATGATTTAATAGCTAACCTAAACTCAAAAATAAAAATACCAAATTCCAAAGAGGAACGAGAGTCGACTAGTTATTTAATTTTATTTTTATTATTATGGTTTAGCCCTGGAAAAGCGTCCAACCAAAGAGTAGCAGTTGCAAATTGTAGACAATCCTAAGGAGTGGTTGCATTGATAAATGGGCATTGTGTGGACCAAGAAGGTGCAGTTAATAAGAATAAATTATTATATATATATATATATATATTTTAATATAGTATTATTATTATTATTATTATTTTGTGTTTTCAATTTAATCTTATGTTTTTACGTTATGTTTCATTTGAATTTATTTTTAGACCGAATTTAGATTATTTTTAAAATGTTTAGTTGAATTAAACACTTTTTTTTTTAGTTTTTTATAAAGTGATTTTAACACGCATTTTTAGATCCTTGCAGTTTCTTGTTTTAGTAATGGAGATCTTACGTAAGAATTTTATTTCGAATTTCACACCATATTTAATCTTTTTAATTAAAATTAGAATGATACGTTTTTATAATTTTAGCAAAAAGAAAACATCAAACACATTTGAAACCATAAATTCCGTTGGTAAAATTACCAAAATCTTACCAAACCATAAATTTATAATTGTTTTACAGTGTAAATTAAAAACATATAAAGGTAAATCTTAAAAGAGGCAAATTGCATCGAATCAAAATATATTTAACTTTTTTTTTTTAACTAAATTATATTAAAATCAGATTTACATAGAATAAAAATATATAATTTAAATAAAAAATAATAGCTATATTTAAATAATTTGTAAACCATCGATAATTTATTTTAGATTTACCCCCACAAAATAATCTATCCACGGTACAGAGACGGAGTGCGAGAGAGAGAGAGAGAGTGGAGCAAGAACAATTTGGAGAAAGAAGAAATTTTGTAGCAATGTAATTAAGAGTAATGCAGTAATTGCACATTACCACAATAATTGTTGTATATTAATGTAGCCAAATTTAATAATAATTATTATCAAATTCATTAAATATATATATTCTACGAAGTTTTAGAGAGAGGAAATAGACAAAACACAAGTGAAAGCTGTCTCGTGAGGCAGGTAGGTGTGAGAGACAACAAGATTTACTAAAAAAAATAAAAATAAAATAAAAATCTCTCTCTTTTTTTCTCTTTAATTTTGATCTCCTTTTTTTTTTACTAATATTATGAACTAAAATTATTTTTTATTTTTACTTTTGTTATTTATTTTGTCATATAAATACTAATAATATGCAATATAAAATTTAAAATAGTAATTATTATATCACATTCATAATCAAAGTAAATGTCTTTAATTATTAAATTATATTTAAAAAATTTAAATAAAAATAATATACGATTAATAATTTAATACGTCAATAAACATTCTAACTCTTACGTAAAGTACTACTACATGACAGACTTTAAAAAGATTAAAAAAAAAAAACTAAAAACGACAAAATTTTTAACTAAAAGTGCGAGCGATTTTGACTTTAAAAAAATTAATTATAAAATTTTAAAAAAATATTTAATTTATGGTTTCTTTGCTGCCATCTCCTCTCTCTCTCTCTCTCTCTATATCTCTCTATGTTCTGTGCATACGCCTCTACACACTCATTCATTCTTTGCTTCCTACTTTTAATATCACGAGATCTCCATACCTTTTCTTCTCTCTTTCTCTCACGCACATGTCTTCTTCCTTGTTCCTATGTTCTTCTCCTCTTTCTCCCTCCTCCCCCTCCTCCTCCTCATCTTCTTCTTCTTCTTGTTACATTTCTTTTTGCCTTCTCCATTTCACTACCTCAGTTACGCACATGATGCATTGCTAAGACCAACGGAAGGGAAGAGTTGTGGCAAGAAAGAAGAAGGCTTCGACAACGTTCTTGAAACTGTGGTTGTGTTTTTTAAGTTGTGTCAAGGATCTTGTTTGGTTTCTTAGAATAAAAAATAAAAAAGAAAGAAAGGGAAGGGAAAAATGTCGCATTCCGGGAAACCCCCCATTGAGGACCTGCTGGGGCTCGACTCCCCGACCGATCAACTTCGCGACACTCTGGCTTCCCTCGACGCCAACAAGCCTGATTTCCGCGAACTCGATCTGGGTTCCCCAGTTTCCACTCTCCGGACTCGGGTCCCCGCCGCCGCTGCCGCCACTACGTCCACCACTACCAGCTCCAGCTCCAGCTCATCTGGATCCGTGTCCGGCACCCGCTACAATTATAACTCTGCTCTCAAATCTAATCACTCCGGCGAGCTCTGCAGCTCAACAGAAACCAGCCCCACGAACACCTTCAAGAACCTCAGAGCGGGTCAGTCCCGATCCGAACCCATAATATACTCGGGCGTGACCGGCCGAACCACCACCACTGCCATCAACAATAACGCCGGTACTAGCCAGAGTGCAGTGAACTCTCCGGCGACTGTCAATGTGCTTCCAACCGGAAACATTTGTCCTTCCGGGAGGATCTCGAAGACGGGCATGGGAATGGGCAATCGGACCTCCAAGACAGACGTTTTGGGGTCCGGGACTGCAAATTACGGGCACGGAAGCATAATGCGGGGCGGTGGAACCGCCAAATGCAACAATTATGATGGTGTAGTTTCAACATTCAGTGTCAATAATAATGTGCGAGGAAATGTTGGCTGTGGCGGCGGCGGAAGCAGTGTGGGTACGGGAACGGATCCAGAGGAGTTGAAGAGGTTGGGCAATGAGATGTATAAGAAAGGATATTTTGGGGAGGCGTTGGGTTTCTATGATAAAGCTATTGTTTTGGCGCCGGGGAATGCAGCTTACAGAAGTAACCGGGCGGCAGCGTTGACTGGGTTGGGGAGGGTCTCGGAGGCGGTGAGAGAGTGCGAGGAGGCGATCAGGTTGGATCCTAATTATTCGAGGGCGCATCAGAGATTGGGGTCTTTGTTTATTAGGTGAGTTGCTTTGAAATGGAGATTTGAATGTTTTCTTGTTCTGTTGTGGCGGGTTTTTGTGACTGACATGTGGGTTTAACATTGATTGGATTAACATTAGTGGGGCTAGTGCAACTTAGGTGCGTCTGTGAGATTGTAAATAAAGTTCCAGGATTCTTCTGATCTTTTTAGATTTGTAACGAGCCACTGCTAAGTAGTTTCATTGCTCATTAATCTGCATTGGTTGTTTTTCAAGATGTGTGAATCGATGCCCTTTTTTGCTGCCCTTTTTATTGTTTGTTTCTCGATTCTTTTTGTCCCTGAATTCTTTAGCACGTTCTGATTGCATTGTTGGGAATTCGGGAGTGGTTTGGTATGCATTAATCACAATGTGATTGTTAGCTACGTTGATAGGTGCCTGAGAAGTACCATTTTTTAAGAAAAAAAGTTGGTGATAATTTGTGACTGTAATTTGTGAGAAATTGCTACATTTGTGGTAGTTGATTTTCTTTATCTTGTTGGCATTGCTTATTTGTTGTTATTGCTGTTACTGGCTCTTTTCAATCTCTTTCTTGGCACATTTTTTCATTCTCTTTATTTTCTACATTGAGAATGAACCTAAAGTATGGTCCTCTTACTGTTAAGCATGTTTCTATTTTCTGGTTCTAATGTTTAGGCAGAATTACCACGTTTCCAGTTTTTTTTTTTTTTTTTGCCCTAATGTGAAGGATTTGATGGTTGTTTATCTCTCAATCCGTACAAATTTGTTGATATTTTACTTAATGGTGTTAAGCTCTTATTTTAGACTTATGTTTTTCCGTTTGAGTAGTCTCTATATACTACAAGCCATTTCTAAAATGTCAGAAACATGAATCCTGCACTTGGTCAAATGCTATATTTCTCTTGAACTTATGGTTTGCACTAGCATTAACTGATTATGCCATATGGTGCAATGATGCAATCAGTTCATTCTCTAGCATCGTGCTCCAAGGAATTTGAGACATGATATAGGAGTTAGTCATTTAACTCAATCTTTCTCCAGGTTAGGACAAGTTGAAAATGCTAGGAGGCATCTATGCTTTCCAGGGCATCCAGATCATGCTGAGTTGCAAAAGTTGCAACTAGTAGAAAAGCATCTAAGCATATGTTCAGATGCTCGAAAAGTCAATGATTGGATAAGCATGCTAAGGGAAGTTGAAGCTGCTATTGCTGCTGGAGCTGACTGTTGTCCTCAGGTAAATATATCTGTTTTTCAGGATGCAACATTGGAATGGAAATGCTACTCTCTTTTGACCTCCAAATCAGATTTTCAAGTCACAGTAATACTTTTCAGTGTAAGCAGAGGGAAGGCTTTGTACAGTGCCAATGGAACAGCCCCTCTTACGCCCTCCCCTAAATATTTTGTGTATTAAATAAATTCACAAATGACTGAACTTAATAATATGAAATTTACAGCTCTTTATGTGTAGAGCTGAAGCCCTTTTGAAGCTGCACCAGCTTGAAGATGCTGAGTTATGCCTATTGAACATTCCAAAAACAGAACTATGCAGCAACTCCAGCTCTCAGATGAAATTTTTTGGGATGCTTGCTGGCGCCTATCCTTTCTTGGTTCGAGCTCAGATTGAGATGTCTCTAGGAAGGTGAGTTAAGATAATCCTAGGCGTTCACAATTGTTGGATGCTGAAGGTTTTTGGCAAGGTTGAAAATGGAAGGTGGTTATCTTGCAGGTTTGAGAATGCAGTTGCAGCTGCTGAGAAAGCTGGGCATATTGATCCTCGCAACGTTGAAATAGCTGTGTTGCTTAATAACGTGAGGTTGGTGGCAAGAGCTCGGGCACGTGGTAATGATCTCTTCAAGTCTGAAAGGCTTACTGAAGCCTGTTCAGTGTATGAGGAAGGCCTCAGGCTTGATCCCTCAAACTCTGTTCTTTACTGTAACAGAGCAGCATGTTGGTTCAAACTTGGACTGTGGGAGAGGTCTCTTGAGGACTGCAACAAAGCTTTGAGGATTCAACCTAATTACACAAAAGCACTTCTTCGAAGGGCTGCCTCAAACAGCAGGGTAAAATATCTTCTCTTATAGCCCATGCTCCTGCCTTTGTGCTTACACCTTGTCAGTTAAAATTATGCAACATTATACAGCTAGAGAGGTGGGCTGATGCTGTGAGAGATTATGAACTCTTGAGAAAGGAACTTTCTGATGACAATGATGTTGCTGAATCTCTTTTTCATGCTCAAGTTGCTTTGAAAAAATCTCGTGGGGAAGAAGTGTACAATATGAAGTTTGGTGGTGAAGTGGAGGAAGTTTCAGGAATTGAACATTTCAAAGCTGCTATATGTTTGCCAGGTAAGTATTCCCCTCTTCATTCTGAATGTGCAAGTTATTTGGCTGACCATTTTGCTCCACACTTCTCTTCTGCTCCCAATATTCATGAAAATGGATTTATTGTATTCCAGGAATCTCAGTAGTTCACTTCAAATCATCCTCCAATTTGCACTGCAATCAAATATCTCCCTTTGTGGATACATTATGTGGTCGCTATCCATCCATAAATTTTCTCAAGGTAACCAACTTAATAATTGTTGTAGGATTAATATTTTCTTTCTTACCTGTTCTTACATGGGATGACAAATGAGAAATGGGTGTTTTTCTCATGTACGTGCTAAGGTGGATATTGAGGAGAACCCAGCTGTGGGAAATTCTGAGAATGTGAAGATTGTGCCAACATTCAAAGTATACAAAAATGGTAGCCGAGTGAAGGAGATCATCTGCCCGAGTCGTGATGTGTTGGAACACTCAGTGAGGCATTACAGCTTCTAGGAAACTTGATCGCACTTTCTGTACTACCACAAGCCCTTTTTGGCATTTTGTTCTTTCAAAGGGACTTTTCTGTCTTTTCAGTATTTCCTCCCTCGACGTGAGTAAACCAGAGCTACATAATAATCCCATTAGAGCCATTCTCGTTGCCAGAGGAACCCAGAGAGTGAGAGCTTAGTTCTCCTTTCCCAGCTTTGATTTATTCATTCATTCCTCATTTCTCTGTAGCTCCGTGCCTTCCTCCCATCTCCTCTTTTTCCTTCCTTTTTTGTTTTATCATCCTTTTCCCTTTGGCTCTTCTTTTTCATGTTCTTGTGTCCCAACTTCCATCCCTAGAGAAAAAGAAAAAAAGAGGTATGTGCAATTTATTGAGTGGACTCCTTAGATGCATATAGAGGGGGAGGGCTGTCGGTTTGGTAGAAGAGGATCTTGTACATGTACATATGTGATATATACAGAAACATTGGAAGCCATGAGAGGGGAGATTGAATGCCTGAAGGGTACTTACCGGGTTAGTGAAGTTGGGATGAACATGTTATCATTAAATATTGTTGTTTCTTTTGTCCACCATTTTTCATCAATAATAAAAAAAAAGCTCCCCCAAACCCCCTAAAATTTTTTTAATATCCATTTTTGTCGGAGTTTCTCTTTTCTTTGCTTCTCAACGGGGTTTATGGGTTTGCGGTTGATCATTTTATACAAGGCATTGAAAGAGCAACCTGGGCCTCTGGGATAAGGTGGCTAAGTGTGTTTATGAATGAGGGATTGGTTTTATATTATAAAAACGTGGTCAGCTGGGTAGTTGATAAAATTCGTTGTCCTTCCCTCTTGATGATGTCCCGGAAAGATTGGCCTGGCCCCTCTGGAAAAGCACACCGTGTTTGATGCTTTAGTGACATTATCAACTAGCTTTTCCATATGAGGATTTGCTTGGAAGTGAAAGTTTTGCTGTTTTTAAACCTTAATGCTTGTTTGCGTGCGTGAGAGAGAGAGAGAGAGCTCTTGAGATGAGAGGTCCGAAAAGTGACATTGCATGTATTTGTTATCCGAAGGGTCTCTTATGTTCTTGTCACTTCTGTACGCTCGGCGCTTCCCATGGGTTTTTAATCAATAATTTAGAAATGAAACCTAAGTTGTATTAAACAATATGGACCAAAAGTTTTAAACAAGAAGCATTAGAATGATTGGAAACTTTATGGGATATTTGTAAATATGAAATCAGAGCATTAATATAAATTGACAAGAAGATTTTCAAACCCTAAAGGTCAGAATAGTTGACAGATATCATTGATGGTCACGGTTATATGAAAAAAAAAAAAATGAAGGAAAGACTTGAGGTTCATTGAAGTTGTGTGGATATCGTTGAAGTTTATTGATACACGTCATTTTGTCAGCATGCAACATGTCAAATTTTCAATATTACTGTACAATTATAAGGAATTTGAGCTAGCAGTGTTAACTGCTCGTGGAATGTATATCTCATATTTGATGATAAACTTCAGGTTCATGGAAATTTTGTTATTTTGTATGGTCAGAGGACTTGCAAAATTCAAGCTAGTGAAGCAAAATTTTTCCTCGTTAATGAGTAAACCACCGATTGCATAAAATTGACAGAACCCTAACAAATTGAGGTAGTCGAGTTAATTTTGGACATTGTTGGGCTATATCTATTCCGTCAACTGGAGGTGTTTGAGGTGTTGGGCAAGGCATAGATTGGGCCCAGTTGAGGTCCAAATTTTTTATAGTTAGACTCAAGCTCTGCCTAACTCGTATCTTGGGCCAACATTTATGGTGAATGTGTTGACTAGGCTCCGCTCAAATGGAAACTTCAGGTACAGGTGCAGCCCCATTTTATGGGTGAAAAGTGCATATAATAGAGATTTGCTTTGGAAAAGAGATAATACAGCTTAATGTTTGATACGCCTTTGTGCCCTTTCATGCCCCATTAGGTCTTAGGAACCACTCTCACTTTCCCCATTATGCTTTCAGTGCAGTTGCAGCACGAAAAGCATAATGAACATGAAAAACATGTTGAACGGATGGCACGTAATCAGCACCCCTCACAACTGGGGCAGAAAACGATGGCATAGTTATAAGCCTTGCATGTGAAAGTGCTGGTGCTATCGTCAAAGGCATAGCTATAAGCCCTTGGACAAGCTCGCTTGAAAATTGTTGAATAAAAGGAGGGCCGGCATGTGTTGGGGTTGGCAAACTCCCCGCTGCAGCAGTATTGATCGAGCCCAAATGCATCGCAGGCGCTCTTGCATGCAACCACTTGCCCTCCATCTCCGTTATCCCTACCTACAACCTGAAGTTCCTTCGGGCAACCTGTGAATTTGAAATTTTAAGTTTTGTGGTAATTTAGTTTGATGGATCAACAAAAGAAAACAAGTAAATGCAGGTATGATTGTTGCATATGAACATTTATTTACGCTGCTTTGTCTCTCTTTTTGAAGAAATTATAGCTATATATGTAGTTGTGTACCCATGTTGATATCTGAAGAGCAGCCAGTGGCATTGCACATGCCTTCGACTCCACGAGGCGTGACAACAAGAGGCAAGTTGTAGCCATCTACCATGCTGACGTCATAGAAATCCTTGTCGTTGCCTTTGCCGAGGGTGATCTCGAAGAGTGATGCAGGCTGAGTGGCGCCATTGCCGTCGCATTCCAGCCTGCCTCCACAGTCTCCAGTTTGACAGCTTCCAACTCCAGACTCGTCAAATCTGCAACCAGTCCTGGCCCATATTCGGCCTGACCAACCTGGCACGGTCGGAAAGCGTACGGATTGGCCGGACTCCAAGGGGAATCCAGTTGTTGGAAGTTGTGGGCTGCCTGAACCAGCCAGTGTGCCAGGCCATATTGTATCAGGACAGTTGTTTACTATGGTGAATGTGCAAGAGTAGGAAGAAGAGACCAGAAAAGGGAGGAAGACTGTGAGAGGAAAAGCTGAGAACATCAATGTCCTGGGTGTGCTCATCCTTGTTATAAACATATCTGTGAAAATAACCAATATCCCCTTAATCTGCTATTTATATATATTTGTAGGGTGTTGCAGGCCATGGAGAATCCAAGAGGCAGAGGTGCGCGTGCCATGGCAAATCTGAAACTGGAAGGCTACGTTTCTTAATTTACCGAACCTCTCAGCCGCAATATCCCCTTATTTGAGGGTCAAGTTACAGTTGTTAATCCATTGGTGGCCTCACCAGGAAGCAATTCCTTTCTTTTATCATCAATCGCAACGTACAGTGGCTCAACTACGGCTGGCCCTACTTTTGGGAATTACTCATTTCACAAGCGATATAAGGAGTTTAGTATCCGTACAATGGGATTAACTTTTGCATCAAAACAGATGGACACATTTATCATCCCAATCACCACACCACATACTGAATGCACACAACATTCAACACTCTCTCCTAATTAGACACTTAAAAAAGCACTTGATTACTCACAATTAACCTGCTGAGCCTGGCATCTCCAGACCACCCAGGACCCTGATCAAAGCCCTTAACACAAAGGAACCATTAAACATCCCCGCTTTCTACAAGGCCACTGGATGCAGACCTGAATGGTCCAAAATTCCAAATTCAACGCTTGAAATGCTCCAATCTACAGGTCCCATTGAGCCCTTTTGTGTAGATGCACGTTATATACTCTTTGACTGTGGTTTCTCGGTACCTTGGTGGGTTATTTTCGGATAGCAACTGCTTTATTGGCCCATAGAGTCTGGAAGAGTCCCCATGCTGGAAATGCGTTCTGAAGAAATAGACAACCGAGATTCTCGGGCCAACACTTTTCGCCAACACTCTGTGATACACACTTCTGAATTTGCCGTTGGTGATAAGCTGCACAAAGACGCATGAAAACCAATAAGATTTGTTGTTTGTTTAATCCTGTTATGGACAATAATATTTGTTTGTTCTACTCGACTACAGATTAACTAAGAATCTGAATTAACTTTAACACAGCATTTAGCTGAGTATTGTTGCCTAGATAGGGGATATTGCTCGGTCCTCATTATGGGGTTTCACATTGTTGATCAGGTTGATGGAGAGGACTTGCCTGTGACATATCTCCTATGTTTACCACGAGAGATTCAGGAATAGGGGTGACACCAACCCAGTGATCTTCATGGAGGACTTGAAGGCCACCCACTTGATCTTGCAGGAGAATCGTGAGGAAGGCACTATCAGTGTGCTTGGTAATGCCCAAACTCAAATTGGGTTCAGGGCATGCCGGGTAGTAATGGCCAAGTAAAAGGAGGCCCTCTGCACAACCCATATCTTTCAGGTGGTTGGGATTGAGTCCAAGGGCGTCTGAGAGCAGTTCAAATAAAACTTGCCCCAATTTCAAGACCTTGTTTGAGATCTCTGCAAAGGTGAACAATAATTTGAGTAGCAAAATCAATCTAAAGTGCAAAACATTAGAGATTGATTGCATATGTGTAGTGGCCCCGGGAGGCCATCCAGCAAGTGTATAAACTCTCGAGTTTCGAATCCAATGGAAAGCATAATATGGCAAAGGACATTGGTTCCTTTTGACTTGCATAACGGCGTATACGGGCAATTCTTCAGGATTGGGTGGCTGAGGTGCCATGACACGGTACAACGAATCCCTCCAATTAGCTGCAGGAGCTCGATAGAAATCAAAGTTGGTGTTGAACTTGCACTTCCTCATTTCATCCCGCGTATAGAATTCCTTCTTCACCTCGGTATCTTGCTCATGAAATCTGCGTACCCCATCCATCATATCATCCAAAACACTTGCTGGAATTCCATGGTTGACCAGCTGAAAGAAGCCTCATTTCTTGCAAGCATCCCTAACTTGGCCAACTATCTTAGCACGTAGATTTCCATCTTTATAAATGCCTTCCAGGTCTACCACGGGTATGCTAAATTTACAGTCACCTGGAATTGACTTGCCATTGATCTCACTTGATTGTGGACAAATATCCTGGGAATCTTTTCAACTCCTCCAATTTTTGAGTCATCAAAAGCTTTCAGTTCGGCTTCTCGGTCACAATAGTATTCAAAGTCCCCTTCAATTTTGCCTGAACTTGGAGTCATCATTTTTCTTATTTGAATGGAACTTGATATGGATTTTGTGGAGGATCACAAATGATACTGTTCTATTACGAAACACAATTGCAGAAGATGCAGATAAAACCGACAAGAAGAACAAGGCACAATCACCTTTGTCCTTTGGTTGAAGAGGGAATCTCATCATCTCATCAGCAGGCTGATACATAGAGACCCCGGTGATGGCAAGTGAGACGTGGAAAAATAAGCCCCTCCTCCTCATTTCTTTGTCCCTTATTCCGCATTATTGTTCTATTTTACCAATGAGCAATAAAGATAAAAAGTGGTCGGCTTTCTTTCTTTCACCCCTTTTTTTTTTTTGGGTCGATCCATTAACGATAAGGCAGCTCCCGTGAACCGTTTTTTCCGTGTCACCCACCAACGTGACAACTATTAAATTGAAGTTTTTAGAAACCGTTTCTAGCATAAAGTCGGTATTTTTAAAACCTCTTTCATTGAAAGAACATGCATGAATTTTGTAAATAGTTTCATAAACGCATTATTTCCATAATTTGATTTTTTTTTGAACAGTAGTTTCGAAAATGTTCGAAACTACATTTAAAGCCCAAGCCCAAGCTCAATTTGATTTGACTGAAGTGTGCGCTAGACTCTTCGGAGGGGGCCCCAAGCCTGTGAACAAGTTTCAATTACATCACTTACAAATGCCTTGGCTTCTTTTTGTTTTTTTTTTGGTTTTTTTTTTTTTTTTTTTTTTTTTTTTTTTTTGAAATGATGCAGAAGATGATGACATTGAGAATCTAACTTACTCAGCCCAAAGCAAAAGTACCAGCTAAGATTCAGGTAGAAACTAGAAATGACTCTCAAGCCTATAAAGCGGAAAGAAAAAGGTGAACTAGACAAAGACGACAGCTAAAATATCTGCAAATCAAAGAATCAATGGATAGCAAGCCAAACGCTGCTAATAGTGCATATGATATTTAAATAGACTAATACCAGCAGGCAGGTAACAATAAGGCACAGGAGAAGACAAAAAACTCAAAAATCCTGTCTCAAACTAAAACAACGGCAGCACAAGGTTAGGAGGAAACCATTCACATGATGAGGACTGCACAGAGAGATGCACTGATTTTAAACTCATATATTTATAAAGCTTGGGAAATCTCACTAAATAGTGAATACATGGTAAATGGCTCACCTCTGCATCTTCGGCTCCACCAGTCCTGGATGAGCTTTCCATCTTCTGGTCTTCTACCCAGGTAAAAAACAAAAAATAATAATTATTATATATTTCATAAATTTACCTAAGATATTTTAACAAATGAAATAAACTGTACACGGAAAAAGATAAAAGCAACAAGAGGATATAATCTCTTGTGCAAAAGCCTGAAACTTTTGCCGTGCCAACAATTAACCAAATTCTACAAACTGTCACTGATAAGGGTGGATCGAGAGTATTAACAAGAGAAATAGAGCAAAAACTGCACCCCCTGGAATTTCAAAATGTTTTTAGTCTACATATACCTCCATCCTCGGGAATATCTGAACTCCACAAAGTGAGGTTGTCCCTCAACAGCTGCATGATCAAAGTGCTATCCTTGTAGGATTCTTCACTCAATGTATCAAGCTCTGAAATAGCTTCATCAAAAGCTTGCTTTGCAAGGTGGCAGGCACTAATAAATCAAAGCAAACAAAATAAGGAGTGGCACAATGTGCTGGTCAATTAAGTGAGCTATTAAGCTCTGCATACCGTTCAGGAGAATTCATAATCTCATAATAGAAGACAGAAAAATTAAGAGCCAAACCCAATCGAATGGGATGGGTGGGAGGTAAATTGCTCTCTGCGGTGGTGGAGGCAGTCTACAAAAAGAAAGTAAGACCAACATCATGGTTGATGCTAATGCTTAACCATATAAACTAACATATTGCATAGGAAAGAAGCACCCTTTCTGCCATTTCATAGAACTAAAACCTTTTATTTTCCTTACATAATTATCAAAGGCAACACACAAGAAACTAATTTCCACAAAAAGGTCATCAATCATGGCGAGCAGACAAAACCAATCCTGCAAAACTAATCAAACAAGATGACTAGGCTTCACTTTTTCCTCTATGATGTTGTTGATTTTTAATTTTTTATTTTTTTATCTATCTTTTTTTTCCCTAGTTGCAGGCGATGGGGTTTTAGTTATGAAACCAACTCAGATTATGAAGAATAAAGTAAAGATGTCCATCAACAATGGAGGGGAAGCAACAAAACAATTGCAACAATATGGGTTGACATAACCATCAAAATAGGAAGTGCACAATATTGACAAATTTGGAGAATAGCAATGAGTGTTTTGAATTTCACAAGGACTTGAAAGCAGATTAAACAGATAACAACCGGTGGAAGCATTTCCAGAAGGTCATGAATCTTGCTTACACTTAAATTTACCAAATATGTAACAAATGCCAGAATACAGAAGTACAGACAATGGCCAAAAAGGTGAGTCAATTCCCCGGATGATAAACACCAAGAACAAAAAAGATCTCTGAATCATGACTGCTGGAAGTAAGCCTTAAGGGTGGTTGCTTGATCCCTTAAAGCTAGACTTTTGTCAAGAGAAAATCTATGTGCAGAGACACTATAATGAATATAACCACAGAATAGAGTGCAGAAGACAAGAAAGCGACCAATGTAAATAGAAACAAATGGCAAATGGAAATAACAGCATTTTTTCTTTCAAGAAAAATCTAAACAGAAACTCTGGGTACAGCCTGCCGAGACAAACCTGCCATTTCCCCAGTTGTGCAAAGTTCTAACGGAAAAACCCACGGTGCCTGAAATTCTGGGAATAGAGCAGAGGCCAATCCTTCAATAGTTATAAGACACCTAACTGACATGCCAGTAAAGCAAGTCTTACTCGCATCAACAGTTGCCTCAACATACACCTAAGAACAAGTGATTACTTCAACTCCTAGTAGATACATACCTCGTATGCTTTAAGTGACTGATCAGCTGACTCTTTCTTCTCACCACCAGCCTGAAACTCTGCTAGATACCTATAATAATCACCTTTCCTGCAGTCAATAAAAACACACGCCAAAAAAAAAAAAAAAGTCTACCTTAACAACATGAATGAGTGAATAAGCAAATAAATGATAAAATAAAATCAAACATTACATTTTATAGTAAAATACAGAGGATTCCCCAACCCCAGAAGATGGAATGAGAAGCTCATCAATCACCACTATGATATCACTGCAGATGCTACTTAACTCTGACTCCACCTTTTGCCTGTACTCCTTGATTCTCTTCACAGTTGCCTCATTCCCCTTTGACTCCTCCTTCTGCTCGATTGATGAGAGGATTCTCCACGACGCTCTCCGAGCACCAATCACATTCTTATAACCAACTGACAGCAAGTTTCTCTCCTCCGCCGTTAATTCAACTTTAAGCTTCGCTACTCTTTTCATCGCATCCACCATTTCTAAATCCAATTATTCGAACACACACACACACACACATGAATAAATAATGACAAAACAAATGTTCATAGAAAGAGAAAGAGAGCAAAAGAGATAGATAGAGAGAGAGCGAGAGAGAGAGAGAGAGAGAGAGTATAACCATCGTAACGCTCGGCTTGCTCGGCGAGCTTGGCCACGTACACAAACTTCGCGCGATCCGTACCCGAATCCATCGCCGATCACCGCCTACTCTCTCTCTCTCTCTCTCTCTCTCTATCCCCGTCTTTTCTCCCTCCAACTGCCAAAGTTTTTAGTTACTCAACTGACGGGGTGAGAATGGTGTACAAGCTTAACTTAATATTTTTATTTTGTTAAATTAAATTAAATTTATTCATATTAATTAAAAAATTATTTATATAATTTAATAAAATTATTAAATCTAGACAAGTATTATTATTTGTTTATAAAACACAAATAAAGGTGACTTCACATCAAGTGTGGGCCATCTTTTCCATACTCTTTTCTTTATTTACTATATATATATATATATAGAAATTACTTCGAATTTTTTATTTTTGACAATTATATATTAAAAAAATAATTTTTAATAAACATTTTAATATTTAGGAATTTATAGATCTCTATTTTTAAAATTTTGAATTTATTTTTTGTAAATATTTTTATTATATAACTCATAACTCAATAAAATTTATAATAAATATAAAAATAAAAATAATGAAAATTATGTAAAAATAAAAAATAATAATAAATATCTTTTTTCTAAAGTTTTAGATTTATTTCAATAGATATAATTACTTTTATTATATAATTTATAATTCAATAAAACTCGTAATTAATTATAAAAAAAATGCACAACAAGAGTTATGTATATTACCACTTCAATTTTAGTATTGAATATGAATTTTAGTCGACATAAAAATTAAAAATGCTGGACTGCGGCTCGGGGACGGCGTCTATCCTATAAAAGACGTCTAGACAGATCAAAGTCAAAGGAGAAGCCGAGGCAAGGAATCCAAAGTCAAAGCTAATTCATCCTTCCCGGGCCTTCTTCCTCGCGGTCAATAATAATAATAATAATAATAATAATAATAATAATAATAATAATAATAATAATAATAATAATAATAATAATAGCGCAAAGTATAATGTATGAAAAACAAAAGCTTGGCCAACATGAAAAAAGAGAAAGGAAAAAAGTTAATTTCATTAATGTTTTGATGATTTTAATAATTTATTGTTTGAACGCATAATGATATATCATTAATAAAAAGTTTTTTCTGACTAATATTTTGTACCATATTTGAGTCCATGATATTTGCAATTCACATAAATTTGACTTTCGTCCTATATATTATTATTCTCTGATAGTCTCCCGAAACAAATACCCATGGCGTCCTCTCTGATAAGGAAGCCATATCAACACTTGAAGAAATGGCCCCCACCCTTCGTTGGCTCTTCTTCTTTAAGCAACGTCGCCACTACAAAATTTTGCGTTCATACTAATTAATTTGATGTTTTTCACGTTAAGTAACAGCGAAATAGAACCCTTCTCTAGAATAGCAAGATTTTCTCGGGCTAAGCCATCTTCAAATGAGATGAGAACTTCGTGTCAACTTCAAAAACAATACGCATTACACAACAAAGGTCACATGGTTATGAACTCAAATGGCACGTACCATTAAACAAAGAAAGAAAGAAAGTAGATGGTACACTGAGTTGGTCCAAAACCTACAAGAACTCGGTGAGCCTTCTCCTGCTGGTGATTTCTTCTTTGTTAAGGGTTCGAGTCATCGTGAAGCTATTAGGCTACAGAATCAGACAAGTGGACTGCAACCAAATTTTAACGTTATTTTGGTATTCTTTTAAGCAACTTGTACATGCCAAAGACATTCCTCTCGTGCCATCGACCGGGGATGAAAAATGAGCGATACATAGGAGGTGAGAGCTCCCTGTCTAGGTAAGGCAATGCTGCAATGGACTGCAGTAGAAACAGTTTTAGGTTTCATAAATTTCCAAAAGAGAGAAAATTAAAGCAACTGCAGGATGGGTGCACCGGGGGGGGGGGGGGGATAAGTAAGCAGACTGAGACCCACCTCCCAGGTTGACAAGTCGCTTCCACGAGAGGGATAAGGTCGGTCTAGCTGCAGCTCCACCAAGAAAGTACACACTTCATGATCATGAAGCTACATGTAAAAATGTGCTTCAGCAACTCTGCAATAGAAAGTAAGATAGAATTGCATAAAGAAAAATATAAAAAGAGCTTTCACGTACATATTGTTCATCAGATGCCCTGTTTTTATTGTTAAAATATGGTGGAGCTGCTGCAGTCCCACCCAAGGTAGCATTAAATGGAAATGGAAGGAGACCCTGGAACCCATCATCAATCCACCGGATTTCACTAACGTAATCGGGAACAAAAAATGATGAAGGGAAACGGTGCCATTCACTTCCAACGCAAAGAACAGAACCTGCTAAGCAAAACAACAAGAATTATGATATTTCCCTTCCACGAAACTATGGCAATGCCTTGCACACAAAAACCACAAAAAGTAACCCAGTGATATAGTCAGAATATAGCAAGTTTACAAGCAAACATAGATTCAAGATTGTAGAAACAGAGTAAGAAATGCAGGGTGGAAACCAGAGCACTTGCGCTTCCAAAAGACAACCATGCACAGCAAAAGAATATGTGCACTCGTAACCAACACTACCCTGCCACGGAGTCAAAATTCCCATGTCATATTACAAGTGCTGGCACACAGGTCATGCCTGGTCCAAGCTCAAGGGGTAGAATGCCCTATCATATGTGCAAGTCTGCATTGTAGCCAGCTTATAAATGAAATTGCTTCTTAGCATGGGTATGGGCATGTGCTCAAACTGCAGGCTTTGATCACATTTAAACATTGTCAATGTTGCCATGCTCCAAGACATACTTCAATGACCATTAGAAAATGAAGATATAATTTCATATTCAAACTTCATATGCAAACATACCTATATGCACATGTACATCCAAATATAAGTACACAAAAGTTATATCGTGATAATTGAGCCATACAGATGAATGACTAACCACAAGAATCTATGCACAATGTTTTGCATAAACTCTTGAAAGATATACCTGTTGCCACATCATCATGGTGCTCCAAAATCTTGTAAATCTCCATAGGTGCAGAATAACCATTAATCAGTGAAAATGTACGAGCATGTGATGCACCTAATATGAGGCTAAGAACGAAGGGCCTAACCATTTTGGCTGCCTGCATAAAGAGTCCCAATCATCTTCACTTTAGTTAAACAAGGAGAGATGTAAGCACGACTAAATGACAAGCTTACCATAACCAATATAGACTGATCATTGGGATAATATCTGTCTCTGAAAAGATCTGGAAAACTCTCCATGACAGCTGAAGCAGCAACACAAACGAGAGGATATATTGGATAAAGGAACCTGAAATCAAAGCAGAGAATATTTTTGGCCCACAATTCTTTATGTTACAGCCAAATGAACAACATAATCACACATCTTGCACAACCAAAATCTTAAATCAAATAGCCACAATTCCAAACAATATCATTTCATGCAAAGTCAAAAGTTTAATAATTACAAAAATATTTTGTTCCACATACAGAAGAAAGAAGATAAAAGGAAAATAACACACTAAAGATTAGCAACAATTTGATAAAAAGAGCCTAACAATTAAATGAGATGAGAATCCCAAATTGTGGAATAACAACAATTCAATCACTGGTTGAAATGTAAGAATGGATTGCCTTCAACACTTGAAAGAAAGATAGCCAGATATCAATATAGAAAATATAACAGAGGAATCTGGTGAGGCTGGATTTAGTTCAAGCTTCTTTTTCTTCTTCTTTCCTTTTGTTTATTTCTTTCTAGGAAGATTTGGGCAATAAGGCTTAACATATAACCACAATGCTCCTCATTTGCATGGCTTAAGATGAAATTTTCCTTAGCAAGATTAATGCCTCACCAACCCAACCCATCAAAGCACCAAATCCAGCTTGGCTGCATTCCCTAATTATTAATAAATTTGATAGCTCCAATGAATCTTCATCACAAAAAGACAAGAATAAAGGGTGTCCCAATGCACAAGGCTCCCAGCATTGTCAAGTTTGGGAAGGGACACATGCCCTACCACCATTTTTACACCAAGGTAGTTTTGATGACTCAAACATGTGAACTCTATGTTACAATGGAGTAACCTTACCATTATGCAAACAGCCACCCTTCTAAAAAGACAAAAGAATAAATTCCAATAACTGAAAAAATAGGAAAGATTTAGCGCACAAATCCAGATCCAAATTATTGCTTGACAATTTATATTGAAAAGTGCTTATCACAGGTGAAGAAAAAAGGTTGAAAAGTTTCAAAAAAACTTCCAAGGAAAGAGTGAGACAAAGCAAACCTTTCTTCTTTGTGTGGCTGCAAAGACATAAATCCCATCCATATGTATAAAGGTAGGACCACAATTAGCAGGTCTGGGGAATACTTTCTCCAAGCAATTGGCCATATTCCCAGAAAGAGTAGAGCAAGAATCAAACAGAAGTTGAAATTGTTAAATCCATTCCTCAGATAAAAAAATGGCCCCTCAGTTCCATATAATTGGCTCTGCCCACCTCCTAAGACATTATACAGCAAAAGATTCAAAAGAGACGATGTCCACCTTCCGTAGTAGTGATAATCAACAAGTATTGAGAGGACCTGGAAAGAATACACAGAAAAACCTTGTAAAAGATAATTAAAAAAAAAAAAAAAAGTCATCTATTGATCACCAACTACAAGATATAGCAAGATAGTCATGCAATTTGATATATGGGGCTCTGTCATAGTCAACAGGATAACTGACTTACAAGAAGAAAAAGTGAAGTGATTATCCCTGCCATAAATGTTTGCGTAAATTTTTTGGTGAGAGAGCAGAATGCAACTGGCAGGAAAGCCAAGATTGAGAATGGCCAACCAAGGACTACTCCAAAAACTGCAACAAAGACCGCCAAGGCAGGTTTCTCAAGAAGAAATAATCCCGATGAGAGACTCATAGCATACATAGAGAATGAACTCGGCAAAAGACCTGGCAACAGTCTACAAGTCAATCAACATCACACAACAAAACTTATGACGAAATGGAACAAAATATGCTGGCCCATATAAAAATTGGAAACCACTATTTTTTCCATACATTAACTGAAACAACATATTGCTAATCAATGAAGCTCAGCTGATAAAAACTCATTATTTGCATGGACTCTAGAAGAGAAATTACAAAAATAATTAGGAGAATGAATGAAGTGAATATAAAGGTCCACTCACTTGTGCTAGCAAAGAAACAACCGCTGGTTAGGCATAGCATAGCTAGAGCATAAGAAGCAAGGCGTTTACCATACTTTCTGGAAAGGGCTACTACCAAGGTGGCATCTGCAATAACAGATAGGAGACCAAGGAATAGTCTCACTGCATAAAACACTCTCACCTGTGACCAAAAAAGGGTCGTTTAAATATATGTGGATAACAGTTTTAAATAATAAAAATTCAATGAAAAGGAAACAAAGAAAGAAGCTGCTGACGTAGAGTTAGCAGGAAAATTTCAAAGGCCTGCAGTCTTACCTTTTCATCACCAAACAACCAAGAAGCTGGTAGTCCCACTAACTCGTGGAAATTAATGTACAAGTAAGACCGAAGAGCAAATTGGGAGCTGCAAGCAGAACAGGAATTCCAATTGAAAAGAATTTTAATAACTAATAGAAGAAGTCTTCAAAGATATGCAAACTAATGGAATTTTGGAGTAACACACTGCAATAAGATGGTACAAGTAAATGACCAACTTGAGCTGAACCTGGTACCAAAATACAAGATAATCCAGGCTCCATTGGCAGCAAGCTTATTCATACAACTTTCTAGTGACATATGACGTACTATGGAAGGAGTTTGTCTCTGATACGAGGATGTAGAAACAGAAATTTACATTTCACTTACACAGGAACTAGTGAACATGCCGTTTCTTCACATTACTTTGTTTTAAGTATAAGTTCCATATTGAAAAAAACAAAATTCATTTCCCCTACTTAATATTAGTGTTCGGTAATCCATTTTAAGAGTTATATATATATATATATATATATATAAAATAGAACTTTGTCAGTGTAAGACACGCCAGAATAACTCAAGCTACAGCAACACTACCCACAAGGCAACACACTATCATACTACATACGAAGATTAAAGTAGCACCATTTCATCCAACAAAGTTGGGGTGAAGTCCAATTCATGGAAACACGAAATGAACAAACAAATCCCTTTTTCACAATAACAAATACCAAGAAATTTTGACAAAAACAAATAGGTGGAACTGTTAAAGAACAACCAATGAGCTCTAGTTGGCTAGTACTGGAGTAGAGTGTTCAAGTCCCAGTGAGTGCCAATTAAACCAAAAAAAAAAAAAAAGAACGATAGAAAAACAGAAGCAGAGCATTAAACAAGCAATAACAGGTTCAAATCCAAAATCACACAGAACCCAACTAAGAAAAAAAAAACAGAAAAAGAAGAATTCAGTGTGTGTCGCCGGGCGGGGGGGGGGGGGAGTGTGGGTGTGCGCACGAGCGTAAAAGGGGAGTACCTGTATTCCCAAGTTTGGAAGCCAGAGTTGTAGAGAAGGTAGTGAAGGGGTTCCCAGTAGTTGAAGACCTCGTCGCAGTCGTGTATTATATTTGATGCGGCGCTCATGTACCTCAACATTCCCAGTGCCAACACCGGCAGGAACCATCCTAGTCCCTTGTCCTCCTCCTCTTCCTTCCCGCCAGATCTTCCTGGCTTGTCGATCTTCGTGTACGGTTCCATTGATGACGAAGATGGCAGACGGTGGCTGCCGCCTCCTCCGCGTCGATGGGTCCATGGGATTGCGTTGTTTGTGTGGTCGCTTTCCCACACACACACTCTCTCTCTCTCTCTTGGCGCGTGGGCTGGCTGGCTGGCTGGCTGGCTGGGGTGCCTTTTCACCTTATGCCCGATTCCTTACTTCGTGTATGAGAAACAAACGAAAGATTGCTTTTAAAAGGTGACAAAAAAATACAAATAAAGAAAATCGATTTTTAGATATAGAAGTGATGAGAAAATGCAAAGAAAATTTTTTATCCAAACAATTATAAAACAAAACATTTTATAACCCCAGTCTTTTATAGTAAAAGAAAAAAATTAATATTTTAGTGATTTGTTTATATTAACTTTAATTTATATATAAGTTCATTCAAAATTATTGTTTAAAATCATAATTAAATTAATTTTAATTTAATCGTATTCGAGCCGTGAGATTTTTTTTACCTTATGACATGCATCTCTTTGTACCTGGACCGCAAAACCGTTTGGAAACTTAGTACGTGGATTGTTATTGGAACCAGCACTTTTATTTTATTTTTTTAAAATAAGCGAAGAAATACTTGAATCTTTTAATTCGTGAAAACAATATGGCTGCCACTTTGCTAGGCTGCTCTCCTAAAACATTTAGGACGAATAGATTTCATAGAAATTTTCTGTGTCATGAATCATCTCCTTCAACTTTCTTACGAAATGGAACTTACTCGTTTGAGTTATGGGATCTAATTATTGAAAATAAACACGAGAGAGGGGGGCTCCACCGTTGAAGCCAAACCCCATTCACAGAATTGTCACAGTTAGCTGTCGACCCCATGAAACGTTATCTAAGGGGGTTGAAGGACCCATCTTATTAAAGCATATTAAGCGAACACCATTTCAGTTTGACTCTTATGGTGCCACAAGCAGCACCAGCGAGTTTTTCAAAGCTTACAAGGGCAGCAAAATGACCATACAACTGAAACAGGTCGCCCAATCTAGTCCTTATAGGCGGACACTTTGAACAGCATCCCCATGCAGTGTACATAATTATGGCTGCCGTCGGCAAAGCCTATATGTAAGAGAGCAACAGGCAAGAAAATGGAAACATAGAAAGTCCCAAGTTTTAACCAGTGTTCTGCATGCCAGCAGCAATACCCTTCATGGTCAAGATGAGCGTGTCCTCCAAGCCTGGGGCGTATTCACTCGTGGGGTTCAGTTTAATGTATTCATGAGCTGGTTTGCTTGATTCCATGATTTCCTTGGAAATGTGTGGCCGCACAGTCACATGGTAGTTTGGATCTCGGATACGTTTCAGTGTGTAAGCCTGACAAACATTCAGAGTTGTTATGTACGAATCACGCAGCCGTAATCTTTGTTTCAAGTATGGGTCTCCTTCAAGAAGGTCTTTGTGTCCAGCAATCTGAAACAGAAGAACCATATTAGGCTTCTAGTTCTGCTGACATGCACTTGGCAGGGCTGGTGGGGTTCTTGCTATAGAGAATGCTTCACAACAGAATGCTTGGAAGAATGTACAAATGATAATAGTTTCTAATTCAGGAGATTCCATAAGGATGGGACTATCGCTAGCGAAGAAATATTTAAAAAACCGAAGAAAGGAGAGCATTCTGACATGGTAAAAATACCTGTAGTATAAGTTTCTTGGTTTCCTCATAGTTGCTTCTTAACTTCTGACCAAATGACCATAGATCCTCGGAAACAAGGAGTTTATCATATAGGGAAGCTATCCCAGGGTCTCCCTTAGCGAACACCATTTCAACTAAATCAATGGTCACCCTAAAGAAAGGCCATTCATTGTACATTTGCTGCAGCATATTGAGATTCCTAATGTCCTTCTGTATGACATGTTCAAATGCTGCTCCAAAGCCTAGCCATACTGGAAGATGGAATCTTGTTTGGGTCCAAGCAAAGATCCAGGGAATTGCACGAAGAGATTCAATACCTCCACTTGGCTTTCGCTTTGATGGACGGCTTCCAATGTTCATCCGACCATACTCCATCTCTGGCGTGGCCTGCATAAGAAAAGAAGAATTAGCCAATGCTCAACAATTTAATGACAGTGATGAAGCAAAATTGATGCACGTCATACATACAAGGCGGAAATATTCAACAAATCGAGGCTCTTTAAAAACAATTGAGCGGTACTCCTCTGTAGCAACAACAGCAATTTCATCCAACAGTGCACGCCATTCTGGTTTTGGTGAGATTGGAGGGTGCATCCCATGCTCAAGTGTGGCAGCTGTGAAGCGCTGAAGTGTTCTAAAGCACAAGTGCTCCTCTCCAAATGATTGCTCAATAACTTCCCCCTGGACAGTGACACGGAGGGACCCATGAATTGTGTCTGGAGGCTGAGACAATATAGCAAGGTGAGTAGGACCACCACCTCTTCCAACTGTCCCACCGCGACCATGGAACATAGTTAGCTTCACACCATATTCTTTGGCTACCTTAATAAGCTCTTCTTGAGCCTTATATAATTGCCAGGCTGCAGAGAGCCTTCCAGCATCTTTCCCAGAGTCTGAATACCCAATCATCACTTCTTGCTTTCCATTGATATGATTTCTGTACCAATCTATTGAGAATAACCGAGACAATGCAGCAGGAGCAGCCTCAAGATCTGCAAGCTTCTCAAATAGTGGAACAACTCTTAATGGTTGCTTCACATGGCATTCACGTTGCAGAAGCTCAACAGCAAGAACATCAGATGGAGCAGTTGCCATTGATATGATGTAAGCACCAAAATTATCCGCTGGGATTTCTGCTATGACATTAAAGGTCTCCAACACATCAGCAATTTCTTCTGTCTTTGGGAGGTCTGGACCAAACAATGGGCGCTTCCCTCTGAGCTCAGACAAAAGCCACTCCTGCCGGCGTTCTTCGGACCACTCTCGGTATGAACCAATTTCTAAGTACTTGGTAATGGCATCTAAGACATCAGTGTGACGATCGGATTCTTGTCTAATATCAAGCCTCACTAATGATAGCCCAAATGTAGACACTTGCCTCAAGAAATCAAGAAGGCTTCCATCAGCAATTGGCTGGTCACCACAAGAGCAGAGAGATCGATAACAGAGCTCCAGAGGTTCCAAGAACTGCATTCAAATGGAAAGGAGATCAGCTTGCTATCCTTGGGGGGTAGGCATGGGTCAGACATGCACAGCCTTACCCCTAATTTTACAGGCAGGCTGCTTCTGCAACTCAAGCCTGGGACCTCCGACCTTACTGTTAAACCAAAGCTCACCCCTCATGATTTACAATGAAGATAAGAAGTCACTAACAATGACATCAATCAAGATAACATGCCCAGCTAAATTCCTTTTCAAAACAAGTACTTGCACTTTACTATTGCTACCAGGAAAGAAATTAGATACTTCTACACTGTCGATCCAGAAAAGGAAACAGAAATTCAAAGACAGAAAAGATATAACCTTTGTTATGGTTTTCATGCATCTCACTCATACTTAATGCAGAATGAGTCGTCTACCTTATTTTGAATTGTCAGAGAGCTTGCTTGAGTTTAAGGAAAGAAACAAATCACCATTTGCAGTTTAAAGGCATTTATTAAAAACAAAAATCCCAAAGATTGCACACCTGCTCAACATTGGTGACAGTTGCCTCCTCAGGAATGTCAGAGCTCCCAAGGGATAATAATTGACGGGAACGTTCACGTGTCTGATATAGTTTATCCCTTAGATCACTGAGAATTACACGATAGGGTTCATTTGGAGGAACTTGTTTCCAAAACTCTGCATGAAGAATAAGAAATGGAATTGGAATTGGAATAACCAACTAGACACAAAAGTTTACATGTTACAGCCACTTCCTTGAGAATCAACAATGAGATGCAATGCATTTGCAAATAGCTAAGAAAGTATCACCAAGCATGTACATAACTACAAGATTCATATTTTAGTGGGATTCACCTAAAAGCCGTTTTGGATTGGAAGGAGCACCCTTTTGGCCCAGGTGGGCATTGGCGGTTCTCATTTAGTTTCACATTAGAAGTATGTCTTTGCATATGTTGGTTGCAAGTATAAAGGTTGTTGAGAAACACATTTTGTAAGTGGACAACAAAGTAGGAAACATAATTCCTAGATTTTCATATCATGTGAGCAGATGGTTTATTACTATTATTTTGGACAGCTTTGTTAGACAATGTGACTTAACCAAAAATAATCATTACATTCCCTTCAAGACAAAATCTCCATGGCAAAATATGTAACAATTTGATATAATCTCAAAAAGTGAAATACAAAGCAACATAACTTAATCAAATCCATTCTAATTAGCATGCAGTTCTGAAGGTCAGAATAAGAAATGAGGTATGAGATATTAAAACCCAATGCAGTCGAATTTACCTATGTAGTGTTTTGCATCCCTCTTTGAGGATCTGTGCAGTTCACCTGCACGAACACGAAGTTCATCACTGCAACGCCACATAGACAGCTGCAAAAATAAAAAAAAAATGATAATATGTCATCAATAAAACAATAGAATACCGAAGAAGATCCAAGCAGAGACAGAAAATAGGTACCTCAAACATCAGATCCTCAATTTGGGAATAATACAGATTAGCTGCCATCATTCTAGCCAACAAGCAAACGTCTCTCGTGACTTCAGGAGTTACCCTAGGATTACCTGCAATTTCACATCAAGAAAATAATTAGATCAGAGAGGAAGAGCTTCCAACATTTTGGGAAGCAATAGTTTCTCAGTTTCTGGGAGTTGACTTTGATGAGAATTTGGGGGTTAATAAAAAGGGTAAAACTCTGATGAGGGAGGGGGGAACAACCATACCATCACGATCACCACCCATCCAGGAAGAAAACTGAATAAGAGGAGCATTATAAGGAATTCGTTCATTAATTCCGATATTCTTCAAAGCAGTATCAACACGGCGCAAAAACTTTGGCACACCCTTCCAGATTGTCTCATGGAAGTAGCTCATTCCAAATCTCATTTCATCTTGAGGAGTTGGAGGGGTCCTTCGGATCTCATCAGTACGAAATGCAGCTTGGATCTATAAGACAACCAAAAAGATAGACATAAAAATCAACAAGTATGACAGTTCTAGAATGCCATAAAAGACAAGTACATTTGTGCATGCATGCACATTCTGTAGCATGCAAATGGGCAAAGAATTTCTTTGGTCCCATGGATCATGCTACAATATAAGCACAAATTTCTACTTTTTCAAAAGTATTATTCTCACTCAATACAGAAGGGAAGACTAAAATCTGGAATATAAACTGCAACATAAAATCAAGCCAAGACTCAAGGTTGTTAAAAATAGTATAACCCCTCTGCTTCAAAGATAATCACTGAATAGACCTCTTGCATACATAAGTTGAAAATGGATGACCATACTAAAATTCAAAAAAAAAAAATGATTGCAAATAATTTTTCACCAACCTTACTGTAAGTCAGCAGAACCTCTGGTATCATTTTTATCAGGAAAACATATTATGCACTTCATACAAGTTAACTGTGTTAATGGTTCACTGTGACAATGAAAACAAAAGGGGGGGATGCCCTATTGTCCTTGCGTGCAGTGAACAGTCCATTCAATATTACAAATTTACACAGGAAATTATGCAAGTCAGATGATTCACAACATTGAGTAACAAAGGATTATAATTATTTATGCAACTCATAAGAACATGTTAAAAAAATGGTGTCCTAGTGCATGAAAATTCCACAATGCAGAGCCTAGGGAAGGGTTAGATGTACACAGTCTTACTTTTATTTTCACAAAGAGACTATTTCTACAGCTCAAGCTTATGACTCCAAGTCACAATGTAGTAAACTACATCATTATTAAGAGAACATATAAAAAATGCAGACAAATTAATGGATTTGCACCTCTCTCTGCAAAGCCTCATCAAGCTCCTGCTTGTCATCAGGAGTAACATCTTTGGCATACAACTGGGCCAAACAGTTCTGAATTCTGAAAAGAAGTTATTGAAAGTAATCATAAACTGAAAAGAATATTTTTATAAAAAAGACAAATGGAAATGCGTTCTCAACTACTATTACAATAAGATCCTCCTAGAAAAAAAAAAAAAGATGAGCAATGGAGCTCCAAATGAAAGTGATCAGACCAGAGCACAAACCTTGCATGCTTTTGAAGTAAGGATCTACGAACTGCTTGAGTAGGATGAGCAGTCAAGACAAGATCTACAGTCTGATTCTTCAACGCATCATAAACCTCTTCAGGAGACTTCTTCAAATCCACAACAAGTCTCTTAAATGTTTCTTCAATATCCGATTCAGTGGTTGCAGAGTTCTCATCCGCAAAATCTCCTTTTTTCAACTTGATCCTTCGCCGATGTGCAATTTGCACTTCTTCAGCTAAGTTAGCCAAGCTTAGCATGTGGGAGAAAGATTTGGCAATGACAATGGAGTCACCAGGATCCAAACTGGTCAAAACACTTCCAAGCTCCTCCAATTTCTGGGGATCATGCTTCCCTTCATACTCAGCAGAAAGCTCATAGCACTCTTGAACCTACAGAAATGGCATGTTCACAAACTCCTCATAAAATTGCCACAGCTCATTATATAAACTTCATCGCAAACTAGTAGTTCCATTTGTCAAATTTTTTTCTGTCAACAAATGACACGCAGTAGTTTGGATGGCTATTTCGTAGCATACCCGCTAATTTCCATCGTCCCAATTCCAATCATAAATGGCAGTACTGATATAAGGAGCAGCAATCTTTTCCGGATCCAAATTAAATAGAACGAAAAATAAAAACAAATTTAAGTCTCTATCAATTTAAGCACATATGAGAGTTATATCACCATCTTTTTTTTATAGAGAGAGAGAGAGAGAGAAGATTGATACCGTTTCCTTGAGGACCTCCCCGTGCAAATATTGAAGAATATCAAGGAAACGATCCAGTAGGAGAGCATCGTACTCCACCAATTTATCATCTTCACTCAGTTTCCCGGGAACCAGAAGCCTTAGCTGTGCATCAATGGATGCCATCTTCTCTAAATTCCTATTAGCCGTCGCCATTTCTCAGCTCCTTTTTGGCCTCCTCCCTCTGTGTTCGAATCAATCACGAAATACCATCAAAAGTCCAAACAAAATATATACAACGGAAAAAAAAAACAAAAATGAAACAATGCGCAAAGAGAAAAAAATGTGTTTCAACAAAGACAAACAAAATGCATATAAGCAAGCACAGGAAAAATTACTCACTCGCAAAAACCCCAAAAAAGAAAAACAACGGAGGACAAAAACAGAGTCATGTGGGAGGAAAAAGTGGCGATTTTGGAGAGACCCAGATAGCGAAAATGGTAAAGTTAAGAGCATAATGGGGTACCTTTGTCCGATCTACGTCAGATTCTGACAGCAAACACAGAGACACAGCGACACAAAGAGACCGCGAGACACTCCACCGAGAGCGCTACAGACAGAGCAGCCAGAGAGCAGTAGAGAGAGAGAGAGAGAGAGAGAGAGAGAGAGGGGGTGGCGAGGTCCAAAGTAAGGCACATGTTACGCTATATATAGACGAAAAAGGAAGCTGAGACGGAGAAGTCGAAAATCTCGCTGTTAATTTGCGTGCAATGAATTTTTTTTTTTTTCTTTCTTTCTTTTTAGATTTAAATCAGAATTCATATTCAAACTCAAAAAAATTTTAGTTTTTTTTTTAATTAAAAAATTCAGTGGTGGAATGAATTATTAGTATAGTTGATTGATTGACACGCGGACAAGGGCGAAACCGGTGCTTCCCAAAAGTCACTTTTCGGTTTCCCTTGGGAGTTGGGATTTGAAACCTTCCTCCCATTTTTGCACTTTTTGCCAAAATTCCTTCGTCTCTCCCGTGAAAGGCAATAGAATATTCTCCCAAGATACTTCCTTTTAATGAGCTCAACAATTTCTTATTATTATTATTCTTATTATTCCCAAAAATTTTGGTTCGGTTTAGGACTTTGGTTGTGTAACAGAGAAGAGTATTGAAGAGACACACCACACCGTCTATTTAATAGCTAATATATTATTTTTCATTTAATAAGTTTTTTATTCAATTATATCATATAATATACACTTATTGTATTGTTTTTACTGTGTTGTTATCAAATTCTTTCAATAATTTTAAAATAATAATATTTGCTCTCCCATGACATGATATGGGATTTTCAAGTTAAGGAACAATCTTTTAATTAATATAATTAAATTTGGTTTGACAATGGGAAATCCCTTTGAAGTTTTTTTTAAGAAGAAAATTTAATCTTTTGCAAAATTTTCAAGTTTGTGAGCTCCAAATACCAAATAAATTTTGTTCAAAATAAAAGGAAAACAAAGCTATAATCTTAATATTAACTTCGAATAGAAATAATCTTGTGTTTTTCGGGCACCCCAAATTCTAAGCTCTTAACGGTTGTCCCAATTGAGTGACAATTATTTAGACATATCAAGATATCGACTTTTGATTGGGGAGAAGTTGCGTAGTTGACTTCTGTCCAGCTTTGAACATCGGCTTTTACTTATCAATTTGCATATGCATCGATGAGTTCCCACAAACATTTGGAACTTTCTTTCAGCTGTCAGCATTGAATTTTAATTTTTGATTATTAAAACTAAAAGATCAAATCTTTCTACCACTAAACCATACCATTTGTTTAGTCACAAAACTTAATCCAGTATATAAGATTGTAACCGACATAATTACAACTTCTTCTTCTTCTTAATTTCCTGCACTCTCTCAATCATTCTTAATTTTCTCTAATTTCATTATTTACTTTATTAATAGAATGTTAATTATATATTTATATTTTTTTCGTTAAAAAAAATCATTTGTTCATACTCTCTTTTTTCTTTCTTTCTTTATTTTATAATATTTCAATTTCAACTCGAGTTTCACAATTATTTTTTATTTTTTTTTTTAGGAAAAAAAATGTGAAGTGAAAAATCAAGGTTCGACAGAGAGTATGAACCCTATCGTGACCCTTACTCGAAGGCCACGGACCATTGCAACCAAAGCTGAACTTGGAGCCTTTTGTTGGAATCTTAAAAGATTTTAATCCCACGTTACAAATAATTTTTTTTTTCGCAAATTTATAATATACTACTTGTCTTATATTTTGTAAAAGTGAAATTTGAAAGGAGGCCTCACATACATAAGGAACCAAACATGGACTGAAATAGACAAAAATCCACTTGTTTTTTCAACATTAAGTTTTATTGTGTAATATCAATATATCATTTTTCAATTTTAAAATGCCGCATGTATATATACATCATCATATGAGCCCTGAAAACATAGCAGTTGACAGAGAATATGATCAATGTTCCTCATGCGTACCACCCACTACAATGGCCACAATAATACCAACAATTAATGGTATTTATTATTCATGATATGATGGGGAAACAAAAAAGATTCTCAAATTGAAAGTAATCTTAACTTCTAATTTTTTTTTCTTTTTTTGGGAATATGTCCTCAACGAATTAAAGGCGTTTCTAAATTAAACGAATTTTTTTCCTCTTTTTTTTTTTTTTTTTTGGTTCTTTTGCGGGTATGATAAACAAATCGATTATCAAAATTATATTTTAATTAACTACAAGGTATAATTACGTGGCCAAAAATTATTTTAATCAGGTAAACTTGATTGTTTGTGCGAAAGTAAGCGCGGATCATTACACTAGATGATGATATCGTGTAATTTAGTTTAGGGACACATTGGAACACGCTCCTTTCTGCTCACGTTATTTTCTTCCCAAGTCTTTTAATCTCAGGTGAGATTCTGAGAGATTTTTCACCCAATTGACTCTACTTTTGATCTATTAATCGTTTCTGGGTTAATTATCTAATCATTTGGGGTTAGTTATCAGCTCAAACATTGTAAACTAAGTTTATATATATTTAAAGGTTTTATTCTAATAATACTAAGAATTACTACTATTATATTAAATGAATGTCTCTCGTAGCTATTGTTACTTAAAAAAAATGTATAGACTTTTCCTCTTTTGGTTTTGCTATTAATAAGTAGTATGCAAATTTGCCTTTAATTTGCGGTGAAATGTTTTTTTTCTTTTTGGTCTTCCCTTTCTTTAGTAAAATCTAGTTTGTGATATCGTCAATGTCATAAATGTATGCCGTCCATTCTTCTTTAAAGGACGACAAGTCCTTAATTAATCAAGCTTCGTAATTTGGGTACAATAAAATCACATACCCATTAAATAATATTCCATCAAAATTCAAGTTTTCCCTTAAAATCATGGTCACACACACAAAAGCGTAAAGTTGTGGCCATTTGGTCGACCTTTTTGTCAATGGTTTATACCAATTTAGATTCTTTCTCTTGCTGGCAAGTCTGGCCGCAAAGTCCCCCCATAAACGACGAAAGGGGTAGAAACTTTTATTAGCAAGCAGAGCCGCCTCCTCCTCCTCCTCCTCCTCCTCCACAATTCCCCGATTGGGCGCGGAAAGTCAAATGACTCCAAAAACGGGGCGCCGAGGCCGAAAGCTACTCGGTGCGTGAAAGGGACCCACTTTGGCCATGAATTGCAGGGTGCAGACCAGGTTCGTCAGATTTGACTTTGATTATCCCCCAATCAATTTGTTTGAATTTAGGAGCGGCCGCCCTCGATCCGCCCCCGCCCCCGCCCCCGCTTTGTTTCTACCTCCAATTTTATTGCATCTTTCAGAGCATATTCCATCTGGGTTCTGGAAGATGTCTGTCTCGTCGGTGGCTGCTCCGCACCTTTGACGTCATGTAATTATTAAAATATTACATGTAAATATATATATATATATATATATATAATTTTATATTTTATATTAAAAGTTTAAAAATAAATACAATATTTAAAAAATTAATAATTTTAAAATCAAAATCTAATATTAAATTTACAAATTTATTATTTGCTTTAAATTTGTTCGCTTTTTCTTTACAATTTTAGATTCCCAACAATATAATTAAAACCTTTGCCTCTCGTGCGGGCAACAAGAAAATCGAGCTCCTGCCTACAGCCTTTTTTTTTTTTTTTTTGACTAAAATACCAGCAGTGATAAGTTGTTGGCTCAATTATTTGCACTAGTTTTTTTATTTATTATTTTTTTTTCTGCGGTCATAAAAAGGCAAGTGATTGCAAAACTAATAACGCTGATGAACAAGGCAAATTTGAATTGAACCTCTAATAAAAAATTTTAAAATTTATTGAAATAACTTTCAATTAATGTTTTAAAATAAATTAAAATAAAAAATCAAATAATTTATATGTTAAGAATAATTTAATTAAAATAAATAATTATATTAAAATAAATAAATAAATAAATAATATAATTTATAAGACAACATAAAAAAAATATATCAACTAACTTGCATGATTTTAAACAATTGCTAAAAATTAATGAGGCCGCCATTCCACAAAATTCGCCCCGGCGTGTGCTTTGCCCCCCCGGGATAAGTGGCCGTGCAAATCACTTTTCATCAAGACCGCTGCAGGATAATATTCACTTGACATATGTAAGCATAATATAATAATAATAGAGTCCTATACCACGGATGCAGAGGAAATGCAGAGGGGTCGCCGGGACGTGGGTTCCACAGTTTAAAATATTCTTATTTTATTTTTCAAATCTTAGGTTTACTCCTTAAAAAAATTGATTTGCAATAATTATAACATAATTTATAATAATTATTATACGGTATGCAATAAGCTATTAAACCTTATTTTCATATTCTGTTATAAAATTTATACAATTTATTTTATATTTTAATAAAATTGTTGTACATCATATATTTTTTAGGAAAACAAACTTCAAATTTCAAAACATATCTATACGTGACAAATGCAATTAGTTTTTATATGAATAATATATATATATATATTCATAATTTTCATGAATCTTGACAAGAATTACTTACTAATTTGAGGTTCTCCTCTCCGCACCACACATTAACTACGGTCAGTTTGATCTGTGGAAATTTCGACGGAGTATTCTTTGGGTTATCTAGATTCAACGACAATAACTTCTTCACGACAATAATGGTTAAGAAACAACCAGCCTCAGCATGGTTGACGGCATGAATACTTTTCTTTCCTGGGAGTTTTGGTGATTCAAATTCCAACTCCCTGAATTCCTACAAAATATGGATCTTCTTTCCAATGTACCCAAATCAAAATGGCTAAAGTATATATAGGTGGGAATGTATTGGTGACAGAAGTCATTAGTAATTACGTATGGAGCAAGGGTGTTCACAATATGTCCAATCTGCCAATTTTTATTTAATTTAATTTAATTTGAGAGAGAGAGAGAGAGAGAGAGAGAGAGAGAGAGATGGTTTTGGTTTTAAAATTTATCAGGAATGGTCTGATGGCAGGTCCATGGTTTTGAAAATTGTCACAGCCTGACTCAATCAACGGATTCGCTTTAGTTTTCACGACTAAATGATCTCCCGAAACCTATTTCACCCCTTCTTACCAATCCCTAGATTGGCTGGAAATTGTGGCCGAACCAAGCCTTTCCTCCCGTAATTGTCTGTTTCCTCAAACTGGACTCACTGACAGAGGAGAATGGACTAATTGTGAATAAAAAATTACCACTTGGTCAGCTTTCTTATGCTGTTAGTGTCTGAGAATTTACTCATCCGATGAATGTGTAAGTGATTTTTTAATTCAAAATTATTCAAATACCTCGTGTGAGAATGATATCAGTTGACCATGCTTATGAGTTGCCTTAATTAAGGATTCTTAGTGGGAATTTGTATTGAGCATATATTAATTATTGAGTGATAAATAAAAATTTTATTATTTATAAGTAATTATAGAAAAATGTTTCATAATTTTTCATGAATGTTAATTCAAAAATCTCTGCATAAGATAATACGAGGATTATAAAAAGTTGTGATCCCATTCATAAATTTGATATCATTTGAAAATGAACATAATTAAACAATCTAGAGTAACGTCAATTATATATTTTGTATGTACATTTAATGAATTGAATTATATTAAAAAATTATGTATAAAAGGAATAACTGAAACAACTTCAACTTTTATTTTTTTAACAACAATTTACATATTATTCCTAGCATCCTTATAAAGTCAACAAACAATTTTGATATTTGAGTAATTATGATATGTTAATAGACATTAATTTTAATTTACGAATATAAATTTATTAATTAAAGAATTAGTGATAATTTAAGTAAGTTTAACTCAACTAATTCTTCGACATTATGAATTGCATTTGTTGCTAACACATAGTATAAGGATTCTAATAAATTACACACATAAAAAATATTGGTGAAATAATTTAAAAAGAGATAAAATTGGTCTTAATTGAAATGTTTGAGAACATTTCTGAAATCAAATATATGATACTTGAAATTATAAAGATTAAAGTAAAAATTATTAAAAATTTATATTAGAGCTCAGCTCAAATGAGAATTCAGAGTTAGAATTGTCTATAAATTAAATTCCTATGACCAACCATACGTGGAATTGCTAGCACGATTGCATGACCTCCCTCCCATTCCTATCAGTCTCTTTCTTTCCCCTAACCCATTGTCTGTAATCCTATTAGATCACAAACATTTAAATGATGGTATTTACGACAAATTAATAATTTTTTTATTTGGCTTAAGAAGTTTAATAATAATCTTATCATCTATATAAGTTTGTAATTATATTTAATAAATCATCTGACTTATTCTTGAGAATCACAAAATTTTAAACGTGAATTCTACTCCACGTTTATTTGACAAAGATACGATTGATTACACGGCCCTTGAGCATACCAACCCGATCAATAAATGAAAAATAAAGATAAGGCTTTGGAGAATTCGATCTCTTATAACAAATGGCCCAAGTCTTGGACTCCATTGCCAAACTATCTTTGCCACTGATGTTTATCATTCTCAGAAGCCTGATTAACAAGTTATGTTACGTGTTGAATAATCAAAACTTTGCCAAACCCTCCCCCCCCCCCAAAAAAAAAAAAAAAAAAACCACCCGTGCAAACCCAATAAATTAGGGACTCGGAACGCACTGTACCATTCGAATGGAGCAAGTGTGAATGCATCATCATCAGGAGTGGTGTTATAAAACCAGAGCGGAAATGGATGATCAAAGGGCTCCAGGACGAGTTAATTTCTATCATGCCCAGCAACGTAACTTTAGAAAATTTCCTACATGGGCATACTTAAATCCGGCAGAGGGAGCAAAAGAAACTTGAGCTGTGAAGTAAAGTGTTGCAAAGGGTAGGCAAATAGGGAGCAACGAGGACGGTGTAATGGGAAGGAGGGAAAGACAATTGGGTTGCTTGTATGGGATGGCTTCGCTGTTGATTACAATCAACAACAAGTGATAAGAAATCAAGGCAAGCATTTCAGCCCTGCGGTATCTCTGATGGAAAGGAGCGTTTGGTTATTGTTGTACAGCAAATTTAGGTGATGTTAGTTTCTTCAAGCCGCATTCAGGATTTAAACACTGTTTCATCATTTTATTAATTAGTTGAACACCGTTTAGTTCAACCCAAAGATAAAATAAAATCGACCAACTCATTTCATCGTATTTAGTGGATTTAAACATATGTTAACTATTACTTGATCTTGTTTTCCCAATTGGACAGCCACTCATGATTGTATACTTTGGAAGTTCATCTGCTGTAAAAATGTAGGACATGCAATAAAACAAAGAATGCCGGTTTAAGAAAGCAACGACAGATCAAAATGTGACAATTAATGCATTGAAAAAGAGGAATTAATACAGCACACTTTTTGAAGCGTATGGATCGAGGAGAACACTTGAGACACTCGTATTTCCACCACATATTCTACTTTTCGGTACAATTAAATTATTCACTTTAAAAAAGAAAAATAGATGCTAAATATACGTAATGGAAGATGCATGTTCCAAATCGCTTAATTAATCGTGCAGAGGCAAGTGCACCAACGACTGCAAGTGCTTCGGCTATTTTTACCATACCCAATCGTCGAGGTGTTGGATTGCTTATGATTTGAAGACCTTAACTAAGGTTGCAAACTCTACCCATTCGGCCTACATCAAGGCTCTGCTTCCTGGGTCCATCTCCCTTGGTGTATTTGCACATGAAATGGTCAACCCCTTCAAGTTTATAGTAGCTAAAGTTTCTCACCCCACACGAAGACAACTTTGTCGGTTGGCAGCTCTTGCTCCAGCCCAAGAGACCTTTGGGTGATGGGCAAGCAACACATTGATCATCCTCACAAAGCCCAAAGCTCCCACATCTTTCGGGCAGTTGGCATTCTGTTTCCCACGACCTTGGGTTCCTACCAAAGTGAGAGTAGCTCACTTCCCAGGCCCTCCCACTACTTGGACTGGAGTCGAAAGTATAAGTGTAGAGCCCGAGATTTCCATTTATTTCCAATCTAAAATATGTCGACGTGGTGTTATAAGGTTGTCTAACCCAATAAAATGTTGTGCCAGAGGCAGGATCTATAGCTTGGTACGACAAAGTCAGATCGGGATTAAAGGTCACACGCTGCAACGGACCTTTCCTCACATTGATCAAGCCAGAAAATGAGAAGTAAAGGTATGGTTTGGGGGAATTTGGGCTCCTATAATTCATGGACAAAGTTTTGTCCTCCATGACCAGACTATGCCGTCCATTTAGGTTCTCTTCAACAGAAGCCCAACTCACTAGCTTGGTTGGGCCACCAAGCCACAGTGACTGACCCACCAAGAGAGTATCAGTGGGGTGATCCAGACTCTGCCGAACGAACTTATCCTTTTGAGTCATGAAGCACCATGTTACCATTTGAAAGTAACTTGAACCCCACCACACACCACACCCTTATTAGCAGTGTTGGTTTGCCATGCAATCCGGCCATCTGCATCGGCCAAGACGAGGTTTCCATCCTCTCCGAAGGTTAGGGTGGCGTTATCGTGAACCGGGTTGCCACGATTGGCTTCCCAAACCCGTCTCATTAGTGCCTCAGACCGGACCGTACCCATGCCAAGAGCAAGGGTGAATGCATTAGGGGTGGTGTTATAAAAGCAGAGTTGGAACGGTTGAACAAAGGGGCGCAAGACACGGTAATTTGCATCGTACTCCACAATGTAGTCTCCGAACCCTCCTTCATTCACTTACTTAAATCTGGCAGAGGGAGGAACTGAAGCCTGAGCAACGAAGGAAAAGGCTAAGGACAAAGAAGAAGAAGAAGAAGCAGAGAGAAAACAAAAATGACGATCTAATAGAAGGAGAAACCATTTTGGTTGTTCTGTTCCGTGTGTATCTCTTTTATTCTGATTTAAAACCAAGGCAAGCCAAGCCCATATCTATAGCATATATCTGTTCCTGGGGCTTGTGGTCAAATTGTGCCCGGTAGATTTTCAAAGCACAGTACTTGGGGTTTCTCCAATACAGGATGCTTTCATGATAAGATATATATAAATATATTTAACAGAAAATTGCTTCTATTCAGAGCATCCAGCAGCAAACTGGACACCCAGAAAAACCATTAACAATCATCAGTGAAAACCAGTCAAAATTGGTACAGCTTGGAACAACTTGGAAAAGAGATGGCAGCCATCAAAATGGACAGACGTCGGCATCTCCACTCCTTTGGTCAAAGTCCGTGTACGAGTTTGACCTGCTTGCCATGTGCATTATGATATGGGCACCGACTTTTTCGTTTCCTGAAAGGGCATCCGACTATATAATAATAATAATAATAATAATAATAATAATAATAATAATAATAATAAAACCATAGAAGTGTCAGCTAAGTACCCATCAAACCAAACAAATAATTGTGGCAACTAGTAAGGGACATCGTTATGATACCCGACTATTTTGCGAGTGATATTCTCTATGCATGATTGAAAAATCAATAAAAGTTTATGGCTCGATGAATTAGCAAGAGAACATTTTGATTGTGGCTCTTATTTAATAAAAAAATAATATTTTGACCTTTTAATTTCAATTTTTTAAAATTATTAGATATGTAATAACAATAGCAAAATGTTTAATCATAAACAAAAGAATGTACAATTAAAAATTATTAAACATTTTCCTAACTCGTTGCTCATTTTATGTTATTTGCTGCATATTTTATTACCTTACTTACATATATATTAATTTTTGACAAAAAAATTCATTTTTTTAAAATTAAAATATTGTTTTTGTTATTAATTGAGACTCACGTTCAGACTTTGACTGCACTCAAACTAAATCTTTAGCCTATGTAATAAAATTCTCGCAAAATGTCAACCCAACAGCTCTATTTATTTATTTATTTTTTTCGTTGGCTGCTGTCAAGTATATGGATTATATTTGCTAAGACTAATGTGACGGAGTACACGTAGAAAATGAGAAGAGGATTATTGGTCTTATACTGCACACTTATTTAAGTTATCTTTTGAGAAAAGATAATAATCTCATAATAAATAATAAATGGTATTAAAACTAATTCGTTCCAAATTTAATACTAGCTATTAAGTGTTTTAAGTCAAAAAAATAAAAAAGTAGACAAGGTTCTAGTTCACGACGAGAATGTTAATAAATTTATAAAAAAAAATATGATGAAATTTTATATCAAGAAATTTTTTTAAAAAAAAATTATAAATATAAGGACTAATTAATATTTTTAGAGAAAGTGTAATGGACTTGCTTAATAACTTTGGTAGCGACAAAACTTTATTCAATGAGATAATGTTTTTAAAATAAATAAATAAATAAATATCCTGTAAGGCACCTTCCACCTAACCTATAGATTTATACACAAGCAAATCATTGACGTGCATATGAAATTTAATTATAACCAAAATTCTCTTACGCTTTTTCCATCTCTCTCTCTCTCTCTCTCTCTCTCTGTGATTTTATAGCCATTAATTTTGTGTTAACCCTTTTACTTCTTGTAATTTTTTAAATTGCTTTCATTAAGAAAATCTGATTTTGATTAATTAAAAAGAAAAGAAAAGAAAAGCTTGCTACTTTGTTTTCACAGGCAAACATTTTAAGGTGGCTTAGAAAATCTGATTTTTAACAATGTCAATCTCATGACAAAGCTTTGCGCTCCTTGTTAACGCGTATAATGGCCAAAAGAGAAACTCTTAAAAAGGAAGCACAAAGGAACCCAAATAAATAAATAAATAAATTTGCTATAGTTACAATCATATATTTTGTCTATTATTTGGCGTCAACAAGCATGATGAGCATTGGTGATGCTGCTAGTGACCACTGTAATTTATATCAGAAGAAGAACAAGGAAATGCTGGGGTTACATGGCATTTCTCGGCTACTGCCAGTGCGAGAAGCAGCATTCTGTTATTTCTTTCTCTATACTTCGATAGCCTTAATTAATGGGCATTAAGCACAAACCGTATCAAATAATTACGGTCAATGGAGATACATTTACATGGAAGTAATAATATAAATATCTTAAAAAATAAATAAATAAATAAATATATATATATATATACAAAGATAAAAAAGTACGACAAATTGTTAACGTTATTTTCTACGTTAAATTTTTTGATGGGGGAAACTATTAAAACCTCAGATGACACAAGTGTTATACGATTAATTGGCCTGAAATTTAGACGAACATGAACCTTAATTATCTACCATAAAATGCCAGTTAAAAAAAAAAAAAAGAAGATCAAACCGTGGTGCTAATTCCGCTCCTAATCGACTGCAATAATGATGGCTTGGTTGATGGAAACACAACAATAGATATATGCGAGAAAAAAAGCATTAGATATTCGTCATGGTACAATTAAAGGAAGAAAATAATGTCCTTGGAAGAAAAAGGAGAGGAGGCTAAAGCACTTTCATGCATAGGACCCATGGCACGTCTCCTCGTGAGCCCCATATGATGATGCGATTAATCTCTCTGTCTCTCTGTTTTTTTTGTTTTTTGTTTTTTTTTTCCGTTTCTCTTTTTGTCTGCTTCTCTCTTCAATGTCTCACTCTTCTTCTCCACCCCACCCAAAAGAAAAGAAAAGAAAAAAAAAGGGAATCCTCTGATATTGCAAGCAATAGTAAAACAAGTTTTGAAGCTGATAGGAGCTGTGATGTCAAGCAACAAAGGAAAAGATGTGGCAGAAGGGTCATCAAGATCAGCCGGCAGTGGCCCAGATCAGCAAAGTACACCATCTTTGAGCCGCTATGAGTCACAGAAGAGGCGCGATTGGAATACGTTCGGGCAGTACCTGAGGAACCAGAGGCCCCCAGTTGCACTGGCACAGTGCAACGCAAACCATGTGCTTGATTTTCTCCGGTACTTAGACCAGTTTGGCAAGACTAAGGTTCACTCACAAGGGTGTGTCTTTTTTGGGCTGCCTGATCCGCCAGGGCCTTGTAGTTGTCCACTTAAGCAAGCCTGGGGCAGCCTTGATGCGCTCATTGGCCGGCTCAGGGCTGCTTATGAAGAAAATGGTCTCTTACAGGAGACGAACCCCTTTGCGAGTGGCGCTATTAGAGTTTATCTCCGCGAAGTGAGGGACTCTCAGGCCAAGGCAAGAGGAATTCCTTATAAGAAGAAAAAGAAGAAGAGGATTCCGATATTGAAAGGCAACGATATTGAGAGCGATCGCTCGTGCTTACCTAAGCAGCAGCAATAATATTGGTCAAGGTGGGTTTTATATATATATATGTATGTATATATGTATGTATGTATGTGTATGTACATAGATTTATCCTAGAAAATCGTCGTGGTATTCATTGATTCCAAGCACTTTGCTAAAGGTTTGTAGCTTTGAATTTGGAATTTGGATCTAATGATCAATATGGAGTGCAAATTGACGCGATTTAACTAATAATTAAGAGCAGTGCAATATGAGTGGGTTGTCTAATTTGACTTAATTTGAAAACAGCATTTCAGCCGGATCTCTTGTCAGCCAAGAAAAAATTCCTCACCGCAACTGTAGCAGATAGTACCAGGACTTCCACCCATTCCATTGCCTATTTCCCTTTATTCTAAAACCCAGAACAAAGGCTTCAAAGCCCTAATCTGCACAGTAACAGTTCCTTGAATCCTTTAGTTTTAGGGGGGGTTACAAAAACGAAGAGATAGGATCAAAGCCTAACAGTAGCCGGTTAATTTCTTTTGGTACATTAACAGTAGTCAGTTGCTTTACCTGAACATTTTTCAACATTGATGCTATGTATATGATGTAGGCAAATAGTGTCTCGGTCTCTCTTTTACTTTCTTCCTCTCCTCCCTCCATCTCTTCTCTCTCTCTCTCTCTCTCTCTCTCCTATCCACAATCACTTCTTAACGCTTTTGGGATTCTGCACCATCCTTTGCCCGCCATGAATGGATACAATATTGGAGCATATAAAAGAATAAACAAATGAATAATAATATTCTTTATGGATATATATATCCGTAGTGCACCTTTATAATTCTATACGTCATTGTCAGAATCTTAAAGAAATTCACTGTTAAATATCTCAGGACAACAACATAAATATCAAAAGGCTTAATCAAATGTATTGTTCGTCGTGGTTAAATTGCTTCGATACTTACAGACACACACACACACACACACGTATATGTTGAAGTGATGTTTGACATATTGTATTATATTACTCATACAATGCTTTGCAGCTGGGCTTCCTTAGAGGGATTGTTCCGGTAATTGACCAAACGGAAGGTGATTTACATTTTCATTACTGATTACATCAAACTCTATATGATACCATACTTGGCTTGTAGCTTTTAGCATATACGAACCAAGAATTGCAATCATGATCTAGTGGTTCTTAACTTTTCTGGCTACACATATTTTAATCCATCAAAGAAGAGCAAAATCACAATTATGTTTCTCTAATCAAACTAAAGTAGCTTTGTCTTCATCCCCCACACATTGTTTCAAAAATAACCCCATAAATTTCTTTATAGAAAAAGAGATATTCGATAGTGTAGAAAATTGAAAAATCATTCAAATGTTTCAAAACATGATAACTTGTGGGCAACAACTGTAACTCTCATGTCATACATAAAATAGGCAAAATAATTTTTTTTTTCTGCAATGATGTGTTATCAAACAAAGCGGACAAAACAAAAGAAACCTCCCCGATGACTTAAAGGGTGAGTCCTTACAATGCCTTTAGTTTCTTGACATTGTTGTCAGAGCCATGAGTTCTGATTCTTGCAAGAAAACTTCTTGTTCAATTTTGTTATTAAATTTAGCATGCAATTTTTTTGTGCAATCTTTTTCGTTTGCAATTTGTTTCCATAACAAACGCTGTTTTTTGTGTCTCGATTTTGCATGTGTATAGACACCAATGGGTGTGACTTGATGTAAAAATTTCATGGTGAATGTAAGACCCTCAAATCCTACGCTAATATTTTGTATGTTTTTTAGTTAGAGATGGGCTGCCGTTATTACACTGGTCCATGGAATCTTCTCTATGTAGTTAATTTATATTCGCAGCACCCATATAATAACTTCTATTTTGAAAAAAAAAAAGAGTTAATGAATTATAATTTAATTTTAGATTCTACAACCTTTACAAAAAAAGTAGTCATAATTTAAGGTAAGCTACCTTTTACACTATACATAATTTGATCTTAAATGAAAGAGAACTCCAAAACTTGATACTAATGTTTTATTGAAAAAAAATAAAGGGGTTCTCCGTTCCTCGATTAAAAACGATTTAATTTTTGAACAACAGGGCGCTCCTCCCCCTCCCTCCTAGCCTTGGTGACAACGATTTAGTTTTGAAATTAAGGGTCTTTAACCTTTGATGAAAATGATTTAATTTTAAAAAAATTATGAGTCCTATGTGTCACGAAATTAGACTTAAATGTACTTTAGACGTATTAACCCGCCCGACACTTAATCGATCTTGCAAGAGAAAATGTTAAGTAAGTTTTAAACAATTTTAACGAACCAAGAAAAATTTGAAAGAGATAGAGAGAAAGAGGACACAAGAATTTTGGGAATTATTTTATTGGTTTTACCAAACTAGGACCCGTTCATGGTGTTTGTGTTTTTTTATTTCTAAATACACTGTTTACTACCATATTAAACCAATTTTCAGCTTAATAATAATTTAATTAAGACAGACTAGGTGTGCATTGCCATAGGCTCCAAAACCCATAAGTCCAAATACAGAAAATGCTGGCCCATCAACTGACGATTCACAGGAGGGAAATATAACCAAGCCTCGGGGTAGAAGAAAATTGCTGCGGACCTTCGGCCCTCATTCCAGCCACAGGACCGAGGGGGCCTAGAGCATTTACATTACAAAGCGTTCTAGAGAGGGCATTAGCCAGCAGATGTTTCGTGTCATTTGTCATAACCACAACGGCTTTGGGTAGCTAAACAAACTGTTTAAGCTCCAGCAGGTTACTTCTTCGATGTGGTGATATGTCAGCAATTGTAAAGTGCCTATCTTGCAGGTAATGGGGCCCATTCGAGGCTGCGAAGATTGTTGCCAAAAATTCATTTTCGTAGACAGACAGAGGAAGTTTCCTGACGAGAAAGTTTCTGTAAGCTAATATGGCGGCCTCTTTGTACTCCCCATCCCTTTTCTTGAAGTATCTTTCTCTTATGGTAAACTCTTTAGTAAATTTGGACACGGCCAGAAGTATGGTGGGGGGGGGGGGAGATGCACTCAAAAGCCAATTTTGGATTTGTTGGAAAGGCTTGATTAGCCTCTGGTCCCCAATTATGCAGTTGGGGCAAAGGGCATGAGACAATTGTCCATGCATGCCTTCTAAAAATCTTCTCGAATAACTTGTTAGCCTTTACAAAAAAAAAAAAAAAAAACCTCTGGATTGCATCATTGTCTTCTCCTTCTTACTTGTTAGATAACTTGGGTTGAGTCTCCGTGCGTGCAGTAGTATGATTTTCTTTTTTTATTAAAAATCATTATCATAAGATATTAAAATGTACTTTAATTATTGTGTTATTCTAATTAATGTAAATATCTATTAAGATAATTAAGTTCCTTAATATTTTTAAAATTTAAATTAAATATATTTGTATTCTTTGCTTTACTATCTTTAGCATATATATGTATTTTTTTTTTGTCTATTTTAAGGTTTTTAAATGGTATGTGACTCATACTTCACATAGATATATGAAAAGTAAAACAATTAAAAATATTACATTAATGATATATATTAAACATTATTATTTATTTATTATTAATTATTTCATTTATAAAATGCAAAAAAATATAAATATAAACACAACATTTTTATGCTATTCATTTTGTTTATAAATTATTAGTCATTATTCTAATTAAATCAAAATATAATAATAAAATTACCTTATACTTAACAAGTAAATTGGTATAAATTTTCATGCAAATTACGATTTTGTATTGACATTTTTAGTAAATTAAAGCATCTCAATAATTAATTTAAAAAAAAAACAATGATGGGTCTCACTATGAGCTTTATTTTCAGTTAAAAAATAATAAAAGAAATTCAAATAAAAATGAGTATTTTTTTTTCTTTTTCAAAAAATAAAAAGTGAAGCATTGACTAATAAAAAAAACCTTGAAACAATTAAATATTTTCCTTTTAAGGAAAACAAAAGGAAAAAAAAATCACTAAAATATTGAATTCCAAAAAGTTCACTAATTTTAAGGAAAACATACATATACTTTGATATATATACATACAAATATCATCAATAAAATCAATATACATTTTCCTAAATGACACTTAAAAATGTCATTTATAGTCATAAAACTTTGAGAAGTGTAGTTATGGCCATGGCTAAAAATTCAAGATAGTTCCGTGAGCCTTATCTGAATACATTCTAATTTGATAATAACTCTAATTGAGATTTCATTTTAAAGAAATAGAAGGTTCCCCCAATTCATTTAATAGATGTTCAAATAAAGCAATAGGAAACTTGTCCTCCAATGGTGATCTTGTTTAAAACTCAATAATCAAACACATAATCTCTAGGAGTTGTCTCTAATGGACAGCTTGTTCATATTTCATCAAATATGTGGAACTTGTTTTAGCATGGTAGACATACCGATGTTTGATTTCAGCTCCATTCATAAACCCAGTTCTCTAAATTATGTAAATCAATGGGTGAGAAATTTAGCACTACCAATGTATAAAGAAACAAAAGCTGCTCATGCGGTGGTTTATCATACACTTTGGTTTTATTACGAAACTTCAGTTGCAAGGAAAATTTCAGCATAATAGAAAATTAATTGTTGAAAATAAAACAAACAAACAAGATATTTTGAATCCATCTTAGTTGATGACAAACAGAGAGTATAAGAAACCTGCCATTTTATTTTGTCTGATGTCTATCGATGGAATCCACCTGAGCGCCTACTAAGAGAGTCCTTCAAGAAGCAGTCACCAAGCGAGTCAAATTATTGTGCTCCATCACCATTTGGCAACTCAGATGCTAGAGAGGTCCTTGGGAATGACCACCATTTGTTGAGCCGAGTATGCAGATGACTCTGTTCACTTTCATGACATGCAGTGGCCACTTTGTCATGAAGAATAGTGTAGTTTGAGCTGCTGATATTCCTAGAGAAGCAGAATTTATTGTTATCATATTGATACAGTTGCTGCGTACTCCCTACTCCACTGACTACCAAGTTGTCCTTATGACCATAACACCTTGCCCACTCTGCAGATTTTGCAGATGACTAGTCCCAAATCCAAAACCTTCATTTTTAGAGTTTTTCTCATTGAACCCCAATGTAACGTTAGCCATAGATAACATGGTATCATTCCCTTGATCCGCATCATCAGAGAACAAATCAAGGTGAAAATTTTTAACTGATTTGAAGGAGCGAGCATTAGAGGAGAGCTTTCTGAAAGAAAATCCATCATTAAAATGTATTGTCTGATTCACCACCTGCAAATTCCCACCCTTCCCAATCTGCATTGAGTTGCTGTAACTGAACTCTTGACCAAAACGCGTTGTGACTTTTCCATGGGAACTTTTCACCCATCCCTTGGATGATATGGACCTGTATGCACTTGTCAAGAATGTCCCATTCAGACCCTCAAAATTTGAACTTAAAGACAAAGCAAGCGGCTTGCTATCATATTTCAAGAGCTTTCCAACTGTTTTCGTGCTCTTGTTATCCAACCAAAGATGCAAATTTGCATCTATATACCACACATTCAAAGAATTTGTGACACTAAACTCTAACTTGTGGGTCTCTCCATCCAGTAATCCTCCTAAAAAGGGAGTAATTTCAATATCATAAGAAGGGAGATTGAAGGAACCGATTCCAGTAATGGGCCTCCACAAGAGAGGATTCACCCCACCAGTGTAAATCACAGTAAAAGGCCAAATAGCACCAACAACCCCTCCATCAAGACTGACCACAACCTCCCTAAAAGCTCCATTTCCAGGTGTATCAGTAAGATTGTTTGCAATAATGTAGTCATTAGGCAAATTCCCATACCAGAATTCATCATTTTCATGGAAAGAAACATAAACCTCCAACACGGCCCTGTACACATTTGGAGGAATTTTGAATTCCTTGGACTCTCTATCAGTAGAATTCTCAATTTCAAACCACAACCCATCCTCCAATGGCAAATTTCGCGAAATGGGTAGAATCAAATCAGCCTTAGAACCAGTTCCAGACGCCAAGTTGTTCAAACTTGGCTTCTTGTAACTCAGGTTTTCTTCAGCAGGATAGAAATAAAAAGTCACATTCACATGATACACTCCAGTATAGGTCTTATCAACAATATTGCCAAGAAAAACAGCAAGCTCTTGTGTCTGATTCTTGAGAAGCAACGAATAATACCTCGTGATGTCCTTCTGCACGTTCCAGACAATACCAGTAGCCCTGGGTTCGGCCGTGCAGCTCCTGAGAAGCTCCACCCCACCTAGCCAAACCCCAAAGATACGGTCAAATTGACGACCTTTGGCAGTGGCCTTCCATTCGAGGACAATCTTGGAGAAATCCTCGGATGGGCAATGGGAGGGAGGGCTGTAGTTTGCAAGAACTGGAGGCTTGCCGTAGGTACTCCCAAAGTCGTGTTGAAGAACAAGGTGAGTGCAAGGTTTGGTCCTGGGGACATCGATTGGTTTGGTCACTTCAAAGTAGACCGTTGGCGGGGTGTCACTGAAAGCGGTGACAGCGGCGCTGGCGCTGGCGGTGGGTTCGGTCAGCAAGTGTGATCTGAGAAGTCGGTTGGATTTGTGGAGGTTGTTGGCTATGAAAAGGGGAAGGTTTGGACAAGGAAGACAAAGAAGAGAAGAGCGACAGCCATGAATGTGTTGTGTTGTAGAAAAAGATGTAAAAATGGACTCTTGGATTTTGTAGCAAATCATCGGCGGTGCCCTCCCGCCCCCCCGCCCCGGCCGGTTCAGAACGATTAGACTACTAATTCTAATAATTAACTTCAAATCTTTGACAGCCAAAACAATGTTCAGCAGCTGCAGCTGTTCAGGAAAGATTCCTTATATCGTCGGATATTTAAATTCGGGCCTAAATAAAGTAATAATTTCTTTGTAATCTACGAAAATGAAGTAATTACAAGCACAATAAATTTTCGGGGCCTTATTTTATTAAAATAAAAGAAATCTTGCCCTTCTGTTTAAAAGAGTAAATGCTCAGTAAATACAAATAATGAGACCTCACAATTTTGGTAAATTTGGCAAAATATCGAAAGATAATTCACAATGAAACCCCGTCTTTGTATTTAATTGACCGTAAGATGCTTGTAATGCCATGTGAAATGTTCCAGCCTTCTTCTTCTTTTAGGTAAAAAAATATTGTTTATGCTCTTAGGGAAAGAGAAAAAGGAAGAAAACTTAATTTAGTTTCTGTAAACAAATAGAAAGATATGTAAAACAGGTCGCTTAATCTGGATCTGTTGTAGAATATGGAAAATGCTTGGTAATCTATCTGTTGACTTACTTTGACGTCAGATAGCATTGTTTCTTTATTGAAATACACGCCACACATATTACTAAATCCTCTATATAACTGTTTCTATTTTATTTATTCAAACCGTCTATGAACTAGTTGTATTTTTAAAATTAAAAAAAAAAAAAATTCCTCGCTAATTCTTAGGGTGGCACTTATTTAGTGACAATTTTCTCTTATTTTAAGGCTTAAATGTTGTTTAATCATATGTAAGTCTTAAGACCATTGTAAGAGAGATTCAATTAAGAAAATGAGCACATGGCCACGGACATTTCAAGAGCATGCTGGACACATTTATTGAAATGTTGGTTTGGTGAGCATGATAGTATTACAATGCTCCTACGAAATTTCATTTTTTACACCAATCAAATTTAAAATGAGAGAGCATATTTTAACAAGAACTAGCTAAAAATGCAGAGAGAAATGAAATGAATGGAGTCTTTGACATTGTAAATTCTTTCATACAACTCATTAGAAAATCATTCTTGGAGAAAAAAAAAAAATAAAAATATTACAGATACTTTTAGTCTACTTATTGTTGTTGAGCTAACGGAGGAGGTAGACACTTCGTTTAACAGCTAAAATGATAACGTTAAAGATGGAAAGAAAGCACGAAAGGGTGAGGCATCGGCATGTGGGCAAAATGGGCCATTTCAAATTCGAGAAATCTTTCTTGACACAAATATCTTGAATAATTAATGTAATTTTTTTTTATATCGTATATAACATTTTACGCATAGTATAAATTTTTTTTTTTTTTCAAACCTTACTGCGTTCAAATGTATCCATGACACTCTGCAAGTAGGAATCATTCAACTTCAAACCTTCCATTCCACTCGCCAGAACTGAAAACTGACTAGGAGACATTTGTTGGACTAATGTCAAAAAAAAGAAAAGAAAAAAAGACATTTATTTATCTTTTTTTTTCTATGATCAAGTAGGATGAAATGAGAAACGTTGTGGTCAGTAAAATTGTGGCGTGTATGTCAAATTCTGCCTTTCCATCATAGACAGCATTAGCAATGAACAAATGTTAAATACAAATGGATCATCTTTTCCAAGAGCCTAACTAAGAGAGCGATTTAAAACGGACAGCTGACCAGAGTCTCCATTTAACAAGAACACTTCCAGTGGAACATAAGGAGATTCAAATGATGATCCAAACCTGTAGGTTGGTTGTAGTATTTTACTGCCTTTGGCACACTGAATTGTTAAAAGACGAGCCCCAAATCTCATCTGCCAAACCTGCATGTCACGCCCAAAAGTATACAAGTTGCATCTCATGTCAATTTCACAAACCAATAGTAATGTCACAGTACTGGGTATAATTTGCTATATATGCGACAATCCAGGAACGCTGATGCTAATCACCATCTTGAAGAAAACCTAAACTTAAGCAAGCTAGATATCTCTCATTTGACTCTCACACATAACAAGTACATCAACTCAAGAAAAAATGTGATTCCTGGCAGACAAGCATTCCACACATCTGAAAGAACTGGTAACAGTCAAGCAGACCGAGAAATTGCATATTTTGCAGATCAAGTTAAACAAATGAAAAAGAATATTGGCATCACTGAGGGAACACACTGGGTCAGAAGAGAAACTAATTTTACAAAGTAGCTTTTTAAGAAAATAGGGGTCACTGTATTGCTTTGCATCCCAGTCAAAAGCATCCAAACCAATGGAGAAAGACATATAAAGGTCCCTCAGCTGCTATCACATCAATTACTGGCTGATTAGCTGTGCAATCAAAAAAGATATGGTGCATATATATAACAGCTAATCATCACCGATCCTGTTGTGGGGGGGGGGGGGGGGCGGCTGTCCTCAGTCTCTTTTTGTTCATCTTTAATAATTGTCTCAATGCTCCCAATGTGTGTGCATGCATTACAAGAATCTCAGTTGCCAGAGCAAAGGGCAACAGGTTAGCTACTTGGCCTCACCCAAAAACTGGGTCATCTTGTTTCACTACTTTCTACCATTTTAGGATTGGGCAGGAGGGAGTTGAGGTGGTACTTGGCAATGAGGTGGGGACAGGTTTCAGATACACCAGAGCAAACAGACCCACATGAGGTCCATTGACACCCATTTGTACGCTTTCCAAATGTAAAGGTGGCATGGTCACAAACTAATGAGTATGGGGCACCCTTCACAACAGTTTATCACTAATATAGGGACAGAATAATTGTCTTCCAAAAAGGAAGAATGGGAAAGAAGGGGAAACATGTACATGTACCTCAATGATTCCCTTACGAGGGGCATGGATTGCGAGACAGAGGCAATAATCACTCTTAGAGGGTTCGTGGTAAGAGGAACTTGCCCGAGCACCGTCCCTATTAACTAGCATCTCCATGAATAGACAACTGGCATCACGATATCCCTGAGACAGAAGCAAAATTTAGGGCTCCAAAAAAATATTTCATCAATGAAATTCATAAACAAATTTGAGGGTGAAGGGTTAGCACCTTCCACAGTCTCACTACCACAAGTGCCTGAGTGTCTAAGAGCAGTATGCGACCAAGTGAATCAGTAATTGCAGCCAAAGTTCCACTGGGAGATAACGTGAGCTTCTCACCTTTCCTTGGATGATCTTTCAAGCATGTCAAGGGAGAAGCTGTCACATATAGCGGTGTCAGCAAATCATTTCAAGGGGTTTCAAGCACAGAACAAATGAAAGATCTAAATAACTGTTATTAAACCATAATGTATGCTTACAACACAACTGCACGCAAGAACAAGACCTGAACAAACTGTCTAGGACAGTTTATAGAAAGAGAAAATAAACTTAAGCAAAAAATTCTTTTTTTCTTTTTCTTTTTTGTTCTAGTCTTTCATCATTTGCATTAATCTGCACACAGAAAACAATTATAAGGGCTAATTAAAATGAAGAGAAATATTGGCAGGAAAAAAATGAAATTTAATGAATTGAAACATTTGAAGAAAGATGAGTTCAACAATGCTGATTGGAAGAATTGCACGGCCTGTTGAAGAAATAACAATCAGGAATAATAACATTCTTTCTAGCATGTTTATTTCAAATGATTGCCAAACTACACTTGGTAGTTTTTTCATATACTACAGTGCAACCAAAATGCAATAAATGCTAAAAGATATGAAGTTCACCTTTAGTGAAGGGCTGGGGTTTTGCTTCTGACCATTTGGTTGATGTTTGTTCGCTTCGCCATAACCTTTTAGAGAACGAAGCTATAGTAGAAAATGTTGCTGGCACAACTTTTGACAGAATAGCTCCCACCAAGGACCTGCTTCTATCTTCTGAAAGCCTTTAAAATGTCAAAAAAAAAAAAAAAAGGTAAATACAAAATGATATTAAATGAAAAGAGGACACAATTGACTTCCATTTCTAAACTACAAAGAGGAGGCAGACAGCACGTTACAATTTGAAAAAGCCCACAAAACAAACCTATAAGCTGAAATAACAGCATCCTCTCCAATGGTAATGGCACGAAAGTAACGTTGACTGGACTGCAGAACAATAAAAGCAGCTGAATTCAAATGCCAGAACTAATGGACATATAGCTCCAGTGAAATTGCTGGATCATGCCTAAGTGGAAAAATGCTAGTTACAAACTTAAGTGACAGACACTGTCACCTGAACCTCCATCAGTGGAGGAGCCATTATGCCTGTGATTGCTGCATCTGCACATGACCCATATTTGCCAACGTTCCACAATTGGTAAGGGAGTCTTTTGTAAGAATTTCCCAAATCATCGAAATCCCTCTTCGTTGGCTGTTCCCAGAACCGAGCATTGGTCTCTTGAAACCATTCTTGCAGCATATTCTACAACACTATCCACCCTCAATGAGCAAAAACTGATTTTGGGCTTATTCTGATCTTAGCTATCATTAGACCTCAAAAGAAAATAAAAGTCATCATCTTGTGCCATCTAATTGCAACGATCATGTCATGTTTACATAAAACACACACACACACGTGTGCACGGGCGCACAGCAACATTCACATACCTGAATATCAGAGCCATCAAAACGGGCAATCACACCAGGCATAACAGCAGAAACCTCTTCTGAGTATGAATCTTGGATGAAGTCTTTCTTAGTCCCGCATACTCTTAGCTTTATAATTCTTCCCGGATATACCATCTACCACACACACAGGCCACAAGGATCAAACAGCAATTCAACCTTCAAACAGAGGGAATAACGGAAACAAAGCCTTAATACCAAATTTAATTGGGGTCGGGTACACAAATCTTTTCTCTGTCATTCCATTCTATTATTCAGACATGGAGAACAACAACACCAACAACAAAGCTAAGTCACAAATTTAATTGGAGTCGGCTACATGAATATTTTGGGATCATTCCGTCCTATTATTGAGACAGCGAGAACAACGAAAAAAACCTTAATATCCAATTTAATTGCGGTCAGGTAGATGAATATTTTCACGCCATTGTGTTCTATGATTCGTTCTATTATTCAGAGAAGGAGAACAATACCCGAAACGAATTTAAAAAAAAAAAAAAAGCATAAAAGAAACAAGGAGATATTAATACAGATAACTCAGAGCTAAGCAACGGACCTGTCTATGGACCAAATGGCCATCGAGTGAATACACTAACAAATAGCCCCGCGAGGTGCCAACTGCAATCACTCGAATCTCGTCGAAAGCCAGCCATTCCAAGGCAGTGATGATCTCGGACTCGATCGGGGACAGTACGGGTCGGATCCTGAGGCGGGGTCCGTCGCCCCACCCGGTGACCAGGATGATGGAGCGGTTGGCGATGGCGATGGACTGAGTGTCGAGCGAGCAGTGCAGGTTGGGGCTCTCCGCCAGCCAACCCTCCTTCCCTGCGCCCACGTCGCTGAGCTCCTCGCACGCTATGCAGCCCAGCTCCGTCGTGTGACTCCGCTTCAACGACATCGTTGTCGTGCCCAAACGCTATGCGCATTAAAATTTTTTTACGCCATTGAAACAATGTAATTGGGTCGGGTTTGAAGCGATTCGCCCCGCTTTGAACCTTCCTCCCAATTGTTTCGTACCCAAATGAATGGGATTTAAATTGCGTGTGGTATATAACTCAATAACTAAATATGAAAATATTTTATTAAAAATTAATAATATTTAAATAATAAATTTTATTTACAAAATTAATTAATTTTGTTGTCGTGCCTTCTGGGGTAGGATCGCATAAGCAGACCCCCCTTTTGCATGTACAAACGAAAATCCACGGGTTTCAATGGCAAGCCTGAACAAACTTAATAAATTGGTTCGGTTTATATCTGACACCGTGATTGAACTAGTTATCAACTTAACGCAGTCCGTCAGATAATTACAGGAGGGTACATGAAATTGGCATATCAAGCATGATTAATTAATTTCGTCAGATAATTGATTTTTTTTTTTTTTTTTTTTTGACCAAAGCTACTAAATAATAAATGGAGCATGATGGGAGTAAGCCAACAATTGCCTGCACATTGCCAACCAAGACCATATGGGAATACAGGAATCAAATACAATGAGGAAAGTGAGCATGGCTGCTACCACGTAGCCTGTTCTTGCTTTTCAATAGGACCAAAGTAGTCCTCAGGGAGAAAGAATTTTAATCCAATGGCCTGCAACCAAAAGGGAAACAAAATCTTACAATTCATTAGATTGGATAACCTGGTAAAGACAGAGAGAGGGGGGGTCTTGATCTTGGGAATTATGATGCACGAGCTTCCATCATAATTATCTATTACATAGTTATTTTATTTTCTTTTAACTTTTAATAAGCCGTGTCATATGGCTAACATATAATTGCCTTTTACTTAAAGTTGGATAAGTAAGATTAGCTAACATATGGCCAACTTCAATTGCCACCATAAATTCAGCCTTTATTTAGCATCTATGCGCCAAATTAGTGTTATTATAAGTAAGAAAGGTGGAATAGACCAAGTTTCATCATCAATCCAGCAGCCTCAAAGGAAGACTTTAAAGGGAAACAAGAAAAAAAGATTAAAAACCTTAACAAAAAAAAAAAAACAAAGTTTAACATCAGGGTGGAAAATGAGGCAATACAATGGCCAAGCCAATGCTTTTCTTAGACATCTTTAGTTGGCAACCCTTCGCAGGAGGGAAGGCATTATTATGCAGGTGATAAAAATTTGGTACTAAAATTCAGGATAATATTATAGGCAAAAAAACTAAAACAGAGAAGAAAATAACATACAATCAGATATTATTTCCAGCAGATTGTTATGTGGCAAATTAAATCATAAAAGGTGCCAACAATTCATTGTGATCCAAGAAAAACATATCAGGAAAATACTTGCTTGTAAAAATGGAAACTCATATGTAACATGCTTGTACCTCTGCAAATTTTATGTCAGCATCACTGTGATCATTAGTCCTCCCAGCTGCATCACCCACATAAAAGGATCTACAAAAACAAAAGGGGGCTCAATCAACTTAGATCCCCTAACTGAACAAGGAAGATGAACAATGTGGGAGTTCTCAATGCTCCCACATGCATAGGCAGGAATCAAAAGCATCATATGATTAAATACCCCACTAAAAAGGCCAGACAAGACTGTCAGTATGAGCAAGCATTGGATGATGCTTCACATGTTATGCCTAGTTCTCAAGATGTCATAGAGCCTCAAAAGTAAGCCCCAAGGCAAGGAAAGGAAGAGAAAATAACTGATCCATGTCAACTGAGATGCCAGAGTTAAAAAATTTCTCCATAATCCGCCACATTCCAGGTCTAGGTTTGCGATAAGGATCTTCCACCTTACCATCAGAGTACCCGCAAGCTATGAAAACCTGCATATAAACATTGCGAGTAAGGTAATTTAGAGCTTCTCCAATTGTCTTGATATTATACTAGAGTTGCTTATTCCAATTCAATAAGATTAAAACAGTGTTGTTCTATAAGCCAAAAAGTTCTCACATTCTTTGTATAATGCATAATAGCAACCATGTCAACAGATTGCTGTTAAAAGAGGGATGACAAAATACAAAGAGCATCTTTTCCCAATGGTAAAAAATTGCGCAAATCCATAATCTTAATTCAAAAAATAAAAAAATAAAAATGATGCTGTCAGAGCAACCCATCATGAGTCCCAAGTTGAATTCATAAATAGTTTGGTGCCAATCATGCTGCATCCTTTAGGGATATCTAAGGAAAAATCAAGATAGCCTAGAGTGATAATAGCCTAAAACAAAAGGTGAAACTATTATCATTATATTCCCTAAAAGGTGTTAATCCCATAAAATATCTTCCAAGAAGACATGTGCATAGAAGGTGTTATAGCAACCTTATTGAGAAAAAACAAATGATTGAAAAATTGAATCATAAAGTGTTGGAATTTTACTAGCCACTGACAGCAAAATCCATCACCCAACACTGTGTAATTGATGCTTAATTCTGCCTTTAAGGAACAAACAGTGAAACATTTGACAAGTTGTTGATTGGTACATAAAACAACTGCTCAATAGGCAATTTTTTTGTGTCCCGAATTTACTGCAAACATTATACCAGTCATTAGCTTGACCAACCTGAATTGGAACTTTCACACACTTGATGAAGCTTTGAAGGCGTCCAAGTTTTGAGTCCACAGCTAACTGTCTTTTATTCTTCCAGCGATCAATATTGGATTCATTAGTGAAAATGACCTACAATGATGCAGCCAAATTACATGCCTGCTCAAAAAATCAGTCGGTGGATTGCAAAATCCAGTAAATATACACCATATTTGTATTATAGCAAGAAATAAAATTAAAGACAGAAGGCCTACAGAACTGCAACAAACCAGTTTGTAGCCATCCTTGTACAAGCTTTGCATCTTCTCCGGTATTGAGGGATACATAAGGGACCATGCATCTGCCCCTACTCTGAAATGAAGAAACCATTACTTGATATCAGTGAAGTTATGTAAGAATAGGTCATCCAAACTCATAAGAAGAAATGAGATGGTTCCAAAGCCAGGTACAACAGTATCTCCATCAAGCATCTTTCTCTTTCATCAACATAAACTTCATTTTGGGTGCCTAATTGCATTCTATAATGCTATAATGGTATGGCACTAATCCACAACCACCAGCATACTGCCGTTGTAAAAAAACAACAATCTAAAAGTCAGTCAGTTCAAAAATAACAATCTGATAATTGTCACACTTCAATTGGCCTGTGATGCTTTCAAGTGGAGGACCGATGTGGTAACCACAGGAGCAGGTTCACCTCAATATACTAATACGAAATACATGAATTTCTTCACAACCCAATTCAATTAAGTCACTTCATGCTATTTGTTCCTCTAATTTACCTTACACTTCGAATTCAAGAAGATCTTTCTTCCACTTGTCAAATATCTTTAGAGATATGCACTGAATTGAACATACACACTGTTTTGCTCAAGTGTCAATAACGAATATTGAGGTATCAAACCTATAACGTATCACATGTTAAGCTCTGTTTTGGTTGTCTAGCCACCAGCAAAAGAGAAAGTTGTCTATTGAAATGTGAAAAGTGAATGACTATCAATAATTGTGCCAAAAGCATTTACATACATCTTAACATATGTCTTTGCAAGACACCCATCAAAATCAAAAGCAGCAATTTTACTCGAATCATGGAGACCATCATCCTGCAAAATAATAGGCATGTTATAAGTGCACTTCACCAATTATGGCATATTAAATAAAACTACTGAGAAGATATGCTTCAGAAATGAGATTAAGCTAAAAGAAGTGAGTTTGAATGCACAAAATGTAATATCTGCGGGACCACTTATAAGCAAGCATATATAGCACTGATGATCAGAAAAAAAAAATTGAGTTTTTAGTCCCATGCCTGAAAATAGTTACAATAAATAAGATCAGAGAAATCATTAAAAGTATAAAGACAAGACACCAAATCAACTACAATAAGAAAATATTAACTAATAGGAAAATTTCACACAACCATAAAAAGGCACCAAGCCACACATTTCAAGATCATTGGTGCAGCCAAATAAGAATAGCTACATATGCAGATTTATCCTTCTCTTCCCTTTTCTTCTTGGACATAATTGTGATTTCAGAGGATTGCCACGATCATTTCATCATTTTACGAGCTTAGAAAATATATGTAGGCTACTACAAAGCAGGTTTAATGGTGCATTGGCAAACTTCTCATGAACAAGTTTAAGAACTCACACGTTCAAGAAATATGACTGTCTGGAATGCCTTCCATTTGGGCAATAAATTAGCAGCCTGAGTTAAACCAAAGGTAATGCATCACATCAAGGAAAAAAAAGGTCAAACAATATGAAATCACTAAGTCTGAAAGATAAAATAATATGAATACAGATTGTATTATACCTTGTACTTGTCCCTGATATCAGAGAGCGAAAGGCCTACATCCAACTGGGCTTCGTTGTCAGCCATCAACAACTATGAAGAATTACATGCACTTTATTAATTATAGCTAAATATATGTCCAGAGTTAAAACAAAATTTTGTTCTTACAACTAGCAACAGTATAAATTTCCAATAATCCACAGCCTAGCCAATGGAGCAAGGACTTAAAGAACAAAATATCGCATTGCATTGCAACTTTCCAATTAAGCCCTTAACCATTTATAATGAAATTAAAGAGACAAAATTTGGAAAGCAAAAGTGCAGGGAAGTATGCACCTACCTTGGTTTCCTTTGCATTCCTTTCCTCCAATATAGCCTCATGTCTACCTTCAGCTTTTCTCTGTATTTGAATACAACAGGATATAAGGATATGGGCACAGAAAAAAACTCCAATGAATTTACAAGCTTCGGTACATGAGCACAAAGGATGTGTGTGTGGACACCTGGGTGTGTGGGTGCGCACATCCTTTTGCATATCTATGTGCACAGACAAAAAAGCCCTTGCTGACACACAAATCATGGTAACAAATTACCTTGGACTCCAGTTTTTGGATTTCTTCAGCCACATAATTACCTCCATCTAAAACCTGAAGAAATTGAGAAATTGAAAGTTGATGTGCAAGTAGGTGCACTAGGAATTGAAATCATAACAATAGAAGCAACCCACAATGACTTGCAGTCCACCCATAAATTCCCAAGAAAGAAAGACACGGTAGATGGTGATCCCCATATCCTCACATATAACCAAAGCCAAGGCTCCACACATGCCAAAAAACCCCCAATGCGAAACTCTACCACAGATAAAGTGACATTTATCCATCAAAAGGTCATGTCAAAGGTAACATGGATCCATTAAACGATCAAGTCAAAAGGAAAATTAACCTGCAAAAGTCAAAATTGTATTTTCCAAATTGTCATGGCAATATTTAGATGATCCATAACTTCTGCATAGGAGATTCAGTAAATGCAACAGAAGACTATGAAGATAAGAGATGGCGAGCAGGGGGATACGCAGCATAATATGGATGGAATTGTTTTGCAATAATTATAATCATTCCTGCAGCAGAAGTTATTTTCATTGCAACCATTAGACAATAAATTGGAAAGTATTGGCACAACTTAAAGAATACCACCTCTAGAGAACTTTTACACGCATTGACTAATCCCTTTAAAGCTTCTTGATCACAACTCTGTAAGATTAACACAATGAAGAGGATAAAAAAAAAAAAGAATAAGTTAAAATTATTCAAAAAGCAAAGCAAGAGAAACCAACCCCTCGCTCACAAAGAATACTCTTAAGTTGTTTTAAAAAATTGCAAAAGCCCCCAGTAACCTAGTATTTTCTGACAAGGGGACCTACTCTTTGTATACGAGGCTAAAGCCATGCAAAGCAAGTATACAGTAATTGTGGGAAGATTTAGTGGAAACAGATTAAGAGAATTCCCTATTAAAAGTTGCAATGATATTGCGGCATAAGATTGCGCAGCCTCTGATTGAACACAAGTCAAGAACCAAAAGGAAAATTACAACAATGAGGACGAAATGGTTGTATCAAATTGAAAACTATGTATACAAACAAGAAAGTTAGAATTCGAAAACATTAGTCCCTATGCTCTGCTTTTAACAATAACCAAGCAAAATTGATAAAAACAAGAGACAAAACGAAAGTAACATAAACACCTCCCCCCCCCCCAAAAAAAAAAAAAAAATCACCCGAAGCGAGGCGAAGCCTCCGATGAGATCAACGGAATCGACACCCTCGCGGAAGCATTTGAGGTGGTGCCATTTGGTAAAATCGAAACCGCGGGAGTCCCTGCTGACGAGACCCAACCTCAGGGCCTTAGAGGATATCACTTCCGAGCAGTTCTTGCAGGTGGACCGGCTCGATTTCGCGTACTCGGCGACTATTCTGGGCTTGGAAGACGAAGAGGAGGAGAGAGGCATTGGCGGCGGCCGAAACGGCAAGTCGTGGAAGCCGAAAGCGGGATGGCGGTCCCGGGAATGGTTGCCGTTGAAGTATGGTAGTGGTACTACTACAATAATGCTTACTTTTACTTGGGGGAAGAAGGGAATAAATAAATTGAAGCACTTGTCAATTTCAATCACCCGGAAGACTGGGGCAACTGGGAATTGCAATTGGAAATCGCAACGCCGTGGCATCAAAATTTTTTTCCCCCTTTTGGGGACACTCCTCTTTGAATAACAAAAGTTGGAGCTTTGAGACAAGAAAATGCAACATGTAAATTAATAAAATGAAAAAAAAAGATAGAAAAATTGAAAGTAATAAGAATAATAATAATAAATTTTTATTTAAACAGTTGAAAAAAAGTAAGAAAAAAAATGCAATTTCAATGATCAATTATGGTTAAAAAAAGAAATTATATTATTGTATCCAACAGGATCTCTAAATATGGGATATAACGACCTAACGCTTAACCCAAAAAAAAAAAATAAAATCTTTTCCTTTTCTTAAATATTTACTAGTTTTTTTATGAGAGATCATATATAATATATATGTATTTAAATAATAAATAAATAAGTAATAAAATTTTACAAAAAATTCATAAATTGGCAGCCTTAAATAGTTTATCAAATATTTATTAATTTAATATAAAGTTTTTTTTTTTTTTTTTGGAAAAATGAGCTAACATATGGGGTATGGTATTTTTGGAGAGGTGATCTCATTTTGGGACGACGACTGAAACCTGCTGCAATATACAATACTTTAGTTTTATTCATATGTATCAAATCATAATAGTATTCCCTAGTTTGATAGAAAGTAAGTCGGCTTTCCCCTTTTTTTTTTTTTTTTTCTTTTTTTAGAGAGACAAATGAGCTGACATTTGCTTTGCAGAAGGGGCACGATTGTTGAAGTAAATGCCTAGATGGGGCAGGCTGAGATTTGAGTACGTATCTAGTTTCCGTTGCCATTTGGGGACATAACTTTGAGATGCCTTTTATTTGAATCGCTGACGGCAGGCCTGTTCTTACAGTTTTGAACTAGTTATCTATATTATATTATTGTGGTTACGCACTTGGTAACAGAGTTTTGTCAGAAAAAATAGTGGCAAATTAAAAAAAAGATTTAGAACGAGACGACGCAATTTTTTATTTATTTATTTTGATTTTTAGTTTTTCCAAGTGAGGGGATTTTTTTTTGTGCATCAAACCCGAGGCTCCTGAAAAAGCGGTCAAAGCATAAGCAAGAAGAGAAGAGGCTTTGTCTTTTTTGTCAATGGCCTCGATATGCGCATCGAGCAAGCATTTTTGATCTACTCTTTCTTTTTAAAAGGACTCGTCGTCCCCATAATTGTAAACCTCTGTTGCCCCAACTTTCGGATTTTCAGTTGGCAATCACTCCAGTGTCCATTACTTTTTAGATCCTCTTGTCAATTATTGCCCCGGTTAGAGTTCTTCACATCATTGCTTTTGTTATTCATCAGATTTAGCTAAGAGTAGTATTATATTCGATCGCTTGTTAACAGTAATATCAGAGCAACTGTGTTGCGTGTTGCCTGCATATGGATTCTGTGAAGCCGTCCGGTATAACCCACAAAAGGGGCAAATTGGTGCGCAAGATCGCTAAGGTTCTGCACCTGGGAGTGGCATCGACGCGTGGAATTGCTCCGGTGGACGGTGTTCTGAAAGTCAAGCCGCAAGAGGAGGTCATGGATGCCAAGAATTATGAGCATCGTTCATTCGACGTCCAAGAAGATGACGAGTTTCAAGAGGGTCTTCTTGCCTTGGAATCCCTTTTGGCAAAACTGTTTGCTGGCATTTCATCTGCCAAAGCAGCATATGCTCAGTTACAGTTTGCCCAGTCTCCCTATGACGCTGGTGGGATTCAAGCAGCTGATGGATTAGTGGTCTCTCAATTGAAGAATTTGTCTGAGTTGAAGCAATGTTACGTGAAGAAACAGTTTGATTCATCTCCGGAGAGTTCTATACTTTCTGCAGAAGTTCTAGAGCTGAAGAGTCTTTGTAAAACCTATGAGATTATGGGGAAAAGATTGGAGTCTCAGTTTAGGCTCAAGGACTCAGAGATCATATATCTTAGAGAAAAATTGGAGGAGTCCCATCGACAGAATAGGTTGCTCGAGAAAAGATTCAATCGAAGTGAACGGTTGAAGATGCCAGAAAATCTTCATCAATCAGGGCCAAGTTACAGCCATTTCAACAATGTTCTTCGTCACGCAGTCAAGTCAATCCGCGGCTTTGTCAAGTTGATGATCAATCAGATGAAATCAGCTAACTGGGACCTTGATGCTGCTGCTGCTGCTGCTGTTTCAATTGAATCGGATGTGGATTATTGGAGAAAGGATGACGACAAGTGTTTTGCATTTGAATCATTTGTTTGCAGGGTAATGTTCGACGGTTTCCATTCGCCCAATTTTTCTCTTCCCAGTGAGCCTTCGCTAAAGAAAAGGAATAACAAGCGGCTGGTCTTTCTCAAGAAATTTACGGAATTAAAATCTCTGAAAGCAAAAGAGTGTCTTTTCCAGAAACCCAAATCAGCATTCGCAAAGTTCTGCCGTGTCCGATACCTGCAACTTGTTCATCCCAAGATGGAATCATCCTTGTTTGGGAATTTAAGTCAAAGAACACACGTGGACTGTGGCGAATTTCCAGAGACTAGCTTCTTCGGCTCATTTGCCCAGATGGCGAAGCAGATTTGGCTTGTACACTGCCTGGCCTTTTCTTTTGAGCCTGAGGCCTCAATTTTTCAGGTAAGCAGTGGATGTAGATTTTCTGAAATTTACATGGAACGTGTGGCTCAGGATGAGCTTCTTCTTTCCCGTGAGGACGCACTTGTGGCATTCACTGTCGTCCCGGGCTTCAGGATTGGTAAAACTGTTATACAATGCCAGGTCTATCTCTCCCAAGTCCAAAGCAACAAGAGCCGTTGATGTCTAATCAGACGGGGTAATCTCGATATATACTTTTCCAATTTCAGTTGGACCCACAGCTGGAGAAGAGAAAGCGAGTCCTTCCCCACCCCCGGGACCTTGAGTCTTTTAATTCAATTGAGGAAAACGACCTCTTAATTTTGCTCATGGTAGTGGAATGACCGTGGGCTTTGCTGTGTTTATCTGCGTTTAGCTGTATTTGTTTTTTTTTTTTTCAAAAATCATATAGAAATATATGTGTATTTTTCATATTTTAATAAAATTTTAAAAAGTAGTAATTTGATAATTATAATTTTTTATTAAATCTAGTTTAATTTTAATTCGCGAGGGAAAACTTTTTAATTTTATGACGTGACAGTGGTCATGTGACATTAACTGAAGACAAGATGTTAAAAATTAAGTGTTTGATATGTCACATCCTGCAGAATCAACTTTCAAAAATTAGAGATTGCATTAAGCAGTAATAGAATAATAAGAAACGCGGTCGATTAAATAATTTTTATTTAATAATTTTCAATAAATTGTATCACATTAATAAATAATTGCTTAATAAATAATTGCCGCGTTATTCTGATTATGTTATCATCAGAATTTTCTTATTATAGTAATTATGTCTATTATTTTGAGAAATAAGTATTTTATTTTGGTAATATTTTTAGTGTAGTCGGGGCTGTGAACGTGGCTTTTATGTGGCCATTTGTTATGGTAAAAGCCGTGTGCGAATAATAAAGGCTTCCGTCAACTCAACCGTTTGGTGCATTGTCAAAGTCGACCTCCAAGCGTCGCGCGTGCCTCCTCCACTCGTCATTTGTTAAATCAACTCTCTAGAGGCGAAGATCGAATTTTTTTAAAAAAAAAAAAAACGTTCATTAATTGGACGCAGGAGCAGCCGATCAAAGTCCACAATGTCTCCGTTCTCTGATCAGTTCAATCTCAAAAGCTCAAATAATTGAACTGCAAAAACAACCGAGGATGACAACCGGCAGGGTAGGACCAGCTTCAGCCGGTTTTACAAGACCTGGTTCGATAACCACAGCCAACCGTTGGACCAACTGAGCACCGCCCCGAGGGCCCCCCCCAAGGAGACGAGCCGAGCGTTCCCACCTCACCAACCTTGTCGAAAAGGGCTGTGACCCACTATGGAGGTCGGCAGTGGCCGAGCGTGACGTTTTGTGCCCTTTTCGCGTCTACTTGGGCGACCTCCACTTGAGCGGTTCCCTCCACTGGATCGGTGGGGTGGACGCCCACCACCTTGTTTTACCTTAGCTCGGTCGCTCCAATGCTAGCGTTATTTGCGGCAAGAGTGCGGCTCCATCCTCTGTCTATCTAAACCTTTCCGAATAAGCATATTGAGGCCAAGATTGACGCCATGCAGTTCATTTTTGTCAGAGCCTGATTAATTATTAAAACAGGATAGGGAGGGGGCGAGTAAGTTGCAACCGTGAGACGGTGAAAGAAGAGAATGCAATAACAGTCCAACCATCCGAGTGGCAAGATGGTGCAAGTGAGCTAGAGAAGGGGGGGGGGTCCAACGCCAATTTCGGCTACAAGATCAGGCGGCTGGCCAGCTTTTTGGCAAAACGGCCGTTGATTTTCGCCTGAGAACCATCAGGAGGCCGGTGGAACTACCGACCCCCACAGCGTTGTGCAAAATGTCTAGTCTCCACAACTAAGTATAAAAGAACAAATGAAAAAAAATCTTATTTTTAAAAAATATTTTACATGTAATCAATCATACATAAACATACACTTTCATTTCGACAAAGAAGCTGCTGCCACTCATTACGAAGATTTAGATCTTATTATTATTTTGTTCTCAAAAATTACAACAATGTCTTAAATATGTCCGACTTGTCTTCAAGGTGTTGAGACACGAATTTTCTTTTTAATTTTTTTTTAAACAAACATATTTGATCGAGTAAAGCACGGTTTAAGGTTTTTTTTGTTTTTTTTATGAAATAAGTGTTCATATCTGACACAGCACAGCACATCTCTCAAGAAATCCATAACCGTGTTTCTGTGTAATTACATTTGATTTCGATCGTCGTTGATTGCGATGCCCTTTTTTTATTATTTTTATTTTTATTTTTAGAAAAAAAATCTCGTGACATAATCGCTCTTATTCTAACCACTTAAAAAAGGTTTCAAGCGAGTTGTGTTGGTCAAATTCTGATCCAATTACATTGTATTCGAGTCATTTTCTGGACGAATTGTGTCCAGATCAAAGTTAAGGTCACTCACAAGATGACCTGCTAAATTTGTCAAAAATATAAGTATTTAAAATTAATATAAAATAATTTAATATATAAATTTAATGATATATATAGATATATATGTTTGTTGAACTTATAAAATAAAGTAAAGTGTATATGTAATATGTATATTAACATATTTGTCTTTACAATTTGCATATATAAATAAAAATAAAAGGAATATTAAATAAAAATATTTTTTATTTTGTGTCAAAAAAAAAAAAGTTTTAGAAGGCCTACAAATAGGAAGTTGAAACTAATACTCTTTTTGTAAACAAAATTGATGATTAAAATATTAAACTTTTAAATTTTATTTTTATATTCATTTTTTTTAAAATGTAGTTTTGAAAAACCTCAATCTCTGCCTTAAAAAAATAATAAATTTAAATTCCAGTTAGGTTTTTATTACAGAGAAAACACAAAGACCTCTTTTCAAGTTGTTTCTCCCTCTAAAACTGGGTTACGGATTGTTTCCTTCGGGCTCTGCGATCCTCTGTCTCTTATGTCTATGAGAAGATCGAAATCGATTCTCTCTCGCAGCTTCTCGAGATCGGGCAAGTCAGCCGTCAATCAAAGACAAGATGGAGGAGGAGGAGGAGGGGGGGAGGCGGTAGCAGGGCGATCGGAGGTGGCCGGAGGAGAAAATGGGTGGGCGAGCTTGTTGCCGGAGTTGCTAGCGGAGATAATCAAGAGAGTGGAGGCAAGCGCGGTTCAGTGGCCTCAGCGCCGAAGCGTCGTCGCTTGCGCATGCGTCTGCAAGAAGTGGAGAGCCGTCACTAAGGAGATTGTCGCCTCCCCTCCCTTTTCTGCCAAAATCACTTTCCCTTCTTCACTTAAACAGGTCCTTTTTCTTTCCTCTTTTTTTTTTTTTTAATTTTTTGGGAAATTTTTCTCTTTTTTAACATATCGGTATTATTTTTCATGAAATTGTGAAATTTGATTAATTGGACGCGATTTGCGAATGTTTCAAATCACAGCTTCTTCTTCTTTTTTTTTTCTGATAGCATTCTTGTTTTGTTTTTTTTTTTTTTGTTATTTTGGTGACGTTCTAAGTGGATCTGTTGACTCTTCTTCTTTTTTTTTTTTTGGGATCAATTTATCTTTTTGTTGATTCTGCTAGTTCTTGTCGCTTTACCCTTTTTATGGTTACCTAATCTGTTTTTTTTTTTTTTGTTGCTATCTGAGATCTGGATTTTAATGTTCTGTGGTTTTCCCCGGTTTTTGGTCTTCTTACTGTTATTTCTTATTTCAGCTATGCTTATTTCTCTCGTTTAGTTTGTTAACGATTAGGGATCTGAGTTTGGGTATCTTGGACAGAGAGAATCTCTTTGCATTATTGACCTTTGAATTTTATGTGGAACATCCCTTTTGAAAGGAAACTTCGTGGATTTGAAAGGCAACTTTTTTTTTAAAATTTATTTTCTTTAAATGATTTGCTGATTCGTGGTGAGAAATCTTGTTTACATTCAAGTGATATTCCATCTTCCATGGCCTCTGAACATTGGGAATGATATAAAGTCTTGAAAAGTCTCACTTCACTTGTGGCCTCGCGGAATTGAATGTTGAAGACAGTACAATACGATTTGCATTTGAAGTTTTTCTACAATTTCATGAGACATTTGGAAATAATTGTTTTATACGATGACACAAAAGATTGCTTGGATTGAAGTAAATGTTTTATGATTGATAATTTTGTTTCCTTTCACCATATGCATCTTTGTTTAAGTGTATCTGTAAGGTTCATATGATTAAATGTGATTTTACTGAAACGGAACAATTGCTTCAGAGCTGCTAATGCTTGGGCCTACTATTGTGTTTTCTGTGCTTTTAATGGCAATGTTTTTGTCCTACTTCACGCTTCTATGTGCTGCTACTTAAGTTGTTGCTTTTTGGGCTGCCGGTTCTGCTTATTTATTTATGCTACTTGTGTTGCTGCCCATAGTTCAAATATATTTAAGTTTGGAATTTTTTCCCTTTTTGGCTTAAATGCAGCCTGGTCCACCTGACTTGCCTTATCAATGTCTTATAAACGGAATAAGAAGACTTCAACATTTTACCTTTACCTTGCTCTCACTCTTTGTAAGTAGTTTTTGAGCTTCTTCTTGTTCTCCATTTTGTTATCATCAATTTTATTCTTGTTGTTTTTGTTATCCGTATTATGGTTGTCTGTATTGTTGTTTTTTCACAACTGAAAGAAGAACATTTGGATTCCTTTTAAGTATTGGTTGGCTTCTTTTCCTACTAATTAGGCCATACAACATTTTGAATTTAGTAGTAAGCTGAAAAGGAAATTATTTATTTGTCAAAGTTGCAGATTGACCTTCTTCTGTAAAGATTTAGACCCCGCCTCTCGTCCACATCCAAATGAACCAACTTTTACAAATTATAGTCTGGCCGATACATGAAACTTATTTCATTTGTATTTCCCACATTAATGTTGACTCAGATGTGATCTTGAATTAAAAGCAAGAAAAATGTTTGTTGGAGATGATATGTACATTATTTAAATATTTGAGTAGATAATTAATGCCTTGAAAAAATTGTTTCCCTGTCATTCCTTGTGGATAACCAGTGTCCATGCAATCTTTTTTTTATAAAGGAAGACAGCATAAAAATGAGCTTGAGGATCAATACTTATGACATTGGATGTAAAAGTTGTTTTGTGGTGCATAAGCAGAAATAGTTATAACTGGTGCCCATGGTCCAAAGAGGAGTTGTTTCTTTAAAAGTAGTGCACAAGAAGAATTTGTTCCTTGTCTTCTATGGCACCATATATATGTAAGGGATACGTCATTATTGGCTATTCTAAACAAGGAAATTTGTTGCTTTCTGGCTGGATAATTGAAAATGAATTGTATGCTTAATGGGTTCTTTATCCTTTCTGACATTTCTTTTGGAGAGGCAAAGGTCATCTCTTTGATCCCTTAGAAAACAAAAAAGTGGGGGGGGGGGGGACTTACACCAGTGAGAGGACAATATCATCATTTCTTAGGTTAGAAAAATTCGCACCTGCCTTTAGGCAGCATTCTTAAAAGCCTTCTTGTTTTGTCTCTCTGTTATTGATAGCAATTATGATTGGGATGTGGTAATTGGTGCACTGAAAACTTGGTCAAAACATCAGCAACTTTGTCCTAGAGTGTATTTTACTTGCCAGAGGTGTATTCTTTATTAAAATCGATTAGATGTACTTAGTTATATTTTTTTTTTGTTGTTGAATGGTAGCATCTAGGCTACATATTTGGCCTTGGTGTGTGAAATCTTGTGCCTATACTGTATACAAATTGACTTCTTCTACTTCTTGGGCATTTGGGTCTGAAGGCTGTGCCTGAATATCATAAACTAGCTTTGTATGCACTGATTGCTTGATAATTTATCTGTGTATGCATTGCGTGCAATGATTTTTCAGAACAACTCTCTCTCTCTCTCTCTCTTATGTGCACACTTGTGCTTGTGCTCATTTATGCAACACTCTGCTATGCTGGCAACAGAATGAATGATTTTAATGCTTTTCAATATCTCAAAAAGTGGTGTGATTTGAAGCTGCACTTGTCAATAGATAAAATAAACATGGCAGTGGATCTTGGTTGTCCATAGGTTGCATCCTATTTGTGATTCTCGGTTTCCCTGTTTGTAGATAATAGCTGTAGCCCATCTGTTCTTGGTGTTTTGTGTAGGTTTAATGTAAGTAGTATCACATACAGTCAATATCTTTTATCATCTTTTTCTTCTCAGCATTTACCGACAAGGGAAAGTTTCTTCTAGCTGCACGGAGGTACAGGCATGGTTGTAACACAGAGTATATCATTTCACTTGATGCTGATGACTTATCCCAAGGAAGTAATGCCTATGTAGGGAAGCTGAGGTAGTATGTTTATACTAACACAATTCCTGATGGTTTTACTTATTAGCCATGATCTCCTGAATCTTTTGAATGCACTTGTCAAAATTGGTGGCTCTTATTTTTTCTCTTTTCTAGTTGGGAGAAGTTGTTTAATACTCAGAAATCTCTGTTATCCACATGAACCATGTAGAATGAACCTGTGCTGCTGAAGGGTATGGTTAAAAGATTTCAGCATGTGTCTCTCTACCAAGTGCAGGTGCTAGAGAAATTAAACTTGATGTTGGTCCTAAGTGAGCTTCTTGATCACTGTATCAAGAGATAACTAATGGCTATGCTTCTCATCCGAATTATTATACTCAATGAAAATAAACTGCCAATTAGCCTTTGGTCTAGTGAACTTGAGGGCCATCACTTAGGCTGTGTGTGTTGGCATGGGTTGTATTCCCTGTGTTGTTTCCTTAAACACCAAAAAGGAAAAGATGAAATATAACTAGGCAGTTTGTTATCTTGGTCTTTTAGGGTTTCATTTACATACTTATTACTTGTACTCAATCAACAGGCATTGTTTGCATCTGTCTGAAATGGATAGTTTGCATCAGTACCCTATTGATAGCCAGCTGCCTTTTTCAGGAAACAATTCAGGGCCACTTCTTGTGATGCATTTTTGTATATTGTTATGGGAAAGAAATGGAAGTAAATGCATTATAGCTGTAAGTTCACCATATTTCTGATACAGTATTACATCTGAGATAATAAGTTTAGGATGAGATCTAGGACCGATTACAAAATCTGCCTGCCTGCAAATTCTTGTGGCAGGTTTTGCCATGGGAAAACTGGGAATGTAGAGGTTGTGGGAATCTGTACAAAGGATCTGTTTAGCATAGCGGTTGAGTTTTTGTGTTGCGGTTGGTAAACTAACAGTTCCAGAACCTATTTTTTAGCCAACATAATTGACCATATGGTAATAGTTTGTTGCATTTTGAAAAGAAAAAGGGGGGAAATTCCTGATGAAATAGAAAAGAATCACAAAAAAAGCTCTATTGTATGGTTAAGTTGTAATTAATTTTTGTAATTAGGGTTTTAGGTGAAATTATTTCTGAAAGGCTTTTGAAAGGGATAATTAGTGTTTTAGATGAAATTCAGTTTGAAAATCCTTCTGAAATGTCTGTTGCAGAATTATGAAATGGGGAAGGCTTTAGGCTTTTAAGAACAAGAGAATAACTGTCACTTGAACATTTGTGTAAACAGATTCATTCAGGAAAGTATATGCAGATTTCACAGTATGTTAGTGTGGTACTGTGGTGATATAAGGAGTTGGCTTGTTGTCTGCAAGGCTGATGTGAATAGTTAAATGAGATGCTATAGAATTAGAGGATAAAGAATATAAAAAAGAAGAGGACATATCAACCCTTCTACATAAAATTGAATTGTTAATGTGGAGTTCACATTGATAAATGGTTGTGTTTTTTGTATTGATCAATGGTTAAATGCCAATGTGCACAGCATGCTCATTGACTAAAGACCAACACTCCTAGACCAATTATAATGTAGGAGACTTGGTTGGTCTTAATTAACTCGGAAACCCTTATAATTCTAAGCAGCAAAGCAGCAAACAAAAAATTAAAAGTCCAATCAGCCATAAATGAATCCAAATAACTACAAAGAGCCATTCCTTTGTCCAGAACTCTTATGTGTTTGCTTGCAAGTATGATGCTGCCTTTCTAACCATTCAATACATGTGCCAGTGATTGCAAATTCCAACATTTATGTTGGTGTCACCGTGATACCTGCATCTAGCCTAAGGCAACCACAATCAACCATTATGTGGTGTGGAGATTATGAGTTTTATTAGAAGTCAATATTTGTTTTTGTTAATATGCTGCACATGGAATTTCATAGTCTAGTTTAAATAGGCTCAAAATTCAGAGCATTATCTGTAATTCACTATTTTATTTTCTTGTTGTGCCTTCAATATGAATATACTGTTTTTGTTCATTGTTGAGGCTGTTAATCATATTGTGACAGAGTAAAAATAGCTTAAATTCTGTTGTTCATTTAAATTTTCCAGTTCAGACTTCCTTGGGACCAATTTTAGAATCTATGACAGCCAACCACCTTGCAGTGGTGCAAAGCCTTCCAGCAGCAAAGCTAGCCGTCGATTTGCTAGCAAGCAATAAGCCCCCAAGTTCCAGCAGGAAATTTTGTGGTTGGACAGGTTTCTTACAAATTTAACCTCTTAAAGTCAAGAGGTCCAAGGAGAATGGTTTGCTCACTGGAGGGCCTGCTGTCACAAGAAACTGATACCGATAAGCATCTCAATGACTCAAAAACAAAGGAAATAGAGTCTGCTCATGGCTGCACAATTTTGCGAAACAAAGCTCCAAGGTGGCACGAGCATTTGCAATGCTGGTGCTTAAATTTCCATGGCCGAGTCACTGTAGCATCGGTGAAGAATTTTCAACTGGTTGCAACAGCGGACCCAAGCCAACCAGGGGGAAAAGGAGATGAAGAGACCGTTCTCCTGCAATTTGGGAAGGTAGGAGATGATGTTTTCACAATGGATTACAGAAAGCCATTGTCAGCCTTTCAGGCATTTGCATTATGTCTTACTAGCTTTGGTACAAAACTGGCGTGTGAGTAATTGATATGTTGTTTCATAATTTCTTGTAGTGACGTGCTCTAATGGATGTGTTTGTGTAATTCACTTGATATCACTTTGCCACTCTTGTTTTGGCTGAAGGATGCCAATGCTGTAAATTTAGTATTTTATTACTCACAAGAGCCAATTATTGGTTCTCCACAGTTCTGCTGGCAGTCTAGCTGTTTAATTTGCTTCCCAACAGTTCTTTCAGCAACCCTTTTTATTAACAATTTCCCTGCTCGTGCTTTTCTGGTCTTCAGCATTTTAGTGCATTTATTAGCAGTCTTGAGATTTACTTGTCTGTAAGGTAGAAAATGGGATTCGATCTCTTCTGGGGCATGTATAGTTTGTTATTTTCTGAAATGAAGTCAATTTCTTCTTCTGCATGTTTGTCCTCTCTCTCTGCCTCCTTCTTTGTCATTCTCTCTAATTGAGAACTTGTGCACTAGCGATTATGATTGTTTGTTTTGTGCGTGCATGCACAAATTGTAAACTCGTACAATAGCATGTTGATTTACTCGGAGATCTCATCATTTGTGTGGACTTTGGATTGCAAGGAAGCGGGTGGGGCTTGTTGGTTAAATTGAAGCTGGCAGTGCCGCTCATTGCTTTGCGAATATGGACATATTATTTAGAGGCACAATATGTTGGACGAACATACACACTGATTAGAATATTAGAAATAAATGTGGATATTATAAATTTGCGGGAAAAAAAAAAGATGCAGATATTATAAAGGTCGCTGGACATATGAACTGTCTTCTTCATTACTTAAAGTTGCAGTAGAAGCTGTCCTACTAGCTAGTGGCGAAGGCATGAATCGGAAAGCAAATATGCACTTGCTTAGAAAAAATTCCAGTAAAAAGAATTATTGGCTGTAAGTATACAAACATTGTGAGTAGTTGAACAATTAGGTTGCCTGTAATATCTTTCAACGTGTATGCTGTGGAGACGACGTTATCTGCATGGCTTCCAATGCCATTTGAATCTGCTTTGTGGTTACCGTAAATGGATTGTAAATATGTTGTTTGGGCAATACCGAAAGCAGATGTTCCTTTCATAGGTATGCACGTCGTTCTTTTTAAGCATTTAACGAGGTTTATATCCATGACGTCTCATTCTTCAGCATTTCGCGCCTGAGGCATTCTTCAAAATCTAAACGGTAAAGAGTGGCTATTCAGGGTTATGAATGGATACAAGGAAGACTTCAAGTCCTCCCATCAACTTGAGCCGAATGGCATGAAGCTTAGGAGTGCAGCCTTTCCCTAGGGCAAGGAAAGACGGGACTCTCGTTTTAACCAAGCAATGCATGTGAATAAAATTGCATCTTAAGGAGACAGATGCATCAAATATCACAGAGGCATTAGCCCGCCTCTTGGCAGCAGTAGCTGAAGAACTACTGGAATGCAATCTGAAAAGGAAACTGGAAACAACTTGTTCAGCTATTAGCTTCAGATAGTAAAGAAGAGAAAAAAAGAAAGATGGTAAAACAGGAGAACAGGTAATCACGACAAGCTTCAAAGTCATCAGACGAGATAAGACTTGTTTTGTTACATACAAGCCATACCAAAGGTAGAAAAAGTTCATGTACACCACCAATCTTAAGACTCAAAGACACTCGGCCCTCAAGGTGTTTGAAAAATCCTACTTCACTTCTTCCCACGCAGCTTCGAACCAAGGGTCCTCTCCAATTTCCCTATTATCTGTTGATTGGGGATGGCTTTACCAGATTCATACTCCTGTATTACCTGGGGCTTCTCATTGATCAACTGCATGAATACCAAACATATGGTTTAATAACCTTACCAACAATATTAAAGATCCTAGCATAAGCATTGTCAGATTGTGTGCGTGATGATGCAGTGTGTGTGTGCGTGTGTGTGTGAGAGAGAGAGAGAGAGAGACCTGAGCAAGTTGGGCCTGGGTAAGTTTCTTGTCCATTCGAGCCTGCATGATGGCTTTCTTCAGCTCAGTAGGCACACGCCCATCTGTGCGATATAAGGAAATACAATTAGAGAACCACAGAAACTTTACAGCACTGCTTTAATGACATGGTAAGGCATATAGTGATTGGTAAAAAGTGTACAATGGTAGTAGTGCAAGATTGTAGACAGAACTGTGCACAACAATCAGAATAATGACAACATCTAACCAAGGTTATACAGCACTGCTTATCTGAGTTCACTGGTGTGTTCTCGTGCACAAGATCCAAAAGTTTCTGGTACTCATTCAAATGACAAGATCCTAGGGAACTAAATAAAGACTCTAAACCCCTTCAAATATGTCTTGGTCACCAATGCAAATTGTGAAAATAGCATAACCACCAAACAAGATTTGCTGACCATGTAAATATGCCCATTATTTACAATACCAATGAAATATCAAAGAAAAAACATACAGGCAGGACATACTATGCAGATCAAATAATTGCAGCATCATGAAAAAGATATAGTGATGCAACAAAGAAAGATCTAATTGTAAATCACATCTCATTTTGTTTTCCTTCTGTGGGTAATTAGCAAAACAACAGTTGAAAATTAAAAAATAGTTGGGCCAGGTAAAATATAATTGCTGCCAGACTTAACCTCACAGAGTCCGTGAAAACAGACCATTAAACCTAACACTTTCCAAAAGTAAGAGACCGTGACTGTGTGTGAGAGATTTACTGAGTAAGTAAAGTACACATTTTAGCAGTCAAAACAAAAATATCCAGACATGCTACACCATCAGAAGAAATATAATGGTAGTTTGTCAACCAACAAGCACAATAAGCATAATGCAGAACATGGCTCACAAATAGGCAATTAAAACTTATCAATCCACAACCCAACAGCAAGAAATTTCAACATCAATGCAACATATATATCATATAGGTGATCATCAAAGTACAGGTACAATATAGTACAGATTTCCAATATCTAAACCAAGTAATAAGAGAGCAAAGAGTGTTTGTAAATTTTTTATGATACAGATAAGAATAAATACTAAGATAACAGGAAAGGGAATGGGGGATATACTCACGACTTAGATTCTCAGTCTCATCATCCAGCTTCCTTGTGTTCAGAGAAGTGCTGCTAGAGGCAGCTTTGTTTGTACCAGCATTTGCTGCAGAAGATGTTTAAGTACAAATGCTTTGAACTCAGAAGAAAAGGTCTCAACACAGTTTAATTAGGAAAGGTAGAAATAGCAAACCTTTCACATCCCTGATCCCCAATAAATCTAATTCATTGTCCCCCCCCCCCTCTCTCATGGGACCCTATAGCACCACAAGATGAATTACCTTACAACAATTCAGATGACCAAACTATTAAAAAGATGCCATTGAAAGCTTCCAGTAGGTTAAAGCCACAAAATCTGCTTGATTTGGTGTTATTACCACAAAGACTAAAGTAATGAGGGGGAGGCATTTGTTGAGCACATTTGTCAAGTCCATAAGGAAGTGAAAGCAGCCCTGAATGACAGTCACGACAAAGCTTATTCTTCTACAGCCAATCAACATCTTAGATTCAAAAACTTCAAAGAGCAATTGTGAACTTGAGGCAAGAAAGGTTGCCTACAGCCTTCTACAACAAGCTCATGTCTAGGAAATTTAGACCTTGTTGTAGTTGTAAGGTGCTAAAGAAAATCATTCCTAATGCCTGTTTGATGGGGCAGGCGCCCGATCCACAGGCCAGTCCAATCTTCAATGTTTTAGATTTGTATTGTGATGTAGGACTTGGAAAGCAGAATTGTGAGATACAAGGAAGTAAAGTTAAGGAGGAGGCAATCCACGGAGACTATTTATTATTATTATTTTTTTGCTAAGTAGTTGCAAAAATCAGGAAGCGAAAGCAAGGAATGAATCGAAGAAGATTGACCCCGATGTCTACGACAAAATCTTGGACTTCTCATCTGAGACAAAATCTTTGTCTTCTTCTTCTTCTTCTTCTACTTTTACTTCTACTTCTTATTCTTCTCCGTCGAGGGAGTGAGGATGATGCTCTCTACTTACTTGTGTTTTATTATTTTATCCTCTTTTAATTCTTACATTGGTTATTATCATTTTTATAACAAAGTGATCGTGCGACTAGCATGTATTTCATTAAATTTAATTAGTCTGTGATTTATGTCACCCTAAGATTGACAGATATCAAACATATTAATTCTCAATTTCAACCCTAGTCAATCAACTCACTTCCAATCAAAATCTAAACAAATCGAGTGATCGCTTAGAAAGACGCCATAATAAATACATGAATAAAATGGTAACGAAGCAAGAAACAAAAAAATAAAAAGAAAAAGAAAATCAAATAACAATAATAAATGAATAACGAAGAAAACAGAAAGGAGGTAGGGGAATACATTTTTTAATGGTTTCGATCTCGGCGCCGGAGCGGCGAGCGGCGTTGACGACCTTCTCGTCCTTCTTGGCGGCGGCGGTGGGAGCCTTCTTCCGGATCACCACCGGCTCCCAGTCCTGTGAGATTGGTCCGATTCCTGCCATTCTCTGTTTCTCTGATAGAGATGACGATTGTTTTCCCTTTTCTTTTTCTTTTTTTTTTTCCAGCAAAACTAATGCAATGAAATGAAATTAGATTAAATGCCACGCTATCTCTCTCTCTCTCTCTCTCTCTCTCTCAACGTGTGATGTCTCTATCCTTTTTTATAAATAGAGATAGTAGTAGTACATGCGGTGGGGGCATCGCCGCCATTCAGTTTGGGCTTTTAATTGGGCTGTCTCATGGGCTCATAATGTTGGGTCCTTTTTCCTTTTTTTGTTTGTTTGTTTGTCTTCTATTGTTGTTTTTTTTTTTTTCAAATGTTAACGGAATAAATTTTTTATTTTACTTCCATGGACCAGGACCAAAAGAAAACAAAATCAATGAGAGAATAGATATTCAAATTGATTTTAAAATCCTCTTTTTGTCATTTTTGTCAATGACAAATCGCAATAAGAGGAGAAGCATTTGACTACTTTTGATATAGATGCTGAAATAACAGACATTACATAAGCATAAGGACAAATTAATTCTCATAATGTTACGACACAAGCATGGATAAAGCTTACGGTGCGCTCGTGTGTGTTTGCATAAATCCTTTGATTAAACAATTTTAGAAATAAAATGACCTTTTCTCCTGTTGCTTAAAACACAACTATTTCCAAGACCCATTTCGCCAGTTTGTTGACTTTAATTTTCCTGTTCCCTCTCTCTCTCGACCCTTTAGGGCACACTGCCTAATGGGCTTTCAGGGAGACAATTTTTGTCTAATCGCGCCTGGCCCATTTAAATGAATAATAATTCATAATGGATTTTCGATTTCATTAATGGATTTATTTTTGCTTGCATTAATGGAAAAACAGAACTTGGCCTCACCCAGTTTAGGGCGGCAGTAACTAATACTGACTGTAACTGTGGATTTGACGAACTTCGATCGGAAATTTAGAAGAAAAAAAAATTAAAAAATCATCAGATTTGTTTACAAAACGGGGCAGGATAAAATGAGAGTCAACATCCACAATAGAAATAAGTGACATTTCACTTTCCAAATGCCCAACCACCCCAAAATCACACCAACAGATAAATGAAATTGTGCGTCGGGATCGGTACAAAAATAATTGTGCCTACTTGACCACATTAGCAACGATTTAAGAAGAATATGTCGCCACATCTTTACAAGCTAATGACTTCTCATTATCCTGCATTTTCATATTGAAAAAGTTATAATTCTAAGTAACCAATACTCAATACAGAGGTGGAGACGAGAAGAACAAACTTGCCTTCCTAACTGGGACAGCTCGGGCTCTGCCAATAGCATTTCCTGCAGCGGTTTTACGTCCATCTGCCCCTCGCAGCTGGAATGTAAAACAATGATCTTAATTTGTAAGTGAAGTAAACAAATAAATAAATTTTTTCACATCATTTCTCCACCTCCAGGTTTGCCCTCTATTATTACCCTATTCCTTCCTTCTTTCCACTGCAACGGAACTGTTTTGATGCAGCTACCAAATTTCTCAACCCTCTCTCTCTCTCCACTACATTCTATTGCTTCGTGCTGATTTGTGTGCTAGCAATGACATGTAATCACCATTACCCTTCCAATAATTGTAATTGTTTCGTGGATGCATGGATTTGAAAATGGCTCTCCAGCACATAATCAAAAATAAAAGAGATTCAACAACCTTACACCTGAAAGAGCCATGCGGGGGGAGGGGGAGGACGGTGGAACTGGTATGCACCTGTAGAAGTAATCAAGGAAAGCAGCCTGTGATGAAGAGTGTAATCACTGCCAACATAAGTCACAATTAAACTACCAGCATCAGGGTGCGGCCAGCTCCTTGAAGTAGGAAACCGTAATATAAATGTCCCAGGGTCCTGAAGGCCTCTAGGGCCTTGCAGTGAAACTTCTGCTTCTTCCTTTGTAATAAATCCTTCTAACCATTTAGGTGAGGTAGAAGTCCACATTTTGTTTATCCAATCCCTAGATAATGTAAATGCAATAGGAAATAACCAACACCACATCTTTTCAAAATTTTCTTGGGATAGATAATCCCGGCATCCAGAAATTCTCTTCAGAAGCTCGAAGTCCTGAAAATTATTGCTAAACATAATTATTCGGGCCAATTTTCTTCCACTACTTCAAAAACATTACTAAAACACAATTAGCAGTGCCCAGAACATCAAAGCTAACTGAAGAGGTACACTATTGAAAAGTCATTTAGTCAAAGGGAAAACACATAACAAGGTAGGTCATGCCTTGCTAGCTATGGTAAATCTGCCTTTTAGCCTAAAAGACGAACCTTCTAAATCTTTTACCTCTCTCTTTTAGGTGGACACAAGAGAAGACTGCAAACATTTTAGAGAACTTAGGAGTTTGTAAAGTAAGTAATATGCAAGATGAATATCCATTTTTCTGGAACAAAAAGAATGTGTGCTAAAGGAGTATTTGATCAAAATTTGACCTGATGGTAAAAAATGCAACAACAATGGCTTTTAATGGGTTACCTGTTATGTTACATGGTTTTTCATAATGGCAACAACAAATGCAAAGCCTTAATCCCAAAACTAACTGGGTTCTGTGTGAATTTTTTTTTTTCCATTTTGTCACAAGATTAGGAATTAAATTATGTTGCACTATTTTAAAGGCCTCTGCTTTTAATGTAATGCCTGGCTTAAAGCCATGGATAACGCAAAGCCCAATGGGTACAATCAAAAATTCCTACTGGGCCACATGGCTCATCTTAGGCCTCAGCAATCTACCAGGGAATAATGCAACAGTATCATTAATACAAAGTTTTGGTTGACAATGGCCCGCCTGCATATATTACCTTTCATTGCATTCGTTGCTGAGGGGAAAATGATACTCAAGAAGTACAAGTCAACAGGGACATCAGGGGTCAGCACAAACAACAAATGAGTCAAATGACAAGGGCCATCATTCCATGCATAAGATAAGCCAAGTGTAAGATAGAATGTCTGGATAATACTACCTGTCCTTCTCATAAAGCGAACAACATGAATGACAAACAAAAAAGTAAGCACCAAATGCACAAAAGCTAAAAGGTTATTATTATTGGGGCTGTGGCTAGCAGTTGATGTAATACACCATTATTACCCAGTGATGGTAAGCACTCCATGGCATCTTCCAACATTATAATATACTCTGGAACTAATAGTCTAAGAATATGCTCCTCATCCCATAGTGACATGCACCTTCAGCTGTCAGGTTCTACAAGCAGCAATGATCTTGAGGACAAATTAAGTGAACCTTAATACAGCTCTGGGTGACAACAATAAGCAAGATAGGAAAGAGGACAAAAACCTGTTCTGTGAGAGATCTAGTACTGCAAGAAATTTTCATGAATTGGTCTTTAATCTCAACACTTGCACTCTGCCAATTGACGAGACGGTTATTTCCTGCAATCAAGTACCAGACCTTTGTTCCTTCCTCTATCAACTGCTTTGCAATCAATATTTGATGCCTAAAGAAGAAAAGGGCACATCGTAACCAAAAATACTGACTAAAGCACTCCCAATTGTCACATGACAGGTGGCATAGACAGGCAAGACGGTTGCAGTGATCACATGGCTGGTCAGACTATAAGCCACTAAAGTTTGTATGGGACATAGAGACTTTTGTCACTCCCGGCCTTAAAATAGGCCAAGACATAGAATGAAAAAACTAAACATGGTTCAATTCCCTACATGAAGCCACAAATTCAGGTCCTTTCAGGAGTGTCCCAAACAAAACATATGATGCTTTCATTTTTGCCACGCAGACCAAAATAAAAAGGCTAGCATGATATGTTCACAATTTGCGAATGACTGGACATACACGAATTGAAATATATAATCTCAGTGAAAAGCTTGAACCACATCAAAATGTATGGTTAGTTTGCATGAGTCTCGTAATGAGATGCAGACAACATCCGAAATCATTGTCATGGCGGACAACAAAGCCTAGTCAGCAGTCTTTCAATAAGCCTACTTATCAAGAACAATGAATAAAATCATAATACACACAAAAACCATTCTAGATCACCTGTGATGAGAACATCCTGAGTATAGAGAAACTTCATCTGCAAATCTGATGAGTTCTTCCTCAGAGTAAGAGGTGGCCACCTCCTTCAGCAGAGCTGCCCTGTCAGTCAGGCCTCCAAGGCAATATTTGAAGATGGTCGAATCTGAAATTGGATATTCTTTACTTGACATGATCTTGAAATCTGGATCTCTTTCTTCAGTCCTCGGGGAATCAGATGTCAAATTATATGCTTCTTCATGGTTCTCAAACTTCCCTTCTAACTTTTTCTGACACGCATCCCCTATCTGATTGAAAATGGTTATGTTGCAATAGTTGCATCAAGAAGGATACTAGACCAAAAGCAACCAACCAAACTTGGGAAACCATGTGAAAGAGATCCGCAAACAAATGAGACTCATTCCTAAATATAAAACACCACGGAATGTAGACTTTGCTTCATCCCCTATCACTACCCTGACTGACCCGAAATCAAAATATTCCATTAACAGATTCCAAGACAAAAAAGCATGGTAACAAATTATGCATCGTACAACATACAAACACAAATGATAAAGCAAAAAGAGAAAAAAAAAAAGGCAAGTGGTAAGAAAGTAAAATCAAAGTCGAACAGTACCAAGAGCGTGGAACAGACAGGAGTTATGTTCTCCTTCTCCTTCTTCGTCGTCGTCTTCTTCTGCTTCTTCTTCTTCTTCTTCTTCTTCTTCTTCTTCTGCAATTTGAAAAAGTGACAGACACAACAATCGTCAAAAACAGGGCTGAAGCAAACAATCAAAACCAAAATCAAATTTGCAAGTGAAATGAAAGGCTACAGCTATCTATTCTATTCTATTCTATTTGTCAATCGCAGAGATCCATCGAGAGCAAGAGAATACAGGAACAAGAGGATCGGTCGGCCCTGGAAATGGAGGATTAGTGGAGTAATGAGAGTTGGCCATTCACGGAGAGAAGCGGGGCGTAACCGAGGAATGTAAATCCTTGTACTATGGGCTGAGGGGCGCCTTTTTTTTTTTTTTACTATTAGTTTTGTTATCTTGATATTAAATTTTTATTTTATTTTTTAATAATAATAATAATAATAATATAACTCGTATCAAGTCTCATTTATTATTATTATTATTATTATTATTATTATTATTATTATTTATTAATTTTAAAAATTATTAAGAGTTATTGTATAATAACCATAAAAGCAATGATTAAAAATAATTATAAATAATTTTTTAATATTAAATAACCGCAAGACCTAAGTCAATTGGCTTCACAAAAACATTAGAGAGAGAAGGAAGCGTTGGCTTTTAGGAAATGTGACAACGGATAAGTCGACGATTAATTGACCTATTTAATAATTATCATTCATATATATATATATGAAAAGTAACAAACAACAATAGAACAATAACACCCCAATCTCATGGGGTGCAGATGTCAAAATTGTACTGTTCAATTTGAGTAATTAAATTTTTTTATATTTAATTTTAATATAAGCCTAATTTATAATTACTATTGTATGATTTCCTAAAAAAAAACTAAATTATTATTAGTATTTTTTATTAACTTGAATATTTTTCTCAAAAAATGGTTAGGTTAGAAGACAGTGTTTGGCTTAATTATTTACGTCCTCCTCTAAGACAGTTGTTCTTTAGGAGACAATAATAATAACAATAATAATAATATATGTCTTTTGGTCATTTAAACCAGTGTTAATTCACAGAAACCAAAAAATTATGATCATATAATTACACCCATTTGTATGACCAGGCGCACAACAGAAGAGCGAGAGAGAGAGAGAGAGAGTGGGGCAAGGAGGAAGAAGGAGGAGGAGGAGGAGGAGTCAAGAGCGGGGCAAGGAGGAGGAAGAAGGAGGAGGAGGAGCATTGACTTAAGTAATGCAATGCAAATGCAATCATCAATTTTAAAGTGCCCTCAGCCCCTTGCTCATGCTCGTGGACATGGTCATGGTCATGGTCATGGAAGAACTAATGACAGTGCCCTCTCCATCTCCCTCCACCACCACACTGCCCATCATCTGTTTACCACGATTATGGCTCGTAAAGATCGGTCAAAAATTCAGTCTATGCCATCAAGCATCAGACTGAGGAGCCACTTGTATGGTAGCTCACTTGCTCGGCTTCGTTGTGGCTTTTCATCAAATGGTTCGAGTGCCAACGATGGGGTTGAGATTGGGAAGAGGAGTCGGTTTGAGGCGGCTGGGGAGGCAATATCAATGGCATTTCCCATATGGGTGTCCCTGGGTTGCTTATTGGGATTGATGAAGCCGAGCTCTTTCAGCTGGGTCACCCCAAAATGGACCATGCTCGGCATTACCCTTACCATGCTTGGTATGGGTATCACTCTCACTCTTGACGACCTTAGCGCCGCTTTCTCTATGCCTAAGCAATTGTTCGCCGGCTTCTTGCTCCAGTACTCGGTCTGTCTATCCTTTATGATACTTTAATGAGTTATAATTGGTTCAGGCTTAAGGGAGTATGCAGTGTGTAATTTGGTTGGGAAATGATCTGTGTATCTCGGTATAGGTTAGTGAATGCTAATGTTTCACGCTTCTTAAATCATCGAGGAAGGGTTTTTTTATGACTAACAAAAGCATACAACCATAACAAGATAATAATGACGCCTGAGAGATTAAGTGGGTGGCAGGAGCGAAGCCGTGATTGAGGCTTGACAAGCTGATAACAAGGAATTATTTTCTAAATTGTGAATTTGTATTCTAATGTGTTGTGTGCTAGCTACCGTTGTTCAAATCTCGATTTTCAAAAAATTGGGGAATTAAAATTGCTTGGATGTTCATCCTTGAACTAAATCTGCCACTAGTCAAGATTATTCATGCATAGTTTCACTGAATTTATGAAGTAGCATCAACTACATATTTTGCTTCTACTCCAAGTTTTCTCCTCATTTTTTAAGTACAGACAGACAGACAGAAGAGTGTGTGTGTGTGTGTGTTGGTGGTCTGTGGGTGTTTTCACCTGTGGGCGTGTGAGCTTGATTATTGAAGCAAGTTGCTGATTTTCATATTCAACACTTCAAGATGGTTAGGAGCTAGGACATATTCCTAGAGTGTCTTTGGCACTTCTTTATTGCAAGAAAGAAATGTCTTATTTTTTGTGGTTTCCTTGATTTATTTTACACTTTATCCCCCCATCCCTACCAAAGCTGCCCAAAGAAGTGGAGAAAAATTGAGGAGGAGGAGATGTGGAGTTATGGCACTGTTAGAGTATTGGTACATTGAAATTGATGCCTTTCGTCGAAATGAAGGCAGAAACATGTATAACAAGTGTTATATCATCCTATAATGGCATTGATGACATGTGTTGTAAGGGTGCAGTTGACTTCATCTTGTATTCTGTTAAATTAAAAAAGAAGAGTGTAAATGGGTTACTTATTGCAGGTCATGCCAATATCAGGGTTTCTAGTGAGCAAGCTCTTAAATCTGCCATCCTATTATGCTGCTGGTCTGATATTGGTTAGTTGCCCAGGCGGTATGTGTATCTGTTGCCTCAGCAAACAATTGTTTTCTCCTTTGGGTAAAAGTTGATAGTTTTAATTGTGGCTTGCAGGAACGGCAAGTAACATCACTACTTATATTGCTCGGTAGGTGATTCTCGCTATTATCATCATATTTATCAATAAGCTTTTTGGCTTATCTATGCAGCAACCATAAGATGTGCTTGTCTTTTTTGTCCTGCAGTGGAAATGTGGCACTTTCGGTTTTGATGACTGCAGCAAGCACTTTGGTAGCTGTGGTAGGTAATCTGGCATTGCTGTTTTATCTTGTGTTGTCTTCCTCTAATTCAACCATGTTAGTGGTCCTTACACATAAAATGAGGCATGACGTGAAAATTTGCTCGGACAATATTCTTTGCTAGTACACTTTGCCACCATTCTTTGGTTTTGAATTAATTGATTTCATTTGGCCATTAAAAAGCTAACTCAAAACGATGTTCTTTCCATTTTAAAAGAACAAAAAGGTTGAGACACCAAGTAACATATTCCAAACAGGTTGTTTGCCTTTGGCCATGGTCCACAAAAGAGGGGGTGGGGAGGGGTGTGGGAGTGTTAATAAGGGTCAATGAAACACATGTTGAACATCCCAGCAAAGGTTTACTGCCTTGTGTGATGGAATCAAGTGTGCACTCTCTATTTTCCGATTTAACCAAAAAACTGTGTACTCTACATTTTCAGGTCATGACCCCATTACTGTCGGCCAAACTTGTTGGGCAATATGTTGCAGTAGATGCAAATGGACTTCTAACATCAACCATGCAGGTATGTCTTGCTGCTTCATTGCTTCTTTGACTGACGTGTATATCGGGAGTATGTTGCCATTCCTTCTACTCTGAACACAGGTGGTGCTTCTTCCTGTACTGGTTGGTGCATTTTTAAATCAATATTTCCCCAGCCTAGTTAAACATGCTTCTCCCTTGATGCCACCCATTGCTGTGGGAACTGTTGCTGTTTTATGTGGAAATGCGATTGCACAGAGTGCTGATGCTATCCTTATGTCCGGTCGACAAGTGCTATTGGCTGCATCTCTTCTTCATGCATCTGGCTTTTTCTTTGGATATGTGCTCTCAAGGATGATTGGACTTGACAAGTCATCTTGTCGCACCATTTCCATTGAGGTTGGCATGCAGGTAGGAGTAATCTTAGCTGGATTCCTATGTGAAGTTTCTCTTTTGCTTACTACAACAAGCTTGTCACTGTATTCTTTGATATACTTGGGAAAGCAATATTTTAAAGTTTGCTGGCATTAGGGCAACCGTAACGAGCTATAAATGGTTTCTTGAGTGAATTGTGTGATGCTTCCCTTGCACGATCTTATCCATGCTGTTTGTTGTGCTGTCCATCTGCCTCAGTCCATTTGTTCATTCACCTTTTTTTTTCCTTTGATGAATGGTTTGTTCATGTTTCAGAATTCGGTTCTTGGAGTCGTTCTAGCAACTCAGCACTTTGGGAACCCACTGACGGCAGCACCATGTGCAGTTTCCAGTGTGTGCCACTCCATCTTTGGTAGTCTCCTTGCAGGAATTTGGAGACGAAGTATGCTTGCCCAGAATCAGAATTGATGCATCATTTACATGCTGTTAGGTTCTGGGGACGATTATCTGCGTTTCTTTGACATAAAAAATATAAATTCCTTCTGTTCGTAGTACACTAGAGGTTTAAAACTTTGGTTTTGAATTAGAAAGGATGCATTCCTAAAGGCGCAATCAAAATCCAAAATTTATACAGAATAGGCACGCAATATAAATAATTATGAAACCAAAAACTTTTAATTAAAAAGTATAAAATATGCAAATTTTTAGCTTTTAAATTTATTTTTATTAACTTTAATTGTATTTGAAAACAGGGGCCGTTGAAAATATTTATCAATGTGGAGCTATATGTCACGGAGTTAGGTTTGGACGTGCTTCGGACGTGCTAACCCGTGCGGCACTTAGTCATTTGACAGGCCGTGACATATAGGTTACTAAGTTAACAATTTTGTTGGAGCTTCTAATTGCTCAACTGCATAAAACCTAATTATAAGAAATATCAATAGGAATACTTAGATTAATTCCTAATTTGCTTTAGTCGTTGAAAGAAAGAGTGTGCAAATCAAACGTGAAAATTCTAAAGTTAGATTGAACAAAAGCTTAGTAATTTCAAAAATAGAAATTATTAGAAATAATAAAAATTAATAGAAATATGATTAGATTACAAGAAACCATCTAAAGTAAATAAAAATACAATTTTAAAGTTATTTCAGATCTTCAAGTTTTTTTTTTTAAAATAAAATCTAGCTGAACCAAAAGAAAAAAAATTTTGAAAAATTTTCATTTAAGCCAAACTTGGAAAAGTCAAACAAAGCTAAAAATAGCAGACTGAGGAAAATTTTACTAAATATAAGGGGTAAAATCAAAGAATAATAATTTTTTGGTCAAAATTTAAATTATTCCCCTTTAAATTCAAATCCCTTTTGACCAACTAAATCTATCTCTTAATTGAATGTCTTGGAATGTCAAGATTTTTCGAGAGCCATTCAATTTAGCTGATGAACTAAAGTACTTTCTACTTGAGACCGTAGCTAGCCGATGGATGCAACAATATTTACTTTAAACTAATATTAAACCCCCATTTTTATTGAAGTGCAAGATGACGTCTGTGTGTGTTTTATTTATTTATTTATTTATTTATTTTAAACTATGCTTGGTCAAAAATGAGAGCAAACTGCTGGCACTTCGGTGGCTCAATTAGGCAAACATGATCTCTCTCAACGGTGAAGGGGTGAAATTTGTCGGCTGATGATCACTATTGGGATCTTTCTTGGAATTTAGGGTGAGAGATCCTTTACCATCCATTTCAACAATTCCGTCCTTATTTATTAAATATGACAAACATTATCTTTTCATCGCTATCGTTTAGAAAGATCTTCATCTTTGAAATTCATCTTTATCTATTGGGATCGTTTGAAAGTTTAGATCTCGTTTTCATATGTTATTAGATTCCCCTCAGATTTCTGCTTCAACCCCCCAAATGTTTAAGGGAATCTAAGTCAGGTCCAAACGTCTTTTCCAAAATCCGACGATCTCTGTTAGCTTCTTGTAGTTTCTAATTGTAGTTAATGATGAATGAAAAGAAAAAAAAAAAAGAGTAAGTAAATGGATGAATCATTATCTTTGTGTATTTTTTGTCAATCTGAATTATCAACTATCAATTTGAACAATGCAAGTTACCAACTTTTTTTGGAAAAGGAAGCTAATTTTACTCTGTTCGTGATTCCATAAAATGTAATTTTGAGTTGAAAAGCAATTGGTTGTCAAATTAAAACCAAACTATCAGATACGAATTACTTAAAAATTACAATCGATTCTATTTCTACTAGTTTGGAAGATTCCAATTTGATTTTGAAATTTTGGCCCATTCTGGGTTAACTTTTTTTTTTTTTTTTTTTTTTGTGTCGGTTACACCCACCCCTCTAGAATAATTTTCTGGTTTCACGACGTGGGGTTTCACATTTTAATAATTATTTTAAATTTATTATAACAACAACTCTTCTTATTTTATTCTTCATTTTGCTGTATGATTAAGGACATTTTACAAAAAACAATCTTCATAAAAATTTGAAAATATTTATTTAGAGGTGTAATTTATTATCCTTATTGGCTGACGACTAATTCTTTCTGGAATCATTAATTTTTTTTTATTTAACTTACATTATGCAAAATTATATATTATAATGCCAATTTCTTAAGCTAAAAATAATATAAGATGGTGACATTATACTGTTAAAAAAAGAAAAGGACTTGCTTTTTGAAAGTGAAACTAAATTACTAATTACAGAAAGCTGTCGGTAGACAATCCGTACGCAATACAGTACAGTATAAATGTACATTATTGTCTTTTGTCTCTCTCTCTCTCTCTGACTTGTTTCGATTTCATCAGAGGAATTGGGAAGTAGGTACATCCAATCTAACCGATCTCTCTTTCTCTCTCTTTCTCCGTCTTCCCACAGATCCGCCTTCAAAACCCACAAAGGTTTGGCCTTTCTTGGCGTGGGTATTACAAGAAAGTGAAGAATTTAAAATTGGATGTGTGGGAGTGTTGATGGTTGTTGAGTTGAGAATGAAAGATCTGTAAGAGAGAGAGAGAGGAAAAGAATCGTATTAGAGGGTGTGCCAAATGTGGCCGATTGTCTTGTACTTGTGAAAAGTTCAAAGAAATATTTGTACTTGTGAAAAGTCCAAGGAAATTCTTAATTGCTCTTTCTGTAATGTCTTTGAAAAGGCCGCAGATCTTCTCTTTTGTTGATTTAGACAAGGAAAAGCGTTAAATACGAGAACAAGAACAAGGATATCTATCTTGAATTTGTGGGTTTCTTCTGAATTAGTAAGATGCAGCAAGATCAATTCAAGAAGGTCAGTCTCTCTCTCTCTCTCTATATATATGTGTGTGTGTGCGTGTGTGTGTTTGTTCAGCAGCGCAGGCTCTGGGGGATTTTGGAGTCGTCCATGGAAAAGTTTGAATTTTGAAACTTTTATGCTGGCCTTTTAAACTTTTACTTCTGGAATCCTTGTTCGATGTTGTTGGTGATTTGGGTTATTGTGGGTCTAAAAAAAGTTTAGATCTTTTCAATGTTATTTGTTTTTTTTTTTTTTTGGAAAAGGCAATGATCTTCTGTTTTTGAGTTTGAAAAGTTTGCGACTTGGGAAAGTCTTAATTTCTGTTTGCCTCGTGAGAAATTGCTGGAAACTGGGAGAAAGCTATAGTTATGGACGGATTGATTATTATGACTGTCTTATCTATCACTTCCTCGCTCGGTTCCTCCCCGGTTGCAGTATAGTACCTTCTCTTGAGATCATCCTTGTAATCTGACAAGATCTTCCCTCTCAAAAACTGAAACTCATTCATGATCTCCCTTAGCTTAGCTCTTCAACCATTGGTGACCGATACCCTTGTCCTATCAACAGTACTCCCTTCTTTATACCTTTCAGTCATCAACTTGATTAATTATTCTTTAGGCTTTATTTTTATGTGTTTTTGAGTAGTATGACTTACAATTGGTGACGCCTATGTCCATTTGAGCCGATCTTTTCCCTTTTCTCTCCTCATTATTGTGAGTTAGCTCTCAAGTATGATACTCCTTTTGAACCCTTCAGGATTTAAAAGGGATGGACCTTTTTACCGAGTATGGGGATGCAAATCGATATAAAATCTTGGAAATTATAGGGAAGGGAAGCTATGGAGTTGTTTGTGCAGCAATTGATACTCATACAGGAGAAAAAGTTGCCATAAAAAAGATCCATGACGTTTTTGAGCACAATTCTGATGCTATTCGCATCTTAAGAGAAGTCAAGTTGCTTAGGCTTTTACGGCATCCTGATATTGTTGAAATTAAGCGCATCATGCTGCCATCCTCAAAGAGAGAGTTTAAAGACATATTTGTTGTCTTTGAACTCATGGAGTCTGATCTTCACCAAGTTATCAAAGCCAATGATGACTTCACGCATGAACACCACCAGTTCTTTCTATATCAGATGTTGCGTGCACTAAAATATATGCATACAGGTAACTTTCTCTTGGTTTTACTGCTTTCTTATTTACTTTCCTTTTTGTGTTAATACCTGTTAAGATGCTGTGGCACAAACTAGTTGTCTTTAACCTTCGTTGGCATCACAATCACATTGATGTTATAATTAATCTCATATCTATGCTGTTTTTCTTCCCCTCAATTGGTGATGTGTACTTGTAGGCCTACCCCTTTTCTGAATTAAGTTGTGTGGTTGCAGCCAATGTGTACCACAGAGATCTTAAACCCAAGAATATACTGGCAAATGCTAATTGCAAACTGAAGGTCTGTGACTTCGGGCTAGCAAGAGTAGCATTTAGTGATACACCAACAAGCATTTTTTGGACGGTATGTCTTTCTACATTCATCTATGATGCAACATGGTATTTTTCTTTTTGTTTCATATCTTTTAAATGTTCATTGATGACATATTCTCCAGGACTATGTTGCAACAAGATGGTATAGAGCTCCAGAGCTTTGTGGATCTTTCTCTTCAAAGGTATGTCTTGCCCACCTTGTTCAAACCTAGTTCATTTGTCAATTGGCAACTTATTTGGACTTTGGAGCATGGTTTATGGGAAAATGTTGGCATGTCAACTTGTTGATCATCAGGCCACTTAGGTTAGCATTACTTAAGTCTATGTTTCAACTCTAATATGCTTGGCTCCCTGTACCTGCAAATCAAAAGATGCAGTGTAAATTACTGCCTGGGCAATTCTTTGTTATTTTTTCCTCCATGCAACTTCATCATCTTCAATGCTCCAGTCAGCCATACTTCTTGTTGAAGTTGTTTGCTATGGAGTTTTTATATTAATTTTTGGTAATCAAAATCATCTGTTTTCATAAAGTTGCTCTATAATTTTTTAACAAATATTTTGATTTTTTAGTGTACTTTGTGCCTTCATTTCCCAGAGCTGTTGATTTAGCACTGTATCATTGAGTAGTGGTACACTGATACTGGACATGTTTCTTGACTATGGTTTATTTTGTCGGACAGAATCCCAAGTCATGCACACGTACAAATTTTGTGGGAAATGAACATGTCCATAATTTATATTTTTGCATAGCTAATGGCTTGATTTTAAGTGTTGTGTTGGTGTCTCTTTGTCAGATCAGAGGGTAGTTATATTTTAGGGAAATATTATTTATGAAACTTACAAGCTTAGCCAAGTATATGATGACAAGAAGTTATGTAATTCCCCTGATCTCGTATCCACTTGTATTGGATTTGGAGACAAGCCAAAAGATGTAGACAGTATTGAAAACTTGTATTATTAAGTAGTACTGCAATCTTTTACCATCATACCCCAGCTAAATCACATTTATCCAAGAAAAACATAAAAGGTCATCTGGGTTGGTGCTATGATTAGCTATGTTGTGATATTAAGCCAGAGTTACTTCTCTATAAAATGCTTCCAAGTGCTTTATAGCAAGTAATGCCTAGATTAAAATAATTCTTGTTCAGGGAGGATTATGAACTCTCCTGGAAGTTGATAAATCTTTCATTCAGGTAACAGTGTCAGGTTATGTCTCTCTCTGGAGCATTTACTTCATACTGCAATTAAATGTTCTGATAGTTGATTACTTCCTTTGTCCAGTATACCCCTGCAATTGATATTTGGAGCATTGGCTGCATCTTTGCTGAAGTATTGACTGGGAAGCCATTGTTTCCGGGTAAAAGTGTAGCCCATCAGTTAGATTTAATCACCAATCTTCTTGGGACTCCTTCAGCAGAAACTGTATCTTGGGTATGATTGCCCAATTCTTTATATACTTTTTGTATGGATATGTGTATACTTGCGAAAGTTGCTTTAAAGTTATGCATTACTTTTTTGTTGGGAATTAAAAAGTATATATATATATAGGTTCGAAATGAGAAGGCTAGAAAGTACCTAACAGAAATGAGGAAGAAACGCCCTCTGCCATTTTCTCAGAAATTTCCAAATGCAGATCCTTTAGCACTCCGGCTTCTACAAAGGCTATTAGCATTTGATCCAAAAGATCGACCAACAGCCGAACAGGTTATATTTTCTTCCATTCCTGCTAGAGGGACTTGGTCCCCACAATGGCTTAATTTGATATATAGATGGATCTTCTTTTGTGTGATTCCCTTTCCCTTCCACCTGGAAGGTTTCCTCTTTCCGTTTTTTTTTTTCTTGCATTGCTCTGAATGTTAGTAAATTCCTTTTCTACAGGCATTGGCTGATCCCTACTTTAGGGGCCTATCTAAAATTGAAAGAGAACCTTCTTGTCAGCCAATTTCAAAGTTGGAGTTTGAGTTTGAGAGACGAAGGGTGACAAAGGACGATATTCGGGAACTGCTATATCGCGAAATACTGGAGTACCATCCCCAGCTACTCAAAGACTATATGAATGGAAATGAAGGCACTAACTTTGTATATCCCAGGTTCTTCCTACCAATTGCTCATCCTTTTTTTTTTTTTGTCACTTGGATACTAAAATTATAATTTCTAAGTAATTTTTTCCATGGCTGATATCATGTATTTCCAATGCAGTGCTGTAGGTCAGTTTAGAAAGCAGTTTGCATATCTTGAAGAAAATGGTGGTAGAAGTGCACCAGTGATCCCTCTTGAGAGGAAGCATGTCTCCCTTCCTCGGTATGACCATTTAGGATGAAAAATTGAGTCAGTTATCCAATGATCCATTTTATTTTGTATCATATGAGATGCTTCTGCTGAATACATATGATTATGCTCATTAAAAGTGGTTGTCAACCTTTTCTTCTGCAGGTCTACTGTTCGCTCAACTACAATTCCACCTAAAATGCAAATGGATTCAACTTCGTTGGAAGACAAGCAAGTTACTGAGGAGGGTTCCAAAAATTTTGGATTGACGGATAGAATTCCTGGAAATCCAACAAGAGTTTCACGGCCTCCACCACGGGTGCCAACAGGTATAAGCATGCTTGTTTTTTTAAAACCTTTCTGAATATATTTTCTGAGTCTTTTTGGTTGGTTTCTGTCAAGTTGTAGTGGTTCATTGGAAAAGTTTGATCACTTCAAGCCACTTAAAGTAGTTTAAGGCATACATGCGTCAGCTGTTAGGTATTGGACAGTGCCCACAGTTAACATTTCAACATTTCCATGATCTTGTCCTTTGGTTAATAAGCGTGCACTTGTGCCCACAGCATGTGTGCATGTGTATGGATCAAAATTTTTTTGATGCCTTTGTAGTGGAGGGAATTTCTAAACCATCTATTCCATATGCTAACCATGACTCAATGTACTAGGAATTTCCAATTTGCTAGAGATTTCAATTTTCCGAGTCACTTCAAGTGTTTTTCCTCTTTGTTTTAGCTTTCTTTTTTCCTCATAATTATGCAAATTTATTCATTCTTATTCTAAGTTTCAAAGGGCAAACCTTTCTATAATGGTAAAATTGCTCCATTTTAACCTAGAGGTCATAAATTTGAGTTGTGAAATAAGTCATTTTGTGAAAAGAAGGGTACGGTTGCTTACGTTTGACCATTTCATAAAGCTCAATGTGGGAGTTTCATAAATTGGGATGCCCTTTTATTTCAAATCTCGAAAGCTAGAACTTCATTTTTAATTGTATTATAGACTCATGCCAGGTGCCTTTTCTATGGGCAAAAGTGTGAGCTTTTATGTAATAGTGAAGTTGCTTCATTTTAATTTGGAAACTGTAGTTTTAAGTAGCAGAAATAATCTCTGTAAAAACAAGGGTATGGTTGCTTACGTTTGACCATTGTTAGGCTGCACAATGTAGAAGTCTTGTACATTAGGACTTGGGGCGATCTGTTGGAATTTTGGTTTTTGCCACAGCTGGTTTGCAACCTGATTTGAATGCCTTACAAGTTTCCTGAACCTTTGTTTTGGGTATACAGCAAAGCCAGGGAGAGTTGTTGGACTGGTGGTACCACGTGAGGATGGAAAAAACATAGAAAATGACCTTGATGTAAGGATGGTCTACAAAAATGCAGTCCTTCCTCCACAGGCAGTATCTCATCGCCATTTCTTCAGGAACAACATGATACCAGGCAAGCCTGTGCCAGAGTCTCGGATGGATACTTCACAATCAGAACAGCAAAATCTGATGTGTAGTGTGACAGCAAAACCATGCCCTGACATGGCGACAGAGATGAATCCCAACCCATACTGCTATCCTCAAGATAAGCGGGAACAATTCAATGAGCGAATCACAATTGATGCGAAACTGCTGCAGGCACAATCCCAGTTTGGGGCTGTTGGTGCAGCTGCTGTAGCAGTTGCTGCTCATAGGAATGTGAATGTGGGAGCTATTCACTATGGATTGTCTTAGGTGGACTTACTGTTCGTGCATTAATCGAGTTGTGAATTGTGCAGCGAATCTGCATATAATGGCAAGAAAGGTAGGGTGTTGGTTGCTTCCTGTATCTGTTTCTCTCCGCAAATTATCATCTCACGGCATTGAATTCATTAGTGGACACATACTCATCCTGCTTTAAATTTCTCTTTTGTTGATCCTTGTTGATAGGCAAACATTTCCTTCTAATGTAACTAATGCACTACACCACTGAACCTTTTTGTTCACTCAGAACAACTTTAAAGAAGAGATTCAGAGTATATACATAAATAAGGTTGTGAACAGCAAGCAACCAAGTAAATTAGTATGCCAGTCATCAGGCAACTGTGAATCTGTACTTGACAGTAGATCATGTGCTGATGAAAATGGGAATGTGTTTGTGCATATAAAAGAATAGAATCTGACTTTCTGTACTGCCCTGGGCTTGTAACGAGTCAACAATATCAAGAGTTAAATATAGCATCCAAATTATCAGATTGAGCATCATGGCACTGGGAAAAAGGGACGAGAAAAAAAAAGGTGGGAAATGCATTGAAGCTCTAGAATTCCAATTAAGTTTAATCCAAATAGAGTTCCAAAGAAATTGACATGTCAGCATGTTTAATACAAGTAGGTGGTGTTGCAAGGGCTGAGTATTAAATATAAAAACATTGCCAGTGCTGAGTATTAAATCTACAAGATCATAAGAACCTAATTATACTGGGCTAGTGCCTAATCTGTTTTACCACCTGCTGCTGGTGCTGAGTACCAAATCATGGTGATTTTAGAAACGCGGGGCCTAATAAGCTGCATTGAATGTAAGAGTTAACTGCCAGTAGCAAAAATGAAGAAATTCTCTTTCACACGCCCACAAAACAGATCAACAGAAGTAGCAGGGCAACGATGGTTAAAAAGAGCAGAAGCTACAGCAAAAGCCATTATACATTTGGGATTCCTTGTCTACAGGACATACATTGTCATCATTGGAAAAGAAACTTCATCTTGTCCAGCAAGACCCTCAACAGCAACAGGAGGAAAACAAAATTAACAAAGAAAAGGAAAGTCAGAGCATCTCAAAAAATAACAAGCAAGGCAGCAAAACAATGACAAGGACAAGAACATGAAAAACTGATGCCCTGACTCGAGCATATTCCAACTGAGTAATGAGAGAAACGAACTCGCAAGTATTGGTCAATCTCAGCCTGGACCTTCCTAAACTGGTAGAAAATATTTCCCCCCATGGCAAGCAGATGGAAATACCTTCTATCCTGAATACTTTTTAAGCTCTGAGACCTTAAGTTGCTCCAGCAAGTTCCCAATCAACTTCAGATACCGTGCATCATGCACTCAGTTCTTGTGCATTCTTGCCGTGCGCAAAGCCTTGACAATCAACCCTTTGAGCCTCACTGCATCAAGACCAGTGAGCAGGACAACAATTGCAAACTCCCCACATTAAGCCATCTGAAAATTTCTGAGTCAGGGCTTATTGGGCCTTCCTTTTGTTTTAAAAAAGGATCAAAAGAATTAAAATAAAACATTGGGACACAATTGACCTGCTTTCCAAGGCTAATAATACGTCAATGCGTAAATTTTAACGTTGTTCAAGATAATATGCATCCTCAACAGAACATAGTTTGCATCCCCATCATGAATCTTTCTTCAAGATGTGATAATGGAAGCACACAGGAGTTTCCACATACCATGATGTGCATGATACAGACGTACCTCCTTTGTCAGACAGATCAATGCTATAACATTTTAGTTAAAAGTAGTCCAACCTTATTGATGAAACAAATGAGTTTATCATGTCGTAACATGGCAGCAGAAAGACATTACAGCAAAAAATAATGATTCGAACAAAAAGGGACATAATGGTGAAAAGAGATAGTCTTGAAAAGTCTTGCACTGTGACTATACATAACATTCTTTTCCCCTTTTCTTCCTCTCATATGGAATGGCAGACAAGATCAAAAATTCAGGAAAAAAAAAATTATGACTATTTGATTTGCTGTTAAACTCAGCTACTCATAAATAAAAAATTTCTGAAAAAAAAAGAAAAGAAAAGAAACTGAGATATCACATGCCTTTCTGCCAAGTCAATGCACTTATGGGAAAGTTGAATTCATTTTTGCAGGAATGCGCAAGCAACTCTTTCCACATCATGCAAAAATTTAACCAAAATTAAATTTTATTTTCAATACAAGTGTCTCAAATATTGAGTTGTGTGGAAGACAATTTTATTGCACAATAATTAAAATCAATTTTATTTTCCAATTTGTAGCATGTTTTTCCTTCTTCCTTTTTTTTTTTTTAATAGTCTTAATACAATGACTGTTACGTATATAAATAAATATATTTTGTATTTCAAAATATCATGACCCTATTTTTGGAAACAGAATATATTTGGGCCCTCCGTCTATATCTTTAGGCCCATTGGGAACCCCTCCCACACCTCAAAAAAAGCCCAAATTCCCCAAAAACAAAATTTTAATTATTTATTTATTTTTCCATTTTGGCTTCTATCAGTGTCGTATCATCCATCCATGACCAGACACTGAAAATACTGAGACTGGGCAGAGGGGGGGAAGAATGGCAAGTGTATGGGCACTGTCTTCGTCGTCTTCGTCTTCTGTTATGATTTCTGCAACGGCGGCATCATCTAAATCTCGTTGTTATTCTTATTATTCTTCTTCTCCTCCTTGTTCACGTAGTACTAGTGGTTTCCCAGTGAACAAGAGTCCATTTTTCGGTTTCTTCTCTCGCCCAGTTTCAATGTCGAGACCTTTTGTGCTGTGGGGGTTTCCCATCGTTGTCAATACCAAGCAAAGCTTCCGAGTTCGGTCGGAGAAGAAGGACAAGGCCAAGCCGGTTGTTCCCCTTGATCAACGATGGATGTTCGAGGAATCCGAGCTTAGTGGCCCTGTATGTATTCTCCCCCTCCCTCTTTCTCTTTCTCTTTGGATTTATGGGTAAATTTTACGCTGATTTTCCTTTTCTGGGTGTGTTAATTTCTGGGTTTATTTGTGTTTCTTGGGGTCGGAATTGCTGTTCTTTTCAGGTAATGCTAATCCCGATATTCTTTCTTTCTTTCTTCTTTCTTGAAATTTCATGTGATTATATGATAAGTGTGCTTGTTCCAGGAGTTGAGATTTTATTTTATTTTATTTTATTTTTGGTACGTATGATTGATATTTTTCAAATGAGCGGATTTGTGCTTGATGATCTGAGGCTGTTTTTCCTGCTGCTTGCTCTCGTGTTTTTGTCGTGGCCTTACTTCATTTGGTTTGGTAGGATATCTGGAATAAGACATGGTACCCAAAAGCGGCAGACCACGTAAACACAGATAAACCGTGGTATATTGTTGATGCGACAGACAAAATTCTTGGACGATTGGCATCAACCATTGCTATTCATATCCGTGGAAAGGACTTACCGACTTACACTCCGAGCGTGGACATGGGGGCATTTGTGATCGTGGTATGCTTGAGCACTGAAGTTCCTACAATGAAAAGTACATGTTGCTCAAATTTGTCTGGAATGACTAGTGCTAAACTTAGTTTTATATCTTAAAGCCACCTAATACAGATTAGAGGTTTTTCTTGTTTCCATTTTCCCCAGTTTATTAGCAAAGTGAATTTATTAGAACTGACATAATTTGTTCTTATTTGGGATTTTGCAAAGTTTCTGATTTTTACGAACCTAAACTTGTTTTTTTTCTTAAGACCTACAATGATTTGTGTCCAAATTTAAAAAAAAAAACCCCCAAAAAACCATAGGACTACGCTTCATCTTATCTGTTTTTGTTTTTTTCAACTTAAATTTGCAAGTATTCAAAACATTTGAACTTATTGATACCAAATTTGAATTATATCCGTGTGGTGTCATATCATATGTACCTAAATCATTTTTACTTTGCATTAATGAGATCATCAGTGGCTTTGACTATTTGAAACTAAGGCACCTATGTGATTCATTGAGGAAGATATAGGTTGTTTCTTCCAGTAAGTTTGTTTTTTTTTTTTTCTTTTTTTTTTTTTGGTGGTAACCATTTGAAGAAGAGTGGAGGCTAAATGCTGATTTGAAAAGGTGAATGCGGAGAAAGTTGCTGTATCTGGGAAAAAAAGGACCCAAAAGCTATACCGGCGGCATTCAGGACGTCCAGGTGGTATGAAAGTGGAAACATTTGATCAGCTACAAAGAAGGATTCCAGAAAGAATTATTGAACATGCTGTTCGTGGCATGCTTCCTAAAGGCAGGGTGAGTTCATAATTTCTAAAACAGTACAAATGCATGCGTTTATGTTCTTAAATTTTCATCTTATCTTCTCGAGCTTGATTTTATTGGGTGGCATGATGCTTTCCTTTTGCAAATGCTAATTACTTAAGTTTCTGCTACTGTTTCAATGAGTAAATTACAAAAGGAACTTTTTCTTACTAACAAACAAATCTTATGAAAGAAATTAGGGAATATTGCTCTCTGATAGGAACACGTAACATTTATGATCTTCGTATTAATTGACATAATGCAAAAGGGTTAGATTGGGATGGAGTTACCAACTATATGGTCATCTGAATTTGGACTTTTAGTGGAAAGTGGTGCATGATGTTAACTATAGGATATAAAAACCCTGGAAGGTTTCTGAATGATTGTAGAAGCTAAATAAAAGTTTATTCCTTTGTGTGTTTTGGTTGAATTTTTTCACTCTTATGATGTCATTTGACATGTTCCAGCTGCATTGCAATTTCATAGGTGATAAGAGCAGCATGCTGCTTCTAAGTGCTGACCAAAGTTTCCTTCTGTATTTTGGTGCCCGAGAAAACTCTTGTAGTAAGAATAGGCACAGACTACCAAAAGATATAAGAACCCGCATCAGCTAGTTTTGCCTTTATATGTGCCACTGGTCATTCATCTTTCATTGCCTTCAGCTTGAATCTTAATGACTGCTCTACTCCTGAATTTTGATTTTTTAGTGGATGTGGCACAACATTGCGAATGGCTGACCGCACTAAACAGACTGAGATTTTGGGAGCAGAAGTCAACCTTCTGTGGATTAAAATCTTAAGATTGTATCTGTGCATGTTCCTCGTGAAAACTGGCAGATGCATTCAGCACTATCTGTGCTTATCATTAGGGGTGTGTCTTGTGATTTTGTTTTGTTATCCTCTCACTTCCCACTTGTAGACTCCCTGGGTGCTTCACCAGAACAAATTTTAAATAAGAGAAAAAAGTTGAAAAAAAATTCTTGCTAGATTTGAAAGGCCGGCTACATTTATGCATGTTCCTCTCCATAATGTGTAAATAACTTATTCAGTGAAATTCATTGTTCCCACTTCCTACTTTGGCCATAGATGTGTGTAAACTGGTTTTTGAGTTGAATAGATGCTCCTGATTTTTATTGCCTTTGCAAATTGTTGTACTTGCTCTTTGAGCCACTGTTGATGTTGACTGTTACCTGTAGCTTGGTAGGGCATTGTTCAACCACCTTAAAGTTTACAAGGGTCCGGATCATCCGCATGAGGCCCAGAAGCCTGTTGAGCTTCCTATAAGGGACAAGAGGGTACAAAAGCAGAGATAGACTTTCATCATGAGCTTGGGTTGGGGTACAGCAGGCACTTTCTCTTTCCCCCATGATTCTTACTTGTGTTGCCCCAGGGGATTTGGAGGTATTGCCTAGGCTTAAAGCCTGTTGTTTGTGTTTAAGATTTTGCTAGTTTGGGTTCTTAGTTGAAATTAGTCTTGCTCACCTTTGGCAAATTCTTGGTCTGGACTTTAGGGTTTTTTGGGATGTTCATCTTGTATGTTGATATATGTTATGAACTTGTAAACCTAAACTTTAGCTTGGCTACAGAGTTTGCAGTTTATTCTAGTGACTTGAATTTAATGGAAGGCATTGATTCTTTTCTGATTTAATTCTCATTATACCATATAAGATATTCCTCATTGTATGTGAAATGTTTATTTCCAATAAATCCTGTAGGAGAGTGAGTTTTGGTTCAACAATAACATTACTTCATTTGAATTGGTGGGCTGTTGTGCATTGGTCTGTTTATGATCAAAGCCTCTGGCCAACTATCCTGCTTGTTTTTGAATAATATTTTGTTCTATAGGCATCTGAATTTTAAAACCCTGCTTGGTGCTTGAAGCTTGATTGACATGGCAACTGGTTGTTAAACATGCATTCATTAGATCAGAGATTTTGAAAAATGTTTGAACTTTGCTTTTCTGAAATTAGAACATTACATCATTCTTGTTCGTTGGCAGAAATTATTGCATTGAGCAACCTAGGATATATGTGCTTTGACGTTGTTGGTATCAAGGTGTTTATTTCAGCAGTGCAGCATACAGTAGGTGGTTCCAAGTGTCAGGAACACCCGCTAGACACCAGTGGCTGCAATCATTTAACTTGCTGCCACTGCCAGCATAGGTGGATGGGTGTCCGTCTTTTCTCAGCTGTGTTAGCAATGTAATATCGAGCAAATAGGCAGGCCTCTTCATGTTGCTTATAACTCTCTTCACAATCTCTTCCCTGTATTGCTGGGGCCTGGATGGTTGGATCCTAGAACTGGTTCGGTTTGTCCAGCACATGATTTTGTGTGAGGGTTTGAAGGTTTCCACTCCTTGCCACTGAAATCAGAAAATGAAAGAAGCCAAATTGCATGGTAGGTTAATACAAAGGAGGAACAAACACATTTCTTCATGATAGATGGGGAGATCATTTAGAAGTTTTTTCCCTATGTTTTTGACAGTTGATACCAGGAACCTCACTTTGGTGAGTGGACAGGGACGTATCATAAAGTTTTTAGTGTGATCCAAGTTCTGGGTAGGAAACCCAAATACAAAATAGCTTATATCCATGGTTCAAAAATCCATAATATTTGTGACTCACAGCTTCTAACAGTTATTCTGCCCCCTTCAGTGGTAGATTTAGGTAGTCTGTTCTAGTCGGTAGTTCTTGTTCTTATTTTACTTTACAATGAATGAGAAAAAAAAAAATCATAATATTGAATGGGTGAACCTCGTGGGGTTAATTTCATTTCATGTCAAACTTCGCCTACTCTCCTGTCTTAAGGTGAGTAGCAGCGGGTCCGTGTAATAACAACTTAGTCTTGCAAAAATCAACATTCTTATCGACCCGATTAGCCCAAGTGGTTAGCGCGGTCTCCAGGGCTTCAAAACGATCCATGTCATGGACTACCTTATTTCCAATTTGAAAGTAGTCCCACCTGTAAGACAATAATAACATCATTTTACGAGTTTTCACTTTGTTTCATTTGAGCCAATTGAGCCATAATGATAATCTGCTGATCTAAATTCCTGGGCAAATTAATTGTTATCGTACGTGTGAAAGCGTCCCTTGTGAAACCACCAATGGTAGGCATTGAAAATCAACATGTCCATTCCTAGCCATTGCTTGCCTCTGCTGATGGAGTCCAGCTTGAGAACTTTGCCAATTGCTTCATAAGCCAAGTCCACTAGAAAACCATTTTTCAGCCGAATAACTGAAGCCCCGTATTCCTGCAAATGATATAACAAATGCAAAAGTTTCCTTGTTAGAATCAGAGGTAGCAAACTCTTCTGCCATGAAATATTCTAAACATCTAATGGGCAATTAAAATTCTCATTCTTTTTAGATATGGGTCAAGCATAAACCCGACATGATTCAGAATACCAGAGCATAAAGATTATGGAAAATGCAGGGGATATGTCAATAATTTTTTTTCTTGCAGTTGTGGATACGTAAATGCATTTAATGTAATATAACTGGATGCATTAGGGGTTTTGCGTGAAGAAAATATGATGGCATTGCCCAAAATAAAAAATAAAAAAAAAAAATTCATCCCTCTTAAACTTTATAATTGGAAGAGCGGCTGCACATCTTTCACAATTCACCTGCTATTTAACCAACTAATTATCAACATATGGTAGAAAATAGCTTCTTTTTTCTTTTTCTTTTTTTTTGGCCCCTCAAAAAGAGATGCTCCTATCAAATGCTATTAATTTTTTAGTTGGATGTTTATTTTCATAACATAAAACAAGAAAGAAAATATATTTGAATATGATAAAATAAATAATAAATTTATATATTTAATATTTTCTTAAAGTATAAATTTGTATAGTTAAATGATTTTAATGTAAAAAAATTATAATTCAATCTTTAAACTTTGTTTAAATTATAAATGAGATAAAAAAATCTTTAAAATAATTTTTAGTCGAAATATATCATATATAATTATTATTTTTATTTTATTCAATTATATATATATATATATATATATAATTAAATGGTAATTTAACTAATTTAAAGCTCAGTTTAATTGATTAAACTAATTAAATTTTAAATTTTTGATTTGATAGTCGATTCAATTTTCAAAACATTACAATTCACCGGTGTCTCAAGGGGATAAAAAGTCTGCTTCTTCTTCAACCAAGGAATGAGTCGAGATTCCTCCTGTAACGACTGGACCCTACTGTTGCTTTTGCCATTACGGGTTTCAGAAAAAGATGTAGCAGCAGCCCACGAGCTTCAAAGTCGAAATTCTTGTGATTTGCCCGGTCGGCATAGACAACGAACAGAGACAATCAACCAATTAATTAACAAAATAATTATTTTATTATTTTATTATTTTTTAAAAAAATGAAACATGATGAATAATATAAAATATTACTTGATTAATCCCATTCTTTCCAAAACAAAACTGTCAACTAATTTATTAAGAGGAAGAAGAAGAAGAAGAAGAAGAAATACAACACTGCGGCGTCTCTCCTCCATTCTGTGCACATGGAGATCTAGGGGGAGAGTTGAAGCCCAACGTGGCTGCTGCCCACCGTTGATTTGCCAGCAGCACACGGAGTTGTCAAGCGCACTCCTGAAACGACCGCTTTTGTCTCCCGCGTTGCCCCACGCCCCCTTGCATATAATTTAGAACTCTTAACTGATGCACGTTGGTGTTTAAATAAATAATAATAATAATAATAATAATAACCAACAAAGTTGATAAAATAAAATAAATTGACGCATACTCAGTTGGGCTTGTCAATTAGTCGCGACAAAAAAAAAATTATAAAAAAAAATAAAAATTAGTGGGTGTGAGAAATTTCAATAGCATAGACATATATATATATAGATAGATATCACATGAAAATGAAAATGATAGGTTTTGGACTTACACGGTTGGACGCTTTCCAAAAACTAATAGAAAAAAAAAAAGATATTCCAGAAAAGGAAACCGTACAAGAAAAGAACACTGTTTCTCTCGTCATCTTTCCACTTTGTTCTGCCCATTATTTCTTCTTTCCCTCCAACGCCTCCTCTCTCTCCCTCTCTCTCTCTCTCTCTCTCACACACACACACACTCACTCTCAGATATTCAGATATATATATATATATATATATATGAGCAATCATTTGTTTTTGTTTTTTTGGCTTGTCCCTGAGAATGTGAGGTTGATTTGAACGTCAGTTGGGGGGAGGTTGCCGCCGCCATCAAGACCAGAGAACATTTGCCTTTTTTTTTCTATTTTTTTTGGGTGTTGGGGGGAGGGGGGTGCGGTTGGTTTTGGTTGGATGAGTTGCATAAATAACATGGCGTTTGTTCGCTCTGTCATAAAGGTCGTCTCAGTGGTCGTCCTATTGCTGAATTGCTTTCTGGGGTCTCGCGCTCAAGTCTTGCCTAAGGAAGAAGGTACCTCTCATTCTGTTAGTTCCATCAGTTCGCTCGTTTCTTTCTTTCCTTCTTTTTTCTCTTTTTCTCTCTCAAAACTAAGTGCTGTTAGAAGTCTGTTTTTCTTTCTTTTTTTTTTTTAATGCAATTTCCCCCCTAAAATTATCCTGTTGCCCAAAACGATGGAAATGAGGCATGCTCTTTCTGGTTCACATATTTTACTTTATTGCAAGTGAGGCTTGGGTTCTTTATTCATTTATTTATAATTATCACGTTTGAAATTCTTATCATTTTTATAAATTTTATACTCTTTTTTTTTTTTTTTTCACGATTAAAACCTAAGACCTTGAAGATTGAAGTAACCAATCCTCCTGGGGATATCCATGGACATATGCTCAAAGTCGTTATCCTTTCCAGTTAAGGCCATAGCCTTGCCTTTCTTTCTATCATCTATAAGTTTCAATGAAGGCTCAAAGTGGATATAAATTAAAGATGTCATTTCAGTATACAGCTTTCTGCTCTTAGATTTTTCCTGCCCGGGGGGGGGGGGGGGGGGGGGGGGGGGGGGGGGGGGGGGAGGGGGCCGGATTGAATGCTCTTCTGGCAATAATACGGCAGAATTTTCATACATCAGCTTGGCATATCAAATTCATGCTTTGATGCTGCAATTCATGAGCCCCATCTCAATTGTTTGGATGTAATATTGCAAATTGATGATGGATGTTGCGATTTATCTGCTTTTGCTTCAACGATGGAGCTTTCCAAGTACATTGTTGGCATTTTGTTCGAAATGAATTTTGTTTGTGTTAAAGTATAATGTATAATTTACATCTTACACTTCATTTATTTATTTAAAATTCTAAATAAATTGATTTTTAACATAATATTAAAATTTTAATAATTTAATAATTTAATTTGTCTGCCTACTAACCACAGCTGGCCAAAGAAAAGTTGATGCACCCTTCGTATAACAAAAAAGAGTTGTTGACTTGGCTTTGGTTGACTCATGGCATCAAGTTCATGCAAGATGGTCCCCCTGCTGTACTAATTTGATAATTAAATTTCAACGAACAAAGTTGATGTGATGTGCCTGTTTGTTTTGTTGCGTAAACGTGGTTGAGTTGGCTTTGACGACCGGATAATTTTGGTGCAAGTTTGTGATTATAATATCCACGTCAATTTGTAATTTTGAACCAATTAAAAGTTAGACTTATCCACCTAAATTTGATGTCTTTAGGCTTGAACAACTGTTGCTTTTATATATATATAGTGCATAAACTTATTTATATTATTTTTTAAAAAAATTAAATAATTTTTTTATTTTTAAATATAGTTTATATTAAATTTGCTTTTATAGTTAATTAGATTTGAAAAGATAGATAGTTAAATTAAATTTGTTTTAGGAGAAATTTTGTTTACTTTTTCTTAAAAGACAATTTTTTTTAAAGAATGATTGGAGAGTAATTTTTTTCTTTTCTTTTGAGAAAATTCCCTTTTTTTCTTTTTTTTTCTTTAAAAAGGTTAATTTAAGATTTTTTTTCCTCTTTTCTTTTTTAAAATGGTGGTTTTTTCTTCTTTTTATATTTTATTTTTTATTAAAAATTTTATTTAATTACAATTAAATATATATTAATTGGTTTATAAAATCTTATTTTAATGGTAAAAAAATTTGCGTAAAATATTCTAATATTCTTAATTTGTGAATTTATGAGAAGTCATTTTATTACATTTACAAATGTTAAGTTTTTTTTTTTAATTTCAATAATACATACAGATTAAACTTATACTCTATGAATTGTGTAAGTTTATCATATTTATTTTAAAATATATTTTTTATTGTAAAAAGAGAATTTTATGATTATTTTTATAAATTATTTTAATTTTTTTAATTATAAATATTTGCTTAATGCAGATCTTAATTGTATGTAAAAATTTATAAATATGAATTAAATAAATTAAAATATAAATTATATTGCAATGAAATAAATTTAATGAAGTAGATACATATAAAAATCATAATTCTATTAAAACTTTAAAAAAAATTATAAAATAACTTTTAAATAAATGTTAAATTAAAATTTAAATTATTCTTACAAGCAAGCGAATGTAAATACTTAATCATATTTCTCTCAATTTTCATAATATATAATTATAAATAGATATATAACATGCTTTTCGGGGCTAAGATTCTTACATGCTTTCTATGATGTTATGTCTAATGAACTTTCGTTTTGATGTATATGACAGTGGAAGTTCTCAAGGCAATATCCGTAAAACTGAACAGCAACTGGACCGTTACCAGAACTCTTGCAGCAGTGAGGAGTGGAACAGGACAATTATCCCTCGAAGAATCTTAAGCAATGTCGCATGCAACTGCACATTTGAGAATGGCACCGTTTGTCATGTCACTAACATGTATGCCCCTGTTCGTTTATTACCAATGTTTTCTCAATTTTACAAGCATGCATACAATCTTTCCCACGCAGACGCAGAAACAGAAATAGATTAATTATAACCATGGCAGTTGTGAATTCCAAAAATTTTGGGTAGTTGGCAGTTCTAGTTATGAGCATGTACGGTGGCTGCTTAGCCTTTTTTTTTTTTTGACCTGTAGGACAATAAATTTTTGCTGACATACTTTTGGGTTGAAATTTTGCGACAGGATACTGAGATGGTGTATCTGCTATGCCAAATGCATTTATTAAAAGAAAAAATAAATAAAAACCATGTATTCAAGACACATCTGCGTTGTAGCCAAGAAAAAGGCAAAATGTTTGGGAGAAACACAGATAAAATTAACTACATCGTGCAGAAAAAGAAGAACATTATGTGTATGCACCATATAGATCAAATTTAGACTTGGACATTGTCTTCAGTTCTGGCGCTTACATTTTTGGATCAAAATGAGACTTGGACTGCTTTTTGAGAGTTTCTCTCCCATATTCATGCATGCTCAAGTAAATACTTGTGTAAGATCTTAAGCATAAAAATTGTTTATCGTTAGCTGGTGCTTATCACATCTAAATGTTTCTGTACCGCCCATATTACTTCAACTCCCCCTTATTTTCTTAATGTTTTGGTTGTTTTGACAGCGTGGTGAAGGGTTATAATTTAACTGGAACTATGCCAGAAGAGCTTGGAAACCTCAGTTATCTGGAAGAGATGTAAGTTGCTCCTGTGCATTTTAGTTGGAAAGCAAGTTTTATGGGAGGAGCGAAGTCTCCACCTGGGTGGCATACATTGCTTGATGGACTGCATGCTTCACGGCAGATATGAATCAGTGTCTTAGAGAAACAATAAAAATGAGATAATTTTCAGGGATCTTGGTGAAAGCAAGAAATGTTAGATGATTGCTGTTATACAAGGCCTAAACTTCAGTGCAGTGACAATAATGTGTCTTGGAAATTTAAAGCCCTTTGCTGAAAGATCCCCATAAAATTTCCAAGAACTTTGCTGCTGCCTTATGATTATTCTCTCTTTGTCATGGTTTGTTAGGATATTTTACCGTAGCCATAGGCAGGGCTTTATATGTTTGCAAATTCGCTAAGGTGAAGCATTTTTCCATTGACAGAGATCTCAGTCGAAACTACATCAATGGATCAATTCCCGGAAGCCTTGCTCAGCTTTCAAACCTTCGCATTGTGTAAGCTACCCCATTTTGTAGCTATTAAGTCCATTCTTTATTTACATAGAGCCTTTCATGAACGTGTTAAGTGATTGGCCAATTTATGATTGCTGTTGTGTAACAGGGCCTTCCTCGGAAACCGTATCAGTGGTGCAATTCCTCCAGAAATTGGCAACATTACTACTCTCGAGCAGCTGTAAGAGAGTTTTCATTGCCTAGTTGAGCAAATAATTAGCTACAAATTTGGTTTACTGTTTGAATCGCATTTTGCAGCGTCTTGGAAGATAATTTGCTTGATGGGCCTCTGCCTTCAAACCTTGGAAATTTGAGAAGCCTAAAGAGATTGTAAGATTCATGTCTTCATCTTATTATGGAGTTCCATTTTCCTTTTTATGTTGTCTTTATGTAATTTTTCACGCTAGCACACAAAACTGATTTTTGGTAAATCCTGCAGTCTTCTTTCTGCGAACAATTTTACTGGAAGAATACCGAACACATTTGGAAATCTGAAGAACTTGGGTGACTTGTAAGTGTAGTGACGTGCTGAAATTGGATGTATAGTTGTATATTTTAGCACACTTTCACTAAACCTTTTACTGCATTTTACATACTGCCTTCAGTAGAATAGATGGGAATCAACTATCTGGAAAGATACCTGAATTTATTGGGAACTGGACGAGTATTCAGAGATTGTGAGTATTTACTTTATTCCATGCATGCTATAAAATTTTCCTCAACACAATGTAATTGAATTTTCAGTTTTCCTTTGCAATACCTAAGGATTAAATACTTATTTTGCAGGGATTTGCAGGGAACCTCAATGGAGGGTCCTATTCCATCTACAATCTCATTGCTGAAAAATTTGACTGATTTGTGAGCACAAGTTCCCCTGTTACTAGTTTCACATCTGTTTTGGGTTTTGCTTGCTGTCATAACTAGGACTGTCTATGAATGTGAGAGAACTGATTTCTTATGTCATGTCTTGTTGGTCAGGAGGATAACTGATTTAGATGGATCCACTTCTGACTTCCCTAGTCTACGAGAAATGAGAAGAATGACACATTTGTGAGTAAACTGACTGATCAAACACATAGTTTTCAAGCTGCAATAATTTATTCATTTTGCTTAATGTTATTTGTCACTCAGGATACTGAGAAATTGCTTGCTAGTTGGGGCAATACCAGATTACATTGGAAATATGACAAACCTCAAAACATTGTAAGAATTTCGAAGAGCTATCTACAAACAGATATTATTTTCGATATTCCTTTTATCTTAGCAAGCATGAGATGGTAAGTGATTGATTTGGTATTGGAAATCCTAATTCAAATAAAAGGGATAAGCTAATTACATGTTTTTTTGGCTTTACATTTTGGCTACAGCACTATTAACTTCTTTAAGTATTTTACATTTAAATGTCATCTCAAAATTGGCAGTTCTTGAGTCAAGTAAACCTTGGATTCTAAGGAATATGTGCCATTGGGATTTAAGATTTGTCAATTTTACTGTATGAAGATTGATGTATGGGGTATTGATTTTGAACAAAGATGAGTAATGAAGGTCCTTTGGAATTTGATTTTGGCATGATATTAACTGTTTATATAGCTAAAGGTGAGGCCAATTTACACACCCCCATCTTCAGTGCATGAATGAGTCATTCATAAGACTCTTTTCCTTTATTCAGCTTCAACAGCACATTGTCATTTACTTACCGTTGAGCACAGGCTAATCTGTGTTTTAAAGTGATATTGAAGCATGACGGTTCCTGATGAATAATGTATCCTTCCATCTTATAACATCTGTTGAAGAGGCCTTCACATTACAGAGAGTAGATGTCCTGATCAAAATTTGAAAGTCTGACTCCAGTATTCTTTGCAGTACATTTTTCCAAAAGTTTTGAAGAGCCAGCCTGATACTAATACCATATCTGAACTTGTTGTGAATTGTGTTGTTTCATGGAAACTTTTTGCATATAAGCCTATGTTTTCATTTAGTGTTTATGTGCTTTGGTGCAGAGATCTGAGCTTCAATATGTTGAGACGTGAGATTCCTGATTCATTTCAGAGCCTGGAAAAGCTAGAATTCATGTAAGCCAATCAGTAACAAATTGAAATGTTGCTGCATAGGACCACTCTTGATTTTCCACCAATATCAACAGTGTTAGTCACCTTCTTAAATGTGAATATGGTGCAGGTTTCTGACAAATAATACACTAACTGGAGCAATACCCGATTGGATACTGAATAGCAGGAGTAACTTGTGAGTCTGGTTCCTATATAATCTAGCAATAAAGTTAATGAACAGAATATTTTGCATCCATTATCTCATGAGTGATTTAGTTGATTTTTTATTCATACATAATCGTTTCCTTATTTGGTGAAATAAGACCTGGGATACCAATGAAATGATTAACTCTATGTCAGTGATGTGTCTTACAACAATTTTACGGGGTCAGTTCAATCTGGTTGCCAGCAGCCATTTGTGTAAGCACCATTCTGCTTGGTTATGGTAATGGTTTTATCATTTCCATCATGTTTCTTACTGAATCTATACATGTATTATGCAACAGGAATTTAGTTTCTAGTCTATCATCTTCTGACAACTCGTAAGTACTTTGTTCAATAAGACACATGGTCAATTTACGTATGAAATACAAATGATTGCATACGTAGATTTTCCTGTCGCTATTGCTTATATTGCTACAATTATTGATTGAACCAATTTGTCTTGTAGGATTTCTTGGTGCTTGAGGAAGGACCTTCCCTGCCCTACAGAAGCCCAATGTAAGCATAGAAAATTATATTGCAAATTCTGTTCAATGATAGAGCAATTCCAAATCAGTCAATTAACATCCTTCCTGGGAACTTACAATATGACATTTTTTGCCAGACCATTCCTTGTTTATAAACTGTGGAGGACGAAGGATAACCGTTGATAAAAATGAATATGCAGAGGACTTAAACCCAAAGGGTCCGTCTAGCTTTTTCTCCACAGACCAATGGGCATATAGCAGTACTGGATTGTACTTGGGCAATGATGATGCGGGCAACATAGCTGGAAACAGTTTGGGTCTGAATGTGACTGGAGCTGGATATTACACAACTGCTCGTCTTGCTGCCCAGTCACTCAGGTATTATGGTCTGTGTTTGAGGAGGGGCAGCTATAAAGTGAGACTCCACTTTGCTGAAATTATGTTTTCCAATGATCAGACATTTAGTAGCCTTGGCAGGCGCATATTCGATGTATTGATTCAAGTGAGTAAAATGACCTTTTCAGTCGGCAATCTTATATAGTGTGTTCTGCGTTTTATGTAACTTCCATTTATAAATGTCTAGGTGGAGACTAGCATGCTTTTGGTTCCATTAAGGTTTCTATTCAGAATTGGAAGTCAAAGTTTGGCAACTTTTGGTTACTATTCTCATTGTCACTTTATTTCACAGGGGAATGTAGTGCTAAAGGATTTCAATATTATGGAGGAAGCCAGAGGAAGCGGCATTGGCATCTTTAAAGATTTTGATAACATATACGTCAATGGTAGCACTCTGGAGATACACTTATACTGGTCTGGTAAAGGAACAACAGCCATTCCTGACAGGGGTGTCTATGGACCTCTGATATCAGCAATTGCAGTGACACCAAGTAAGTTTCCATTATGCTAAAAAATTTCACCTTCCTTGCTATGAACTTATAATTTAATCCTTCCTTCTCTTCTTGTAGACTATGAGGTTGACACCGGAGGCTTATCTGTTGGAGCTATTATTGGCATTGTGGTTGGTTCGTGTGTATTTATTCTGTTGATATTACTGTTCCTCAAAATGAGAGGTTACCTAGGAGGGAAGGACCTTGAAGATAAAGGTCAGGCTAATCTCACTTGAAAGTATCTGAATAACTAATTACATATCTGGCTGTCCTCGTTAATTAGTTTGAATTCTATAGCGAAGCATTTTTTAATTTTGGCTGATTGAGATTCTGGTTTTACTACAGAACTACGTGGGCTGGATCTCCAGACAGGTTATTTTACTTTAAGACAAATTAAACATGCGACCGAAAACTTTGACCCTGCCTATAAGATAGGAGAAGGAGGGTTTGGTCCGGTTTACAAGGTAAGTATTAAGCTTTTGAGTATCGCTTGCTTCTCTTACGAAATAAAACTAGTTATGTAACATCTATGGCCAAATATGAAATTTGCTCTCAAATGTCAAATCTGCATCATTTGGAATATATATATATATCTGAAAATGTTTACCTTACTTGATGCACAGGGTGTGCTGTCAGATGGTGCGGTAATTGCTGTCAAGCAGCTTTCTTCTAAATCAAAGCAAGGGAACCGTGAATTTGTGAATGAGATAGGCATGATATCTGCCTTGCAACATCCCAATCTTGTGCGGCTTTATGGCTGTTGTATTGAAGGAAACCAGTTGCTCTTAGTATATGAATACTTGGAAAACAATTCTCTTGCTCGTGCACTCTTTGGTAATTGCTTGACTGCACAACCTTTTTCTTATTATTATTATTGCTATTACGTGTGTGAGATGAGAACCTTGCTGAATTGTCATCTTTCCTTATCCTGTTTTCTCTTTCACATCAGGCCATGAGGAAAATCAGCTCAAATTGGACTGGACAACGAGAAAGAAGATACTGTTGGGTGTTGCACAAGGATTAGCTTATCTTCATGAGGAATCAAGGCTGAAAATTGTACACAGAGACATAAAAGCAACCAATGTATTGCTTGATAAGGATCTAAATGCAAAGATATCCGACTTCGGTTTAGCCAAGCTTGATGAAGAAGAGAACACTCATATCAGTACAAGAATAGCTGGAACGATGTCAGTTCTTTCTCTCCTGCTCTTTTCCAGCATAGTTGCTTCAGTTGATGAGTAATAAATTAATCTCTATGGCAGGATAGCGTCTTGAATAGATCATGCATTTTTTAATTATGCAGCATAATAATGAAAAGAAAGGACGTTCATGTTTCGTCTATTTATAGCCTCTTGCATCTGATTTCCCAGAGAAATGGCAGATATGCTCTTTCTTCCACGTAAATGAGCAGCAGGCATAGCAATGAATTATTTAAAAAAAAAAAAACAGAAGACTGACCATTGTAGTTTCATTTCCTTCTTCTACAGTGGTTATATGGCTCCAGAATATGCAATGAGGGGCTACTTGACAGACAAAGCAGATGTTTACAGCTTTGGAATTGTTGCTTTAGAGATTGTCAGCGGGAAGAGTAACACAAATTACAGGCCCAAGGAGGAATTTGTGTATCTTCTAGATTGGGTAATATAAATACTGCGTTTTTCCCTTGTAGCATATCATTTTCAAAGCACTTTACATATATACTGCTGCATTGTTAGGGAAAAAAAATTGAAAATAAAGAGCAAAAGTGACCCATTTGTAATGCATGAAAGTGAACATTGTTTATCGCTTCAAAATCAATGTTGTTTTAGTTTTTGGATAGCAAGTGTTTCTTCAACTGTTTACCATCTGCATCCACAAATCCTGATGCAAGAGAAAGGCAAAGAGCCTTGCTTGGAAAGCATGCACAACACTAGCTCTTTTTTTGGCCTTTAGAGAAATGGTAGCATGTAGAGGTAGCCTTTGTTTCTGTGCTTTTTTGGTTAGTCCTTTCAACTTTTTTAGTGGCTCAAAAATATGCTCAGTAGATTACTGCTATTGGATATTTGTTGTTTAGCTTATAGCTTTCTGATGTTTGGGATTTTAGCAGATTTTTTTTTTATTGTCCGTGGGTGCCAGAAGTTGATCCCTGGTTACTGCAACCAATAGTCCAGCTGGGTTCTGATTTTTTTCTATCACCAGATCATGTGGCTGGTGGCAGTTTTTAAGGGCTTTACTAACTGCTTTTTCTTGCTTGTAATTGAAGGCCTATGTCCTGGAAGAGCAAGGAAATCTGCTGGAACTAGTGGATCCAAACCTGGGTTCTGAATATTCAAAACCAGAGGCAATGAGGATACTTAACATGGCTCTCTTGTGCGCCAACCCGTCACCTACCTTAAGGCCAACAATGTCTTCTGTGGTGAAGATGCTCGAAGGCAAAACTCTGGTCCAAAGTCCAAACATTAGGCGCAGCAACATGAGCCAGGATGCTAGGTTCAAAGCCTTTGAGATTTTATCTCAAGATAGCCATACACATACCTCAGCTCTTTCTGCAGACAGTCAGGTGCAAAGAAACGTATCGACGGATGGACCATGGATTGATTCCTCGGTTTCCCTTCAAAGTAAAGATGATGTCCCATCCCTTTCTTCATCAAAAGGCTTTCTTGAGGACTATTAATTGTGGCAGCAACTAAGATTAATCAATGGAAAGCATCAAAGCAGTATATACTCTTATGTCTTATGTGAGAGGGATTAATGAGGATGGGTCATGGACGAAGAAATAGACTAAATTTGTCTGTCAATTTTCTACTTCTCGTGCAACTACAGTTTGGTTCAATTCAGGCTCTAATTTGGAAATGTTCTATAGATTAATAACACTGTTAGAGCACCATAACTTTCATCTTTTGTGCTGTGATCGGCTCATGCTGATTGTCATCTGCTGAGTTTAAAGCCAATGCTGTTAATAAAATGTTGTTAGATGTCAAAAACTGTTAGCTTAACAAATCCATTTCTACTATGGCACTATCTTTTCTAATATAGAATGGGCACGAAATGGAAAAAATTTGAGATGTGCTAATGAATAAAAACCTTAGTTATTTTAGAATTTACATAATTACGTATGAAATGGCAAATGAACCATTATAACTCCTAATATTGAACTCAATATTAATGGTAAATGAACCATTAGCCCAAGTTCTGTATCTACAAGTTGTTGCCATGTATCGATTGAAACTTCAACAAACTTATGCTTTATTCCTTGAGGGTAATGGATTTGTCAATGGTCACGATGGTTTTTGTGAAGTTGATTGCAAAAGTAACGTTGAGTCAGCGAGTGTAAGCAACAAAATGGATATCAGAAACATTGGAAAATGGATGATCTAACCAACAGCATGGGGCTGTCAACGATGCCAAGCAACTGTCACCGGAGATTTTCTGGCAAAAATAGGAAAGCTAAGGGCTTTAGTCCTGACAATTCTCATAGTTATGGAGAGCATGCCTTTGCAAAGAACAGAAGTCAAGCTAACAATGTGTTGAAAGAGAATGAGAAGGAAAGATTGAGAATGGTCCGTGACATGAAAGAGTCAAGCAAATATCAACATGGAGTACTAGTGAATGGAATTGTGAGAATGTTGATGTGTCACATTTGCGGCCAGGAGGTTATAGTGAATTTACTTTCAACTTTCTTAGTTTCTTTGCTGTGCAGTCGATGAAATTTATAGTTTTTCAGGTCAATCTTCTGATTAGTTTTTAACGTTTCCAATATGGTTATTACACTTTTGGTTCATCTTACTAATGTTTCTATTTCAAACTCTAAAGCTTGTTAGAGGGCATTTCATTAAGAAAATTATTAGCTTGTGGGGTGCTTTTACTAAGAGGATCGCCGCTAAAGCATAACAATTGGTGAGGACTATAGTGTTGAGGCTTGGTTGTGCAGCATTCTGGTCTAGCTATGTCTTTCTAGTGATCTCAGGATTGCTAGCGTCAGGGTTTGTCTTTGGAAGCTTACTGATGAGGCATCTAGTGGAGAAGCCTGTTCAGACAAAAGAGTCTCTGAATTTTGACTACACAAAAGCTAGTCCCGAAGCTTTTGCCCCTTTATTGCCTTGTTCCAGAGTAGGTGATCCTTCTGCTCTAGTTGCCAAGGAAGATGTGGAAGGCAGGAAGCAAGTCAGTGCTCGAGTCATTCCTCAAAATCACAAACTGGAGATAGGCGTACCATTGGTTATGCCCGAGTCTGACTACAATAGGAAACTTGGAATCTTCCTGGTATGCAGTTTATTTCATCCTTGCCTCACCATGTTGAGATCCTATCAATATATACATCTAAATCTTCTCCATGCTTCACAATAAGAGAGTCATTCACCCCTGTTGGTGAAAAATTACCTTATGGCATTCCTTCTTCGATTTCTAAAATTGACTGGCATTAACAAGATAAGACTGTCCGGGGTGTCAAAATTTTTACCAGTTGAAAGCAGATGTCTTTATACTTCTGTATTAATTTGCCAAGTTGCTGGTTTATCATTTTGGCTCCTAATTGCTATAACTTCTTTAATGTATACTCCTCTTTTGACACAAGGTGAGGGTGGAGTCCATGGCAGCAAGTGGTAAAGTGACTGCAAGCTCAAGTTATCCATGTATGCTAAGGTTCAAAAGCCAGCCCATCCGCTTTGTCAAAACAATTATCAGGAGCGCTCCACTTCTTGCTGGGTACCAATCAGAATCACAGATCCTTGACATAAAAATGGACAATTTCGTCGAAGGAATTGAGTCAACTGCTTTCCTGAAGGTAACAATAGAACAAAAGGCAGAATTGAAAGATGGTGCTGGTGGCATCCCTGAAATTTATGCAGCAGCTTTATCACTTGGATCAGAGCTCCCCCAGTTGAAAAGACTGGTCTGAAACTGGAGGAGAACCATTCTTGTATGGACCAGCGTTGTCATTTTCTTGAACGAGCTAATGTTCGTTTTAGCCTTTTGTAGACCCGTTATTACCTTGAGAGGAACGAGTGGGACCAAACATGCTAGACAGCAATCCCCTTCGATAAACACAGTCACTTGGTACAAAAGCTGATGAGAGATAGTTTCAGGACTCGTGATGAAAATGATTACATGAGAAAGATGTAGCATGCAAGCCCAACGCAACATATCGTGTGTTTACTTTACTTCCTGTTTGTTAAAACATGCAGAACCTAAACGCCGTAGATTTAGCCAATCTGATATTTCTTTCATGTTTATGTTAAGAAAATTTTCTTCTCCCATGACAAGTAACAGGCAAGTTGTTACTGACGAGACAAGCTTCTGGCTTGTCCGAACTTTTTGCCTTTTGGAGTTAAGAATATATCAGGCGAACTGTATAGCCAGTTTACTATTTTTGTTCATGTTGGTCTATTGATATGTAAACCATATCAGTGCTGAAAAACATTCTCTCTCTGTTTTTTTTTCTTTAATGGGAAAATAATAAATAAATAAAAAAAGGCACAGTCTAACTAGGCAAGGTTGGGCCTGCCTGATATTCCAGTAGGTTTGCTATGGTAGATGAACAAGAGCCAAGCGGTAAAGCAAAATGCCCACGTAAAAATGCAAAAGAACCAAAAATTGGAATCAAGATGCATCCTTTTATAGGATTATGTTAGACGTAACTATTCATAAATGTAATTATTTTTGAACTATTTAATGTTGTTCATACATATAACTACAATTTTTTTTTTTCATTTTTTGTCTCATTGAATTAGGGGATGAAGATTTGACAATAAATGACATAAAATCCAATTTTGATCTCACCCTAAAGTTTTATACCTGGACTCGGTGCTACAATTGTCCAGAGTTTAAATCACAAAAGAATATACAGCTAATACACACAAGTCAGTCTTGCTTCTCTAAGGACAAGTGAATCATTACCGTATGTCAAATATCAACAACTCACCTACGGGCCAAAGTCCCACCAAGTTGTCGCCAGCTATTAGCTATTCGGAATATATCAGTAGCTGTCAAGATATTATCTCCTCGTAAATAAATAAAAAGAAAACAACAAAACGACCACATGTAACTTTCTAAAATTTAATCTATTAGAAAATTAACTACGTACTAAAAATTTGAAACGAGAAAATTACAGAATAAAAGATTAATCATTTTAAAGAAATTTAATTTTATAATTTTTTGAAAAAATTAACTTCTAAATAGTTAAAAAAGATTGAATAGATTATTATTATTTATTTTTTTAAGTCATAAACTTTATATATATATATATATATAACAATTAACTACTTATTAATATAGAAATAATAAAGTTGCATAAAATTACGTAAATTAGGGAATTCTATCATCCTCTTGCCCTTGAAAACAGTATTGTCCTCAATAATGAACAACAGTAAATTTTAGAAATCACTTTGTAAAAAAGTAATAAAATTCTTAAGTTGCTTCCTCAATTGAGAGAGTAGACTATTGAACAAGAATTTGAGTGACAACTCGATTTTCACACTTGACAATATGTCAGTCCAATATGACTTATGGTTGAACCTTAACCTCTTTTGTAAGAGTAATGTCAAGTAGTTAGGTTTTGTATAATCTCACATTCTCCTAACCTTTTCTTTAAACAAAAGACATAAAAAAAAAGGATGGATTTTGGACTTTGTTGGTAAGTTCAAATGATAAGCAACAAAACCAATGTGTTTAAGGACTTTAAACGGCCCAAAGAAGTAATTAATAATTTTATTGATGAGTGAACATTAATAGATAACCATCGATATGGTTAAAGTTTTAGATAAACTCAATCACCTCTGGTAAACTCACATTCAGTGTGATCTATGTCACTATACTTCTTCATTCGAGCTTAGGTTGTGGCAAGAATGTCCTTAAGAAGTCAAAGTAAGTTATCGCAATCCTGCAAGTCTTTATCTACTTGGTCTACATGAGAAGACCTAGCTATGTACCTTGTAACAGTTGGTGAAGTTCAACCATAAACAACTTTAAATGGAGACATCTTGGTTGAAGAATGATAAGTGGTATTGTACCACTATTCCACCTAAGGAAGCCATTTCACTCAATCTTTTGGCTTGTCACCTACAAAACAATGAAAGTAATTCTCTAAACTCCTATTAACAACTTTAGTCTACCCATTTGTTTGTGGGTGGTAATCAAAACTCATTTTTAATTGTGTTCCTTATAAACGAAATAACTTTTTCTAAAAATTATTAGTGAAGACTTTATTATAATCACTAATAATGATTTAAGAACCCCATATAGCTTCATAATATTCTTGGTGAAAATTCGAGCAACAATAGTGATGGTATAAGGATGATAAAAAGCACAAAAATGAACATATTTAGTCAACTGATCCACAATAACAAAAATAGTTACTTTACCTTTTAATAATAAGAGTTTCTAAAAAAATCCATAAAGATTTCAATCCAAACTTTTTCTAAAATGGGCAAAGGTTGGATAAGACTAGGGTACGCCATTGATTTATTTTTATGACGTTTGCAAATGTCACATTAACCTTTTGATTTCCTTCTTCATACCTTTCTAGTAAAACTTATTATAAATGTATTTATAGGTACAAAGACATTCCAAATGTTTGGTAACTAAAGAAGCATGAAATTCCTATAAGAGCATGTCTTTGTAAGTAAAATTAGCAATAAGTACCATCTTGCCCTTGTAGTGTAAATCTGTAAAATCCTAAGAATAATGGGCAATTGAATTAGGATCCTTTTGTAATTTTTGAATGATTTCCTAAGTTTTAGGATCATTTCTCTACTCATCTTTAACTTGTATCAGGTTATCACAAGCAAAAATAGAGATTACTATTAGCTCAGCATGCTCTAGAATGCAAAATAATATGTTAGCAACAAGATTATCATTTCCTCTCTTATAAATAATCTCATAGTCATATCCCAATAAATTAGAGATCCACTTCTGTTGTTCTATAGAAAAGATCTGCTGCATTAACAAATATTTCAAACTTTTGTGATCAATTTGAATTTGAAAACGTTGTTCAATCAAGTAAATATGCCACTTGGTAACAATATAGACAATAACTAACATCTTTTTGTTATAAATAAACATATTGAGATATTTTGGTAAGAGAGCCTTATTGGTAAAGATTATAGGATGCTCCTCTTACATTAACACTACCTCAATCCTAACTCTAAAAGCATCAGATTCAATAATAAATACCTTACTAAAATTAGGTAAGGCAAGAACTGGAGTAGACATCATGGCCTATTTGAGGTGAGCAAATGCCTCATTTGCTTCATCACTCCATTTGAATTCATCCTTTGCCAACAAAATTGTTAAGTTTGCACTAATTTTTTCATAATCGCGAACAAACTTGCGGTAATAATCAGTTAATTCCAAGAAGCCACATAATACCTTAATAGTTTTTGGAATTGGCCAATCCAACATTGTTTACACTTTAAAAGGATCATAACTACACCTTCCTTGGAAATAATGTGGCCAAAATATTCCACTGTTTGACTAGCAAAACTACACTTTGACTTCTTGAAAAATAATAAATGTTCATAAAGAATAGTGAACACAATGCCTAAGTATGATAAATGAACATTCATAGATGGACTATATATCATAATATCATCAAAAAAATATTAAGACAAACTTATGCAAGTAAAGCCAAAATATATCATTCATTAAGTTTTGAAACGTGGATGAAATATTGGTAAGCCCGAAAGGCATAACAAAGAATTTGTAATGGTCATCATGTGTTTTGAAAGCTATTTTCTAGATATCTTCCTCATGAACTTGAATTTGATGATAACTTGATCATAAATCAAGCTTAATAAATAGCTGGGCACCTTCTAATTCTTCCAATAATTCATCAACAATTGGAATATAATATTTATCCTTTGCAATAATGTGGTTGAGTGCTTGGTAGTCTATACACATTCTCCAAGACCTATCTTTCTTTTTTACCAGGAGAACAGGATAAAAGTAGGGATTAGTACAAGGTCAGATGATGCCTATTTCCAATATTTCCTTTACAATCTTCTTAATTTCACCCTTTTAGAAATATTGATAATAATATGGTCTGACACTAGTTGGTGTACTCCCCAATAATAAAGAAATATAATGATCATGTATCCTCTTTAAGGGTAGATTCATAGGCTTTGCAAATAAATTGGAGAATTTAATTAGCAGTAGATTGATATCCCTTTCCTTTGGGGAATAGGATTCAGTTCCCTTTGCATTATATAGTTGCATAAAGAATCCTTGTCCTGCCTTATGAAGAACTTTTTCCATTTAATGTTGGTAACAGTAATAATTTTGCCACCTTGCCTTCCTCGTAACTCCATTGCATGCCCATTTAACTGAAACTTTATTGTTAGTTTGGAGAAATTCCAGGTAATGTTTCCTAGAGTTCTTAACCAATCAATACCAAAAACAATCTTATAATCTTCCAAAAGTAGCAATAAAAGGTCAACGTAAACTATTTGACCTTGCAATAGGAGTTTTACCTGTATTCACTTACCCTGGCATGTCAAATTCCTATCATCAGTAAGTTTTACAGCAAACTTGTCATAATCTTCGATTAGAAAAGCAATTTTTTGAAAATTTTTTCATCCATAAAATTATTGGTACTTCCTGAATCAACAAGTATCATTACTTGTCGTCTTTTAAGAAGCTTATCAATTTTCATAATTTAGGGATTAAGGTATCCCGTCAAAGTATGAACTGCAGGCTCATTAGTGTATTTAACATGAATTTCATCACACTCAAGATAAGTGTGATCATTATTAGTCTTATTGTCTATCACAATTGGCTTGATCATTGAAAGTCTCCTTTGTTTACATCGATGCTCTTTATGCCACTTTTCATCACAATGCTAGCATAGTCCTTTTGTCATCCTCTCTTTTAATTGCTCTTAAGGCACGTGTATGGGACGATTTGAAGATGATAGATTATTGTTTCCATCTGCAGATTTGCTGGCAACTCTCTTAGCAATAGGACAATGATTTTCCATGCCCAACTTCTCTTGTAGGCAAGTAAAGGAGATGGTTACTACTATTATTCAAGGTTGACAAGCTTTAATTTCTCATTGAATTTCAAGAATGAGTCCTTCAATAAAGGTGTCTACTAACTACCTTTTTGACCAATCTTTAGCTCAATTGACAAGCCACTCAAAACAACTTTGATACTCTAAGATGGTTAATGTTTGACAAATTTTTATGAGCTCTTTATCAATGTTGAAATATTTCGAAGGCCTAAAATGCACTAAAAAGCCTTTAGTAAAGTTAGCCCAAGTCGGAATTCTAACACAAGTTTCAAACCAATCGTAACATTAGATAGCATCACCTTTTAACTGAATTGAAGCAATTTTCACCTTATAGTGTTTTAGGATATGATGAAAACAAAAATAATTTTCAGCCTTAGAAATCCATCCTACATGATCATTTTTGTCCCAACGAGGAAATTCTACCTTCAAACGTAATTGTATATAGTTGCCATCAACACCTCCAAAGGATTCTCCTAGTGCTTTATGTCTATTGGAAGATTCAAGCGTATTATCTGCTAATCGTTTGTTAGGGTTAAGACCGCTAGTTTAAACCTTTTAAAAGACTATTGCATTAAAGACATAGATTCTTTAAAATTCAATGTTCCAATGTTAGAATCTGATGAATTGTATTAAGATATAGTATAAGACTTCAAATTGATAATACTAAAAAAAATTTTTTGGTATCGAGTAAGTGGCATAATTTTTTTTTTTTTATGGTTGTAGAGATTTGGAACTAAGACATGAAAATTTGAAACAAAAGTGAAGTCCTAAGAACACTACTCTAATACCATATAAAATAAAAGATTAATCACTTCAAGAGGTCGTTTTTTGATTCTTTATAGGAACAATCTTCAAATAAATAAGAAAGTTTGAATAGATTATTATTATTTATTTATTTAAGTTATAAACTTTATATGTATATATAAATATAACAATTAACTACTTATTAATATAAAAATAATAAAATTGTATAGTAAGAAATCGTATCATATCACGTAAATTAAATTAGGGAATCCTATCGAAAATCCGGAACTTAAAGTGCTTGAACCATCCCCAAAAAAGAATCAGTCCTGATCAACAACAAAACAAGTGGTTCCAGCCAAAAAAAAAAAAAAAAAAAGGGAATCCACGGTTCCGCGGTCGACCCATATGGAATTTCTTTTCTTTTTTTTCTTTTTTTTTTTAAGACTGAAAAGGATGCTATGTTCATGAATGTTTAATTCAATCTGAGCCATAGGTTCCTTTGGTGGACTATACCAGCAAATTGATGTCTTATTAATTACTGGGGTTATCAGCACGGATCATTCAGTTAATGAAATGTTTGTTTTTTGTGTTTTTTAATTGGGACAGATAACACACATGCAACATTAACTTGTACAGAAATATTTTTTCAAATCCATGCCAATTCAGCCATAATTAACGTAAATATCAGGTAATATTCTTTGTTTGACCTGTAAGTATTAATGGGTTTGACTTTTATTAGCTGTTTACACCTCATCCAAAGAATTAAACCCCACGGAAGGGCAAGTATGTATGCGCGTAGAACAAAATGGTACAAGTTATAAGGTGTTTACAGGTGTACAGTGCTGTTGAGATATCGGCTAGACTACAAAATTGCAATCACCTGTCTTCAAAATCAGTATTAAGAATTGTCTTAACCTTTGTCCCTTAGACAATATACAGAAGTAATTATTCTCAAGACCACAACCTTTTTTTGGTTTTTTTTTCCATACACAGCGTACAAATTGCTCAGAATGGCACTATCAGCTTTGTCTTGCATGTTGCTTTCACTGTTTCTCTTGGTCTTCTCTACTTCACCATCGTCACATGCAAGATTCCATCCCGCAGATAACCTGCAAGGTAGATTGCCTTCTTCGCCTCCGAAACCCAACTCAAACCCCGGTAGTGGAATCGCAGAAAAGCTCATCGGAGGGCTCAACTTGTTCCCTACGCATGCAGTCAACCTGGGCAACTATTCTGCCGATGCTCCTGAGATTGTTGAGAAGGATTTGAAGCTCCCTGTTCTTGGTGATCCCGGGTCTTCTGTTAACGACTTGGCTCACTATGCTGGCTACTATAGGCTTCCTAATACCACTGGAGCCAGGTAATTAATATATAATTAAGCATTGTATTGTCGCTACAAGGCATGACTAGCTAGTCGAGTTGAAAGGGTATCTAAAAGGATGCCAACAGATTGAAAAATAGCTTGTATTTGTTTTGCAGGATGTTCTACTTTTTCTTTGAATCCCGGAATAACAGGAGTGACCCTGTTGTCATATGGCTGACTGGAGGGCCAGGATGTGGGAGCGAATTGGCCTTATTCTATGAAAATGGTCCTTTCAAGCTTTCGAGCAACCTCTCTCTTGTATGGAACGACTATGGTTGGGACAAGGTATTGCCATATAATTGAAGTACACTAAGAATCTACTAAGCTTCTTCCTTTTATGAATATTATTTTTATTAACACTCTTAGCACCCTTACCATTTTTTCTCCCTCATAATTTGAATGTCATTACATTTACAAGGTAAATATTGTTCCACTTTGGCAGGCTTCAAATCTTATATATGTTGACCAGCCAACTGGAACTGGCTTTAGTTATTCAACCAGCATGAACGACATTAGAACTAATGAAGCTGGTGTTAGCAATGACTTGTATAACTTCATGCAGGTAAGCTTGGTATTCATATTCACATCAAGAGCTTTAGAAAATTAAAACAATTTGGAAGGATTTTGACAATTTGGCAGTCAGTTGAACTCGATAAATATCTACTTTGCAGGTATTTTTCAAGGGGCATCCTCAATTTGCTAGAAATGATTTCTTCATAACTGGAGAATCTTATGCTGGCCACTATATCCCTGCTTTCGCTGCTAGAGTCTACAAGGGAAACAACAACAAAGAAGGAATCCAAATAAACCTCAAGGTTATTGCACGAAATTTTTATTACTTAATTATTGGATATGTTATCCATACACATATATGAAGAGCATTTACTTTTAGTATTTTAAAGACATTGATGCACAAGTGGTTCTCCTGCAGGGATTAGCCATTGGCAATGGTCTAACCAATCCGGCCACCCAATATAAAGCTTACCCCGATTTTGCTTTAGATAACAAACTAATTGAGCAATCTGATTATGATAGTATAAAGCAAATGGTTCCTCCGTGTGAAGAGCAAATAGCAGCATGTGGTAATTAATTTATTTCATTCCTGCCTTACATATAATATAGTAATCTTGATTGAATGGTCCTTCCTTACTTTTGCCTTTGTCTATTTATAACATCATCAGATAGCAAAGGTGATGAATCTGTTTGTCTGGATGCATATTCCACTTGCAGTGACATATTTCAACAGATCCTGAACATCGCTGGTAACATAAATGTAAGGACTTGTTTTAATTGATATTAATGAAGCCACAAATTAATGCTGAAAAATGGCATCCGATTACGCCGGAGCTAAGCATTATTAACTCTGATTTTTATCATTTTTGAGCAATAGTACTACGATATACGAAAGAGATGTGAGGGCGAATTGTGTTATGACTTCTCGCTCGTGGAGAAGTTCCTAAATGAAGATGAAGTTAAGGATGCACTAGGCGTAGGAGACATTTCTTGGGTTTCATGCAGCACAGAGGTATCTTCGGCTCTGCAATCGGACTGGATGAAGAATTATGAATTAGAAATTCCACCTCTCCTTGAAGCTGGCATCAAGGTGCTTATATATGCTGGTGAAGAGGATCTCATATGCAACTGGCTTGGTAAGATCCTTTTCTGTGGCGAACTCTTTGGTTTACCAACATTACTAAAGATGCACCCAACAAATGCACTTCCTTGCAGTCATCGTAGCATTCTTGACTTGGCATTTTTGTTTTGAACAGGAAACTCTCAGTGGGCTAACGCCATGGAATGGTCTGGCCAGAAACAATTTGTAGCAGCTCCCACTGTTCCATTTGACGTCGGAGGTGCAGCAGTGGGACAGCTGAAAAGCCACGGCCCTCTCTCCTTCCTCAAGGTCAGGCTGCGTTCATTTCTTTTCTCTTGTTAGTGTGTTTCTGTTTGTGCTATCTGCAGGCTCTGATAGTATCAAATGTGATTGTCTGAAACAAAAAATAAAATAAAATAAAAATAAAGGTTCACGGTGCTGGACACATGGTGCCAATGGACCAACCGGAAGCCGCATTACAGATGCTGCAGATGTGGCTGCAAGGCAACTTTACTGTAATCGATGGAGGGGTAAACTGAAGACGGATAGGACAACGACAATATCCCAATTGGTTCTCTCATTTCTTGCCAATTTGATTGTTACTGCATTGTCTCACTCGTATGATTTCAGAAATGACTACATTCTGAATGGAATTGCCCCATATCAATTACTATTTTTGGAATACATGGAAGGTTGTGCAGCTGTGTCCAGTGTGTACCACTCGTTCGTATATGGTATTGACCTGAAAGTAATTGGTTCCGCAACAATGTTATCTGACAAAGATTATGTCTCAGAAGTATTCTGACAATGTTGGCCATATGGCATCATCACGGCCTCAATAAGACTGACATTCCCGAGTTCTGAGATTAATAGAAACAGCGCATTTTTAGGTTGCTAATCACTAATACTATTTTTTTATAGTTCTTTCCATCGGGAAAATAAAAGGTCCATTTGATTTCAAACTCCGGCAAGGAACGCATAAGCAGAATAAAATTTGAGTGAGAAAAACAATTGAAAACCCTCCATTGCAAAAGCCACTTCTTCCGCAAATGTAAAGAACACAAGACAAGTATTTGTGAAGATCTTTTGACGCATAATAGATGACTTTGAATTGGATGACTTGAATAATTAGCCTGAACATATCAATTGTGATGTTTAATATTTATGGATCAGGTTGCAAGATTTAAGTTGATTTTGGCGTGTTTGAATGGCATGGGAGATAACTTAAAAAAGGCAAAAAAATAGGGACTTAAAAAAGGCATAAGATGATCCAGCTTTCCCTTTGTTCTCACAGAATAAACTATTCCCGAGAATTGGCCTTTCGTACTTTTCCTATTCTACCACATGAAACTTGAAAATTAATAGCCAAAAAAATTTAAAGAAAAAAAATTCCTTTGGCTGTCTCCCCATTGTATCCTACACCATGCAATATGAGATGGGAAACGGTATGCGGACGGAGAAATCTGCTGCAGGACCAGTGCGGGTGACACCAACACAGTTTGTCACTGTCCAATAACATTTCAACGATCATGCAAGGATCACGTACGTTCCTTTGTAACTGATCAACATCACAAATGAAGACTAGATTAGATTATATATTCCATATATTGCAATCATCCGACTTTAGAGTACTTGCATAAAAACGATATTAAAGGATATAAATTCATTATCTTTTTATACACTTTTTTTTTTCTTTCCTTTTCAGCTAAAAGATAACCCGTTTCTTCAAGGTATAATCACACAAAGATGTGAATAAGAATTGTTGAAAAATGGGGCAACCAATATCTGTTCACACACTTCATGTAAAAAGAGCTAATGACCACATATAACACTCAGTCTCTTATCATTTAAATATAAGTGCTGACCAAATAAGCATAACATAAGTTTGAAATGCTTTCACAGCAAAATACATCAAGAAGATACAGACAACCGTTTTTCTTTTTCTTTCCCATACAAGAAAACATATACCATCTGAGTCTATCCAAATGCTTTCAGCAAAATTGCAGCTCACTGATCTAGGTTCCTTATAAATATTCTATACAGATGTAAACAGCATGCTGATATATTTCATATGCAATAATGGATACAAAAGGAAGATTATGTTCCCTCTAGGCACTCCTGCCTCAAAATTTAATGGAAAATAATTAACCCACCCTATTGCATGCCATTGTAAAAGTTTGATGGTAAGGATCACTTCATCTATGTTGATATGCTTTATGAGTTCAAACTGGCTAATACCAATACTAATGGTAGACTGGTGTAAAAATGATCACAACTACAAGCAAATTTTGGAAACTCAAAATGAGACAAGATATGCAAATTCACAGAGAAAATTAGGCTGAACACACTCACTTTGATCATACAAGTACCAGATAGCATCAACAAGTCTGACTCAACTTTGAAACTTCGGTCAACAATCGGCTCACAGAAGCCTTTATTTCACTTGGCACAGACAACTTTGGGTGAACTGCCTCCAAAGCATATTCAGTGATAAGCCTCATTGCAACTGCCAAATTCAATTTCTTGGTATCACCATTCCATACTCTCTGATTCACAAACTGACATGAATGCTTTAAGATACACCCATTACAAACCTGAAATGAACATGCAGGGACAACAGAACCATGTTTAACATCTTAATTTCAATGCTGTTATAACCATAGAGTCAGCAAGCTATGGGAAGAGTAAACATAAAGTCAGGACAAAGAGATAGATTACTGTGTCCTCTGGAATCTCAAAATAGCGGCGCAATCTCTTGGCAGAAAAAACACTCTTCCTCGAGAGGGATGGACAACCAAACAGGGCCACCTTCTTCAATTCACTCCCTGACAACCATCTGCAAATCCAAACTTGCATTGATCAAAGAAAGAAGCATGGAGAGAATTCTAAGGGGGTGAGGGAACAAATCTATGTGAGACTAATATACCAGGATGAAGAAGAAAATGCAAAAAAATAACCATATCTCTAGAATACTGCATTATGAACGATTGAGAATTGTGCAACTTGAGAATCATAATTAAAAGGTACAAAGCTGCAATTTTGAGCTTCATCCAAATTCACCACAAAAAGAAAGGGAAAATGATCATTAAGACCTTTTGGAGATCATTCCAATGGAAGCTAATAGATGTAGTGAAAATAAGTAAACAGTAGACTCGACCTTTCCATAGCCAGCAACTTCAGCCCAATTTATAAAAGTGTTCGTTAAGATTTTGATTAGCTGCCCTTTCCTCCCTTTTCTTGTGCCTCTTTCTTTGGGTGGGCCAACCAACTTTATTCTCTCTTTTGGCCTCTTTCTTAGGGTAGGCCTTTCTTGAAACAGTGACAAAAGTTTGGACTGAAAGATTCAATGGTCCATTGAGAACCCCTGTGGGAAACCATGCACTGCTTAGGAAAAATCTTCCCAAATTGCCAACTTCTCTTCCACTTTCATTCTAAATGTTAGGGAGAAAGGAACTTTAAAATAAAAAATAATAAAAATCAGTCGGATACAAAACATGGCCAATGGTGAACACAGGGACAGGCAACAATGGATAGAAAAACACAATGCGCCTGATAGTTTGAATGATGAAATCTTATTAAGGAAAGGATCACACCAGACTAGGAGTATCCCCTACTTTCTCTAGACATCTTGACTAGTGACTAGTGTACCCAAGAGAACATTGACTAATCCAATGTAGGGTAGAAAACAACACATAATCTACAAGCATGTGGGAAAGTCTTGGGAGTCTAGAAATGCAAGCTTAACTTAATTTCAAGGCTTAAGCTACAAGCACATAGGCCTATGCCACAAGCTTCTGTAAGAGAAGCACATCATGTCAATGGTAATGTAAACCGCACATGACAATGCATAATTCAAACAGGAATGGATATGTTGTATATCCTTTCACAATACATGAACGAAACATCCAAAAATTAATTGCACCTTCAAAACGGCCCAACACCTCCCCCACCACCCCCATGCGCAGTTAGAGCAATCCATAAACAATAACAATTGCCAAGCAGACACAGTTAGTTAATACCATTAAGATGGGGAAAAGGAAGAAAAATGAACCAACTTTGCAATGGCTTGGTGGTCCTCGCCAAACTTGAAAGCAGCAAACTTGATAAATTCCCTTCCATAACTATCACTAAAGCAACTAAAATCCAGTTTACCCCTTCTTAAAAAATTGGCTCTTGCAAAATAACCTTCTTTGTACAAAAGACTCGCAAACATTTCCATGTCCGCAGACAATTCCTTATAAACGTCAACTCTCCGCCTCTTGCTGCCGCTGCTGCTGCGCTATGCTCTTTGATTTGTTCACGTTCCTCGTGCTCCTAACATTTCCTGAAAACAATGCGAAAAGAATCGTGGGTTTCTCTTGTTCCTTTGCTTTCTTTCTTAATCCCCTCACTTCTGCCTCCAGTCCCCACAGCTTCTCCTTCAACTCACTATCTCCATTGTCGCTTGCTGCCTCTTGGATGTCAGTTGTTTCTGGTCCTTCAGATAATCCTACAGCTTCCCGGAAAACAACGCATGGAGACCTTTTGTTCTCGTCAACTGGGTTCGTGGAGAGTTGGAGGTTGTGAGAGGAGGAGCTGGTGGTTAGGGTTCTAGGGATGATTGGGATTGAGAAACGTTTGTGGGAATTGAAGAGAGAGTTGTGATGTTTGAGAAAGAGGGTTTTGGAGAGAGACATCTGTGGGGCTCTGGCTGTTTCGATACAAGGTTTGAGAGGGTTAAGTGGCAGGGTTGTGCAGAGTGGCAGTGTCCTAGTGACTAAGAGAATCCTCAGCCCCCCCTTCTGGTATAAATGGAAGAATTAATGGCATAATTCACATCTTCAACTTAAACCATGAAAGCTTTTATCCATTTTGGAAGATTGTTGTCCCACAGTAGATTTGAATGGAAACAGAAATTTTTATGCTATGTGTAAAATAAATAAATAAATATATATATATATATATATACTACATATTAAAATATTAAATTTTTTTTTTTTTGCTTATTTGAATTTATTAAAGTTGTGCCAGTTTTCTCACCTCGCTTTTGAATTTTGCTTTGAACATGTAGGCCCGGCCCAGTGATTCATGGCCAATGTCAATCAGAATGACAAGATCACTATGACAGCAAGGCCGATTTGGGGTTTGCAGCAAAGTAACATAGTCCATGCACCTTGGAAAAAAATTTTAGTGAAGCTTTCCGCTAGAATCATTTATCAACATGCCTATGCAAATCAAATGTCACCTCCAGTAAAACAGTCTGTTTAAAAGTCTCAGCTTTTGGGATGTTACGTGATTGAAGAAATTCGAAACGGATTCAGTGTCGTTTGTAATGTGTGTATATTTTCTCTTCGCAGCTTTGGATGGCAATTCAAAAGGTGTTGCAGCTTTACCAAGCAGGGACTCTTGCATCAAGGCAAGCCTTGCAGGATGTGAATCTTGGTGATCTCCAGGTGCCAAAAGGGGTTATCATTTGGACATGGATTGTAGAATCGCACAATGATCCTGAACCGTGGGGACCCGATGTGAACAATTTCAATCCTGAGATGTTTGTCAATGGAGTTCCTGGAGCAAGGAAATCACCTGCAGCCTGCACACCTTTTGGTGCAGGGGCTCGAGTTTGCCCCGGCAAGAATTAGGCTACTACAGAACTGAAGGTCCCGTTTGCTCTGGTTCTGTCGAGGTTCAAACATGCCATCCCTCCCAGTTATCATCACTCAGCCAAACTTTGGCTGGTTTTGGGGAGTCTGAACGTTGAGTAAATCTTCTCATTCAAAAGATATGGCTACTCGTGCTTCTCAAAGATAAATAGCACTGAAATGTTATTTACACGCATGTTTGAGTTTCGCATACGTCGAAACTATTGTTTCGGGTAATGAAAACGTGGCCTTAGGTAGGTAGCTAAGACGAACGATTTTGGCATATATGTGTCGAAAATGAGCGTGTAAAATAACATTTCCATATATAGTAATTCAATAATTTGTCAAATGCAGTGAAAGTTGTTTTATATTCAAGAGGATTACTTGGATTCATGGAATGCATATTTCCGTACGTGGTAAACAAGTGTTTGTTTATGGTGATTGTGATTCAATGAAATATCCCCTTACCGCTCTCTATGTTTCTCATGCGAATGATAATAAATTTGATTTGAAATGTAAAACAAAAATTATTTGTTGTAATTTAAGTTGTTGAAAGAATTGAATTCAATTGTTTCAATAATTAAATTCAATTTTGACCCCTTAGTCGGCACAAATTCTTGAATAAATGAATTAAATTATTTTTTTTTGTATATATATTTTTTAAGAGCTAGAGTGAATGAATCGAATTTTTCCCAATTGTCATCAATTTTGGTGAGCATTATCAATTTTATAACTTTAGTTCATTAATTCCATCACATTAGTGTATTTTTAAGATGTGATAATGCAATTGAAATCTTGTATTTTAAAAACTATAATACCAAATAAAGAAATTAGTTGGATTGAATTAAATCCTACAAATTTTTGTTCTAAACAAATTCTTAGAATTTCATAGGTTAATGACAGTGCTGGATTTGAATGTAGGATACAACTAACTAATAACATACATGTGGTATATAAAAATAATAATAAAAAAAACAATTCAAGCAGTTACATAAAAGGGAAGGTAAATCTATCTTGTCTAGAAATGAAGTATGCAGCTGGCCTGAGTAACAAAGGCAGCAAAGGTCCAAGGATGACAATTTTGTCTTTCCCAAATGTCATGAACAGGCCAATTTTGTCTTCCATCCCCACTTAGTTGAAACTCTGACGACAACAAAAGAAAAGGCTATCACTGATAACCAAGTGTTTTCTTTTTCTTTTTGGCACTTGGAACAATTCATAAACAGATCAGAGGCCTTTGTTTGATTTGCTCAGTAACCTTAAGTATATTCGGTAGTCCAGGTAATGTAGCATTCCAGTGATTCATATAAAATTCATTGCCAATAGAGAATAATTAGGAGGCAGAGATTGGAAAATCAAGTCAACATTTAACCAGTAATTCATGACAAAACCTAATTGGCCTAACCAACCAATCATCTTGAAACTCTGCGTTGACTAAATATGTTTCTCGCATCTTACATTAGAAAAATTCCTTTGAAATCTCGTACCCATCAGTTTACAAATGCATGGTCCTAAAACTGGTTCATGTGTTCTCATACAAAAGCTTTTGCAGTTCCAGCCAATAATTAGCATTTGTGAGCATGGATCCTAACCATTAGTTGAAAAAAACTACAAGCTCCAGTGTTACTCCATGATGGCGCGATGTTTCTATACAACTGAAGTGGAAGATTAGCTGCCCCACACCTCGAGGATGATCAAAACTTGTGTTTTTTGGCCTTCATTTGCGGATAGTTTCTTCACTTCCCACACCTCCAGACAGTAGGGAGAATTGTACCATTCTCAGGCCACTAGCTCTAACAAAATGCAAATGAAAGGCAACGAGTCTACACAATGCAAGAAAACAGAAAGTCCCTGATCGACGTTGTGGATGCCACGCTGATTAGCCTCAACTTTTGCTCATTTCCCCATATGAGTTAATATTCTGCTAATTAAAGCTTCCTTTTTGCCACTGACAGGAAGGTTGTGTGCTGTCAAGTAATACTTCAACTCCACTACCGACAAGTCTTTCAACTGCAGAACAAAAAATTCAAAGCAAATGTAAAATATCATGTTCCAACTGTTCAAATTGATGGGCATGGACAACTTTAAATTTCTTCTCGCTACACTTTACTGGGATGTGTCACAAAAATGTACAAGTTACAATCAGTCCCAAACCTCAAGCATATTCCTATCCATCCCAAGCATAAGTAAAAGAGCTCTAGGGCTGTTGTAATTATAGGCTGTGGCTTCAGAAGCATAAAAGGTTACTTCTGCATTGTAATTAACCTTTCCTACATAAACCTAAAACATTTCACTTGATATTTCTGTCCATAGGACAGATTAGGCCTAAAAGTTTTTGGCCAGTCAGTAGGACTTTAAAGCACAAGGATTTTCAGTTTCCGACAAAACACACAAGGCAGTTTCAGTTTTGATTGAGCTAACTTTGCACAATTTAGTAAAAAAAAGAATCATTACATGACAAAGAGCACCTTTCCACTGTCAGCAAGGTCAGCCCAGTCATAGTTTGCAGACTCTTTAACTGCATTTTCAACAAGTGCTTTCCGCTTTCTGGAGGCCTCACTTGCTTTTCCATTGCCCAAACTGTCAACTTCTTCATCGTATTTATCCCCGTAGACAGAAAGTTTGAATTCCTCTATTGCCTTCGAAATGCCTGGCCTGTTGGCAATATAAATGCAACAATGCACATCAAGAAGTCAACATCTCAACAAAATTTCACTGGAAGAATGGTAATATTCAGCAAAAGGGATATAAGTTTATGTTTGTCCTTACCTAGCCATACCTTCCTCATCAGGAAGCGTTTCATCATTGGTATCTGGCATCTCATCTTCTTCTAGAGCTAAGGCCTGCAACACCACATAGTGTTTCTGCAAGGCTGCAACAGTGAACTTGTTATAGGCTATAAAAGCATATGAAGAAAAAAAAAAAAAAATATATATATATATATATATATATATATATATATGAAGAAGAAGAAGAGAGAAATGTGGTAGGAAGTCACAGCTGGCAAGCAAGTAAGCAGGATCCATGACAGTTGCATTGATTACATGGGCAATGAGGAAAAAATAGGAAATATGAGAATTGAAAGAAATGACGTATCAAATTGGCAGACTTCTTAAATGGCAAGCCCAATGTTAAGATGCTGCTGACAAGATAATGAGACCTTTTTTCTTCCCCTTTATCTTGTTTGATTGGGATAGATAAAGGGATTTTAAAACTTTATCTTAATAATTTGGTTGCCATTGCACCAAGTGCAAATGCTTGAAATCAGGATGCAATAGCAGCCACTTCATGCTGGGGCCCACCAATGGACAATGATTTTATAGCTCATTCAACAGACGTGAGGACAAAAACAGCAACAAGAAGTAATCTTTAATCCCAAATTTAATTGGGGTCAGCTACATAAATCTTTTCTTGTTATCACATTCAATTATGTACCAAGTCAAGCGTGAGACCTAATTTTCCAAATCTTTTCTAGCCAAAGATTTCCAAGTCAACCTAAGTCTTCCTCTCCCTCTCCTCTGGCCATCCACCTGACTTTGATCCGCCAGTTAATTGAAGCATTTGCTGATCTTTGTTGGACATGTCCAAAGGTAGGGACAAACAAACTAAAATCCAAACTAAATTGAATGAATTTTTTGATTATATATTGGCCAGCCTTCATTTCATAGATGCAACTGTAATGAAAGTTAATCAAAAGCCAAATTCCACTGAAACAATAACATAAATACAAGAGGTCTCAATCTAGAATTTGATGGGAAAGCACCTCCTTAATACTATGTGACTACCCTCCAAGGTCTACCTCACATGACACAGGTTTGACGGAATGGATGATAGCATTTATTCTACAGGAAACAGCAACATGAGAAAGTTACACACAACACCCAAAAAGCCTCTGGAGATTGAAATCCATTTTCAAGAGAGGGTAACACACTTGTTTTTGACAACTTACCAGGGTTAGCAAATTGGCATACAGAAAATTCTTTTAAGTCAATACGTTTGATTAAAGCAGAAGCCTTTTTAATTTGGTCATCAGTTGCTTTAGGTGCCATAACATCAGAATCTGAATGAAGCTGCAAAAGGATGAACCAAGGTTTAAAGCAAAGATGACAACATCTATTTGAAATCAACTGTAGAACAGTTCTTACCTCTTCAATTTGCCTGATATCATCAGAATATGGAAGATATATCATGTGCATGCCTGGTGGCTCCACCTGACCACCAGCACTGATAATCTCATCCTATGAAATTTAGAACGGCGAGTTTTAGTATAAGTGAACAAAGTAATCACCATTATTTGAAAGCCATGCACACAAAAATAGTAACTGCAGTCTGCTCACTAATTCATCTGCAAACCAGAATTTCACTCCACTCATTATGTACTTTGAAAGCTGTGTTTGAAACAAGTATGCTGAAGCATGTACAATTTTCATTACTAGGTTATAAGATGCCAAAGTGTCATCTAGTGCAAAGCACAACAGAGAATGATGACCAATTCAAAATGCCCAATCAGCAAATTGCATTATTACAACACAGTAAAGGACAAGGGAGATGAGACTGCATTATTTAATATAACTCAGCGATTGCTTGCTAAATGATGATGTATTACATTCAGTACACAAGAAAAAATATATAAATGAAGTTTTCCATTCAAAAAGTCTAGATTGGTCTCTTAGAAAAAGTTTGTCTCAAATAACTGGAGCATAATTATTTGCAGCCTCCCGTGCCATGTAACCTTGATAAAAATCTTCTCATCTTTGACAAGTGGTCAACTATGGAACTCTTAAGGGAAATATGCCAATATTTTTTCCTTTTTATTGCAGTGACACTAACTGAGAGCAAAAGTAGCATAACTAAGACCAACAACATAGCAGCGTCAAGAGTATACGAAGAATACTACATAGTGAGATCCCCTACCAGTAATCAGTCACGGCTAACACAGCAAGTTGGCACTTCTATGCAAGCAACAGAAAACAAACACTCACAGAATCTCTCCAGTCACATGGTGCAACAACAATTTAAGCACAAACATAAGATTCATCTCACTTGTGCAACAAGAGCGACCAATTGAGGTCGAGATGAGCTGCCATAGAAAGCAACTGCAAAACTACAAAGGACAAATGATCAAGTGAATAAGCATTATCTTTGATCCAAAATTTGTCACAAGAAGGATGGAGCTATGTGACCAGAAAATTCCATCTGTATTTGACCAATACCTGGGTACAGGAATATACAGCAAAGGCACATAGAAAGAAAGCACTAACCGTTTAAGCCGTAACATAGATTTATGTAGAGCAACAAAAACACGTGTGCTACCAATCACTTCCTGCAATGGATGACAATCAAAATTATCACTTGTTATATACTAAAAAAGTGAAAAGTTGGAAAATACACAGAACAAGTGATGAGATGAATTGTCAGGTAGTAACTTGGAGAATATTTTATAATTGGTCCTATGAAAACTTGAACACCATAATTTTTATCACAAATATGTCATTAATTACTAAAAATAACATCAATCATAGCCATAATTTGATAAATGAACAGAAATAAATGGGGGCAGAGAGTTTTAAAAGTGTTTCTATCTTTCTTGATTTCTCTCATTTACCTCCTCATGCAGAGTGTAACTTTTAATAAATGTGAACCAGCTTACAACACATAGCTCCTCATTCCCAGCAAACATACAATACAATACATACATATATGGTCACCTCAAATTTGCAATGTGACACTTCATTGCTGGGAAATCATTTGAACACAAGGGTTGTTTGGCATTAGGACTTTGAAATCAATGGATTTTTACCATTCCATGGATTTGACTTTGAAATGGAAATTTCCTTGTCCATATCATGGCAACATTAATAACAATGCTCAATCCCAAAGTTAATTGGGGTTGGCTAAATCATGGAAATTTAGTGTTTGGTCTGATTTTTTTGTTTCCTTTGCATTTTAATGAAACATATCCCTTAACACGATAAACTTATCTTTAAAAGGTTATAGCTTTGAATATCACTTAGGAAACAACCTCCCTTATGAGATTTCAATGTTTACCGAAAATAAAACTAATACTTTGATTGATCCTAAGAGAATAATATTTCTCAAAGAGAAAGAAAAAGAAGAGACAAATATTTTATTAAGATGTAATTTTCTGAAATGTTTTAATCTCTTAAATTTACACTTATTTATAGGCAAAACTAACTAATTAATTGAGAAAATACTCTAACTTAAATGAGACACTTTAATAACTAATTAAAATAATATTTAATTAAATAAGAAATGTTTAAAAAGAGAAAATAAAATTTTCTAAATAATTTCATAGGAGTGTGAATAGTAAAACAATATTCTAAATAGTAAAATAGTATTCTACATGGTAAAATTACATGTAAGAATTAAATCTTCTAGAATTTTCCTTTAGGCTCTTGACAGTCCATCTACTCTATAAAGTTTTATACCACCCATTCTATATTAGTCCCCACCACTTGAAAGAAACTCGTCCTTAAGTTCAAAACTGAGTCTAGATATAGAAACTAATGTAACGGGTGCACATTACCCAACTCCCACATTGTCAAGGAAGAAGGGGATCTTGGGCTATATAAGCGTGAACACTGCACACCCCAACAAGTTAGCGTTTGGGGAGAAGGTAATGGTCCGTGACAAGTAGTATCAGAACCTATCCCTATCCGCCGTGGGACCCTCAATTTGGCACGGAATGCCTAGAACTCACCTTAATGCGTGCAACATTTATCTATTTAATATAACATATAAATATCTGCAATGTTGAAAGTTCTTAAAATTCCCTAGTCTAAATGTAAATTGATTACATATGCATTGTCATTAATTTTCTTCAACACATGATAAACCATACTTCTTAGGTTGTAACTTGTTGTAGGAACCAATAAGAAACCACTCCTTACGAAGTAACATCATTACTTGGTCACCTTCTTTAAATAATTAGCTCCTTCGATATTTGTCAACAATTCTTTTGTATTTCTCATTAATAATTTTTGTTCCACCTCAATTTGGACAAATTGAACCTGTTTTGCAAGATGCTCAACTGTAATGCTAATGCTTGGGACTCAAGAAATTTTAACCAAATCTAGAACATGTTATGAACATTTAGTATGAACAATGGAAAAAGGAGACTTCCTTGTAGTATTGTGCATTGCACCGTTATACACAAACTCAACAGGAACTAGGGTAAAGTCCCATTACTTTGACTTATCTCCACAAATATTTTGAATAAGATTGTCGAAGGTCCTATTGAGTGATTCAGTCTAACTATCTGTTTGGGAATGAGCTGTAATGCTGAACTTAGGGATGAATCAAATAGCTTCCATAAAATGATCCAAAAGTGACTAAAAAACCTTGTATCCCAGTTAGAAGTAATGGATTTTAACACTATATGTAAATGTACTACTTCCTTAAAACATAATCAAGCTACACTTAAGGTATCAAAGGTCTTCTTGCAAGAATAAAATGCCCCATTTTAGTGAACCTGTTAACAACAACAAATACAAAGTCCACACCGTGTTGGGTAAGAAGTAATACTAAAACAAAATCCATGAAGTCTTCCCTAATATTGTTTAGAATAAGCAAAGACATATATAGTCTCGTATTTTGTAACTGACCTTTAGCTGTTTGACAAATATAGCATCATTGGACAAATTTGCCAACATCCTTCTTTAGCTGTGGTCATTAATATCGCTCTTAAATGATAGCAATTGTCTTGTCCCGTCCAAGATGATTTGCAAGACTACCTCTATGTATATCACGCATAATTTTCTCCTTTAATGAAAATTAAGAAATACAAAGCTAATTTCCACATATCCAATAGTCATAAAGAATGTGAAAATCATATCTCAGTTACCTTTGAAGACACTTTTTCCAAACAGTATCAAAGTCCTCATTATGCTCATACAACTCGCAGAGAGATTCAATCCCCACTATCTCACTACTTAATGTCATTAATAGTGATTCTCTTCTACTTAAAGTATCAACAACTTTATTTTGTTAACCAATTTTGTCAAATAACTTGAAAGGGAACTTTTGTAGGAAACTAGACCATCGAGCATGCATATTATTACTAATCCACTTTTGACTATAAAGATATCTAACAGCCCGATAATCAGAGTATAAGATGAACTCACACCCTATTAAATAATGCTCTAAATTCTTCAGAACTCTAACAACTGCATAAAATTTCTTGTTATATGTTGACCACTTCTGTCAAGTCTTACTTAGTTTCTGATTGAAAAATGCAACTGGCTTCTTCTCTTGAGAAAGAGCAACACTGACACCATTCCATTAATATCACATTCAACTTTAAATAATTTTTCAAAGTTGGGGAGGACTAGTACTAGAACAGTATATAATTCTTCCTTAATGTGAGCAAAGGATTGTTCTTTATCTCCCCATTGAAACTTGCATTTCTTAAGACATTCAGTGATAAGGGCACAATTGTACAAATATTATGGTGACCTATCTAAACAAATAAAGTTGGCTTAAGAATTTTTTGTGCATGCTTTAATAGCCAATTTGGATAGAGCTTACTAAGAAAGGATTAACTAGTGGTGCAAGTACCATTCACATAACTCAAGCCAACCAATCATGACAAGAGTCAACTCATTATTCCTAAAATTCGTTTTAAGCCCAATAAAATACATCTAAGAAAAGGTTTCTCCAAATCTTTGCCACAAGACCAGCCAAGATATTATGGCCATATGTTTATTCCTTAATTCTACTATAACACTGAACAAATCATTCTCCAAAGGCTTTAATGACTGCTAAAAGCTAGCATCTTAAATGAAAATCATTAGAAGCATTAACATCCCTTTTCACAAGTCTTTAATCTCAAACAATGATTAGGAAAACATTTTCTCAATCTACTAATTAATTAGCCAAGAGGCCATCTACGTCCATGCCTTCCAATAAAGGCCATTTATTAAGACTCCAAATAAATATCTAAATAGAAATCGCAAATGACGTCTTTCATCTCAAGTTCTCACAATCCACCTATTAGTCTACACCTTCCTTATAAAATTTGATATATTCCCAGGCCAATTATTCCTCCAAGAAATCTCCTCCACAAATGAATGACTCAAAGATAACATATTTTTTCATTTGAATAAAAGGAAACATAACTCCAAGAAACTGCTTTATTAACATCTGAACAGATCACACATCATTAATCACTTTTGCAGCAGCAGACTACAAAATAAGAAACATGGGATTGAATTAAAAGTTGTCCAATATAGTAAGCGAAGTGAGAACTGGAAGAACCTTATCGCTAGGAAAAACAAATGTTGAAGGCTTAATGTTGTAGTAGTCTTTTAAGCAACTTAGTGGCTTAAATCCAAGAAGATGAAGCTGTCCTGTAGAAACTCTTTTATCTCCGCCAGCTCCTCCACAGAAAACTTGATGATCTCACTAAATAATAGATTAAACTATTAGACCAAACATGCAGTAAAAAACTAGGCTCATTTTATCTAAACCAAAATAAAAAAGAATAAAGAGAATTGGCACATTACCCTTTGTTCCGACCAAATTCAAAGCAGAAGATAATTATCACTACCAAAGGAAAATTTTGACTATGACTAATGGATCTCCGGGCATTATGTTTAACCATGTCAAACAATAGCAGTTTTTTCCACTTTCATTCTTTTATTCTTATGCTTGTTCATTCTAGAAAAACCATGACTCAAGAGTAAAAAAAGGCCATTAAAAATTACAAAACTATGTGATCATAAAGAAGGAAGCTCAGTTATTGTCACAGGAACAGATATTGCTACTTCAAAATTCACACAGTTCTTACTGAAAAAAAAAGAAAAGAGACTTCATCTAGAAGAATGTCATAATCACATAAAATGTTACCATGAATTTAAAAAGGAATAAAAATTCCCCGGGAGATAAGTTCCCTTTGACTTAGCTTCTCGTTACAAAAGTTAATGCATACAACAGCACTAAAGACGCTTACTTTTTGTAAGGCTGGTACCGTTGTGCTGGTTCTTGCATCAGTGCACCAGTATCCGCACATAAGTAAGATCTCTCTATCTGCACAACATTTACACATAGCTGAAACAAAATCTACTCCAAACATTGTCAATCTACAACATGTTTAATCATTTCAACAAGCAACACATGCCCATAATTTTCTATGTTTAACTCATTACCTCTGGCAAGCTTTTTTATTGTAAAGTTGAAAATAACAGGAAAATGGTGGAACTTTCAAGAATTATAGTATTTTTTATGTCCCAACAACATCATTAATCCAGAAGAGTTCATAGAAAGCAAGGCTGTTGTTAGCATTTCCCACTGCATCCCCCCCCCAACACTATTTTACTTACAATATGGTCAATTCCTGCACTTTGGCCCATTCTGTGCTATTTTGGTAGAAATTACAGTTAATACCAGTAATGCCATCTAACCCAATGCCCAAACAGACTTTCCTAATTGTGCAATCAACCATAAAACTACTAGCCACGAAGGAGAAAAATTACAACATCCAGCAAATAGTTAAAAATTTATCTCAAATTGTTCATATGATTCGAGCCATCAAACCAGTAGACTTTTGGTTGCATCATCTTTCTTCTTGATTCCAGAAACTAAACCAATGCTATAAAATGCAACCTTGACAGCATATTCAATTTTACCATCATCAGCCTGGACCTTGACTGTAACAGTCTGTAGAATTACATCTACATTTTTGCCTCATAATTATAAATTTGTCCCCTCCCTGTTTCCCTCACTACTTAAATTATAGGCCCCATTCAATTTTAAGTCATGATCAAGCCATGTGATTTCTTTCATCCTTTCTGGGTCCAAGTGAATTCCATGAGAACATAACAAATTATTATTTTTCATTATTAGTATTATAATTTGCAAAATATATGATGAATTTTCCTTGGCTGTAAAATTAATTGCTGTTAACATACTGAAAGGAATAGGTGAGCAATGTGTTGCCAAAAAGGAAGACTCAAACTTTTTGGTGACAAATGTTTCAAATTGCAAAGAAATTTCAAATGGGCACCAAACAAAAACCTTCAAAGAAAGTGCATAAAATTCAAATTTACTAGAGGCAAAGAGAGGTGAGAATATAACATGAAGAACATTAAAACAACAAGAAAGAATCAGGAAATTAAAAGGGTGCTATTCAAAAAAGTGGTTAACCACTTGATTTTACAAATTATCTTCAACGTTCTAATTAATTTAGTGTAAAAGATTGATGCACAGGCACTAAAGAATATAACATGACAGTTTGTATCACCTTTAAAGGACGGTTGGTAACAGAATCAAGCCATGTGATTGCCCCTACAAACCAAAAGCACAGAAAAAGAATATAATGTATATTTTTTCAAGCACATTTCAGAGATGGCTTTGAGAAATCTTGACACCAAAAATAAAGAATTGAGGGCATGTTTACCTGGCATGGTTGGGCGAATTAAAGCATATGTATTCAGTTCAATTGACAATCCAGTGGCAATTGACAATGTAACTTTTCTTATTATGCGCTTGGAGAACATGTGTTTTCTCAGCTGATCTTTCATTTCATCCAGTCTGAAGTAAGAGATATCTTCATCAAATGGAATTATAGAAACATGTGACACACTTAATGCCAGATATTGCAAGATAAAAGTTAATTCACAAAGCACATGTATAATGGGAAAAACAAGATGAGTGCCTCCATTCCTCCTAAAATCAAATCATTAGTTCCTCTTATTTCTCAGGTTTAAAATCTATGAATATCTTTATCACAAGGACACACTGGAACCTGGCCAGTTTGTGGAGTTTAGGCCTCTCATGGGCAACTCTCCAAAGGAACACAGTGAATTGTAAAGCGGAATATCAACAGAGAACAAACAGATCAGTGGTTGCACCAAGAACAGGGTGCAAAAATAAATTCTCCTTTTTCTAAACTGTTTTGACAACCCAAGAGATAGATGTTTACTCCACATTTAACATGACAAACTCCAGCAAAAGGTTGAGACAACGCCAATGATAACATATTTGCAACACTTATCAGAATATAATAACTCCTAATAAATAGGTAATAACATTACCTTAGACTGTTCCAAAGGAAAGCAGCATCCTGTCTATTTTGCAATATGAATTGAATTACTACAGGATAAGAAAATCTTGATATGTTTTAAAATTTGATATGGTAAATGCATGTAATATGAACTTCTATGTCCTTCAAATTCTTTTATATCCATTAAAGCATTTTTGAAGTTTCAGTGGCATGTAACTATCTTTTAAGCCCTGTATCCTAATCCAAAGTTCAAGAACCAAAACATAGCAGTCTCAAAAAATATGTGATAGTATGGCAATCACACAAAAGAACATTTAAGCCAAATTGCATACTTTTGTCCTATTGAGGGCACAAATTGAGCAACATCATTACTGTCCAGTCCAATCAAATCCTGAAAATTGAAGATAGTTGTCTTGAACAAAATACACATGGGTCAATTAGGAAATCAAATGGTGTAGGTATGAGCATACAGCATAGAAGAGTGAAACATTAAACTGCTCATCAGGCCAACTCAAGGGGAGAAGCTCAATTGAGATGCCAAGATCTTGTGCATCCTGAACAAATTGCACCGTGTAACATTCTCTAATTTTCTGATAAATTTGCTATCTTAAAAAAATAAGTGAAAAAATCAACCATCAAGTATGCAGAACATGAATAGCAAGTCATACTTTAGCTCGCTGCAGTGTGGTCCTTGTCATATCTGTTTTTGCTGCTCCCTTAATACTCTTGAAAGGATCACTCTCATTTGTAAACAAAAGCATTCGTTTATCAGCTGTTTTTGCAGATCTGGAAGTAGTATTTATACAAGGTAAGTGGCCTCAGAAAATAAAATAAGAATTTTCGACTGAAGCAAAAAAGAAACTTGATTAGAAAACAATATATACACATTACCCCTTGCGCAGCAATGCCTGTGCTACCCAGAGAGCATTGTAAAGGGAATTCTCTCTAGATCCAGACACTATACCATACTGACTGCCAATTTCTTTCATGAATGATTCTACAAGAAAATTATTCAAGCAAAGACTATTTAAGAATCTCAACAAAACTTTCCCTTGGGCAGGAATTTATTCAAGTACACAAGTCAAATTCCTGTAACAGCAAAACGAATATGCATATCATAGAAAGATTCATAGCAAGTCAATTCCAAAGCCAGAGTACCCCAATTCATGAAAGTAGAAGAGCATGAAAGAAACTTAGCTAGGAAGTGAACAAAGGAAAAGGAATTTTATCTGTAATATGCTGGCCATGTTACCAGATAGTTACGGTGCACTGTATCTGATACAACAGAATCAACAAAACAATCATCCTCTCAAATTTGCATAGGTCAAATTTAAATCATAAGATCCAAAGTAGGCCCACTGATGCAAATTCAGAGTCTTCAAGATTAGAACACAGGTTCAATACTCCTTCAACACTATGCTAACAACTAGTACTTGAGAGACCAATGTAACAAAACGTACACGCACAGTAATTTTTAATGCACAAATAACAATAAAGTTAGACTCCAATGTAAAGTGTTAAGATCAGAAATTAAATGCAAAACCCCTTTAGCAAAAAGTAACTCAGCACTTTCAGGGTGACTTAATAAACTCATCTAATATAAGGAGTGGCATATAAGATTGATCTACAAGAATTAATAGTTCCCATTATCAATGAAGAATTTACCCTCTATTCTACCAAAATCCTTTATAAGCCTTGCTGTTGGCCTGTCCAGATATTCTCTCTCCGCAACATTGAATACGAAAACACCATTTAGATCTTGAAGATTCCTCTTTTCCCTCTGCAATAATCCATAAGATAAAAACAAACTGGGTTCAGAATAAATTTTGTCATATATAAGTATTTTATCCTAATGCAATATCCAGAGTATCCAGTCAAGGACATCCAAAGTAAGCTTCGTATAGAGACTGGACAGTGCCAAAATAATGTTCGCTATATACAGCAAAGATGTCCATATCAGTGGGGAAAGAGCTGCCACAGAAGAGATAGATGCATGGATAGAGAGAAAGGGAGTGGTACAATGCAGACATTGATTGCACTCCAAAAGGAACAAATCAATGGCTAAAACTTTGGATTTTTATTGAAAAACTCTGGCACAATGTGGCAATGATGTTGGGACTTAGGGCAAGGGAAATTTATGGAACTAGATAGTGCATAGCATCAATCATGCATATCAAGAAGCAAACAGAAAATAGAATAAAGAGAGGACTCCAAAACAGTTCAGGTACAAAAGAAAAGTTGGGAAGATGCAATACAATTAATCATGAACTGCATGCTGTGAAAACGGAGTTAAGCAACTTACAGTGTTAAAGAAACAGATAGCAACTTCATCATAGTATCTATTAATAATCTGGGTCTTGAGTGCCTCCACAATACAGCTGATTGCAATGTGGAAATGAGTTTCCTTTTTTTCCCCATCCTACCAGTATCAGTACACAAAGAGAAGATTATCTCATCCCAATGATCAACCCAACAAAAATCATACAAAAAATAATAATATTAATGACTTTGGCAATGAACAAAAAATGCTTCCCTTTCTTATTCCTATAGACTATCATAATGATTTTGAATATTCATAGATTGAATAGAATAAAAAGAAGAATAAATAAATGAGAATTAACCTTTTTTTTTTTAGCAATTATACCGTACAAATACAATAAAACTCTCAATAACTTAGCATAAGCAACTATCTATCTATCACTTTTTTTATGAGTCAGGCAGCTATCAGGGAAAGAGTAAGAATTAAGAAATGCATGCTGTAACATCCACGAAAGTGACTTTCTACTCCAAAGTAGACTTAGAAAGAAATTTAATTTTTTTTATAAAAAAAAGTAAAGATGATAAAAAAATAAATTTATTAAAAGAAAAAGAGAGAGAGAGTGGGGGCACTCACGCCACTGCAAGTTGCTGTAAACATTTTGGGAGAAGCATCGACGATGTACACCGCGAATTCTTTGGTCGCCTCTCTCTGCCGAAAAATTTACATTACAAAAAAAATTAAAAGAAAAAAAAATGCAATCGCATGGATAGAAGGCCGCCGGGCAATGAATTGTTATGGAAAGAACAAGAAGAAGCAGAGGAAAATAATTTTAAATAAAAAAATGAAAGAGAAAAAAAAAGGACCTGGTAGAAGCCGCCGTCGGAGTCATCTTCGTCGTCGTTGAAGATATCGTCGGGGTCTACTACTTCCATTACCACTTCTTCGATTAGGCTTTGATTGATGTTTTCTGAGCTCTGTGCGTGGGCATGTGTGTGTGTGAGTGTGAGAGAGAGAACGAAAGAGAGAACCCGCGTTTATAAGGGCGTTCGAAAATAAATATTTGTTCCTCCTTTCTTTTCTTTTTTCTTTTTTTTTTTAGATTTTCTCGTAAAAGATAAAAATATAAAAATTTTATTTTTATAATTAAATTTTATTTTTTATATTTTTAATTGCTTCGAAATATTTAAAATTCATTACAAATAAATACTTTTTTTAGAAAAAATATTTAAATTATTAAATATCTATATTAATAGATGAAATTTAAGAATAATTGAATTAATTTTTAGTGGTAAAATATTTTTAAAAATAAAATTTGAATATTTGATTATAAAAAATGTAAAGTAATTGAAAGGTGCATGTTTAAAAAATAAATAAATAAGGATAATATTAAATATTTTTAGGCACCTATCCTTTTTTTATTATTATTTTTAACTAAACCCCCACTGATCCAAGAGCAGAGAAGCGTACAAAGCAATCTACGGAGCCGTGGGCCAGCGGGGCTTTTGGCCCAACTGCATTTTAGCGGTTTTAGCTGATCCGATTTGGGGTTAGCTTCATTGCAACTATTTTGGCATTTTCTACTGTTTGGTACAAACAACTCTTTGGAATTTCAAAATAGGCAATTCTCGGATTATTTTTCAGCATAAAAGATTAATTTTAATTAAAAAAATAAAATGGAATTTTTTCACTTAATAATATCCAGAAATAAAATTATGCATATAATATATAATCAAATTGACATGCATATCAATCGATGTTAAACCATTTCACATGTATATGCAATCTGTACAAAATAGCTAATAACACAATATTGGATCAGGCTAGAGATTCCCAGATAAACCGTAAATGTTTAATTTTTCAAATAGCAAGTCTCATTTCCAGGGCTTGATCTTTATTAGGACCACTCCAAGAGTAAATTCTGATTACACCACAGGCGGGGCATGGGAGTGTGTATCCTTAATGTCATTTTTTAAATGAGAAAAAAAAAATAATATATATATATATATATATATATGTTTCATAGATATATTAATTCTCATATTTATAAATTATTAATGAAATAATATATTATCATTTATATTCAATTTTATTGTTTTTGGACTATTAGCATAGATTAATATTAAAAATTAACAACTTCATAGAATTGCACTTCAATTCTATATATATATATATATATAAAAATTAATAGTTAGAACTTTTAGTTTTGATATTAATGAACATATAATTCTATAAAGCACCTCAAAGACATCCAACGAGAGAATCAATTGGAATTGACACAACAATTGATCCAAAAATCCTCTTGTTGTAAAAATTTTTTAAAAATAAAAAATAAAGGAAGAGTGACGTCTAGTGATTTGCATGGCTAAACTTGTCTGTTGACCATGAATTTTGAGCTCGAGACAAAAACAATACTACCAAAATGAACGAAGCAAAGAAGTATTACTAGCTTAACACAATTTTTTTTTTTTTTTTTGATTGAAGATATAACCTTGCGCACTTCATTTAATCAAGGGACGATCCCCAAATCGAATTAATAAAATTTTAAGGTTACTATTAATAGGGTTGTTAGATGAATTTTTTCATGCCTGTTTCGGGACGCATAACACCTTATGAAAATGACACTTTCAAGTATAAATACGCGACAAATCATTTTTCCGCACAGAAAACATTATTTTATATTACTTAAAATGTGATGCTGTCAGTTGAATGGAATATTTTTACGTAATGAAGAGGACACGTGACAAAAGTTCGGAAATCGAAATGAAAATTTTGTTTGCGATTGAAAACCGTAAGAGTTGCGCGTCGAATTTAGAGAAATATTGCACAGTTGATGTATTCTTTTAATAATTAATGTTACACAAACGCTTGCAGTAGTAATCTGATCCGGTGAGATTACTGCGGCTGGGAACAATGTGAAGCTGATGGGGAAATGTTAGAAAAAGATGCAAGTTGATGAAAATTAGAAGTCCCCCTTATGTTATAAAAGTTGATAAAAATTAGATTAAATCCTGCAATTTTTAGCGATACTATAATTATTTGTATAAAAAAGAAAAAGAAAAAGAAAAAGAAGAAAAAAAAATTAACATTCTACTGCTTTTTTTTTTTTTTAAATGGAGATATACAGAATCCAACAAAATTAAATTCCCTGAAAAAGTAAGCACAGCAAAAGACGTAACAAACAAGCTCGATCTTTACCTCAAAGTAGTCCACAGACATACGTAGAAACCATCCATAAACCATATTATTATTTTAACTCTCAGCGCGACATACGTACGTATCATGAGTCCCTTGACCCACCCACAAGGCTACCAGCCCAGATCTTCACGGCCAGTTTCCTAATTAAGCAACACAAGCAAACGCCACTACAGTCACTCTGACCACTACAGTCACTCTGATAACGTCTTTATTTAGGGTCCAAAGCCCACACGCTAACATGCGGATGGTTGCATCTGTGGTGGCTTCGGGGTTTTCATCATTGAAAGACATGTTTTTATTACTTGTTTATGGTGTCATCTTTGGCTTCTCCGCCATTTTTCTTGGTTTCGTTCCCTCCGGGGCTGCCAACACTAACGCTCTCTTGTTTCCTGGTCCCATACGGGGTGGCTTTGGGGTTTTCATTGATCTGTGGACCCTTTCCATGGCTGATCTCAGGAGAGGGAGGCGTGGCACATTTTCTGATACAAAAGAAGGAAAAAAAAAAAAAAAAGAGGGACTTTTATACGTGTTAGTTGGAGCAAACTATTTTCTTTATTGAATTGCTGGCCAAAGAACATGGGGAAATATAAAAAAAATAATAAAGAAATAATAATTCTGACTTACATGTTCAGAGTCTTGTGCTGGTAGCATGGCCTGAAGTTGGGAAGCCGGAGCAAGGATTTTGGCATAAGGCTCCTGGCAAGAGCCATGGCAATTGAAGAGGCCATTTTTCTCTTTGGTCTGGTTGTGACTCGAAGTCTGTCTTACTAATTATAGTGGGAGCTCCAAAGCAAGATTATTTGTTGGAATGGCCGTTGACTAGATTCCATTCCATCTCGGCCACTACCTGCCCACAAAAAAAAAAAAAAAACAACTGAGATGGTGTAATTTTTGTTATTTTTTAAAATACCAATATAATTATTAAATATTAAATTGGGAATTTAAAAATTAAATAAATTGAAATCGTCAATGTGTTTATTATTATTATTATTTGATATTTATCGTATTTATATATTCTTTTAGATAAAATTTTCGTATCGGTTTGACCCAATATTCGGCTATTTCCCTGTGCACCCACTTTTCATCCCACCCAAAAATAAAAAGAGAAGGGGCATCACCGACATTCCAATTTTAAAAAGTGATTCGTTCAGATTTTAATTTTACTTTCTTGTAGAGAACACGGTTCCGCTACGTGCTCCTACTAGGAGTCCCACTACATTCCGATGTTACGTCCAAGCTTTATTGCATTATCCTTTTTGTCTTTTTATTCCAAATTGTCATAACCCAACAAAACGAATATACGTTGCCCGTGCTCTCCTGGTCAGCCCTCCGCCGCCTGCCGCACCGCCATCCACCCTGCCGGCATCTCTCTCTCTCCCCCCTCCCCCTCTCTCTCTCTTGGTTCCCAAATTTAAATACTCTTAGCCGTTCACATGTCTCCCCTTTTTCTCTCCTTTTGGTTTTCAGTCCGGCGGAATAACCTCGTAATTTACCAAAATGTCCCCTCGCTTCCTCACTAATTCCTCTTCCGGTTCTTCCGCCCAGTCCTCCGACCTCACTAACGACGCCGTTTCATTACCCTCGACTTCCTCCTCGTCCTCTTCTTCTTCTCTTCCGGATATGTGGAACTACCTGTGGATTCCAATTCTCATTTCGCTTTCCAAGGAGCTCAGCCTGGCTAAAGGGGCCGCCGCCGCCGCTCGGCAATCCGCGATTCTTCTCCCCAGCGAACTCGGAGACGAGTCTTCGGCGGTGAGTTTGTCGGTCCCGAGGTGCCCTGCGCCCGACGCCAAGCTGTATTACCAGCCGGTCATCGGGATTCTTAGCCATCCAGGCGATGGCGCCTCCGGAAGGCTTAATAATGCGACGAATGCATCGTACATCGCCGCGTCTTACGTGAAGTTCGTTGAATCGGCCGGCGCTCGTGTGATCCCGTTAATATATAATGAGCCTTTGGACATTCTTTTTAAGGTACTTAAGAAAAGGGAGCGATTGCTCCTGATTTCATTCAGTCGGAAGGCTAATGCAGTTGCGCTGTAGTCTGCTGAAAATTAAAAATTTCTCCTCAAATTAAAACTATATATATATAGAATCTCCATTTGACATAGTCAATATGAACATGTTGTGAACTTTTACTGTTAACCGAGAGAATCGGGTACGAGGCCGAGAATTTATGGAGAATCGGCCTCAATTCTGAAAGGAAATAGCAAGATGGGAGAAGAGATTAGAGAATTAGAGATGAGTGTGTGATAGATGGAAATTTTGCAACAGAGTACATACATTCGTCATGACTCTTCTACCTATTTAATTGGTTACATAACTGATTCTAGAAATTTCCAAGGTTTGCTTCCTTGCTCTCGCGAAACAACCTGCTCTCCGCGTGGCTGTGCATGCGTTCGTCTTCTACTTCTGACTCTTGTGCTGCCACCTGTCCTTTTATTTTTTTTTTTCTGCATCAAAACATGGAAGAACAAGCGAATTTTGATTTGATTTGCTTAAAATGCCAAATTGGAAGTGATTTGTGTTTGTACATTGAAACATGGCCTCTGGGACACAACGAATTGTGCAGGGGAATTAAGATTGATTGCAAAATCTACTTGAAACCAAACCAAACTTTGCTTGTGCATTTCCTTTTCTGGTTGACTATATTGATTTGATGATCACTTTGCGCCCCATGTTTTTCTTGCCCTTCATCTATTTGCTGTTAAATTGCCACTCAACTTCGGTGGATATGAATTGAAACATGTGATATATTGCAAATTGTTGATAAATTGCTGAGTCTAGTCTTTGTTTTTGTTTCTTATTTCAAGAACTGACAATACATATATACTTCTTCACACATGCGCACATGCACACATGCCCAAGTATAAAAACAGTCTCATTTTTTGGGAAACAGTTTGCTATAATTGTCCATTTTCATGAAAGAACATTATCACATAAAGTGCAGAATCAATTTGCTATGCTTAAAGCTTCTGGTTGTTTTGGATAATCCTAGGTTAGGCAAAATGTGCATTAGTGTCTTGCTTTTACTCAAGATGAGACTACTATGTAAAATTACCTTTTTCTAGCAGTAGCATCCATTCTTTGTTTTTGGGTTTCAGTAATTTCTTGTTTAACTGATATATGCTGTGGCTTTTGCAGAAGCTTGATCTGGTTAATGGAGTGCTGTTTACTGGTGGTTGGGCTAAAAGCGGTTTGTACTTCAATGTGGTAAAGAGAATCCTTGAGGTGGGTGACTATCAGCTGCCATTATTTAATTATGCGCTGTCATTTTACGTTTTATGCCCCAATGTATCCACTGTGAGCCAAAAACAATTTTTAAGGTGGTACATGCAAAAAGCTCTGGGAAACTGCAATCATGTTTCACAGTCATGTCCAGTTACTGGTTACTGCCCTGCACTGCAGGTTGTCAATGATTTGAACCCTTATTCTTCTGTCTCCCAAATGAATAAGAAAAAATAAAGTAAAAAAAAAAAGCATATATCCATAGAGAGAGAGCGGAGAGAGGGGGAGAGAGAGAGAGAGCATGTGCTGTAGTTGGGTAATTCAGATCAAAATATGAGTGAGCCTCTATCTGACTACAACCAGAGGGAGAAGATGGGTGACAGTCTATGCCATTTTAAATGAAAAGGAGTCACTCCCTCCACCAAGAGTGCTTTTTCCTTAATAGGAAAGAACAGTGCAAAATGTTTTGATAGCTAGAAATTAAAATTTTTGTATTTCATTATCTGGCTGTAACTATACACCAAAAGCTTATCACCTTGTTCTTTTGAGTTTTGAGACACATTACTGGTGGAATATTGAGTCCTGCATTGTAAAATTTAGTATAATGTGTTATTGGATGAGTGAAAGTTTGTCATGAAGGCCTTACACCATGCATGGCTAGGTTTATCTAAAGCCTTGATATTGGCATCAGTGGAGTGGTTTTCATGTATTCTCAAATGCTAAATAAGGAAAGCTAGAACTCATAGTTCTCAAAAAGTCAACAAAATGCCAAAGTACTTTCCTGTTAAGCTTGCTTTGCATTCACTTTGGTGGGAAAATATGTGGCAAATTATGGTTAAATTCTTTTTCACTTGGTTCCTAGAATCTCCTCTTTTGAATCCAAGGCATGGCAGAGGGTAGCTGAACAGATTTTGCGGCCAATACTGGAAGAGATTTATTGCTTTTATGGCCTTGAAGGTGGACCTTTTAGGATCATTGAACTTATCAAACTTCCTGCATCTTGCATTTTGCAATGCCAGGGTCTATTTGCTTTTGGTTCCATCTTCTCACAAACTGTGAAAACCTCATGTTCTAGGTTTGTATAAATTCTATTATGAGTCAGGATTAGCTGAAACCAACTACTTGTAACCATGTCATCCTCTGAATTTCATTTTTTGACTTTTTTCTTAATCTGATCTAAATTCTGTGCTGATCAAATTAGCTGGAAAACTTTTCATCCTTTAACACACAGGATTAACGAACATATCAAAATGTTGAAGTGGTTAAACCCATGTTGCAAAATTATTACATGTCAAATGGGGTGGTACTGGTTCTCAATTGACTCTTTGTCTGCTTTATGAGTTGATTATTATTTTACATTCAATTATTCAATGTGAATCATTGATTCTGCAATAATTTTACTGTGCATGACAGCAGTTCTTAACTATGTACTGTTTCATATGGAACTACTCAAGAAAATCCTGTAGATGCATAATTATTCTTTGCTTTTTCCCTAACACAAACAAGTCTCTCTTTTTTTTCCTTGCAGAATATTTTAGACAAGAATGATGTAGGAGACCATTTCCCATTATATGCCATCTGCTTAGGCTTTGAACTTTTGACAATGATCATAAGTAAGGTAATGTATCTCTCTCTTGTTTATTGCATGATAGTAAGTGCTTCTTAAAAGAATAAGCCAAGTAATTTTCATTTTCTGCATGCCTACCCTCATTGTGAAATTTTTGTGTGGTCACTGTTGCAGATCACAGTGGTTAGTACCATTTCTTTTCTTGTGAATCATAATGTTGTGCAACTGTAGAGTTAAAGTTCAGGCTTTATTGTTCTCTTATGATGCATATACTTCAGCTACAGAAAGTCTTGTTGGACTAGAATGTCTGCGATGCATAATCTAAGTTATGGCAACAAGGGTTTATGTGATGTGGTCTTCTCGTGGTCATCTTTGTTGTCAAACTTGTAGTCCTTCCCTGACATTGATCAATCGCTGTTGTTGGGAATTAACATAACCATGAATTTCATTTCCTTAAGTAAATAACGTTTAGTCTTAGCTCCAAGTGCTTTGATTATGACCTTGACAAGATTTTCTGTGTTTCTTGATAATAGGACAATAACATTCTGGAATCATTTAGTGCAGCAGATCAGGCTTCTACTCTTCAATTTATGAAAAATGTTGATATTGATGGAACTGTATTTCAGAGGTACTTTACCGATTTTGAGATAAACAATAAAGAAATTATTGTTTGGCTTCTACTCTTCCCACTGCACACAAGGCAAAATTAACAATAAAGAAAAAGCAAATTAATTTTGAGATAAAATCGAAAGTTTGGCTTCATCAAGTATCTGTTTGCTTTGACTTTAATAGCCAAGCTATTAGATGGTCTACAAAGTCACTAAGGTGTTCTAATGAATTTTTCAATCAGAATGTGAAAGCAATTGTTAATTAGTTATAACATTGAAAGTTGAGGAATTTGTGTTGATTGTGATTTGAGGTGAGAATGGGCAGAACCATGCCTGAGTTTCTGCTGAAGTGAATATAACAAGGCACCGTAAGTTATCAAAAAACCAAAGGATAATCTTCATAATGCAAGCTAACAAGTTTTGCAATATTTTTTCTTCCATTGATGCACAATTGGCAAAAATAAAATGCTACAATTGGCTGGTACAGCATGTATGTAAACATAACTGTGGGTGTCATTAATATTGCGACTGACAGATGACCCCTTAAATGGCCTACTCCGTTTTGAGTCTCTCAGTCAATCCCTCCTCTCTCTCCTACTGTTTTTTTTAGTTGACATTGATTGCCAGAATAATTCTTTATATGGTTATGGTGGGGATTGGATTGATTGTTTTTAGTCTGTGTCAGTATAGTTGTGCATGATTGCTGCCAACACCCTTGTATTTTTTTCCCTCTTTATGCAACTTTAGATAAAATTCCTGGGTTAAGTTGCTTCGCTTTTAAGGAGGTTGCTGATTATTCCTAAGCATATAACCAAACACATTTTCAATCATGACAATCTTCTTTTAGATAGGTTTTCATCTTAATTTTCCTCTCACAGTTTTATTTCTCACTTTTGCTTTCTTTAATATTTTCTTCTGATGTTTTGTTCACACAAGTTGCTCTGTGTCCTTTTTACTTATTTTCATGGGACTTGGTCATTTACAACGACACTGTTGGGCAGATGTGGATGTGCTTCTTTATTATAGTCTAATTTGATAACTGCATAGACCAAATACATAAATGCTTAGTGGCATGGTGCTTGGTATTGCTGTATGTTTTGGCCTGGAATGGTGATCCTTTCTTGCAATGCCCTTTCGTGTTTCACTTAGCTTCATGGTCATCTACCATGAATTTAGATATTTGCAGAGAGGCTTCTGTAATAATTCAATATCAATCCTGCTAGTATTTGTGCAAACAATTTTTAGTAGTTATTAATTTCTTTTTGCAGATTTTCTCCAGATTTGCTTAGAAAATTGAGTACAGATTGCCTTGTCATGCAAAATCACCATGTGAGTTGAATATATTATTGCTACTATGAGTACTATTTTTTGCATAGAATTGAACAATTGAAGGCATTTTGCTTTTTTTTTTTCTTAGGAAAAAAAGAAAAAGAAAAGGCCATAAGTCCCTCCCCTTTCTTCTCATCTGCTTTGTTGTAGATGGTTTGTTGGTGCTTAACATATTAGCATGCTTTTGCAGCTTTATTTTAACAATTTATGTAGAGCAGGTGAGTAAGGACAGTGGACGTGGATGCTATTGTTTTCATCCCATTAGTAATTTAAAGTTAGTCATACAGGTTCCTTGTAGAGGATAGAGGAGCAGAGTATCCATAATACAAAGGAATCCAAGGTCAATTTTGGGAGGCCTCAAATTGCTCGTGTTGTGATGGCCCTTTTATGTCATTCATAAATAAGAAAAAAGACAATATGTACTTTACAGTATTCAATAATTGCCTTGATGTTGTCTGCAACCAAATGATGTGTCCTTGCAAAATTAGGCAAGAGGAGCAACTTTTGAGAAATCAATTACATGTCTAAGTTACTTACCTAAGGTCACTTGGATCAATGCCTAATTTGATTGTCCTTAACATTGCTTGAATAGACAACCAAATGTTTTTATAGTTGATAACATAATTGGTTTATTTGTGGCTGATGTATTTCATGCAAAGTGTTGCCTCTCATATATTGGTTCTTTTCTCTGTTTGCTAACGATTGTTTTTTGTTTTTCATAAGCATGGTCTGAGTGTGAGGAATTTGATTTTCTCTTCTTTTCTAGTTCGTTTGAAGCATAAAAGCTTCTTTTTCATTATGGAATCATGCTTGTTGCATTTAGTGCATAATCTTTCTGTTGTCGTATATATTTTCTTGGTCAGAACAATCAACGGACTGCCATGACCACATGCCATTGCTCATTTAATTTTTCTTTTCAATTCAACAGTATGGGATTTCACCAGAACGGTTTCAAGACAACCAGGGTCTGTCTAGTTTCTTTAAGGTACTGACTACCAGTGCAGATGAAGATAACAAGGTACTGATTCTAGGTAGTTTTGTTGTGTTTGTTCTGTGATTTCCTACTGTAGAAGAGCTGTAATTGTTAGCCAACATTGATATCAGGTTTATGTGTCCACTGTACAAGCACATAGCTATCCTGTGACCGCTTTTCAATGGCACCCAGAGGTATTTCGTATTTATGTGGTTTCTATTAATGCCATACATGTGATGATACTGGGACGAAGATGCACAATATTGTCTTTTTAATGCTCTCTGTTTTTCCCGCAATTTAATCTCTGTTCAGCAAACTCCAATCCTACAATATAATCTCTATTCACAGGACTTTAAATATACTGTAATAAACATCTTCCAAAATCAGGATTACAGTCAATCAAATGGAAAATGCCACCAGGATGGCAAGTCTGTTTTGCTAGAAATTTAACATTTGCCAGAGGTTGAGGGTAACCTTGTGGCATGGCAAGAAAAAAATTAAAGATGACCAATGTCATTACCATCATTCAAAAAAGTCTTTCAAACTTGCCAGCATCCTAGGCAGTAAAGCTACATGACAAATTCAATGTTGCACAAAAACAAATTTATAAGGTTTCTTTTAGACATGAATTCTGCAATCTATGCAATATGTTCATTCAATTGCCTTGGTGTTTGACATTACCTGGCGGTGTCAGTGTGTGTATATCATGCATATGTGTAAAAAGATGACACTGTGTTGTCATTTCATTTTTGTAGAAACATGTTGGATGCTGTGCTTCTACCCTACATGTTGTTTGCAAAACACATGCATGCTTACATGCCCATATATCGTCATTTATGTGTGCCCAACTATTATGTGCTGAAAGAGAGAGGAACAAATTCCAAATGTTCCAGTTTGGATGTTTCTGTATGTTTGATGGCAAAAAGAGATGTTTCATGCACTTAATTGTTTTGATGCGAGGACATTTGCAGAAAAATGCTTTTGAATGGGGCTTATCGATGATTCCACACTCAGAGGATGCCATCCAAGTGACTCAACATGTGGCAAACCATTTTGTAAGGTGAGACTTACCAGGCTGAAATGTGATTTAAGTTATGATGCAGACTTTTTGGCGTTGAGCTCACGAGGAAATGGCATTTGCCTATATTTAAGAGAACATTTCAAAAACAGTTGCGATCACAGGCTCTAGTTTCCACTGGGCTAAATTGAGTCAAAGCCACAAAGGAATTTGGAAACCACAGCAGCATCTACCAATTGCATGACACAGTGTACTCGCTTTTGACTGTCTCACAATTATATCATATTGTCTCCTCAAGAATTGGTCCGCGTGCCTTTAAATAAATTTTGATTACGCTGTTACCTGCAGAATTGCTCTAGGAAGCAAAAATTGACCCAAGTCCTGTTTTGTGTTTGCAGCGAAGCTAGGAAGTCCCCGAACAGGCCACCTACTCGGAAAGTGCTAGACAATCTCATTTACAATTACAGTCCCACGTACTGTGGCAAGGCTGGGTAAGCTTAATACCTTCAAAACAATGGTCGTTCGCTTACTTGGTGTTTATACTGATTTTACCATTTGCATTTTGTTCGGCTGCAGGAAGGGATACGATGAAGTTTACATCTTCACATAGGTAAAAACAACGTATTTCTTCTTACCCAATGTCAAGAGTGTGTGAGAACAATTATTAGTGTGTGAAGTTCACACGGTGAGGATTAATACAATATTGTAAGTTGTAAGCCTATTAATGAACAACTAGATGCTTTCGCATCTACCGGTAGCCGGACTGAAGGACCACCGGCGCTGTGTTGATGCGCATGGCGCATCTCTCGCAGGCCTAAAATGGCCTTTTGTTAGAACCACGTTGCTGTAATTTCATTGCATTGGGATAGGTGTGGCACAATCTACTGGACCGTGTACCTTAAAGGTTAAAGGGTGCGATGGCGGTGGGGACAACAGAGGAGGATAGGATGGATTTATCTTCTACACATCTTTGTCTAAGCTATTCAATAACATAAACTAAGCTTAATAATAAAATTTATCCTTATGACAACCACAAGACAATATACATATGTCATCTCTTTTTTGGTGATCAGGTAGGAAGCCCGTCTTCCCGGACTAATGGTTTTGATAATCCAAGGATTGAAGCCAATCTCATTCTAATACGATACAAGACTAGGCTAAATTGGTGCAACTACGTAGCACAAAATGGGAGACGTGGTGGGGTGGTGATTTCTGCTTTACGGGAAGCCATGGTAAGATGCGAGCACATCTAACTCTGGGAAAATTGGTAAATAATCCCTGGTACTAAAGCCTCGTGGATATATACAGGACCACGGACCAAATGGCAAGTATCTACGTAATAGCTTAGCCACAAGAACTTTAATATATTTTATTTTTGAAATTTAAAATTTTAATAAAAAATTGAGAATTTATGAAAAATGAGAGAAGAATGTGAAATTTATAGTAATAAAAATTATTTTTATTATATAGTTTATGATTAAATAAAATTGAAGAAAAATGTAGCATTACCGACATATAAAAGGAAAAAAGAACACATGAGATGTAAGATAAATTAACGCATGAGACAAATTTGTTTTCTTTTTGAGGTTATTTTTTAGCTTCCATCAAATATTTTGACCAATATTTTTCCATCAAATTTTTGTTGGTCCTTATGGCCGGCCGTTCGCCAATAAACTCGAGTAACACTTATACCCCATAATCTTATTAAAACCTCTGCACTGATCATACTTGACAGTGAACTTGAATTATTCAACTAAACTTATAAAAGAGGGAAATGCAAATTTTTTAAAAATATTCAATCGAAGCCCTCAACTCTTTGTAAAATTGTATTAGGCCTGATTAGACGTAAATTCAGTTTAAAAAAAAGAATAATAATAAATATAATAAAATCCCCCCCCCCAAAAAAAAAGAAACAAGAAAATAATAATAATAATAAAACAAAAGAGAAGTTGGGGTGGGGGAGGGGGAGGATATATGGCGGGAAAAGGAGTGGGGTTTGGAGAGGGAAAATTAAAAGACATCAGGCAGTGGCAGAGCAGACCGAATCAAAGAGAGAGGCTTCTTAATTTTAATTTTATTTTTATTTTTTTTTCTTGGGGGGGGGGGGTGGGGTGGTTGTGGAATTTGTCTTCAGTCGCTCGCGCTCCTTGCAAATTTTCATAATAATAATAAGAAATTAAAAAAAAAGAAATAGAAAGATGGCCCAAAACGAAACCCTAGGAGGCATGCTTGAAGAGATCGAATCTCTCGTTTCAGATAAACTCCAAGTTGTACGTATTTTCCACTTCTCTCTCTCTATCTCTCTCTAATTTTCGATTTTTATTTTGGTTTATTAACGCTTTTTTTTTTTAATACTTAAGCTAATTTTGTTGTTAAAATTGGTTAATAATTGGCTTAGCTACGATTTTCTTTTATTTTCTATTCAATATCTGTTTGGCCTGCGTTTTATTAGTGTTCTATTCGAAAAACTCCTCTTTTTTATTTTTATTTTTATTTTTGTTTTTTGAATGTTGTCCTCTGTGTTGCAGGTTTAAATCCGGGTATTTGGTTAAAAATTAAAGATAAAATAAAAAATAAATAATCTATGCGTTGTGGGTGTAATTCGGTAGTAATGTCGACCATTTTTTAGACGGGTTTTCAGATTAATTGGCAATAGACGTGTTGTGTTTGTGCATGCATCGGTGGCGGACGGGTGCGGTTTTATGATTATAATGCTTTGTGGTGGATTTTCAGACGTATGAAGAGCAGCAAGCGGAAATGGTGTGGCTTCTAAGTTATGTCGCTAGTTGTGAAGCCATGTTTCATCATTGTGCAAGTGGTTGGAAGCGTTGAGAAAGATCCCTTCTACTGATATATTTTGTAGCTTTTAACGAGAAAGCATGTAACTTTTTGTCATTTGACAAAAATTAAGTTGTGAAATTGGGGGAAGTCTCCACGTTATTTGGGCAGATGCTTGTTAGTTGTTTCACATGGGGCAGGAAATATGGCCTTGTTTTGGTTTTACTTTGAATGTGGCTAAAGGAGGTTCAGCCTGAGCTGACATCAGGCACTGAAAAAAATTGGGTTTGCAGTCTTTTTCTCTCCCAGGTTCCATTATTTGGCCCCAAAATCATATGCCATTTAGCCATCAAGCAAATGGGTTAAAGTCTTTTTAGATTAGCCATTCCATGGCAAAAATGCTTAAGGCTAAAACATACTCTAAGTATGACAGTTGATGGGACCATTACTTTACTGGCTTTTGCATCATTCAAGTAGTCCTCTACTTAAGGAACAAGTAATGAGCACAGGTTCTTTCAAAGAAGAAAGACAAATTTATGGGCATTATAATTTTTCTGGTGCATTCCTGAGCAATTTTTTAGAAGCTGAATTTTTTAGTAGCAAAATATTTAGATTTTTTTATATATATGTAATGTGATGCTTTGCAGGTTTCATACAAATGGCTGAGTCGCAATTTTTTGGTGTCATCAAATGCTGCAAAGAGGTAGCTTTTTGGCATCATAATTGACTACCTGGTCCATAATAATTGTCCACATGTATTTAATGAATAGCTTGTCTCACAGATTGCTTCAGGAGTTTGTTGAGATGCATGGAAATGAGCTGGAAGTAGTATATGCATTATCTGGCTGGTTGAAGAACAATCCTACTAGTTACCATATAAGGCTTGTTTCTTCTCCTAAGCTTGAAGGTCAGACCTCAATTTAAATGTCATTATTTGAATCATCCAATCAAGCTCTTGTAGCCACTAGTGGCAGTGTTGGTGGTGGTGAGAAAGAAAAACAAGACATACATGCTACTGTCACTTGAATAGAATGGCCTCTGATATCTTTTCTTGATCCTTTTTCTTTCCCCAATGCAGCAATGCGACATCCTGGAATCTGCTTTCTTTTCTTCTCATGAGTTTATGAACATGATCAGCTTCTTTTATAAATAAGTTAATGAATTATTTGTACTCGACCCTGCCATTTTTCAAATTTTCATTTGCAACAGTATTTCCAGAATAATCATTAGGTCACTTTTTGAAATGCCCCAACCACAGATTGTTTCTCACACCAGCAAGGGAGTATAATAGTACATTAATTCACAGATGTCACTGGCCTCTTTGAGCTTTCCAAAATAAAGTGTATTCTTTTTGCAAATAGTGAGGAGAGTTTCATCAAACCACCTTTATGATTGATTTAGGCTTTCAATGCTTAAGCAAATTGAGTGTGGATTCTGAGTACCAGAAAAAAGAAATAACTGCATGACCTCTTTGGGAATTTGTTGCAGAGGCTAAACAAGAGTTTGATGGAAATTGCTCGGTTCAGGTCTACAGTGTACAAGCTTGCATCCCAAAGGATCCAGCCGCACTTTGGAATGCTGAATTTCTGCAAGCTGAAGAGCTCTTCAAGCAGCCATCTGGGTTAGAGAATTGCTTGAGAGATAACAGGTATGACTGTACTTTGTTTATGCATCTTACATTCATGTATTACCTAATTGACAAAATTTGTAGCTTTTCATTGATTCTGTTATTATTGGTGGCAGTAGGGGTTATGTCTCAGTTTTCTAGCTGAATTTTTTTTACATAATAAAAGCTGATTACTAAGGTAGGGCATGAATATAAAAAAGTTTCTAAAATGTACCATTGGAGGAATACATACTTTAACTGGTTATAAATGGTTAAAGGTATAAATTCTATCTTACCTCAATGATCTAAAAGAAAAATGTAACTTATAACAAATGTCCTGAATTTTTTATCCCACTATTTATGATTGCTCTCTCTCTCTCTAAGCTTTTTAATGTCCATTAAGTGCAGCATATTGTAACTTCACGTAGCAGTGATGGTGTGTGTGTTTCTTTGAGGTTATATATGACTATAAAATTTTTTTGTCCCTTCTTTGCCTCTCAGAAAGCTGTTGACCAAAGGCAGCATTGCATTATTTTGTTTAGAACTTTTCATCCCACTTAAAAGGGATTTGTACTTGAGGCCCCTAGTTGGCTTCAAAAGTTTGAACCACTAGGTCAGTAGCTTGTGCCCTTGGTTACAAGTTAGTTTAACCATGTTTCAGTGAGACATTTCTATTCTTAAATTTCCATTTGATTTTAAACTTCTTGCACTGACTGTGGGGTCATGCACTTTAAAACATTTTGTTGCAGATTGGCAGATGTAGTTGTTTGTTGATGCTTGTAGTTCTCTTCACAGGTATTCTGGGATTCTTAATTCCTTAGTCAAGCGCAAAGTTGATGGATCTTGTGTAAATACTGCAGCTCCACAGCTAAAATGTGTGAGATCTCCAAGACGATCCCAAAATTCAGCTGAACATCAAAAGATTGTGGTTCCACCACCTCAGCCAATCAAAGTCAAGCAATCAAGCCCCAAACAATCTCAAAATGTGTCAAAAGCTGTCAAGGTCGAATGTGATGGAACAGCAACTCATAACCAGTTATCTTTTGCTCAAGCTGATGGAGAAAAAGCCTCTACCATGGCTACTAGTGACAAGAAAGGTCATGGCATTAAAAGCACCTCAGGAAATGGAGGTTCACTGGCAAATCTGTGGGGACGTGCATCTGTGAAGTCAAAGCCCAATAGTGTACCAGCAGACAACAGTCATCACATCTCAAATCCTAATGGTTGGTCAACATTGGGAAACCTTGTGGCTGTGTTTTCCTGCTCAGCTTTTCCTTATATCATTCAAGATCCCTATCCAAATCTCTTTTTTTTTTTTTTTAATCTGACTATTTTTACCTTTTTGCTCTTGGATTGGTTTATTTCATCATGCAGCCAATTCAGAAGCACAGATTTGTGCTCATGGAGCTACGGAATATGTTGGTAGTGATGATGAGGCACAAGAATTTAACTTTAAGCAGACTTCCAATGGTGAATGGAATAGAAAAAGGAAGATGGTTCTTGACTACTCAGATGATGAGTCTGAAGATGCAGTCAATTTAGCATCACCAGGTGTTCCAAAGGGGCAAATCAGTAAAACTTTGCCATTGGAGGAACTTAATGTTTGCGTGCAAACAGATGATAAAGTGAAGCTCGAGGAAGATAAATCAACCATTGGAGTGCCTAATCAACTTTCTAGGCAAGATTCCTCTATTGTTAGCGAAGGCATTGGAAATAATGCCAAAGAGAATGTCATTACCAATGTTGGCCCCAATTCACCCAAAAGGAGAAAAGTATTGAAGACACAGATTGATGAACGTGGCAGGGAAGGTACACCCATTCATCATTGCTGGTATTGATTTCTAAGGAAGTCCTTCATGTAACATGATGTGGTGGATATTTTTCTTTGATATTCTGCTTTGATTTGTTTGCCATTCTTCTCATTTTGGTTTATGTTTAAAATTATATCATTGATTGTATAGTCACTGTTTTTGGACCTAAAATTTTCTTTTTCAGGGAAATTTTCCCATGTATTATCTTGAGAAGCTTTCCTTGTGAAAAGAACCCTGTAGCTCCTACTTTTCCCTTGAATGATCATCATCAGCGTCCTCAATCAATCTTACATCTTGTTTCCCTTTCAGTTCTGCCTTAAAACAATTTTTTTTTCTCTGCTGCAGTAACTGAGGTGGTCTGGGAAGGGGAGGAGCAAGAAATAAAGAAAGCTGATGGTATTACTGCAAGGAAAGCTGAAGATAACAGTGTTGCTAATACTGTTAACAGGTTAGCATCATTTCATTATTGCATCTCACATACATCTTTCTTATACATTTGCTTTAATAATGATTAAATAGAAAGCTTGGATACTCAAAGCAATCTCCAATTATAGCATGATTTTTTTTTTGGAAGAAAAAATGATTGGAAATTTTATATTTTGATATGAAGTTCTTTTGATCAGATTATGGTATGATGCCTTTGAATGCTATTTGACATGTGCTTTCATGTAGTGTGATTTTTCATCTTTTCTCGTTGAAATTTTCTGTGATCTTAGTGAATCAAAGAACCATATGACTGGTATGGCAAAGCATTATGTTCTTTTTCTTTCTTTCTTCTTCCTTTTTAAAAAAAAAAAAGAAAATATTTTTTTATGAACAGGACTGGTAGGTCTAAATTGCAATGGCTGCTATGCATCAAAAAACAAAACAAAAAAATTACTGTGGCTGGGTTGGCAATGGTGTGCTTGCTTGCTAGATTGCAGGTAAAATTTAAGCTTTGTCCCTCAGTTGACCGCTAATGTTGTTTGTGTGATCAGGGCACCGGCAAATAAGAAATCTCCAGCAGTTGGAAAAACCGCCCCTGCCCCTTCTCATGCAGGAGGCAAGGCAGGTACCAAGAAGGGGGCAATTAAGGACTCCAAACAAGGCAACATTTTGTCTTTCTTCAAGAGAGTTTGACGAAACTGTTATCTTTTGTACGCGTAGCTTTTTTTTTTTTTTTTTTTCTCTGAGATTGGAGTTAAAGGTGGTGGTAAGCTAGGCCAACTCGATGGTTTAGGACAGATTTTGCAGTTCAATGGGTACCATTGTGAAGGCATTCCGTAAACATTTGAGGCTTTCGGCATGAATCATGTTTAACAAGCGTGATAATTGTCTTCCACAGCCAATTTTCTTTTCGTAAGTATGAGAATATCTAATCATTTTTCTCTGCATAACTATAACAACTCAGACCGGTACAGATCGGCAACATCACAAGCCATGCCCTTCAGCATTCATCCATCCATCTATCAATTGAACGGATAACATTTCTCTAGTGAATCTCCCATATGACTATGATTTGTATTCCACCAAAAGAAAACGAGGAATACAACTTTTCAAATAGATGTTGGTTTCATTTCAACTTCTGGGCCCATAGTTTTCCTAAGAATAAAATAATTAATAAAAAAATTCAATTCTTGCACCGAATCCAAACAAATCGTGTGTTTTGGCTCTGTTAACAACAGGAATGGCAGGAAACGCGGAGTTCCAATTGAAAATGCAACCTACAAAATGATCCAACTTTGTGAATTGTATGAAAGGAATTAATATACATGATTTACATCATTCCTGTGAACAGATAATACAAATTGATCTGTGTTTTTAGGAGTCCCGGATCAAGTTGGTCGGCTCACTCAGAACATACTTGGGCATTTCATATTTTGCACCTGCAAATGTCGAAGGGGACACTAACAATTAGCAACTACGAGCAGGAATACTAAAATCATTAGCTAAAAGCAGAGACAAGACAGCTATTCATCAGCACAAAACTAATCCCACTTAGTCCAGCATTTTCTAAGGGAGGTATGGCAGGTATGATTAAAAAAAAAAAACAGAGAGACTTGAGAAACCATCAGAAAAGGAATTACCACCTCTCTCATCATAGCATACTGTCAAATCAGCATTCTGGATGATTACGCCAGCACTATCCACAATTGCTTGTGCAAGGCTTAGGTCAGCTTCAGCAGCAGCTCGCAGTGCATCCCAAATCTCTAGTATTCAGAAAGATCATGCTTATATTTCAAAACTAGCATATAAAAAGATTCCAGGCTTATTACATAAGATCATGTGGTAAAATGTCAAAGCCGCAAAACTTATTATTATATGCAATCAGATTTCAAATGCATTATTGCTGCCAGCAGCACATACAATGCAGACTCAAGAAACTTTTATCTTTTCGTTTTCAGAACATCTTTTGGAACACATTGGTTCAACCATAAAATGATTTCAACAAACACAGCCCACCCCTATGTAGATGGGACAGAAATACAGCCTCCCCACACATTTAGATCGACCTCATTTCACAGTTTCTGCAAATTAAATGCAATCATGCTCTCTATGGTGCATCCTAGGCTCTAATTGACTGTCAGAATGCCACACCAACAGACAGCTGAAAATTAAACAACTCAATTGAATTGCAGCCACCAGGCGTCGTCAGCACAAATGAACTCCTATTAACTCTTATATGATTCTTCATTTTCACTGACTTCACAATATATTCCCCCAGGCATATTCAACTTTCTTAGTCTGGTTAGAATATTTTAGAACGTTTCAGTCTACCAATTGTAGATATCAGAAACAAGTCCTGCAGATTTGTCTCTTCAACTAACGAGAGAAACTATGAAGGAAAGTTTGCAATGGATTACTCAAGTTCACTTCGAAGCATTTTTCTTATTTATTGATAAACTTCAGATGTGTAAACACTAATGCAACACTTAACACATTGGAACTTTCCATGCTTCTTTGCTGATTCTCAAAAATTTTCCAAAAATTTTATGTACGGATTTCTAAATATTCCTAAACCTGCAGTTGGTTAACGAAAATGTTTATGGAGGATTTTTTACTTCTATTGTTCTGTATCCGAGAATCACTTAAGATTTTGTTTACCTTGGCTAAAGACCAGATATATTTGAATAACGTTCTTGCATTCATGCAATGCAAAATTGACATCAAGGTCATATCTCAAATAATGCATGTCCAACTCTATTGAACATCCTCTAAAGAGTAATTATGGATAATGCATTACACAAGACAAAACCTTTCCTTCCACCATAGTGTGGAGCAGTATCCCAAAATTCATCACGCATCTGTACAAGCTGAGACTTTGTTATTGGCTGATGATGCTTCCAAGGCTTTGGCTTCCGAATCTTCTTCACAGTCCCTGTCCATAATCATAAAACTACAAACTATATTAAGCTAATCAAATTAGTATATGTATCAATTTTGCAACAAACAATACCTTGCTATAAAAGTGAGCACAAGTATTACAACTATGATCCATAAACCTTACAGAAACATCAATATCTAGCATAGCTAAATAAATAGGTTTTCAATAACTATCACTGCAAACATAACGTGTAGCCAAGCTATACACTCTAATTTACTCCTTCCTACTCGAATTCCTTCAAAGTTAAGGCAGAAGGAAAAAGAGAAATAGCTTGAACTGAGCTGCTATGACAAATTGGTGAAACCCACAAAAAGTTATCACTCCACCGTGCATATCTTGTAAACTGTTGGGTTCATTAGGTGATGCAGCTCATATCACTGACTTAGAGCAACCTATCATCTATGGCACTTTCCAACATTGTCAAGTTATAGCATCGCCCTACCAGTGAGTCCTTATACTATTTTCTCTTGCAGCAAAGTATTATGTGACTTTTCAAAATTTCCATTTGAAGATTTAAAATAAAAATCTATAAAGATTTCAGCCCTCCATAAAATCAACAAAAATGAAGTTCCTAAAAATATTTTGAAATGAATTATTTCCTTTGGATTATTAACCCTCCACTTTTCCATTTTTATTTTAAATTTTGTTTCTTTTCCTTAGAAACGAACGTTAAATTTGCAGAAATACTCAGAACCTTACTCCATTTTTCTTGATCATACAATCAGAAATGCAGTTCTAAATTTTCAATCCAAAAATTTATAGCTCAAAACATAAAGACACCGAACTAAGAAGAACAAACCCCACTTCAATTCTGAAAAAAAAAACCCTGCAAATTAGCCAGAAAATCGTAATTAAATACTTGGGGGGGGGGGGTTGCTATTTTTTTTTTTTTTCCTATGAATGCTACTAATCACCACTGAACTGACAAAACAAGTACAAGGTTGGAAAAAAAAACCCAAGAAATACTAAATTTCCAATAACCACGAAATAGAGAGAGACAGAGTATGAATAACAGAAAATTAGAAAGCAAATACAGAAACATAGCTGCTAAAATTTAGGGCATTCTCAGTCACATCGCGAATCTAGGGCATTAATTTTTTTTTGCTTCCGGAGTAATTTTCCCGAGATTTCCAAGCATCCAAACAGAAAACCAGGATTGAGAAAAAAAAAAAGGACAGAGAGAGAGAGAGAGAGAGAGAGAGAGAGAGAGAGGGAGAGATGATAAAGTGACCTTACCGTCTCCCTTGGTATGTGACGATCCAACACAACCCATTCTTCTTCTTCTTCTTCTTCTTCTTCTTCTTCTTCTTCTTCTTCTTCTTCTTCCTCTTTGGTAACTTCAATTACCCAAACGGACAGATAAACAGAGAGAGAGAGAGAGAGAGAGAGAGAGAGAGAAGCTCAAGTCAACAGCGTTCTCTGCTATTTCTAGAGGTTTGAGCAATGTAATTTCAGGGCAAATTTTCTTCTTTTTCTCAATTTTTTTTAATTTTTTAAATATTGTGAGAGTTAGGTTGCCAGTTCAATTCTTTCCACACTTCTTCTTCATCGTCGTCGTTATTATTATTTTTTAAAATTCCATCTCTGAGTTTTAGAATATTCCAAAAATTCTTAAGAAAATAAAAAGGTTAGAGAAATTTTACAGACGTGAGAATTTTGTGTTTATTTCTAAGAGGTAGAATTTTAATTACGATAAATATTATTCATTATAATAAGATTATGATTGCAGAGTATTTAATGTATCAAAACATGGTTTATAAATAAAAAATAAAATAAAAATTAATCAATGCACCATTGAGATACAGAACTATAAAATCATTGTGCATTATGTTTGCTTCTTGAGAGAAAAAAATAATGAATTTATTAAATTAAAACATATAGATATTTGTACAAATAGGTGAGTATTAGTCAAATGAATAAGTTCACTTAAAATAATCCCTTATGAATATTTTTAAATAAAATATTACTTGTCACATGTTACTTAAATGACAATATGTTATCCTTAAACTTGATATTTCTAAAATTGATTTTTTTTTTTTTTATGTTGTTCAGATCAAATTTAATCTTGTAATATTTAAAAATATAAAAAATTACAAGTATAATTCACTGAAAATTGATGCATGTCTCCGGGATTCAACAGTAAACCCCCCCCCCCCAACTACTCTTATGTATTTCCCAAAAAGAGTTTGGTGATTCCCGATGGTCAAAGCATTCAGGTGCATCCTTTTATGTCAAAGCATTGGTGCTTGGAAGTTCTGTTCTTAACAAAATATTTCGTGGATGTAAAGTTATGAGTTTAGCAGCCATCTTGGACAGGTCTTCTAAGTTCACATTTTAGGGAGAGAGAGAGGCGCCAGAATTATAAGAAATTGGAGGGCCATCCTTTTGACATAAATCTCACAGTCCAATGGAGGTCTAAGGACTCGTGTGAAAGCCCCCTTCCAACAAAGAGTAAGCCAGCCATTGTGAACCTTGCGAGTCCTCCCCCATCGCAGCAAACACGTTCCAACAGGCACTAACCCTTTTACCATTAGGGGACATTTACTTTCCAATTTGTTAACCGGCTTGCACAATTTGTCATGCAAAGTCAGTCCTACAGATAACGATTCTTCAACTTTACCTAGAGCGTTCACTTGTTTAGATAATTTTGTTTTGTACCATGAGATAATGGGGCGGAGCATGAAGGAAATGAAAACTGCTCTAGAAGCAAGATGTTCATCCCTTGGAACAAGGGGAATCACGAGAAGGTGGATAGTTAATCAATTTCCTTTCAGGAGGAGGCCACAGCAGCTCAGCCATGGACAATACCTGTGTTTGCACTGTCTTCGCCTGTATATTCTAATAGACAAGTGATTGTTTCCAGTTTTCATTTGAATTAGATGCTCAGGAAGAGATACGAGGGTACAAAAACTTGGCGAGAATGAGCAAAAGCTGAATTTGGCTGCTAGGTAAGGAGCTGCTTTTCAATGAAAATCAATACAAATCATCGGGTGCAAATTTGCTCCTAATATTGTAATGGCTGAATTTTGATTAATTGTATCCCACTGGCTTCGTATCGACAGGTTTTTGTTCTGATGCAACTGCTCCAGATACGAGCTCTCCACTTTTGTCACGTTGCCTATGCCTTGTTTTTTCTTTGTGGGTTTTGGACCTTCCACGAGAAGGAACCTCGCCTGATCCATAAAATTCACCATGTTCCTGTCGTTTTGAGGAATGGTGTTTGCTTGCCGATGAGGGATCCTTGAAACTGGCTAACTTGATATTTGATGGCTTCATATATTTTTCATTTGAAAGAGGAGCATGAACATGCTGCATCTCATTTAAAGAGGCAGCAGCACTTTGCTTTTCAGCTGACGGGGGCTCAACTTCATCTTCAGGCATTCTTAGAGAATCTTTCAATGGTGTGAGGCCTTTCTTGGACCCATTGTTTTTAACCGAGAAGGAGTGAAGTAAAGGAATACACCACCCAATGCTTCAAGAGCTAACTTACACAGATCAAGTATAAGCTGTCCAAACGATGGCCACCCTGGTTCTTCTTTCATGCTCTCCACGATTGGAATTGGTTTCTCCTTGTCGGGTTGCTCTTCAAATTTGCTGTTGGGAAACTGTTCCTGTGGTTGTATAGTTTAAGCAATAGATCAGTGCATCAAATAAAATCTATGAAGCAAATGAAAATGAATGATGTTCCAACTATCTCACAATTCTCAGACTATCAATGATAAAAAAAAGCACCGTGTTCCAACTTAGGACCAATTTACACAAAGGAAAGAACAGAAAAGGCACTGCCAAAAAGAAGACAAAACATTAAGAGTAAGTTTGGGCAGCAAAATTGAAGTTTCTGGAAGGAATTGCAGCTTAAAAGGATGCTATTGTGACAATTCATAGTTGATATCTTATTAACTACCCAAAAAAGCATTTCACAATTGACAGCACAAGAAGCAATGGTGAGCATCTCAACATTATAATAATCTCTTTCTTGATTTATGAAATCATAGGTTAAAGCCTGAACTAAGAGTTGTACCATTTTTAGAAGAAAGAAGGCACAAATCCCTGCTGAAGAATGCACATAGCATATCCTGCCAAGACAGCTCCTAAAACCATAAAGGCATCTGCAAAATGAACCCCGTATAATTCATCAATTGACCAACAAGGAATACAAAACCCAAGTAACAATGAAATGGTTGTCGGACCACAGGAATCATAATCACTTAATTGGGTGTTGGGAACACTAGGAGAAGAGAGGAGAAAAATCTAAACCACCTTGTCTAGTTCAATAATTGCCCCCGCCAATAGAGGACACTTGCATATCGAATTTCTGTTATTTTCTGTCAGCAAAAAACCAATTGATGTTTTTCTGTTAAAATCTAGAACTTGAATGGATAAAGTTGAAAATCTTTCTGTTATTCCAATTTTATATAAGGATCTCTTACTGGAATGACGTACATCTTATGTCAATTTTTAAGGGAATTAACAACAGAAACTTGTGATTGTAGATGCAGTCCTGAAGTAATGTATCTGGTATACAACTGATGTAATTAGTGTAAGGTTTATTGTCATTAATAGCCCTCAATTTCCTACAAGCATATCATAAAATGGTTGCCTCTTTCTTCATTGGCAACATCCATCATCTTGAGAGATTGGCAGCTCACCAGCTTACAGGGGACATGACATATATATGAAATCAGTAGGCAAGAGTACTTTGATTCAAGCTATTTAACGTTGGTTAGAAAAATGTTCTTCAGTTTCGACTCCCTCTCCTTTGACAGACTTTCAAGACAAAAAACAATAAATCAATGTTATGAGAGCAATTTTTGCAGTCTCCTTTTACTTCAATGTCTGAAAGGCCCATCATCAGTTCATTACCGACATATTTGGCAAGTGCAAAGTGGAACTCTCTGTGCTGGAAAAATTTTATCTATATCCCATCAACAAGCATGTTTCCTGGTGTGTGGCATAGCCAACATGGAACTCAGTAGACACTGGAAGTCAATTAGAAAATATATTTTTATTTGTGTGCATGAAGAAATTAAGATGTTTTAGTTTTGAATAAGATAAACCCATCAATAAGCCAGCTGAATAACCAAGATGATACTTCATTTGCATACTCATAAAAGCAAAGGATCAAACCTGTCACAGTAAATGAATTAGATTGATAACTGCAATCCTCCTGGTTGATAGAGATTTGCCGAAGGGCAGCATTTCCTCTATCGATAACCAACAAGGAACAACTTGGGTGGTGATAGACCACATCAAAGTCATTTGAAAACTTTGCATCCTTACTGGGTCCATCTCTGTACCCTGCAACATTTGACTTACCACCAGCAATGGTTGTCACACCTGCAGACAATTAGCAAAGTTAAGAGTTTATTTTCTGCAGACAATCAACATTTCTATCTTTTGAGCTTCAACATAATATACGATGAAAGATTACAAATTAAAATTTTGACATGTAGCTTTCTTCTAATAAAGAAATAAGCAACATGGATAATACTGATATAAATTTAAAAATAGAACGTGGCACAGCATTATACCTGCATCTCCAATCTTCCTGATGGCAAGATTCATAGTATCAGCAACATATAAATTTCCTTTATCATCCATGGTTACACCTTTGGGGTGGTTAAAACGGGCATCACTTGGCTTTCCATCCACATGTCCCGTGTAACCCTGAAATGATCCAGCCACCAATCTTGCCCTGCTATCTGTGGCAAAAAAAGATATATGCATAATTCAACCCATAAAGTTAAAAGGCATTGCTCTCTCCACCACACTAGCAAGCTCAGAAGCTAATCAAGTTCACTTTCTAACATGAAATAGTTGAATTGAAAAACTTATTTCTGGCACTGATGGACTACAAAAGAGTGGGGACCCACAACTTTCACACAAACTTTCCCAGATATTCTTACTAATTCTAAAGGAGCTTAAAGAAACCTTAAAAATGAAACAACCGAAATGAGTGTGCATACATTGGGACAATGGTAGAGTAATTTTAACAATGTTGCTATTGACTTCATCCACAGCAAATAGTTCACCATCATCGGTGACATGGATCTTGTGAGGAGTCACTCCGATCTCATTCCCTTCAACAACAGTCTCAACTAAGTACCCGTCCTCAAATTGAAGAACATTCCCATCTGCTTGAATCCAATAACCATATGATCAAATCACCACACAGCTGCTAGAATTTCATATACAAATAAGAAAAATTGAATCATTTACTTCAGCAGGAAAAAAAGGAAGAAGTACATAAAAAATAACCTAATTGGGGCAATCTTGAGGATGACCAAGTGGTCCACTTGAGAAAAGACGACAAGCGTTTAATCACTGGCCCTGCTTGCATAACACCAAACCACTTAGATTGAAACTAACATCAAAATAAAGCAAGCCCCATTAAGCAATACAGATCATAAGAACAAACTGTATCATCTTCAAACTTATTAAGACAGAAAGAAGTGGTCTTTAAAAAATAAAAAAATTGTAACTGAGGAAAGCAAAATGAGCTACAGCTAACTGAACAATTAATAGACCAAGAATGTAAATGAATCTAAGAAAATGCACATACCCATTCATTAAACAATCAAACGAACCTAGAAAAAAAAATAGCGGGAGAAAAGGATGAAAAAAAAAAAAAAAGAGGACCTGCAAGGACAGCTTGGCCTTGACATTGGAAAGCATAAGAAGCAGCCAAAGTGTAAAGTAGATAAGTGAAACAGAAATGGTATCTTCCCATAGCTCTTCATCTACAAGCCAAATCCAGAGAGAAAGAGATTGCTGGTACTTTTATGGGCTCAGATTTTCAAGAACACAATGCTTTTGTACAGAGCTGTGCGCTGTGAAAGTACGGCAACAGTGGCTTTGGAGCAGCAAGCAGGAAAGGTAGCTTTTGCTTTAACAAATTTATTTATTATTTATTTATTTTTCTCACCTTTTTAATTTTTCATTCTTAGTTACTCCTTTTTGCTTCAATTTTTACTTTTGAAAATGAATTAACAAAAAAAAAAAAACTTTTGAAAATCATTTGAAAAAGGTGGAACCTTTTTTATTTTTTTGGTTATTCTACTTTTTTTTTTTTCCTTATTTTACATTTCTAACATAATCATGCTTAAAATCATCCCCACAAACCAATAACAAATGGAACAATATATTTATTAACACAATATTGTTTATAGAAAAATAAGTCAGTCTATACATGTTTTCTGCTCAATTATAAAATTTAGTGATCAAATTTAAGATTTAAATTAGAAGTGCCTTGAAAATTTAAAAAGAAAAAAACACAATTTATTTATTTAGTTATGAACCTACAAAGATGAAAATAAAGAAAGAAAAAAAAAATTACTCTGATTTTACTCAGTAAAATACGTGATAGTCACGTGCAATTGAATATAATTTAGTGAAAAAAGTTTACTAGGATTGAATGAAATTGAGAAGTTAAAAAATTTATTTGATTCTTCTCCTCTCACCCATCTTATACTTATTGCCTGTCCCTTTTAATATTAGCACAGTAATGATCATAAATAAATAATTTTTTACTGAATAAAGTAAATTTTATGATTTTGGATCTGTAATTGTGTTGGGTCTTTTAGCACGCAGAGTTGACTATTACTAAAGTTTGTGTGAAGCTGTCCCAAAAAGGGTCATATAATTTTTTTTTTGAAAATATTTTAATAATTTAAAATTATATTTTTAATGTTTTGAATTTTAATTTTTTTTTAAAAAATAAATATGAGATATATATATATATATATAGATATGTATGTATGTATGTTTTTTCTCTTGCCGACGACGAAAAATGGGAATTTTTTGAAGATTTCATTGTGAGCCCCACACGAAAACGGACAAGTACCGTTGACCCAGATGACGGCGAGCAGTTAGTTTTTTGAATGTTTGTGTTGATTTTTGGACACTTTGTGTCGCTGTCTCACTTCACACGGTCATCTTAATCTTGGGGATGACCCCGCTGTTACATTTTACTCTGAACATGGATAAATACTTCTGGTCTTGATGTCGAGTTCAAGAGAAGTTTCCACTCTTTGTTCCTTTGATGTGGGGTGGGTGGGTTTCTTCCTTGATACTTATCACACAAGAATAATAATAATAATAATAAGAGCAAAAAAAGAGAGAGCAGGGAAGTTGTAATTTTTGTGTGTGTCTAGGATAGAATACGGGCGGAGGGGGGGGGTGGAGAATTTGTTTGTTTGTTGGTTTTTGCGTTTGTGTCTTAGCGTGCACATACAGGAGAGTTTTTTTTTTTTTTTTGGTTGGGGATAGAGATGGACGTCATGGAGGCATCTGTCCTTCATCATGTTGGTATTGTCCTGTTTTTGCTGTGGCTGCTAACAGTCTTCAATCGATGTCATCCGGTTGCCTATTTTATGTCTTTCATATATCTTTACTTGGTGAGTTTTTTTTTAAGTTCTTCCTTTGATTCAGTCTGCTTGGATTCAATTTGCTTTAATCTGGCAATTTAAAAAAAAAAAAAAGATGGTTTCTTTCATCATCGGAAGGACTTTGATCTGATGGGTTCTTACTACAATTTTTTTTTTTATTAAGCTATTCATCGTTTTTTTTTTTTTTTTTTTTGGGTCTCCTTGTCTGTAAGGTTCATGAGAGGTATGTAATGAAAATCAGGAAAAAACTGCAGTACCAGGAAAGAAAACGAGCCAACCAGGAAAGGGTAATAATTTTCTTATTCTAATTTCATCTTATCTAACTGATGCTTGCTAGTGATCATCTGATTTATTGAATTTTACCGTACGATCTTCAAATGGGTTAATCTTTTGAATCATGCTACCTGCTTTCAGAGTGGAATACTGGTCTCGAATAATACAATTGATGCTTTTCTGAAAATATCCAGTGGTTTTTTCAAATGGAGCCTCCAATTTTACTAGTTCTTAAACTTTCTCGTGGGCAAAAGGCCACAAATTCTTCGCACTTTTTGTTTGTCTGTTCTCTTTGTGAATGTGTGAAGACCTATTCAGGTTGTTTGTAATTAGTTCCATTCCCAAATAGCACTTTGATTATTTGTTGCTTTTCTTTTGTTTGTGTTCTCTTCTTTTACTGCAGGTGCTTTCAGATTCTGAAACAGTCCGCTGGTTGAACCATGCTGTGGAAAAGATATGGCCCATTTGTATGGAACAGATTGCATCCCAGAATATTCTGCTTCCAATCATACCTTGGTTCTTGGAAAAGTATAAGCCATGGACTGCTGTATGAATCTTCGTTTCTGATTCTCATTATACTTTTTCTTGTGCTCTTTTCCTTGCTTTTTATTTGTCTAAAGCGTCATTGTGGCCAGAATATCATTTTTGGGGTTCTATATCACATATCCATCATATGCATTCTTTTCTATTTGGGGGACTGTTTTCAAGTGAAAGTAGTTACCCTCTTTCCATGTTGGGTGTAACACAAAACCATGGTGCCTGTTATGCCAATGCATATCCATGTAAATCAGGAAAAATATCTTTGAGGGCGTTTCTTTGGTATAAGCATCAGTCTAGTATTTTGTGTCTTCACATGTATCTATTGGCATGTTTGCTTTGGAACTGTGGTTTCTACTGTTTTTTTTTTTTTTTTTTTGGTTCTTGTTCTTCTTGTTATTGTTATTATAGCTATTTATTGCAACTGGGGCATTGTGGCTGATTGATTATGCTAATATTTGCAGAAAAAAGCTGTTGTTCAAAGCATGTATTTGGGAAGAAACCCACCAATGTTCACAGAAATGAGGGTCCTTCACCAATCTTCTGGTGATGATCATTTGGTGTGCATCATCAGGCTCCCAGAATCTTTTCTTTATTTGAGAACTTATTTCTGAGTTTTATTCCATTATTTTCTGAAATGAGATTTTTAATTAAATGATTGTAGGTGTTGGAGTTGGGAATGAATTTTTGCACAGCAGATGATATGAGTGCAATCCTTGCTGTCAAATTAAGGAGGAGACTGGGATTTGGAATGTGGGCAAAGATGCATATGACAGGCATGCATGTTGAAGGGAAGGTATAGAATGTAAACTTTTTGCATGTCATGGTCATGAATCACATGTAAAAACATGTGATGACACTTCAATGAGAGGAAATAGAAAATGATTAAAGCTGTTTGCATATATTGGGTGGTGCTAGCCACTGATTGACAATTGTCCAAGAAATCAACCAGTATGAAGAGTAAGCACATGAGACTCATTACAGCACAGTGTAAAAAGGTTACTTGAGGATGCTTTACTGGTTATTCTCACCTGCAGCAATTTCTGGCATTCATCACATGGTGACTGCCCCCAATTGATGACCATAAATGCTGAAAGGAAAGAGTTGCTTCTCAAATATGACTCAAGTTCTTTGTGTTTACATTCAAATCAATTCAGCATATACCTTTTTGGTTTTGTATTTTTGTAACAAGGAATCTGCTTTTCCATTATTTTTACTTTCAAAATAGTCCTAGGCATTTTAGTCTCAACATTTGCCTGGCAATAAGCTTTAGTGATGTCGAATGTTAGCAGATAATTTGAATGTTAGTTTTGTGCATCATCAATGCTTTTTAATAAATCATCTCACTTAGAATTTGCCGTTTGTTACTTTTGTTACAGCAACAGTATTATCAAGATGCTTTTTCTGGGTAATATGATGCTAATCTTTTGCTGAGAACTAACTTAGTTAGAGATTAATGGGTTTCTTATTGAACTCTGTTTCTGTGTTACAAAGAATGTGAAAGCCTCCATGCTTCCTTCTTCACATACTGTGCTAAACAATTCTACAATGGGATGACTATATTAGGATTCTAGTTATGGCTTGATTGAGATAAACATGGATAAATTTATTCACACATGTAACTGAATATGATCCAGTTACTGTTAATCTGTGTCGGATTTTTGTCTAATTAATTCTCTTTGTTTAGGTCTTGGTTGGAGTACGGTTCCTTGACAAATGGCCTTTTCTCAGCCGTTTGCGTGTGTGCTTTGCTGAGCCACCTTACTTCCAAATGACTGTAAAACCCATCTTTACTCATGGGCTCGATGTTACTGTGCTCCCAGGAATTGCTGGATGGCTAGTAAGTTCTGTTTATGTTTTTTGTGGTATAATGTCTTGAATTTTTCAATGGACATCTCTCTCTCTCTCTCTCTCTCTCTCTCTCTCTCTCTCTCTCTCTCACACACACACACACACACACACACACACACACAAACACATGCACACATTTGGGCATACCATGTACACTTTGTTAAGGATCCATTAACCCTGCCAAAATCTTAATTGGCTGATCTATCATCAGGACAAGCTTCTATCGTTTGCATTTGAGCAGACGCTTGTGCAGGTAAAGCCCTTGATGATCTTAGTTTTTATACTTATTGGAAGTCAGCATCTAGCGTTTCCAATTTTGATCTAAATATTTTCCATTCGTGCAGCCAAATATGCTAGTTGTTGATGTGGAGAAATTGTTTTCACCAAAGCCAGGTACTTTGTCAACAGAAAGCTTTTTGAAGTGGAGATGCATATCCAATTTTGTTTTCTGAAGAACTAAAATAATTTTTAGACTCACTTTTATGCAATAGTAATGAGCCATTAGCATGCTAAGAAATTATCTTGGCTCTATTATTTCTGGACAAACTTTTCTGGGCTTTGGATGATCTATGGTTGGCATGTTGGAGCACATTAAACCATATTTTATTTCTGTAAGCACCTTTAAAATTGCAAAAATTGGTCTCACTCATCTCGAAGTTTCTTAAATGCTGGGGAAGACAAATCTGTGACATGGTTCTTGAATTTTAGGCTCTTAACTTTCTGGTTTTATGTCTAAGAATTTAAAGGGAACAACAGAATGTTGGTTTTGTGAAGTTCTGATCTTTAATTGATGAAATATTTACCTTTCAGAAGACATGAAAAAAGGGAAGAGTGACAAGTGAAATTGTGAGGTGGATTTTTCGTTTTTTTTTTTCTTTAACGTGGCATTTAAGGCTAGAATTGAATTGGAGAAATATATGTTAATTCCCTTGCAGAAAGGCATGACTAAAATACATTATCTCCATTGCATCGCAGAGGGCATTTTCCCAATCTTTTGGGGGGAGTTTGGATATGAAGTGTGAAATGTTTGGGAGTATTTTATGTATTATGGAGTTTCTCTGTGGTGACTTTGCTCCATTTTAGCATTCCCCTTCCCTGGTTTCTTCTATAGGAAGTCCCAGAAATTGGGAAATTTTCTTTATCTTGTTAGATTTATTTCATATATTATGCTGTGTAATTATCAGAGAAATTTTCTTAGAGGGGAAAGTTGTAAAAGGGGGGGTTTTAAGATTCATTCTTATCATTAGTTAAATTAAGGCAAATGAGGGACTGCTTCCAAAAAAGTAGATTGCTTTTTCTCTGTTAGTTGACTAGGGAGCAGATTTGTCTCTTAATATAAAACTGAGAAAGAATTGGTACTTCTCTTGATGTTTCATTGTCAAGCATGCGCGTTAAATATAGGGAGGAAAAAAATTATTTCAAATATTTGGTTGAAACTCCTCAAGCTTTTGGTAAATGGGATACCACTTTGTTGATGATTCCCTTGGTTTTGTAGAAGCTTACACGGTGCATGAGCTCTTAGCTTTTTTCCTGATGGGCTTCTAAGCCTTGATCCCTTTGGATGTATTTTCTGCACTCATAAAATGGAAAAGGGTTTCAGATAATTCTGATTTGAGCTGGTCTTTCCTTACACAATTCTCCTATTGGACATTTGCTCTCTCAAGTTTATATAAAACATGAACATGATGTAAAGTTGATAGAGGTTGATGTGTTGATCAGCTAATGCCTTTACCCTCCTCACAAATGTTCATGGAATTATGAATCTCTTAGATTGGTTGCAAAATGGAGAAATAGCACTGGAGAAAACCAAATGGTGAAAGATGAGTTCTTGATGGGGATAATACTGCATGCTTCTAACGAACTGTTATGTACCAAATGGAGCCATTAGGGAATCTATTGGGAAATTATTGACCCAAGTTAATGAAATATGGTTTGTAGACTTTTTAGCATGGTCATGTCTGTAGGCTTATAATATGGAGAACTATACAAATAAGTTTTTTTTTTCTAGCATCAAATTAGTCGGTGCAGCTTTTACTGACTCCAAAGTTAATAGAGTTTCAAAATTTTCCCAAAGTTGAGCAATGGTAAACAAGTATCTTGTTCCTGCTACATCCTTTGCTATAAATGGACCTATGATAGCTTATGTTTTCCATAAATTATGTCCTTATATGTGTGCTAAGTGTTAATCATTTGTATACCAGAAAATTGGCTCTTTGTAGATGAGAAGGAACCTGTTGCTTACGCCAAAGTTGAAGTTGTTGAAGCATCCGATATCAAACCATCAGATTTAAATGGTTTGTTCAAGCTATTTTATCCATCTCTTTTTCAGTATGGCTGCCCTGTTCCAGGTCTAACTGGAAATTTTTCTTCCAGGATTGGCTGACCCATACGTGAAAGGGCAACTTGGTCCTTATAGATTCAAGACAAAGATACAGAGGAAAACGCTGGCCCCAAAATGGCATGAAGAATTCAAGATCCCTGTTTGTACATGGGAGACACAAAATATGCTACTTATTGAAGTTCGTGACAAGGACCATTTTGTTGATGATAATCTCGGGTTTGTCTTTGATCCTCATGATAATTGGTCAGAGTCTTATACTAGCAACAACATTTTTTTTTATTTGATAATTTGAGCTCTACAGAATGCAAGTCCTTGTCTACTGGTGTTTATTGTAAGGTGTGTTGTTTACGTACTGCTGTACACTTTTCATTGTGTTCCTTATGCTACTTGACATATGCCACATATCTGCATCGGAGTTGGTCTTTTTTGTCTTAATCAGCATGAATCATCAGTAACTCTTCTCCTCAATTGCTTAGCAATTGTAAATTGTCAGTCTTCGTTTCATCAATCTCACTGATTTAGTAACCGCTGGTAGCTGCTGTTTACAGGGATTGTAAAATTAATGTCATGGATCTTAGAGATGGAAAAAGACATGATATGTGGTTGCCTCTTCTGAACATTAAAATGGGACGGTTGCATCTTGCAATTACTGTTCTTGAAGATAATACAAAGGTAACTTTCCATTAAGCTCTATTCCACGATAGATGACATAAAGTTATCAAACTGGTTCGAGAGGTTTTACAGAATATTTCATCTGCTCTTGTTTGGCGTACACCAAAACATAATTTGTTCAGGGAATTGGTGATTCACTTCATGAAGAAGCATTGAGCAATGACGAAATACATGACTCTTTTCCAAGTGAGACTGTCAGTAGAGATTCTGTTTCATCTGTAGCCTCAGAAAAGTCTCCAAAGGTGAGAGATAATTTTGAGGCTATCAATATTGAAGGGCAAAAAGAGACAGGGATATGGGTCCTTCAGCCGGGAAATACTGTGTCACAAATATGGGAACCCAGAAAAGGTAAGAGTAGAGTCCTTGATGGCCAAACTCACAGAATTCCCAATGATTCATTTGGCAGCATTCCACCAGCACCCGGACCACTCAACAATGACAGCGGCAGTACTGATGAAAATGCTGAGGGTAAACGTCAAGTGAACAGAGTTCAGCGGGGTTTACATAAGATTAGCACTTTGTTTCAACATCACAGAAATCATGATAATTCAGGCAGCAATGGAGAGACAGTTCAATCTCCTTATGCTAATGTTAGAGAAGTGAATCAGAAGGCAATCGGTGTGCAGTTCATTGTAGACAATAGCCTTTCTGTTTATGGTAAGGAGGAAAAAGAAATTGATTCAAGTCTTGGTGGTAGAAGTCCAAACAGCTCAAGCAAAGGCAACGCGAAGGACAGGGCAAAGAACATTTTAGACAAGTCTGCTCGTGGCATGAAGAATGTATTATCTCGGAAAGGGTCTAGAAAATCAGAACATGAGCCTTCAGTTGTGATGGAACGGGATATTTATCCAGAGTCTGACTCATCCAATGATGAATCTCTTCCGGCCCCCCAAGTTCATAAGATGTCAGCAAGTTCAAATCCCTTATCCTGCCATGGCATCAATACTTCTGACAAAACCAAAGACATCTCTGAGAATGGTTCACGCGAGCCTGCATTGAAAACTGAGGACCACATAAGTAAGTTGAACGTTGAAGACCTAGAGAAGATAGATCATAATGGGGCAGTTCCGACAAACCTGGTAATGGTTTGGGAGAACCTTCTGAACCTAAGCTCACTGAAGTGAATTCTGAAGGAAGGATGAAGTAGAACCTTTGTTTAGACACGATATGTGTGATGCTTCATGTAAATATGTATAGTAGTTGCTTGCAGCGGAAAGCAAGTAATGAATTTTGAGTTTGAATGCTAGAAACTTGAGAGAAAGTACAGTTGATTGCAAGTTTTGTAACTGAAACTTATTTCCAGACAACAATTTCATTTATTTTGGGGAAGGCTAAAAGATCAAATTGTCTCGAACGTGGGTAACTTTTATTAGCCTACCATGTGGTTGTCTCAGATTTGTGTAATGCTTATTATTCCATATATACTAAGTCTGCAAATTGCTTTATAAGGACACTAATCTTACTTTTAATTTTTACTAATACATCCTCTGGCAATTATCTTGGGCCTTTTCATTCGATAAAATACTGGAGTTTTCCCTCCATCCCCATTCTTAACACTCCAAGATTTTACCCACAATCTCAGACACCTAGCCAAACCAGTTAAAACTTCGCTGGTGCATGTATATTACAGTCTTTAGTAAAATAAAGACGATCTAAATGGCTAACCATTTGTAAACACAAATGACATTAAAATAACTGATGTACAAACGAAAATGCCCAAAATTATATAGACTAATTCGGATGTTTATCATACAACAGATTTAGCTTGCTACGAGGCAATCACACTAGTTATTATAATAATTGCCCTTGCTCTGCCTCCACTGCAATGCTCCCATACCATGTATCATATGTGCATACCAAAAACTAACAGAAGCATACACGTGACCTGACGACCGGTGGTATTTACGTCCCTACAGCTTATATGGCCTCAATGAGCAGCCTGTGCTCCAAAATCTCTGATAAAACACCCCTCATTTTCTCAACAGAAACAGGTTTCAGTATAACACCATCCACGCCAACCCTCATGCAGGTTTCCTTGTCTGTGCTTGCTGTAAGTGCCACGATCAATGGCCTTTCATGAAAGTTTGTAAATTTTTCATGCATTCTGATGGCAACTTCAAAACCATCAGGCATTATAACATCCATAAACACCACCTTGTATTCCTGGGAAACAACACGTAAGCACTCATCACCAGAACTCACAGTTGTCACATCACAACCCAAGTGCACAAGAAGTCCCTTGGTCACCATCCTGCTGGCCCTGCAAACCAGCAACAAATTCGAATTCAGTTCCAAATCCAACCATGGCTAACCTCTGCAATTATTAAAGACTCAATTTATGATGAGCACGAGATCCAATGATGTAGGCCACAGTAAGTAGTCCTAATGCACAACCCACATTATTATTATATCTGATCTTAAACCGGCTATATACCAAATAGCTGCCCCCAAGGCTCATGCTTGCCACATCTATGATTATCTAATATACTTGCATTACCAGACACAAATTTGTCTCATTGTTTCTTACACATAAAAATGCTTCAAGCAAATGATTAAGTGAACTCATGGTGATCTTGGGATAGTATGTGCTGTAAGTGGACATCAAATGATTAAGAAATTGCTTAAAAAAAAGGGGGGGGGGGGGGCTCAGCTTGAGGCTGAAATTAATCTTCCTATGTTTATCTCTTATCTGATTTGGCAAATGTTGCTGAAGGTTGAGTCCTACAATGGTGGCCAGAAATTTCTTCAAGAAAGCAGTGAAGGGATTCTCCCCTTCAAATGCAGGGCCAAATCAGTACAATGTCAGAATCTGTACTGTCATTAGAAACAGTGTGGGAGTAATGGCACAATAAGGTGGAGAAGAATTCATAAACTTCAGGGTTTTTTCAAACTTGAACCATATCATTAGTTTGTAGAAGAACAAGTTACCATTAGCCTTTACAGAAGAGGAATTACTTGTCTAATCATCATACAAAATGTGCTCAAAAAGTATGTGCATCAATTTTGCATTTGTAGGTTCCTTAACCTGTAAAAGATATGTGGTTTACACTCTTCGATGCCTGTAACACCTCAGGTCAGATTTGGTGCAAGTTTGGTATTGTGCATATGTGTATTGGCATGTGAGTGCCTATAAGCGGGTTTTGATGAAAATGTGTCCCATTCTGATTGTGTATTTGTTCAAGAGGTGAGTTTGGATATTCATATTTACCATTAGCTCTAAATTTGTCTTTTTGAACTGTCCCAACACACCCTTAGCACTTAATATTTAGCTTCTTTTTCTCCCAAACCCTAGGGCCTAGACATTTGACATCAACTCCCTCTCACCATTTTACCTGTCTCTAAACCTCAGCATCACTATCTCTCAAGATTAAACTACTTAATCTACTTAAAGGCCCACTTGATTGGTGGCTAGTAACACTTAGAGACTTAACTGAAGCTTCCAGATTCTGCATTCTGCCTTGGACTGCAAGATTTTATTATAGATGAATCAGATGTGATTTGAGGCATATTTACTATTTTCAGAAGACAGAGAGCTGTGGAAACAACCTCTTTGTAAAGACAAGGGCAATGCTGCACACATCTTAACCTTCCCAAACCTCTCATTATAATTGAGTCACTTATGGTTGTTAAAAATGGAATCTCACTAACCCATTGTCATCCATGACGAGAACTTTAAGCCCTGAAAATGTTGTGTGTCTGTGACTTGCTGACCCTTTGGGCATAAAAGGAACTTTAGATTCATTTGAGCAGTTAGGAATCCCAAGTTTTACAATGAAGATCACGGTGCAACCCTTTCCCAGACCTTCACTTTCTATCCATATGTGTCCCTCCATAAGATTAACGAACCTGATCAGAAGTGCATAAAATGTATTAATCCCAGCTGAATTTTCCAACAACACAACTACACTCAAAAACATCTTTAAAAATTTGAGAAGTAAATAAACAATAGAGGCAGAAAAGCATGCCTAGAGCTGATTGCATTGCCTGAGAAATGCAACAAAGCCTTTTCTTTAAAGAAGACACTGAAATAAAATACCTCTTACATATCGCCAGGCCAAGCCCAGTGCCACCAGAGTTTCTGGCTGTCCCAGACTGAGTTTGAACAAACTTGGTAAATATCTTCGGAATATCTTGGGGGTTTATTCCTGCTCCTGAGTCTTTTACCTACACAAAAGATAAAGATCACACAGAAATTCTAGCACTCATATGTGATCTCCCAGATGTGGAAGAACTTGATTGAGCAATGAAGCAACAACCTGCACATGCAAGTAAAAGTTATTATCACTTGGCACAGGAAAAAAGTCGGGAGCTCGAGAATCTCTTAAAGATTCTGATTTAGCAACAAATGCAGTGATTGAGACGGCTCCTTCTTTTGAGAATTTTACAGCATTACCAACAACATTCAACATTGTCTGCATCAGGCGTTTTTCATCACCAATAGCGTATTCTGGCAAATCTGGAGCCATATTTAATGTAATCTGCAACTTTTTTACAGATGCTATAGGCTTGATCAAGTTAAGAACCTGACACAGATAAAGAAAAACCTTACAAATTCTCATCTGAAGAAAATTGGATGCATTTAGGTACATTTAATTTCCAGGTTATGCAGTCCTACCTCCCTGAAAACAGCATAAAGATTAAAAGTGCTCAGGTCAAGTTGGAGGCTGCCATCTTCAAGCCTTGACAGGTCTAATACATCATTTATTAAAGTAGCTAAAACATTACTGCTCTTAAGAATTGTCTCAACCATCAGGCGCTGCTCAGGTGCCAGGTCAGTCTCTTGCAGCAAAGAAGAAAGTGCAATAATTGCATGCATTGGAGTTCTCATCTCGTGGTTCATGACAGCCAAGAAATCATTACGAGCACGAACTGCTGTCTCTGCTTCTCTTCTGGCAAGATCAAGTGCAACATTTTGCTCCACAAGAAGATCCCTTGCCCTCATTGACTCTTCTAAAATTGCAGCATGAGACAGAGCAACAGCCACCTGGCTCAAAAATTAAATTTCATGTTATAGGCTGAAAATGGTAGGCACAGACTCTTTAGGCAGTCCATCCTCTCCTTTTATGTTTTCCTAATTCACATAAACTGCATTTCCTCTCTAATGCCAACACATTTAAAGAGGTTTAAAAAGGGAGAACTACAAAGACAAATTAGCCCAACAAGTTTCCCACTTGTATAAGTTAATTCATCTTTGTAACAAGTTTACATCAAAAAACAAAATCTTTTATGTGTTTGTAGGAAAAAATTACTCATTGGTATGGTACTTTCAATTCCCTTTCCTTTTTTTTTTCCCCCCATTTTTCCTTCAAGAATAATGATAACTAGGCCAAAATATCTTAACATTTTGCTTATAATAAAAAATGAACTGAGTTTATTCTTTCTCCTCCATTATTATTTTCTTTTTCTAACTTTTGGTCATTCAACATGTACAAAAAGCATTGATATAAAACAAAAAATGTACAACAGTTTTGAGTACCATGGAGAAAAGTGTATGATTGTAGCATATAGAAAAAGGTTCAGCCAATGCACAAGGCTCCCACACTCTAGAGTCTAGGCAAGGGTCAAACATACGTAGCCTTACACTTGTTTTCGTAAAGAGGCCATTTAAAGGCTTGCCCTTCCAGCATATCTAGCTTGTTATTTACTTTCAATCAACCTATAGTTCTAAATTAATTAAACAGAGGAACCACGATGTACAAAGGAAAAACTAGTTTTAGTTAAATTTTATTTTGAAAGAAAAATTTTGTTTGTGTTATGTCAAAGAAGTTGGTGCTACAAGATATAATAGAAATAACATTATCAGTCTTCTCCTGCTTAAGGTAAAAAACAGTATAACTCACTTTGCCTCCTAAAACCAATTTATTTAGAAAAGGAAATGCACTCTTTATTTCAGGTAAAATTCTCAAAGGGGTTATTCCTCCTTATATGGCAGAACTCAACTTTGTCTACTTTTTCAAAAACAGAAGAGAAAACATTAATGAAATGTAATTCATTTTCTGACTAATCATAGATTCAATTATGCTCAATGGGGTAAAATTTGATAGACCCTCGAAATTATGAAGGGTGCTCAAGTACAAAGCATTGTCACAAAAAAGGTAATTTTGTCAATAAATGTTATAAAATGGATACAACAGGATATATCACAGAAAAGAAAAGGTTTTGTTGGTACACATGTCATAAAACAGATACAATAGGATAAATCACATGTGATGATTAAATAGCATGTGTTTTGTCAAAAATGAAAAGAAAATGATATGAATGGCCATGAAAGCAGGTAAATACAGCAATCCAAGACCTGATCAGCGACGACTTCAACAAGCTCCAACTCATGAACATGCCACTGCCTGGCACTGTCAGAAGGAAGCATTAACACCATCAAAGCATAGGGTCTTGTAGAAAGTTCAGGCCAATCATTAATTTGGAAATTCAAGAGGTGAAGAAGAGGGACACGAACAGCAACCACCTCTCCAGGCACATATTTTCCTGCCAGAGGCCGTAGCCTTGCCACCGGGCAATTAGGCGATATTTTCAAAGCACGATTACTACTGAATACTTGATTAATGACAGCCAAGTGGATGGGAACAATATATTCAATGGGATTCTGCTGACGAAGTGAGTAGGACAGTTGAAGCTCTGAACCAGTGGGTGTTGGCATCCACAATGCACATTCTTCCAAATCCAATGTCCTACCCAATTCAACAAGTGTAGTTTTAAGTATGGTATGCCTATCAAGAGTGCTCCTAATTTCATGAGTCAACATCCTAACATGTCGTCCCGTTTCTTCCTGGGTTCGAATTAAGCCCATCTCTCTGTCCAGCTCAGCAGCCTTATTTTTCAAAAATAATTCTCTGGTCTTAACACTCAAAAGATCAGGAATTATGTGCACAAGCATAAGCGCAGTTGCACACGACACAACAGCAGTCAAAACTTTTGCAGTGGTCATTACTACTGCCACTGTCCGCGAGTGCGTTCTGAATGTCCACAAGTTTATTAGATGGGTTGCTCCACAAAGAACTATAAAGGCACCAAACTGCACCAGTACCCATCTATAAGGAAACACAGCAGACTTCTTGACAAAATAGATGAGCTCCAGAGGGATAGAAAAATAGGCAAGAGCAATAAAGAAATCCGAAATGTATTGATACTTCATCAACAAATCTTCAGCCGACCATTGCGGTTCGATGCAGTTGCAAGACTCCATTTTTTTTTTTTTTTTTTTTTACCTTTTTTCCAATTTAAACTTTCACCCACTTCCCCTTTCAGCTGATCCTACTCCCCCCAACCTCTCCCCTCTCTCTCCCTCACATGCCCGCGACACTAAGATGGGAAAATTTCACAATCATCAGAAAAATTAACACTATAATCAGAAAAATTTGAATTCTCAAGCAGTCAAAGCACAACAATCATTCAGAAAAAAACAGTCCCAACACATTAGATCTCCGCCAAGCCCTTCAAAATATAAAGAAAAAAGAAGCAAACCTTTTTGGCGATTTCCCAGCAACCATGACAATTAATGGGAAGAAAAAATCAAAACTAGTTATTGATATCTTCACAGTAAAAAAGCTCTGAGCTTTTTGAACTAAAAAAAAAAAACCCCCAAAAAAAATCCCAGAAATCAAAATAAAAGAAAATTAGTACAGTGCCGCCAGCACGGGGGAAGGGAGATTCAGGACCCTTTGCAGATAGCTTTTCTAAGCAGAAACGGAGAGCTTCGAGACTGAGAGTGCGTCGGCTTTTCACGGGCATGCCATAAGAGCGGAGGAGTGTCGCTTTTGTGGACTGGCTTATTTATTTATTTATTTATTTATTTCCCTTCTTTTTAGCCTATAATTTTATTTGGACCTTTTTCTTTTTGTTTAGCTTTTTTTTTTTTTTTTTGAACATTTGGGGTCTAAATTATTGGCAGTTTTCCCCTAACCTTTTCTTTGTTTTTGTTTGCATTTTGGTTGGATTCTAAGTCAAAAGTGAAAAAAAAAAAAAGGTTGAGAGAATAAAGAGAAAGAGGAAGAAAATAATTTAATGAAAATTGTTTAAATAATTCAGAAATAATAAACAAAAAAAACATAATTCTTTTTGTAGATATTACAAAATATTATGGAAAGAAAAATAATTTTGTAAGATAATATTTGCATTCTCATAAATGAGTTAACTTGATAACAATAAAAGTGGATAATTCATTTTTTTTAAAAAAAAAATCATGAACAATTGTTTCTTTTACTCTTTTTCTCACAAAGTTGGTGAGACTTTTGAATAAAATAAAAGGATAATTAACAACGATAATAACATTTGATTTGAATAAGAAGCAAACATGCCTTGTCCCTTCTTTATGTTTTGGGCACAAGTTTGATTGCACTAAACAGACAACGCAATAACAAAAATATTCATTTCCTTACAAAACTCACTCTCGCCTCTTGTTCTTTCGTTTCTCAAATTCACGAGCCCACCCCGTGATGGTTATCTTCCGCGTAAATTTCGTTTTTCGACTCCTCCTACGAAACCGAAACAGATGTCTTTGTCTCCACAGAGGCAACTCTCCTCAACATTGAATCATTATCTCTCTCTCTCATCCCCAAAAAAACGAACCAAAGAAGAAAACAAAAAAACCCTTTAGTTTACGGGTTTCTGATATTGTGACAACGCAAACAAACAGACCCTAACTTTTCAAGTTTCGAGCAAATTGTCATTGTTAAAATGTTCCTTTATCTGTCTTAGACTCCATCAGTCGGACTACTGATTCATTGGATCAACCTGCACTGGTTGACTTGTGTTTCTTCTTCTTCTTCTTATTATTATTATTATTATTTTGTTTATAAAAATTCCTAACCACTTCTTACTCTTTCCCACATTTTGGTAATAAACATTGTCACATTTTACATTGAGTTTAAATCCTTTTTTTTTTTTTTTACAACTAGGAACCTTAATATTTCGAATAATTGTTTAGTTTGATGTTTTATTAATTACAAATATATTTTACATTAATTTAAAATTTGCATCCAGCTGTTAACCCCCTCTTAAGATCTCCCGACCGACCGGGCCTCCCATTCGAGAAAACCGCGGTATGCAACCGGCGAATATAGTTTTTAGGTATTTTATTCCATTTTCATAACTCTCTTCTTTTTTTATTTATTTTTTTTGTCCCTATGAACTTTTTGATTTTTCTTTAAACAATAGATTTATGATACGATCAGCATTGAACCATAACATAATATCATCTTCCAAACAGTTTGCACATTTTAGCCGTGCTTACAATCGATATATCATTACCAATCATTTATGATTACTTACACAAATTTACATATCACCTTCTACTCGAATGACGCTAGAGAAGCCATATCTTGCAAACGAACTCGTCGATACAGCGTAGCTTCCAGACATTCAAGCGAAAATTTTGCACACCATTTGCAACATGCACGATGGTTAGACAGGAGATCACCGCTCGACGGGCCCCTTCGTTGCACCGATGATAATTGCAATTGTAGCAAGAACAGCCTGCACAAAGAGCAAGCAGTGTGTTCTCGAGTGTTAGGCGTGTGCCTGCAAAAGAATCCCTTCTTGTCTGGAACCCCAGCAAACAATACCAATTCATCAAGGAGTGGGCTAAACATGAGAAGACTAATCTAATTGGCATAGGCATTCTCCTAACGAATGCCCCTCCTCAGCGCGACAAGAGGAGATTATAACCGAAGCATTACCTAAAGAAATTATGAAAGTGAAAAAAATGTGGTATTCTGGATAGGAATAAGACTACAAGCGAGACAGCAGGAAACTCCATTCCCAGGAAACAAAATTTAATGCTCATTTTCATTTACTTGCATCAAATGATGATGGACTCTTTAAAAACAATGAAAAGTGTCACCTAATGCAAAAGAATTGATGGTGATCTTACACACACTCAAAAACAGATTCTTGCCTGAACTGCAGGCATCCTAAATATTTAATAGACATGTTAGCACCAAATTCTAAAGAACATGAGTTTTCCATGAAATGTATAAACCATCTTAACCGTTGTGATCCCCCCTCTCCAACCACCCACTGAAAAAATAAAATAAAATAGAATAAACAATACACAAATTCGTATTAATATGTACAACCCATCTAGCACTCCTGAATGTCAAGATTTTTCAATAACATATTATTTTTGAACTTGCTCCAGAATTCTACAAAACAATAGTGCAATAAAACAGTCATGAAATAATAACATTAATTGCAATTTCATGATAAAAAAACAATAGCACAGATCAGAGAGAAATGACAAGAAAATACACTCACAGCAATTGTGCAGGCAACATATCCTGGCTTCTCTCGAGGATCAATCCTTGCGCAAAGTAGAATAAATAATCCAAGATACCAAGGAATGGCTCCAAGAAAGAAACCAATTATAAACCTTCAAAATAGTAAAAGAAATGATGAAAGGTCAGTGAATCATGAAGAAATCATCTGAATGTCATCCCTCATACCAGTATTAAATCAGTCTGTCACTTCACAGGGCAAATTGTAAAAGTTATGTGGGCCCACTTAGATAACTCATATATTTAGATCATCTGGGCACTAACCACTACATCAGAGTTCAGATGGTTCATTTACATTCAGCTCAAAAACAACGATGAAATAACAAAGACTAAGGATCGAGCCCTTGTGGCGAGGTATGGTCAAAAGGCCTTGAATATGGAAATCCAAAGCATCCAACAAAGGGGAAGAGGCCAAGATTAGGAAATTTGTTGGAATTGAATTTCGAGATTTATGGATTGAGAATACAACATTGCAGATTCGGAATTATAAGGACTTAAAAGTTTGAGTTAAAAGAAAGGAAAATAGAGGAGCATACATGCACACACAAGCAGACCCAGAGAGAGAGAGAGAGAGAGAGAGAGAGAGAGAGAGAGAGAGAGAGAGAGAGAGAGAGAGAGAGAGAGAGGTGTACTCCTTCATTGAGAACTGGTAAAGGGTTGCTGGTTAAGGGAAGCCAACTAGATGTCAAAAGATTTGATTTATTCTATGAAGCTACAAGGAAAATCGGGCGAACATTGGATCAAAGAGCAGAAATGGTTGATTGGGAAAACTTGCTGACAGAATTTGTAAAATGGAAGCGAGTGCTAACAGAGAAGAAAGCAAGCCAAAAAGAAAAGCACAAGAGCCATGCTGTCATCCAATTATTGTTCACCTTGGACATAACAAAATACTCATCAGCAAACAATTATGTAAAATCATCAGTTCCTAGTTGTGAATTCAGCAAGTCTGCTGGGTTAAGATCTATGAATGCATCAGCAGCAAAACTTATTGGGTCTACAGCATTCAGTCTCCATCTAAGTCAAGTTTCTTTGTCTATCAGCCTTCTAATTCATCTACAACCGTTGCACACTAACGTAGTGGTCCTTGGCGTCTTATCTCTAACTTAGTTCATAACTTAGTTTACGATAATACAGAATGACAGGAAAAGATTCACATAACCGACCCTAATTAACGAAAGAAAGAAAGAAAGAAAGAAAAGGCTGAAAAATTTTGCCAAACATAACAGCAGCAAGCTGGAGATAGAGATTCTGCAAAGCTAATATTCAGTCTTAAATTAAGTTCCTCTTGTTGGTCGGGTTTCGGGACAACAAGAACTTACAAGAACCAGCCAATACCAATACCGCAGCAAGGAAGGCGAGGTTCTCTCACTGTCACGGGTATTCCTTCGGCAACGGCATAACCTGCAACAAAACCACAAAGCGAAAACGTCTGATTGATTAGTAACTGCCTGTTCGGTTGACCGAGTTTCTCCATTGTTAAGTACCTGGAACGGTTTGATAGACATGAGCGTAGTATTGAGGAGGAGGAGGAGCGGAGGGGTCGGTGGCTCCGGGGGGCGGCGCCGGGTGGGGGAAACCAATAACAGGTTGTTGTTGAGGCGGAGGATAGTTGGCGACGCCTTGGAAAGTGCCGTACTGGTGCTGCTGTGGCGGAGGTTCGTGTTGGTGACCTACAACGGTTGCTCTGCTCTCTTGGTATTCCTCGCTCATTTTCTCAGTGGGTGGCTGGCGGCGGATGATACGATCGAGCTGGTGAACCGAGAGAGAGAGAGAGAGAGAGAGAGAGAGAGAGAGAAGGGTCACCTTTTAGATTTGTATCGGATGGGATCGTCTCGAATTTGCTGGGCGCGCTGCTTTGGGTTCCTAAATTCCTAATTGACCGCTGAAGCGGTCGTCGAATTAGTCTTCCCATTCAGAGAATATTGATATTAATTTATATAATGAAATAATTTAATTTAATTTTAATATTTGAAAATTTTAAAATTTTTTATAACTATACAAAGATATATAATTTATATTATTAGATGTATTTTTGAATTATTATATTAATAAAATATAAAGTGTTCATATAACTATTTGACATAAATTATATAGATATATATATAATTAAATTATGTGATTAAATATACACATATACACTTATTTGTCATAAAAAAAAAAAAAAAAAACCTTTTCATCTTATGCATATTGAGGCAGGCAGGCAGGTAGGCATGGGAGTTTGAAATTTTATTGGCAATATAAATTATACTAATTTATTAATTTTATAATAATATGTTGAATTTTTGTATTTAATTTGTAAGAGTTGTGAATGTGTGTGTATATGGAGAATGTGAGGGTCACAGCTGATTGCCAAATTTTTGAGCCTCTGTCCCTCAATTTTTACCCTAATTTATATCTATATCACCATTGAATTCATATCTCATAAATACAAATAAACAAAAAAAAATGTTTTATATTATATATTAATTATTTTATACTGTTTTAATGACATTTTATTAATATTGTCAATGTATTTAAAAATACTGTAATTTCGCATCCACGAAATTTACAGAAGAAGAAGAAGAAGAAGAAGAAAACATTAATTACAGCAAGCATCACAATCTTAGTAATTAATAATTAAAAGAAAAAAAAAAAGAGTAACATACGGAAAACTTGTAAAATTAAAAAATGCAATAAATACGCAATGAAGCCAGCGACCACGACGCAGAACCAGTTCGATAAGACTGGCTTGACCGTTGAACTAGCAAACAAAAATATGGTTAAACCAAAAGGGGCATCGGGCTGGTGAACGGACGATTTGACCAGTGAAATCGGTTATTTGTCCAATTTTGGAACACTGTGGGAATTGAAGTCTTTGGTAATTGAATTTTACCGATTTGATGCCCTCCATTACCTTAATTTTCCGGCATCAATCCCAGAGATGTCACCCCCACCATCGTAGATCGTAGATTCAGTTCAGTTTTACCCAAAGAGGAACGACAACAGATTGAACTTTTGGACTTCGTCACTTCAATACCATATCCTATAGCTCATTAATCGTAAAAACTGTTTGAAAAAAAAAAAAAAACACTTGTTAGACATAGGATTGATGAACACAGATTAATATAATAATAAAGAAAAATGAGTTAATAAACGTAAATAATAATTAACAACTATATTATTTTATTAATTATATCGTACAATTCTTCTGTTTATCACTTGGTTGCGTTACTTTATTATTTTTTTTTTTTTGCACTTTTGCTAACGTCTTGTCACTAATAATTGCCAGGGTCACGTTATTTTCACTGCTGCTCCTGCGCGTAAAATTAAGAAGAATAATAATAATACACGAGAGGGTGAGGGACTGGAAGACTGTGTGTGTGTGTGTGTGAGAGAGAGAGAGAGAGAGAGAGAGAGAGAGAGAGAGGATTATAAGGGAGAACTTTGCTCTGTTTTATTTTATTTTATTTTATTTTTGGTTAGCAAACCTTCCGTCGATCTCTCTCTCTCTCTGTGTGTTTCTCTCGCACACACGCAAGAGTGCTAATAGCACAGAGCAGCGACAAGTGCTTGGAGATTTGAAGGTTTTCTTTCTTCCATCTTATTAGCTCGTTAAGATTATAATTTTCAAATTGTTCGATAATTATAATGCTACGAATTATTCCTCCTACATTTCATGTTTTTTTTGGTGTCTGAATGTGTTCTTTAATTATTTCTCTCTCTCTCTCTCTGTGTCTCTCTCTGTTTTTTCTTTCTTTCTTTCTTTTGCTTTTGATTATAGAATTTGAGTGGATGTGGAAGTGGAATTGATGTGTTACTATTAGGTATGCATTAATTATGTCCATGGAATGGAAGCTTAGCCTGGTTTCTGAGAAATGCGTTTTTTTGTTTTTTGTTTTTTTTTTCCGTAAGTAATATTCTAAAATTTCTGGTTGGCTCGCTCTTAGCTGCTAATTGTATGCAATGCAATTAGCAGAATTTGTGAAGTGGTGACTGTTTTTCTGATTCTTAGCTTGCTTGCTCATGTGCTTTTTTTTTTGGATTACCTTGCAGGATTGCCTTAGAATGATGCTCTAAACGGGCAAAATGAAGATTTGTATTGTGTTTTTACACGTTGTGTAATTGATCCTACGAAGAAGTTGTTGCAAGTTCCTAGTGAAAGAAATGTTTTCATTTCTTCTGTTGTTGCTGTCGATCCCCTTTTCTTGTAATTTTTCAATAATAAACTAAACATAGAAGAAGAGGAGAAGATTGATTGAGAGTGTTAAAATGGGTAATAAACTAGGAAGAAAGAGACAGGTGGTGGATGAGAGATATACGAGGCCACAAGGGCTCTATATTCACAAAGATGTGGATCATAAAAAGCTAAGAAAGCTCATTCTTGAATCCAAACTCGCACCATGTTGTCCTGGGGGTGAGGAATGCAGTTTTGATCATGAAGAATGCCCAATTTGCTTCCTGGTCGGTATCTCATGGCTGTTGATTTTCTTCTTTCTTGTCATCTCTTTTTCCCTTTTTTTTTTTTCTTTTCTTTTTGTTATTCTACTTTCTTTCAAATAATGGTGTTTGGAGACCAACTTTAGGCTTCTACAGTTTCAACAAATAATGGTGTCATCTCCAGTGTTTTTTCTTTCTTCTTTTTTCTTTTTTCTTTTTTTTTTTTAAATCTTTGGTTGAATGTCATTGTGATTTTGTCTGCATTGGGTTATGTCTTCTGTATGACCAATTTGCATTTTCATTTTTTGGACTTAGCATTACCCAAGCCTCAACCAATCAAAATGCTGCATGAAGGGAATTTGTACAGGTATTTGTCCATTGAGTTTTGCAATTGACTCCTAGTTATCAATGGCTGGCACACAATTTTAAGTGTTTTCTATTGCACCAGAATGTTTTCTGCAGATGAAAAATCCTAGTTCAACTCATCCAACTCAGTATCCTTTATTGCAAGATGTTCAATATTCAGTTTTTCCATCTTGAAGCCGTATTTACCCGCTTGTTCTGTTTAACATATGATAAGATGTCCCTTTTGCAAAACTTCAAATTATGATGTTGATTATCGAGGTGTGAAAACAAAGGAGCAGAAGTGCTTGGAGCAGATTGTAAGATTCAATTAGCCTTAGGCTTGTTTGGGTTGTTCTAAGTATATCGTGTTGTTATTTTGACAGAGAGGTTGTGAATGAAATGAACTTCAATAAACCCTGTAGGAGGAACAACGTGTTATAGAAGCAAAAATCAGGATGCAGCAGCAGGAAATTCAGGATGAAGAAGAGAATGCAGAAAAGACTAGATTTAAATTCTTCAAGCGCTTATATTGCTGCTGGAGAGGTTGAGCATGGCTCAACAACAGGTGTTGTTATGGTTCTTTACCTGTTCTCTGACATTTGTTATATTGTTATATTGTTATATTCATTTCATTTTAGTTCTCTCTCTCTCTCTCTCTCTCTCTCTCTCTCTCTTGGCTATTTTGTAATTTTGTAATTTTTTTATTGCTTTTCTTTGCAGTTCCATCATATAGATCCCCTGTAGAAAGTGAGGAAATTATTTCTTCTCGGTACTCAATAAGACATTCTCCACAGCCTAGAATGAACAGGTTTGTTGCATCTATGTTTCCATGCTCTTTTATGTTTATTTAGTAGGACAGGTAATGGCTTTGATTTGTCTGCCAAATTCTGTTATTTATGCAATCAATTGAATTGTAATAGCATGCTCTGCCACTTCAAAATGATTTTAAGTTGTGGATTACTAATTACTCCTAATGAGATTGAAATAAATACTACCAATCAATTCTAGTTTAGCTGCGTCTTTATATTACAACGGCAAATCCAGGGAGGTTACCTGAACAAAAAATCAGTTGTTGCTCCCAACTTGTGGAAATGTGTCTCACTAAACTTAAAGTTGAGGACCTTCACATTCTCTCAACTTCTGTTTTCAATTTATATATATTATATGGATTTGATTTATGAAAATTTGATGTGATTGAATTACTCATGTTTTGGTGTAAGATTGTTTCTTCTAAGCTTTCCACAGTCCCACAAGGGCGACCAATCTGTCCTAAATGAGTATTTGTTGGGCAGAAGTAGATGAAATTTTTGACACCTATGTGCTAGGTCAAATGTGATCTAATAAACTTGAATGATGTGAGATGCTTAGTCTGGGGAAAATTCAATTCATCTTTAGTCATTCCAGTTCCTGCTAATGTTTGGTGGTCATCTAATGTATAAGTTTTGGTATGTGTATTGCATTGTCTTGCTATGTTGTAAATTGATCCTGATTCCCACCTGTATACTTCTAATACTTTTGAATTGCAGGGATGATGAATTTTACCTGGATCTTGAGGATGTTATGGTCATGCAAGCAATCTTGCTTTCCATTCAGGTAATTATTCTCAAAATGCAATCGATCTGGATTTGCATCTGCCAAAGTTGTTTACAAGGTGATCTTGTCTTTGAACATAGTCATCCAAAGACAGACAGACTCGAGGAAAATTGCTGCTGACTGAACTGAAAAGCTTGAAGATGCTTGAACAAAAAATATTGTTTCTGGTGGACAGATCAACTCATGGCAGGTTTAGACGCGAGGAACTTAGAAATTTTAGACTTGTGTTTTAGAGTCTCAGTGTTAACTTTGGGTTGATTTTGGCAAACATGCCTTAAGAAATCACTCAAAGATCTCATTTTTGGTTAGTCAAAACCTTCTTCTAGGTTATGTGGGTATTTCTAGTGCACTACAAGTCCATTAGCCATATTATGCCTACCACTCATAAAGAAGAGAAATGAAAATTAGTGAGAAATATTATTCTTTGCTACTTGTAAATAAGAAAATCCTTCGTGACTTTACACAGAGCATCCTAAATTGGCAAGATCAAAGATTGTATTAATACTAGTTCCTAGTCTTGTTCTCCTTTGCTGCATTGGCTGTCTATTCTGTTCTTGACATGTGAGTCGGGCCAATGATTTATTACCCAAATCCAAATGTGTTGTATGATTTATGGTTATACAATGCTTTTGCTTGCTTTTATTTGTTTCAGTGTAATTTTTTCTTTTGTTATCTTCTGGTATGTGTTTCTTCATACTGTCAGTATCAAATTAATTCTACAAAGGTGAACTAGAGTTTGGCAGGGATGATCTTTGGTCTCTTGTATCCACTCTCGTTGTCCTTTTTTGTGGGCAATTCTTTTTTGGTTTGTGCACTTTGACCCATATCTATCTACGGAGTTATATCAAGAGGATTCCTAACAATTCCTACCATTTCTGCCAATGATGCATTTGGTGCAGAAACTGCATGAACTGAATTGATCTTATCTGTTGTCCTGACTTGGAATATTTGGCTTCTGTTTTCACATTCAATGGCCAACTTTGACCGATTTTTCAATTGGCAAACCATGATGCTGCAGGAAAATGGCAAACAAGGAGATCTAATTTATGGGGCTGCTCCTGCTCCTGATCAATATTCAACAGAAGTTCAATATGCTTACCAAGCTGTGGCTCCACTGGCTGGATCATCATCATCTTCTTCTGGTGGTCTTGCTTGTGCAATAGCTGCCCTTGCTGAGCGCCAGCAGATGGGTGGGGAATCATCTGCTCATAGTAATGGAAATATGTCCACATCCAACATGCTTCTAGGTGGTAGTAGCTTTTACAGTGGGCCGAATAGTGAGGCAGAGAATTATGCTTCCTTGCAGAGCTCTGGCAGTGTGTTGCCAAAGTGCAGGGTAATTGTGACGAGGGATGATGGAGATTGGGCAACAGATCGTGTGTCAGATGCTGCTGAAGCAGGGACCAGTTATGTAGGCTCTGACACCACAGAAGAAGCTGACAGGGTTTCTGCATTATTGCCAACACCACCAAGACCAGAGGATATAGGTGGCAGATCTCTGGGTGCCCCAGCACCTACTGTTCCCGAGAGTTTTGAGGAGCAGATGATCGTGGCCATGGCTGTTTCTCTTGCTGAGGCTCAAGCCATGACCACCGGACCACGAAGCACACGACAGTAGTGTTCTGGACAGTCCATGGAATTAGGAACTGATGTCCCCTGTCATGTTCCTTGTGCTAGGTGTTGCACTGAGTGTGGCACGTGACAATTTGGGGGGGGGGGGGGGGGGGGGGGCAAGAACATCTCTGCGGGTCATACTCTCGCTATTTGATATACGTGAAGGAGAAAGGTGTAATTTTAGTCAATGAAAGCCATTTGGTTGTTGTGCAGTGAATGAATGGTGTTTGGTTGTGACATTAGTAAAGTCGATCACTTGCATTCTGTTTGTAATAGCAGTATGACACCTGCTATGTTCTGGGACATAATATGCCATAGTGCATGGGATTACCTCGAGTCAAGCAATCGCATTTTCAGTTTTTGGCATGCAGAACTAGCTTAGTATTATCTTTATCCTATGATTAATGAGATGTTTTGCGGGGAATTTATGGGGGGCTTACTTAGCGTATTAGCTTACTGGAATGACGACAATGTATTCGAAGACTCCGTTGCTATTGTTGTAGTTCACACGTATATCAGCTGTTGACGTAGAATGGAGATGACCGTTAAGTTGTCCATGTTCCAAGGATGCCAGTTTCTCAGTTGCTTGCCTGCCGTTGTCCAGGCGTCAAGGGCTGCCTCATAGCTGCAGTGATGAGGTCGGGTCTCTATGTCCCTGGATTAATTACACGTGTCATGGTTCTATCGCAAAATTTAAAATAGTGTAAAGTACGTAAAGGTTCATAAATATGCAAATATCACACAAGATAGTTAAATTAAAATGTTCGTCCGCAGCTATGACAAACATTTATTATTAAAGTTTACAAAAAAAGAAAAAGCGGGGGCCAACGAACATTTATTATTGAAACAACAAATGACCATACATCGGAGGACTTTGAATCCAATCCCGTAGCTCATTTTCCTATTTCTTGGCGAATAAAATTTTTAACCTCAAAGGCTAAGCTTCCTTTATTAAGAAAGTTCTATTTCTTCTCACTTTTATTTCCAAAATAAAAAGGAAATTTCTTCCATTAGTAAAGCTTTATGTGTTGTCTTTTACCATATATGATATCGTTTCGTATTTTCATCTGCATATAATAATACTTGCTTTCTCTTGCTTTTGCTTATCTTTCTTTCTTGGGCGTCTTGGCCTCCCTTGTAACTAAAACCGCCTGATGATCATTTAGACAAGAGCTTCCTAAATCCATACATACAATCGTCGTTAGGTAGGGTGAGATACAAACTGCAACATTGGCCACAAAATGTGCAACGGTAAGCAACCGTTTTGCTGAAAACAGAATAAAGAGTGTGACTTGAACATCACCAAACGAGGCTTGTTATTTCTGGGCCATTTTCCTCCAAAGGTCTCCAAACATTTTAATCCCAGGGCCCCTTCGCTTTCCGCCTCCAAAACCATCTTCCAAATCATCGGCCACTCCGGGTGATACTACAAAACTAGCGTAACCACCAGCAGGTGTCGCGAACATGCTGCTAAATTGCTTGTCCATGGAGCCGCACCTCTCAGATATCCTCCCATTCATCTCCGCATGACCGGCGAGCACCGCTGCAGCAGCGTCTGCTGCTTTCCTCCACTGTTCTGTCTGGACTCTCATCATCTTCATCTCTGCTTCCATTGCCTCCTTGGCCACTACAGCAACTCCAAGCTGCTCCTTTAGCTGGGCTGCACTTGCTTTACTTGCTTCCAGCTCTTCTTCCAGTTGGCTCACCATCAAGGACATTTCTTCTCCCTTGGCTTCGGCAGATGATACACTGGAAGTTGCTTCAGTCAGTTGGTTCTCCAAGCTCTCATTCTCTCTACCAAACTCACCTACTTCCTTCGCTTTCTCTTCTAAACCAGCTTTTAGAGTATGCACTTCGTCATCCTTCAAAGCCAAGTTTTCTGAACATGGCATCTTCAACTCCAAATTCAACTCAGATGATATAGCAATCGAGTTGCTTTCCTTTTCTACCTGATCGACCACCTGGCCATGCTCGATGTTGGGCTCAATTGCCTTATCCTCCACTGGAACTTCAAAAACATCTGTTTCCCTCTGGCAATTATCATAAATTTCATCAACTTCTTTGCTGTCAGCTCCTTTGTTCTGTCGAATTTCTTGATGCTCTGGAACAGATGATGGTTTTACTTTTTCTTCCATTTCTAGTTGAGTTTCTTTCTTTGCAGCTTCAGCAGAAGCCAGTTGCAGCTTTAGAATCTTTAGCTCTGCTTGTGCTTGACTGAGTTGAGACTCCAGATCTGCAATGCGGGAACCAAGCTTCTTTCGATTTAGTGCATCAGACTGGGGACCTACTGGGGAACGACGGCCTCCCAGCTTGGGACTCCGGTCAGTCATTGGTCGCTGGTGCAATGGCTCCAAGTCAGAGCTAGATGTCCTAAGAGGAGGGGGGCCCCGAGAAGACCGCCTCTGAGGCACTTCTGACCCTCTAGTCACCATAAAAATAGAGGAGAAAATTACTATCAGACATTATTTATGCTAAATACCATATTCAACAGCACAGTGAATAGCATGCATGTTTCCATGGGATAGAAGCCAGCCTGAATGCTCAACAATGAATTTTACCTGTAAACTTCCAGGAAGTGAATTTTACCCAAGCTGATACAGCTTAGCGTACTAAGCAAGCACTTCAGTATGCTTTATTTCATGCTCAACAATGAAAAACTCTTTGCTAAGTCAAAACCAGCAACAATAAGGCATCATCAAACTTCCGTGACATTAGCATATGAACACAAGGGCCTTGATAAAAATTGTGTATATTGTCCAATGGCCAACAAGACATTGCAGCATCTCAACCAATTCAGAGAGAGAGAGAGAGAGAGAGAGGAAAAACTAGGGATAAAATGAAAAAAAAATTCTGACACCAAATGGTCAACATGATTTAATGTTCCAAATAATTGGGTTTAAGAAAGCATAATGAACCCCACACAAAACCAACATATTGCTGATAGATTAGATTTTCTCTAACCTTGATCGTGGCATTTGTCCTGCTTAAGGAATCTTGATGGCACGACAGTGATGGTTCTTACAAATTTCTAGACTGCAAAATTTTGAAAAAAGAATTTGGAAAAAAAAAAAAAACATTCAGGAACAAGCTGTCAATATAACTCGAAGACACAAATGAAAACTATAAAATGCATCGTGCAACTAAATGCAGTGTTTTCTGATTCATGTCCCTGCAATTCCCACTCAGGGACTCAATCCTTTGTATTTACATGAAAAAACTGAAATTATTTAATCTCCTTTATGGTTAATCACAAAGGCAGAACAAGTTTGATAAGTTTTTGAACATAGGTATGATCTTGCATTTAATCCCAAGAACAGCAAAAGCATATACCTAAATTGTATCTCAGTAGCAATGCCAATGCCATTTGAGAAGCCAACTCTTCCAAGAGTTACGATCCTTCAAACCTTGTGACCTTGAAAGCATTTTAAAATAACAGCTTGTAAACTGCACACAATGGGACAGCTATGGTATGTATGGCCACTCAGCACTCAAGAGAAAGCACAGAATGACACAAAATCAGCAAATTTAAAGAGGATGGATGCAACATTTCCACCCCAAGCAATGCTGTGCATGCAAGTGGAATATGCAATAAAAACCTGCCCGATCAACAGCTCTCAAAGTCTAAAATTTATAATGGGAAAATGTATGCGCCTATACATTATGTACAAGCAGCAAAAGTAAAGCAGTTGAAACCTTTCCTTCTAGAAATTACACATTTTGATTTACAAAGATGTACGCAAAATTAAGAGTAAGAGGAAACTTCCAGTCATCCTCTAATGTATAAAGTCCAACAATGGTGTCTGGCTACCCAACACGTCCAAAGGTTTCTGTGTTCGCGCACAGAGAATACTTTTTTCTTCTTGAACACTGTAAAGCAAACCCATCAATTCCATAGAGCTATCAATATGTTTCCCCCAAATAATTCAACTTTTGTAGGGCAGTGGTGTCTTTCCACTCCACCATTACTTTAAAACAAGCAAGTTAAACTGGTGTATGAAATGTGAAAACGGTAATGGGAATGTCTCAGAGGCTCCGCGCATTTTGAATACTACAAATCTTTGAACAATGAAGTCAATCTCTCTTAAAACTAACCAAATTAATGATACCCATTGTTTTAATTTACACAACAAATTCAATAAAAACTTAAGATAAAAAGAAGAAGAAGAAGAAGAAGTATATTGTTTAGCTTGGAAAATTCTTGCACAGAAAATGAAGTAAAATCCAGGAAAACTGAAAGATAACGACTTTACACTCACTAGTCATCTTCACTCTTTCTGTCCCCGTCCATATTGAACAGTTGCCCAGATCTTAAAGCAAGAGTAGCAACAGACCATGCATAAACATGAAATAAGAGAGCAAACAAGAGGTCCTTTTCCCTGCATTTAAAAAAAAAATAAAAATGTACAGCACATGCATACACGCATACCTTGGCATCTAAAGCAAGAGTTTTGAGCTTTCTCTTCTTTTCACTTCGCCATGCTCACAGCAAAAATGCCACCCAGGTGCAAGCCTGCCTATATGTGAATTGACACTTCCTTTTTAAACAAAAAAAAAAAAAAAAAAAAAAAAACAATCCAACCCCACAAGAGCTGTTAACAAATGGTGACCGACGGGGGGGGGGGGGTTTGAATTTTGAATTCAAGCTAGCAACAGTGGAAGCGTGTGTGCGCCCATATCTGCAGCCAGAAGATAGAATAGATAATACAGTGGTGGCGTGTCAAAAAGAACGGGACAAACGGCAATTTTATAGGAAAAGACAATAACAATAATAATAAATGCTTTAAGACAATCTTGGAAATCCAATTCGTGCACAATTATTAACTCTGCACCTGTCTTTTTATTTTTAATTATTTTTTATTATTTTTAGTTTCTTTGTCTGTTCTTGAATTTCAAAATCTTTGTTATCACTTTTTTTTTTTTTATTTAAAATTTCCCCTTCTTACAAGACCCTTTTTTTTTTATAAAAAAAAAAATCATTTTGAAGTGTTCTTTTAATTTCCATCCGGTGGTGAAAATGCAACACTTAAAAAAGCTGAACTTCGGACCGGACTGGCTTGCGGTTGTGGCTCCATGTCATATAAAATTATAATTTAGCTTTCTCTTGCGCATGTGCTGGTTGCCGGTTTAAGAGGCATAAAGCAACACTATATATATTATTTTATGATTAATATCATTATAAATATACTATACATATATAGATAGATATGAAGCAATTATATTTATTTATTTATTTATTTATTTTCTGTATAAACAACTAATTCTATTTTTATAAAAAAATAAAATGGATATTTGAGAAGAATTATTATACTTATTTTTAAGTTTAAGGTGTTTGGCGACGAATATTAAATTTAAATCAAGTTATGAATACTATTTATTATAAAAATATTATATTTTTTTAAAAAATAATTTATTATAATATATAATTTTAATATTTATAAAACTTAAAAATTATGTTCTTCTTTCGACGTAGAACTTCGTTACAATTAAGACTCCTTTGTTGCTGGACCATGAGCTACTGTGCTTGGAATTGGAAGGCCTACTTTATTTTGTTGTCTTTGCTTTCTAGTTTTCTACTTTTCTTTTTCTTTTTCTTTTTTATTTATATATATATATATATATATATATATATATATATAGATAGATCATTGATCTTTTTAGGTTGTATTAAAACAGTTAGGCTTGAAATTATTCCATGGCACTGACATAATTTTTTGTTTTTTAATCTTTTTTTTTTTTGGCTTTTGGATTGTTTCAAAAAAAAAAAAAAGGGTTTTGTGTCAATTTAGTTAGAATGGATGGAGGAGAGGATTGGTTTTTTTTTTTTTTTTTTTTTTTTGACAAACTAAAATATTTGTTCGGTATTTTAGTTGGTTCTTGAGCTATAACATGAATTAATTTTTTAGGTTGCATTAAAATAATAACTAAATTCATACATCAAGTAACTTTTTGTTTAATAAAATTATAAAAAATTCATTTGAAACGATTGTTTAAATAGTAGTTTAAAATATTTTCTTTCATTTTGGACTTGAATTTCTTTTAACTTTTGCTTAGTTTTAAATATAAAATAAAAAATTTAATGAAACTGTAAAAATAAATTTTTACACATGAAAATTTAAATGAATGATTTTAAATTTTAATTCGTAAATATAATAATTATTGTATTTAGAAATTAATTATTTTAATAAAAAGAATTGAAAGGACGGGAGAGAAATAATTACAAGTGCACACATTACAGACACTTTATTCTTTTTGACGCTCCCCACGGCAAACATTTTACACCGTACTGTGACGGAACGGAGAAACATAAATATTATACATTTTAATAAATTATTTTTTCGAGAAAAGGTAGTCACCTTGCAACAACAGTTGACAGAAAAGAGAAGGAGATACGATGATAAAGAAAAAAAAAAAAAAACAAATGAAAGTATGCTATCCGTACACGTGGGAGCAACATCTTTAAAACGTTTACTTTTTCAGATCCCTATCATTCCATGGCTTGTGTAATCTTCGACTCCACAAAAAAACAAAGTTTTCTACACATCGAACGGCTCAAATTTAACCACATCCACGGACCAGTGTGTTTTGGCTTCCAGTGTCCTGTCCAGTGTACTAATCAGAACCAAAGCAGAAAGAAAAAAAGAAGGGAAACCAAGTCCTCGGATAACAGTGTGGAAGCAAGAAACTAAAGAAGTGTAACAAATTTCAATTTGCACACAGAGAAAGAGAGAGAGAGTCTTGAAGTAGAGAAGCAGCAGTACAAGAAGGGGGGTGGGTTTCAAAGTGTTTTTGGGTCAAAAGATATGTTTTTTTTTTCCCTTTACGAGGGCGTTGAGGTAATGTGTATATCTGATGACTAAGTTCCTTCTTTTCCCCTTAGTTATGTTCTGGTTTCATCACTTTTGTACTGTTATTGGGAATGAATGAATTGATGCTTATTTTCATTTTTATTTGGGTGTTTGTTCTTCAACTTCAGCCTCTGCACAGAAATAAATAAATATATATATATATTTCTTTTCCTTGACGCTGATTTGATAATGTGGTTCTTGATCTTACAGAAGTGTACTGTAGTAGGAAAATGCTTGGTCTTGTGGGTATTTACTGAACTGTTTTTAGCATAGGTTCTTCAATGAAAATTGAAGTCTTCAAAAAATTCCTTGCTTTCTTATGGGTAAAATGGATACTTTTGGTCATTGGATTAAAACGTTTAGCTACCCTAGTTTTTCTCTTTCCCACAGATATATTCCCTTCTCTTATTTATTTTCCAATGGATGCCTTCAAGAGTCGACAAGGAATGTATTTCATACAGATGTTTAAATTTTGAGTCCTTGTTAAAAAATTTTGTTTTTTAACTTTTTTTTTTTTTTTTTTTTTTTGTTGGGGGGATGACGGAAATAGTCTCTTTACGAAAAGTTAAGGGTAAGGATGTGTACATCTACACTCTTTTTGGGGAAGAGGGGGATTTCTATTTTCTCCCACGGTGTGGGCGTCGTTATCATATTTGAGACATCTGAAGCTTCAAATTGACTTTTTGCTCTTAAAACTCCTTTCTAAGGGGCTTCTTGGGTTCTGCAGCCTCTTACCAGCTCACATTTGTGGATACAAAATGCTCAGGAACTGTTCAATTTGACAAATGCAGTGTTTAATGAAGGTCTGTAACGTGCTCACTGTATGTTGAAATGCAATTTGTGACCTTTAGATGATCAAATACATGTAGGAAAGATGAACGATATATGATTACTGAAATTGGTCTTAGTATGGCATCTGGCTGCGAAATGTCTCGGTACAGTTATTTTGCAAATAAGGCATGAGGCAGTAGATAAGATGTTGGTCTACCATTACTTGGCAGATCTCAAGCCAGTGTTACAGTCCAAGTTTTAGTACCTTGCAGAGGAGCCAATAAGTCTGGTTAATCCCTGCATATTTCAGAGGCTTTCCGGCAAAAGGTACGGTAATGTTCGACCCTTGTGCACAATCTCAAGCAATATGGATTTAGGGTATTACTAATTAGATTTCTCTTCATTTAAATTTGCTTTATTGGAGTTAATTTAGCATTTTTGGGCTTGGCATACAATTTTTGTTAAAACTCTTCTGATGACATCCTTTATCAGAAGATGTTGCGAGAATATTTTCTCATCTGAGGCGAACTCCTGCTCTGAGAAGCGTGAAATTTGAAGAAATAGTCTCTCCAAACACACGTCTACACTGCCTGTTTATATGTAAAAGAAGAAAAATGGAATGCCTGTTGCTAAATCTAGTTTCAAAGGCATGCTGTGAGAATCATGGCTTTATGAGTTTGGCTTGTTGAATGGCCGGGATGATTTTCTTTTTGCTATGGCTATTAATGTCAAAGTGGGAGCTGTATATACATTCAGGAGACTTTAATCTGGTTAGTGATTTAGGGGGCGGTTGGACATGAATATGCTGGCAAGGACATGCTTGAACCAAGGGAAGCTGATATACCTGTCCTGTTTCTTGTGTTGGTTGTGCTTCCTCTAGCTGCTTACATTTTACTTGGGAAATGGAGTGATGCTGCAGAGAAAAGAGAGAAGGTAAGTTTACTTACTCAACTGGCTGCTGAAGAAACACATAGAGCAGAAGCGGAAGCAATGACTACTTCTTGTGCTACTCCTCTTGTCCCTACTTCAAGGAATGGAATTAATGTCTGTGCTGGATGCTTTGGTCCAGCTACAACCCGCTGTGCCAGATGCAAGTCTGTTAGATACTGGTAATTTCTATTTAACCATATGGCATGCATATGCTTCACTTCTTTTTTAAACATGTGATGTACATATTCTTTTGACATGCATATTACTTGCCTTTTAATAAATTTGGATGACTGTGTGAATGTTCACAAGGTTAAGACATTTATTGGTAGAAAATCTTTCAGCTGCAGATTGGGAAACTGAAAATGTGATTTTTGAAGTTCATATTGAAAATATGAATATAAAAAGCTTGTTCCAAAGCTGTGACATGTATTGATTGCCCAGGTATATGATAATTATATGTAATCTTTTTTAATGTTCATTGTACCCTGTGAATTGGGCATCCTTTGTTTCCTTTTTAGGTTTTTCAAGCTCTTTCCAAAAAGTAGTGTGCTTATTGATGAGCTTAGCATTGATTATGAAGATAAAGACAAACTAGAGCATGTGCTGCACATTCTAGTTTATAGCTGCAAAAAGTAGAAGCTAGTGAACTTATCAAGTTAATTTTCTTTTGATGACCATCATTTAGTTCTGGGAAGTGCCAGATAATTCATTGGAGGCAAGTTCATCGGCATGAGTGCCAGCAGTTAGAAACTACCACTTCTTGGTCATCTCCTAAGGCTACCTCAGCTGAGGACTCCATACTTGAGGGGTTCTCACTTGGTGACAGCTCAAACTCATTTCGCTTTGGAACTAACAACAAACAGGACATGGTGGATAGTGCACAATCAGATGATGTAGTTGATCCTATAATGAACATTGGTGCCTCTGCTGCCAATAGTTTCTTTGCAGTTGATTCCTCTCAAGGGGCTATGCTACATAGAAGTAGCACAGACATTCGAGTTTCCTGTAAATCCAACAGAGAAATGCCAATAAGAGCAGAGGAGGCTGGGTGTATTCCTTTAAAAGAAACTTCTGAAATTAGGTCTATCAATACAACAAAGCTTGCTAAACAGGATAATATTGAGCCTTGTGGTTCATATGATAAAGCAGAGGTTTGTTTACAGTTAGCATGCTTCTATTGGATTATTTGTGGCATGGTCTGTCCTATTTATTTGACTGGCTTTGTAGTCATATTGTAAACTCTCTTTTTGGCATCTTATCCATTGACATCAGATATTGTTCCCTTATGAAGAATATATGAAGATATTCAACTGCAAGTTTGTAAGCTTATCACCTAAGGGGCTTCTAAATTGTGGAAACAGGTATGTTAGTGTCTTTGTTATCTATTGTTTTAGTTGCTCACCTTCATCAGTAATAGGTTGCAGACTGATAGATATTGTGTTTCTTTGGTGGCACATATATAATAAGCAAGAAATGGTGTTCCTTTGACTCCCTTATATGCTGACAAAACAGAAAGAAATACTGCTACCTTGTGCTATTTATTGTTCATAAACTTGAAAGGGGAACGAGCCCCTAAATTTGATTATGGTATTGGCTATGATAAGTCTCTTGTACCTTTTGTTCAAATTTTATTTTACCTGTTAAGCAACTGGACTGTATGCATTTACCATGGATGACCAATCATTATTCTGATAATCCTTTGTGCCTGGAAAGTAAGGATGTAAATCACTGTGTTGATCTTCATTTGGGAAAATCTATGGCTTCTATTTCTGCATGTACAAAAGCTTGTACAAGCTTATTTATATTCTCCTGCAGCTTTTATTGATACAGATTTTACTTTGCAGTTGCTATGCAAATGCTGTGCTTCAATGTTTGATCTGCACAAAGCCTCTGGTCATCTTCTTGCTTCGTAGATCACATTCCAGATCCTGTAATTGAATCAACCTATTTTGCCTCTGTTGTGAATCTCCAAGCAGTGTAATTTGTTTGATGCATGTCTAATTTATTATCAATTTTGTGCTTGTCAGGTTTTGGGAAGGATTGGTGTCTCATGTGTGAACTTGAGCAGCTTGTAACAATGGTGACAGAAACTGGGGGCCCTCTATCGCCTACTAGGATACTTCTGCATGTGCAAAATAGTAGTTGCCAAATTTGTGATGGAAATCAGGAAGATGCACATGAATTCTTAAGGTTTGTGAAATATTTACTAGCTGATTTTTTTTCTTTTTCTAATTATCTTTCTGCCTAAGCACTTGTCTAATGCTGCTTCTCTTTGATTTTTTTCCTCCTTTTATGAACTGTTTTTACCCAGACTTCTGGTTGCATCAATGCAATCTATATGCTTGGAGGGACTAGGTGGCGAGGAAAAGGTTGATCTCAGACTGCAAGAAACAACTTTCATACAGCATACATTTGGTGGGTGTCTTAGATCGAAGGTATTTCTCCTGTCCCTTGCCAGAACTCCAACATTAGTTTCATTGTAAACTGGTTTCTTGTTTATTACTTTCTTTGCATTTTATTTCATGCCTATTACTGCCACATTAATAATGATTGATAACTCTCTCTCTCTCTCTCTCTCTCTCTGGAAAATAGGTGAAATGTTTGAGATGTCATCATGAGTCAGAAAGATATGAAAAAATTATGGATCTTACTCTGGAGATATTTGGTTGGGTTGAGTCACTAGAAGATGCATTAACTCAGTTTACAAGCTCTGAAGAATTAGATGGAGAAAATATGTATAGATGTGGAAGGTTCGATAAATTTTCTCCTTGGTATTCTATTATGTTGGATCATAGATTTCAGTTTAAAGATTGAAATTTGGGCTACTTTTTCCTGCAAATATTTTTACAAAAAGGTGTGCTGCATATGTCCGAGCTCAGAAGCAGTTGAGCATAGATGAGGCACCAAACATTCTGACAATTGTCTTGAAGAGGTTTAAGGTATCACACACTTACTGATATGTCTTCATTTCTGTACCATTTTGAGGTTCTTCAGGAAGTCACTGACTTGCAAAACTGTATTCATTGTTGCTGCTTAAATATTGATGCTTGTTACTTTTGTTTAGTTCCTATGGATAGGCTTTGGGTGTTTGGTTTTGGGCTTCTACATGCTTTGTCCTTAACTCTATGACTACTCATTCTTATTCTGGTGAACCTGTGTAAACTCTACACCCCATAAATGTAGCAACTTCCTATTCTTGGAATATGCCAAAGAATGAACAATGAACTAAGGTTCATTTTTTCTCACATGAATCTTGAGCTCACTTCCTCTTTTAGTGATCTTCAATTTAGGACACTTTTTGTTGCTTGATTATACTGTCTGGATTTGGTTGTAACTTTTCATTGTCTGATTAGTTATTCTTCTTTTTTGTTTTGTTTTTTCAGGAGGGAAAATATGGAAAAATAAATAAATGTATCAGTTTTCCTGAAATGCTGGATATGACTCCATTTATGACTGAAATGGGTGATGATACTCCTCTTTACATGCTATATGCTGTTGTGGTACATGTGGATACATTGAATGCATCTTTTACTGGACATTATATTGCATATGTGAAAGATCTTCGGGGGAGTTGGTTCTGCATAGATGACACTGAGGTAAGTCTATCTTGTTCTTTCAATACATTTTGTGTAGGTTCATTTTGGATGTAATTGATGGACCTGTAAATTTTGTGCTTAGCATTTTTGAAAAAAAAAAAAAAGTTGGGCTTGGAAGACCCTTTTTTAACATAGCCTAGCTTTCACATTTAGATTAACATTATTTATCAATTATCATGATGCTGCTTATTTCTGACCAATATTTGACATTGTAGGATTAGCTTATATGGTAACCACTAAGTATAGCTTAGTAGTCACCAATTGTAACAACTTGGGGCTAAGATTTGGGATTCAAACTCCATAGCTCACTCATAGTTAACTTCTCCTCCCAGTTCAACCAGACCAAAAAAAACATTAGTTGATATGGATTTTAAGGGTGTATGTTTAAAGAAAGGGGAAAAAGGAAGAACAGGAAGGGTTGGGATCTGAGACCCAACTCTGGTGACTCAAAATATGATTGCTTATTGATTATAAATGTCATGAAATGCATATTACATGTTAAAAGGTGTGAGATTCTCAATTGCTTGTGCATCTAAGGTGCTCAACATGGCAAAAGAATTAGATCTACCATTTTGTTTGTATGATTGAATTATGTAGTCCATGCTAATCAAACTGTTTCAGTCCTTAACTTTTTCACCTCATCTGTATTTATTCTGTTTTTCTTCTTCTTCTTCTTCTTTTTTCCAACAATGAGCTTTACAAAAATTTGCCAGAGTATTTGAATGAAAGGAACTCTGGTGGATGAGTTTCCCTGTTGCAGATGTCACATTGTCAACCGATTTACTCTTTCAAAGTTGTCTGGGCTGCCCTAGGGCCTTCGGTTTCAAAGCTGTTCTTAGTGCACAAAGTGCCTTTGTTTTAAAAATGTTGACTTATATTCCTCCCACCATTAGAGGAACAGAAGAAAGCCAAACAATGGTCAGTATTAGTGATGTGACTGGGCAGAGATGTGCCTCATCTTTCTACAATAAGCCATCTGAGAATTCATTAGACAACAATGATGAAATCTTTCTAGAAATGATAGTCATTAATGATCAATCTTGCTGATCTGGAATATTTTATGGTTATGTAATAAGCAACAGGTGGTTGGACACCATGATTGAATTGTTCCTAGAACTGTTTTTCATCACTGTTTTCACATATTGCTCATTACTAGAACTGTGCTTAATCTTTCTCCAATAAGCTGTCTGAGAATTAATTTAGAGATTGAAGAGCATCTAGGAGAAAGAAAGATGAGCATTATGAGATTCATTTGTACTGATCCCAAAAGGAATAATTTAGCAAAAGAAGAAAAATATACCAAAAAAATTACTATATATTTTCCTCTTGTATTATTCAGAGAAAACTTCCATGGTGACTCTGGGTAATAGTCAGAAGCTTCTTTTTCTTTGTTGACTCAAAGTAACAGTGAATTGGAATCTCAAGTATGTGTGAGCACACGCCTCTGAGATGAAGCTCAACTTAAAAAAAAACACATTGATTTTTCTCATCACATTTGAGTTTCTAATAAGATCAATTGAGCTGCAATTCATCAGTAACTGGGCAACTTGCATTTGTACAACTTCAATGCAATGTTCCTCATATGTATGTTTTACAAGTTCAATATAAAGTTGCATTGAAAATCTGTCCTTCCTATCTTTTGTATCATTGGTAGATCTGAGATGTTCTTTTGTATCTTTCTTGCACTATTCTTTCCTTTATCCTTGATGTTGTTTATGGCTATGAAATTGGAAAGATAACACCCTTGACTCTTCTTAAATGGTAAGGAATAACATTTATTTTTCCCCTAATATGTTTTGATTGTAAAGTTTTGGATCATGCTTCATTAACAGGTTCATCCTGTTCCAATCGACCATGTGATGTCTGAAGAAGCATACATCTTATTCTACATTAGGTAAAAATTCGGGCTGAAATCAGCCACAATTGCTTTGTCTTTGCTGTGCCTTATTTCTGTTGCAGGAGTGCTACTGTTGTTTTCATGATTATATGTTTAAGTTAGCATTTGGATTTTCTAGACATTTTAGAGAGTGTTTCTTCATACAGGACATATCCTCGCCCTCCAAAAGTATTTAATCAGATTGCTTTGGGGCAAAAAGTTCCAAAATATGTGAGACACATCATATCAAGAACTCAAAACCGTCGAGACAAAGAAAAAGCGAATCCAGCTGCCATTTCATTGGTTCAGAGCATTCACTGGAACTCAAACCAGAAAACATTACAGGCCTTAGCAGTCATGCTTGTGGTATTTCAAAGAAAGAAGCAAACAGTGACATTGTCCGTTTGGACTTCTCTGATGCTACGTCAAGCGACTGGTCAGTTTTTACTAGCTCAGATGATGCTTCTTTTAGAACTGAGAGCACCAGAGATTCTTTCAGTAGCATGGATAATATTGATATTTTCTCCTCAATCTTCAATAATTTAAGTGCTCCTGAATCCTCCTCTACAAGTACCATTTGCTGTAGAACTTTCCCAAGTGGCAATGCAGAGACGAGGTACTTCTTGGAGGAGAAGGGGTATGTTTTGGATTCATTCTTCTCAAACCACCCTGCAAAGAGAATATGGAGGATGGAGAACTCCAAAAAGGTCAGTGATTCATTAGCTGAACTCCATGATGGCAGCTATGGGTCTGTAAATTGTGGGAGTAGCATGTCTTGAACTTCTAGTCACTGTAAACAATAGTTGTAGTCCCTTGAAGTATCAGATGACTCTAACTAGGTAGAATTTTTGTTATTCAGTACCTCTTTGGTTTGTTGGTTGGGGTATGTAGATTGTTTAAAATACCCAAGGAAATGAATATTCTTGCTAACATTGATAATACCCAGAAATTGTGAAGTCTGGCATTTCATTTGGCTCCATCTGCTTCGTGCTGGGAATCCTATTAGAAAATCATGCTTTGCTTGTTTGTCTCACATTGAAGAAAATAACAGAGATCAATGCCTGGTCAGGAATCTCCTCAGGCAATAACTTTCATTGTTTAGATCTGTTATGTTATGGAGCTATATGAAGGAAAGTTTTCAGTCTTGGGACTAGTTTTCATCATCTTTTTCATAATAGGATTAGGAGACATTGCTTAAGCTCTGGTTAAATTAATCTGAGATTGGATGGTTTCCTTCTTCAGTGAGAAAGCTGCTAAGTTAACCTATTTCATGGCTGTTTTGTTGGTAAGCAAGTGCAGGCACTGTCTAAAATTTATACGCAAAACGAAAAGGAAAACAAGGACATTACTACATGTTTCAATTTTCTTGATGGTCATTAAGATTCAACAAAGAATTTGGCTTTGTGGGAACCAAAGACATGAAGTAAATTTTAATCAAATGCCCATAAGTCATCACCCCATTCATTTCTCAATAGCATTCTCCTCTATTTGTGTCCGTCAATTGGCTTCTTTCTAGTTCTACATTTTTCTGCGCAACATTTACATTCTTGTACTCGTATATGAGCAACTTTATTCATATTGATAGAGGATGTTCATGAACGGTCCACGTATTGGCTAAACGTAGCCCAACAACTCTCCAAATGAATTGCTGCCAAGTTCTATCCTAAACTTAGCACCAGAAAGCCTGGTTGGAGCATGACTAGCAGCCATTTTCCTTTTCACACGGCGTGCAGCTTATCTTCCATGTCGAAAGGCAGCCATATTTCATTCACCCTGTCGTCATATTCAAATGGAGAGTTGTACTGTGCAACAATATAAGTTGAGGTGGTATCATTTGCATGCCTTTTCTTAATGGCAGCATCCCAGATGGAGCCGGTGAGACTGGCTTCCAATGCAGCAGCTTCCTCTCCTGCGTTCGTGTCTGTTACGAATCCGCTGAACTGCCTTACTGCCACATATGTGGATTTCCATCTTTGAACATGGAGGCCTTCGGCTGGAGGTGGGTTTGCCTGATTCTTTTCAGGGACGTAGAAACTAACCATAAATAAGGATTCGCAGAAGGGTCCATCGCTTGGAATAACTTCAGTGATAACTGGGGCTGTCATCTCTATTTGCTGCTTATAACTGTTCTTCCCTTGGATGTAATCGAACAGCCTTTGACAATGATTTTTTTTTTTTTTAAAAAAAAAAAAAACTCTTTCAAACTTTTATTCATGCCATTTATATCAAGTTAAATGATAATACAGAAGTAAGAAAACAAGAACTGCATCCTTATGTTACCCCTGGTGAAATTTGTTGCATGAACGCGGTAAACTTGATGTGTTTTAAATACGATTAACTTGTATATAATTGTAATCATGCATGAAAGACTAAAAATGTACATGGTAATGTAATACGTGATTCTTAAGTTAAGGTTCGTCCAGTTAACTGCACGAATATAGGTTTTCCAAAAGTCTAAAAAGTAGCAACAAAAATGTGAGAAACAGGGATGGAGGAGGGGTGTCTTACCGCAAGAATCCAGTTCTAGTGGCTTCAACAAGGGAGATATCTAAGATGGCAGAAGTTGAAGCCCATACAGTGGAGTTATAGCGGCGAATCTCATATCCATTGCCAACCTCAATAACATCAAAAGCTGGACATTCTATGCGCTTGCAAGTTGGTGGGTATATCCCAAAATTCTTGTTATCATCAAAGGCTCCATCCCAGGGGCCAAAGTTGGCTGCGTTGGAGAGAAGAGACAAGAGAAGTGATAGCTTGAACACTTTAAGACCAGCCATGGCCATGGGAAGATGATGTATTTTAAGAATTGTGTCTATGAATGACAACTGAAGCCTAAGGGGTTTGCCTTTGTAAATTGCGAACAACAAAAGATAGAGAATCACTTTTGGTCCACATATTTGATTGCGTTTGTGTGGAGGGTAGTAAGCCAACCAGGCAGGTGGAGACCCTAAAACTACCAAGAATCCCTTCTATATTTTTTTTTTTTAAATACTTTTTAACGAGAAAGAGACAATAAAACTGCAAAATTTGCCACTACAGCCCTCAAGCAACTTGGAGTGGGGTCATTTTATGTTCGGTATGAGTAGGTTATTTAACTAGAGTAGGTAACAAAAATTATATTATTATTATTATTTTTTAAAATATCAACTCGTATAAAAATATATAAAATGTAAAGCTAAATATTTAGATTCTATAAATATATATAAATTTATACTATGTATCATATATGCGTTTATGTGTATAATACATGCATATATGTGTATAAAATTATGAAATATTATAAATAAAAAATTCAATTAAATAATTACATGACATGTTAATTACCAAAAAAAAAAAAAAAAATGAACTGAATATTTTTTTGTGATTTTATATATATAATTTTTTTCAGTTAGTTAATTATTAATTTTTGTATTTTGTACAAAAATAATGCCATCAATAGACAAGTGATAAATAATATTTACTCGATTATGTGAACACCCTAGAAAAAATTAGAAGGAACAAAGAAAATGAAAAAATTTAACCCAAAAACTGATGGAATGATCGAAAATTGGTGAATCGACTATGGGTATAATTTAGTTTAGTTAAATAACTAGAGAAGGCAATGAATAAGAAAAAAAAAATATATTTAATCCAAAATGAGTTCAACAATTTTGACTAGATAGTGAAATTGGTAAATTGAATGAGTTATTATTATTATTTATTTTTTAGAAAAATGGTATATGATTTTTAATACCACTTGTGTATATATAATTAAAAATTATTTTACTAATATTTAATTGATTTCCATGTAAAGAGAGTGTCAGTGTAATGTGTGATTTACAAAGGGTAAAAGAAATTGTGTCAACAAGAACATGATGCTTTTCACCTGAGCACTAGAGTGCACAACAACCGTCTGTTTTAATTTATCAACTTCAAAATACTACAACAACATTATAGTTTATTGATTAAAAGTTTTGTCATTCACATTTATGCAATAAATGAAATATAATACATATAGATGTTATAGATTTAGAGTTCTATAGCCTTGCATTTCAATAGTTACAATAACGATTTAAGTTACTGCAGATTGCACATAAAAAAGGATTTTTTTTTAAAAAAAAAAAACATCATTGGACGGATGTGCTATGAATTTTGACATTGTATAATAAAGACTAGTCCAATTGATCCTAAATGTAGGGGGAAAAAAAAAAGGAAGAAAGAACAATTAAGTATACACACTGAGTGTTCCATCAGAGGAGGAATCGTCAACCTTGCTTCTTCTTTTTTCCTGCAAGTATTGGGTCGATATGCAAATGCCTTCTGAATGCCTCATTAAACAGAAAACGTGAATGGAAATCTGATATATTTGGGAGCCATGCTAAAATAGCTACAGGTGCAAACAGCAGGACCCCCATTCCATAATCGTAGGACTTGGCAAGAACTTGACAGAAATCCCATAGGCCAGTGCCCTCTATCTTGGGCCTCACTGCTTGTGCAATCTGAACAAACTCATGTATTAGATAGGACACATTACAAAGCAAACCTATGAGGAGAAAGGTTCGGATTCAATGACAATTGGCTTGATGTCAGATGCTTACCAGTATCAAACCCCATCCGGTGGGCAAAAATGCTAGACAGCATACGATCAAGTCCTTCAATGATAATTGACAAACAAGGGAAAGAGTTACTATAATAGACAGCACGGCGACAAAGAGGAATGCTTTGAATAGTCTGAATACCAACTGGTAATTAGCACTGAACTGTTGCCCTCCTAAGTTGACAGCCTGCATATCAAATGAAGATAATGTCACAGCACAAGCAAAATTGTGCTCTCCAAAATCCTATGCCAAGCAAACTAGTAAAACTACAAATCTGCAATGGAAAAAGGGTTACAATCTGCTAAAAAGTTTAAAAGAAAAAAATTGTCAGCAGACTGCATAACTTCCTAAATGCAGACAGGATTTGCTTCAGTGCAGCTCATTCTAGGTAGCTGGCATGCCACTTTTCAATCTCTGTTTAGCTCCCAAGAAGGCCTTAACTATGTAGCAAGCCTTGCGGCATTGAATATTAGCTACTCATTACAGCAAAGTAACTATGTGATGCAACAATAGAGCAACTCAAAAAGACATTCCACGGAGTAGAATCTTTATTTGAAATTTTCCTTTCATGAAAGTGAATGTGGTAACTCAAGTTTTCTTGTTCTATATCTTACACTGCATTCAATGTTTATGTGCTGCAAGACAGCATGCAGAAATGGTTTAGGTGTCAGCAGAATTAATCGTGTTGCTCATTTGGGAACCATATCCTGTGGGTTAATTATAGATGTAAACATGTGGTAGATTAATTAAAGGTAGCAGCATCTAAGACATTGATTTTTGACAGAAAGCCAACAATCTAGCAACAACAAGATAGACAGTGAGAAGTAGGAAAAACTAACCTTGACAAGTAGGAAAATTGCAAGAATCACAACCCAGGAAAGCACATAAACTAGAACATTTTTGCTGCTGTGTGTAATATCAAGGTGATAGACCAAACCGTACTGATACATGAAAAAACGAAGAGAAAGAAGTATTTCAAAGAATCTAGCACCAAGCCCTGAACGGCGGAGATGAGCTTGCTCATCATTCCACCATGACTGCCAACTTTTGTCCTGTTGAATACCTATACCCCCTTGCTGTCTGATCCACTTACTCCAATCCTTCCAATCATCTACTATCTTCTCCCAGCTGAACCCAGTCGGGTTAAACAAAAATGGTGCAAACAACCAAGTGATCGACAAGAACCAAATGGAATATGTAATTAAAACATAGGCCATGGTACTCCGGTAGGACCGCCGGAACAGATCATAAACAACCAATAGGAGCACTAGTTCAAATCCTTTAACAAAATGGCTCCGTGAATATAATCTGTAATTCTCAGTGAAGCTGGAATGAAACAACACAACCTTACGCCCAGTTGGCTCGTACTTAGCACCTCCATGCAAAATTGTCCGGCCATAGTAATGAACTTTTGTTCCAAGCGAGAAGGTGAAGAAAACAGCAGCTAGCTGTAATTGCATGAGAACAAAATCTTTAAGGGCTGGGAGAAATCCCTTCTCAAGTCCAATCTCCATCACCATTGGTAGGCCAGTTAGAAGCCCAAGCTGGATAAATGATTGGGAGGCAAGAGCTGTTTCCAGTGATTCTATGTTATGCATCCTTGCCTCAAGAACAAATGCTTTTTGTAGCCCACTTAGGACAAGATATAGCTGTCCATAGAGGAACACATAAATTCCAAGTACTGAAACCTGTGGAGTGTTACACAAGAATTTCAGATCAATCACTAGCAGATGAAGGAAATAGATAAACACTTGTAGAATTCTTTTAGTGGTTATCCTGCCATGGTGTAAGGTATCCAAGGTAACTGAGTAGAAGTCAAAATTCCCATTCTTGCATAAAATTGAAACAAGAAAAGGAAAAGATTTCTTTTTCTTTTTTTTCTTTTGGTTGTTGTTGCCCAGTTATTGTCAACTTAAGGAAGGCATCACTTGCCTTGTCTGATATGTGAAGGTATGGTTTTCTATGGTCCACAATCTTTCATATATGCCTATGGAAATTGTCAAGACAATGAGAAAGAAAAAATCTCAATTTTTTATGTTTCCGCATTCTGGCCTGTTTGACAATAGATAAAATAAACTATTTTTGGAAAATTTTCTGCATGAACATACTTAGAGGAATGCTAAGTTGGTTATGATCTAATAGAGCTCATAATCAGAAAAAAAAAATTGCAAAAAAAAAAAAAGAGAAAGAAATTACCAGGTTACTGAAATAAAACCCAATGGTTGTGAAATAACAAGAGAGCATCCGAAAAAAATCAAACCGGCGTCCAAGTCGATGTATGTCACGGCTTAAAGTTTGCTCACTGTTTCCATTAGCTATTTTGGCCTCAAACTTGGAGATCTGATTCAGGCCTACATCACGGCCTTTTCCAACTTGCAGGTACTCATGGTAAGTGATACATCCTCGACGTAGGGTAGAATTAAATCCTGCATGAGGTTAGATTTATGTTGCTGTCAGCACCACTCTTTTTGTGCAAAATGCAGCTTGTGAATTTATGTAAGTGTAATATGAAATAACCCTCAAATGCAGCTTGTGAATTTATGTCGGCACATTCTCTTGTGCAAGTATTTGTCCATACCAGCAAAGACGTCCTCACTCAAATTTATTGTTTTTGATGCTTTGCTTATCCCACCTCTTGTAATATGAAATAACCTATCAAATACATCTGGATGTCCATAGTGAAACCTCACCCTGCTCATAAGATGAAATTCAAACATATGATTATATGAGCCATAAAAATAAAAAAAAAAAAACACATGAATTTTTGTTACAGAACATAGGAAAGCTAATTTAAGAAAGAATGTGGGACAAGACAGCTGACACCAAAGAAAATGATATGCCTACAAGCTTTCTTACTGTTCTCCTTATGTTGAAAAGTGCACAAAGTGTTTAAGAACAAACAGAGTCAATGCAATCTACCATGTCAAAGGCAGAAATGAGGAATGATGACAGCTAATACATCGTTGTAGACACCCCATTTTTATCAAATTATTTGACTAGCTAGAGATTGATCTCTATGGACTTCAATTGGTGATTGGATTGAGTTTAAAACACTCAATTTTGGGCTTAAACACTTGGAATTTTAAAGTAAACAACAAATCACAAGATATTTTTGAGCTGTCAAACTTGACCTTTGTGCACTTAAAACCATTTTTCTTAAACTATCAGTTTCTTTGTTTCCATAAAATAAACTGACGACTCTATTTTTAAGTTGTGCTATTTTGGTAAGTTGTGGCGCCACCTCACTTTTTGGGTACCACAGTTGTTAGCTCAACAATCATAAGAGTAAAGAAGGGGTTGTCCTCTCCCTAAAGAGCCTTTTTACACTATTCCTGTCTCAATACTTAGACAGATGGTTGTAAATTTTTTGCTTGAAGAATGAATTTGCAAGAATAGATTTCTTACCTGAGGGGATTGGCAAGAAGCCTTTGACCGATGGTCACAAAGCTTGTCTCCTGATATGACATGAACCATGCTAGACAAGAAACACTAAAATTTGGGAGCTGATGTAAGTTTCTCGATTTAAAAATGGCAGAAATTGAAAAGAGACATTAAAATTCAAGAAACAATCATTAAAAGCTTGTCCTCTTCACACTTGCATGGTGAAAAATTTGCAGCTTAATCAAGAAACAAGATTGTGTACCCTTAAAAGTTACATGGCATCCTGAGAATAAAAATTTTTATAAACGTGTGTGTTGGATGCAATTATTTTCTCCTCCTGACTGGTCGGACAGAAAAATGTTAGATAAACGTTCTACTCCATCAGACTCCTGTCCTGATGAAGACAGAAAATATTCTAGGATCACAACATTCAAAAATTTTACAAGAGGCACTAGCTGGCACATGTGGACATGTGGTGTAGCATTTGCCCAAGAAGCCTCCAATCCAAAAGCTTCGACAGACTGTACAGGTGATCTTTGCATTTTACTTGTGTAAGATTCTGTTCTATGCCATACTAGTATAAAGCAAAATCGAATACAAATTAATCGGTAGGTCGTTTGACTCAACGCATGTATGGGGCTAAACCACCATGCTAGGTTCCAGCAGCATGTGACTATTTTAAAATTCAAAAGTAAGGGAGCCAAACAGATGAGGAAGAATCAACTAAACCATGGTAATATGGAACTTCATATTAGGGAAAAGGCAGAAATTATGAGGGGATAAAGTCCGGATGTTATAAGCCAAGCGGGATTTTCTTGCATTTTCTCAACACTAGATTAATGGTCAATCTATAATATATATTCAAATAATAAGGCTAAATAGCCCAGTTGTATCTGAACTATAAGCCTAATTGGATTTAGTTTAGTTCAGCTGAGCTCAAATATTTAAGGCACAACAACAGGTACATTTAATCTTGTCGGAATAGATTATCCCACCTTCCAGTGAATATATTTTCCCTCAAGCCAAGTATTGTTGGTGGCCTTCGTCCTTGCTGTCTAAGAAATTCTTGTAAAAGGTTTCGCATTTTGAAAGCTTCTTCCAAATTATTATCCTGCAAACCCAAACGTAACCACAACCTAACGTATATATACATGTCAAAACACATATTTTAAACATGCACACACATGCATTCTTACTAAAGGAAGACCATACTTGGTTCATATCAATAGTTTGAAGAGCTTCGCCACGTGTGAAAATTATGGCATGATTTTGATTCTCAGGTTTCCCTTCTCCAATATTTGGTGAGCCAGGCAGCTTTATGCGATATATTTCCTACAAAAGAAGAAAGAAAATATTCAATCACACTTGCTACTTTTTATGCACATACATACATATATTTGAGTTCATATTGTCTCCATGGGAGGGCAAGCTGGGCTGTGTCAGTGCTTATATATGAGAAACATTTAATCTTATTATGTTGTCATATTAGGTAGAAGTACTAGGTACGAGGATCATCTTTACAAGGCATTTTACTTTCTAATTTGCAATAAACTATTGTGGTCTTTCTCCAATGACTATTTCCTTTTTGGCACTGTTTGCAATTTATAAAGATGATCTTGAAGAACTGTCCTCTCAAGTTGGAACATTCTCGTTAACTTACATGATTATGAAAGTTCAATTTGGTAGCAGAAAGTCCAAATTTCATACATCTATTGGCTCTATAATTTGAAGGATGAAACTGAAGTGAAATTAATCAGGCTGATTATTGTCAACTGCTCTAATAAGCTAAGATAGATGTTAGGCTTTCATTGAAAATCTCATTGTCACCTGCTCTAATGGTGAAATAGGAGCATGTTAAAGAACTCTTTCCTTGTTAAATAGTTCTTTTTTATTTTTCATAGATCTAAGTGAATTTCTGCTGTTGTCTGTTCCTATCATCAAGTCCCGCAATCAGTTGCTTCCTTGTCTCAAGAGCATGAATCTATAATGCTCTCTATAAGAACTGTGGGCTACATATAAAAGGATGAATGCTCTGGAAGTTACCAAATATACTTGAAACCTGACATTTTTTAGCCAACATTCCCAATATTAGATGTTTGTCTGCTACATCACAACCCAAATAATATCGTACCTGATCGTAACCATTGACACATTTGACCAATATTGAAGAATAAACCTTGTGAGGTTTGTCAATCTCTTCTTTCTCCTCAACATAAGCAACACGGAGAGATGTGTACCTTCAGGCAACCATCAAGTTACTACAAGTAGAAAAACTAGTTTGAGTAGTGCAATAGTTTTTCTTTCCTTATGTGCAGAACTACCTTCTCATCAAGTCAAGCATGTCATTTGCACGGGGATCCCCGGATGACTTCTGTGATCCAAATGCTTGCCAAGAGATAACGTAAGTAAATTTCATGTCAGCTATGGCATCTAACTGAGCAAACAATTGATGATTATTTTTTTCAGCAGCATCATAACCCTCAAGAATATCTGAATGAAGACAATCAGCCAGAGCATCAGGATATAATGTAACAAATCGGCTGCTGAGAACAGTAAAAAAAGTACATGTAGCAACCTGCATCTTCAGCCATATCCAAAAATGATTGAATTCGCAGGGCCTCTCTATAATACATCATTCCCCTCACTATCAGAACCAAAGAAATAAACAAGGAAGTTATATGAAGGATGATGATGTTATCCTCTGGATTGGATCAGAGGCCAACTACATAAGAATTAAATTAATTCAAGCCACCTGTTCTGCTCAATGTTTGACCTCGGAAAGAGGCCCAATCTCTCAGCTGTTCCACCTTACTTGTATCTTCTGATCCATCTAACTGATCACGTCGCATCCGCTCCAAAAAGTTTTTCCACTCATCTAGGAGAAACAAGGGAGCTTGCTCACAATGCAATTGTCTTCAAACAGAGGAAAGACACAAAATTTCCACTTGCTCACCAGGATATATTTCCTTCATATAAAATAATATAGAGACCTCTTCTTTGGTTGAATGGAGTTCCTTCATTGAGTACTTGATATCTTCCATGTAGTGTGGAGTTAGAACACTGTACAACAGGTAAAGCACATGTTCATGGCTGCAGTCACTTTCCTCTCAGAAACAAATTAAAATTTCTACAGTATGCTGAAATTAAAAAGCCAATTTTGATGTGGGTCAACAATCTCTGCAATGTCAGCAGAAAGATAACTCTGTGATTTCAAAATCTGCTGGAAAGAAGCAGTAACCAGAATCATATTTTATGAGCTTCAAGTATCCAATTTTAATCTTTAATTAGTAGACCTTATAAGGTTGTCTTACTAGAGTATTTTTTCTTTTTTCAAATCAATTGACTCCATTGTCGTCAAGAATTAGTAGTATCACAAGTTTTTATACGTAAATGATTACAATTATTTTGAGGGAAAGATAATGAATGACCTTTCTGCCTATTGGTAAATTCAACCTGAAGAAGGTGATGCTTTCTTGACTTAGGAGTCAGCTCCTAAACTCTACAGCTGTGATTCTAGTAATCCTGCTGGAGTAAAGTCAGTAGTTCTTCTGTTTGAGTAGTGTGGTACTCATAATTTCTTTCAGTTTCCATTCTTCTTGTCCATTTGTTTATTATGCACAGATCTAAATTCCATCCTCTAATCCCTAAATATTAAATTACCAAAGCTCCGATAAACCCAAGACCCAAGCTCAATTAAAATTGAATCTTCCCTCCTCGTTCTCCCATATCAACTTGTCCATCATGCAACCAGTTCTTGTCAAAAATAATTCTCAGTAGTTAGAATTAGTACTTAGATAGAACCATAACAAGTCTAGTCCTAAACAGGAATAAATACATGCCAAAGCCTAATGAAGCTATCAGACTGTTAAATAGATAGTCTTTGATAATAACAAGATATGCAGAAGATGAGAATTTAACCTGAAAGACAGCATATTGCGCACTTTTGGTGCAGCAGGCATATCTGTAAAAAGTGAAGTAGCAAAGAATGAAATACGTCTCCTTGCCTCCAAGTTCGCAGGTATGTCCATTGCTTTATCTTTGACGGTAAGCAAGAGGAGAAAACGCTTAATCTGCCATTCAAAATTTGAAGCAGTTTTAGCACTATTGAATATTTGAAGTATGTGCTTACACATGTCCCTTCCACAATAGATAAAGGCCTTAACATTGCACAGCAGATTGCTAATCAATGTGCACGTTTGTTCCTTCAACCTAATATTTGCAGACATATAAATTATGCCATTGGCTTATTGTTGAAGGAAGTTGGTGCTGCTGATATGCCTTTTGTTGCTGTATTTTTTGGTTTCTCGTTTCCAGCTTGCCACCAAAGTTAGTTAACAGTTAGTTAAGTTAGTTAACATGACTGCTGGAGAACAATTCCAGAGTTAGTTAACATTCGTACGTCCATGACATTATGTTAGCTTACTTCACTAGACTTTTGTTTGTATTGGAAATATGCTTGTAATTCAAATTAGATGCTATGATTGCGATTCATATTTGTATATAAATTTGAATTGCATTGATGCACCAATAGGTGAATACTTTTGAATTTCAATTTGAAATGAATGATGTAATCAAAACAATGATGTATAAATAAATTTGAATCGCATTGATGCACCAATAGGTGAATACTTTTGAATTTCAATTTGAAATGAATGATGTAATCAAAACAATGATGTATAAAGCTAGAAAAGATGATCAATGAAACGATGATGAGGTGGCTTCTCCCAGAAGTTGTATTTGTTTTTTGGCTCCATCTTTTCCTTTCTTTCTGTTATTCTAGTACAGGCAGAAAGTGAAACACAAAACCTGCAACACTTATCAAGGCATTTTGAACATGCCATTATGTCAAGATTATTACCTGTTCTTTTAGATGGGGAATATCTGGCAATGGGAAATGGATAGAACTGTCGCCAGCAGCAGATTCAAATAACTGTCGTTGAATTCTCCCAGAAAAATAAGTAAATTCCTCTTCTATCTGTTGAGAAGAGTAGAGAAAATCTAATGCCCTACACGGAGGCAATTTTCAAATAAGTTAAAATCACATTTGAAAAGTTAAAATTAAACAGTTAAAATTAATCGCATTTGCACTGAACTTCAAAATTATGAATAAAGTCTGGTAACATCAAACCTAGAACCATTTGTCATCATGTCGTTGGTTACAAGCTCAAACATGTCCTGGAGAACTTTCACAACGTTATCATGATGATTTTCATTTCCCTCAACCTTAAAAATAAAGGGTCATGTCATTCGTGACTAGGTACTTATATATTCATCAAATAACTGCTTACTATACATTAGGATTTTGACTTTGCAGATTATACTTACCAGAAGTTCAACTAACTCAATACATTTAGCTTGTAGAACTGGGAGCTCACTCATCCTGAGATCCTGAAGAAGACTTGATCTTTGAATACTTTCCTCAATTTCAGCCAGTAAGCATGATATCACCCTAAAAACAAAGCAGCCAATACTGTGAGTGCCACAAGAGTATTTGTCAAATAATGCCATGGAACCTATAAAAAGAGAACTGAGACAGAAAGAATGATAGCATACAACAATTCTAAAACTCCATGGAACCCTACACAAATTCTAAAGCTGAGATATTCTACCTTTTCTCCAGACTGCGCACAATGACAATTTCAAGGATATACTTGAGTGACTCATAACACTCCTTCACAGCACAATACATGTACTTATCTCTCTTAATCTTTCCGAAGAGACTATCATCCTTTCCCACAAAATCTCTTGCAATGCTCAGTGCTGTTGAAAACTAGTAAGCATAGGAAAGTTTGTTCACAGCTGAACAAAACTAGAATGACAAAACTAGAAAATTTCATGCAGAGATGAAACCTTATTCGCCAAGAGAAAAATAGGCCAACGAACTGTGCCAGAAAATAACTCTGAGAACATAGGTATGATCATCAAATCCAATTCCCTATCAATGAAAATACTTCTGCATAAGATATTTCTCAAAGATAACCATGCAACAAAACTCCAGCAAGAGACTGAGTATACCAACTGCTTATCAAGTCTTCTTGTAGGAATGAATTGATAATTTGGTTCCATACGAGAGCAAACTTGGCAAGGCCATTGGCTGCATATTTGGAATCCTGAAAATATATATGTTCAGCACTTATATTAAGGAAAGAATGATAATGCAATGTTGAGGACCTCATACCTTGTGAAATGTCTTTCTAAGGAAATTTCTTTTTTTCTTCTGGTCATTTTTCACTGGGGGTGGGATGAGGCGAACATTGAATGCACAAGGAAACGTGTCAAATCTACTTCTCAGCATTCCCAGTGTTCGAATCTAAAATGAAAGAGTAGTAAGATCACAAACAAATTTACCTACACTACAAAATTTACAGCTTACCTCACCAAGGTGATTCAAAATCCCATAAACTCCACCAAAGACCGTACAGAAAACAGAATACCAGATCTGTGTGTCCATAAAGTACACCTGTGATGCAAAAAACATAAACAAATGGGAGACATAATCCATAGTGCCAACAAAAAGTTTAAAAGTCCACAAACTTTTTAAACACAGTAAGAAGGACGTAACATTTATCTTTACTATGGCATTAGTTTGTATAATGTTTTGTTAAGAATCAATTCCTCCCCAAAGCTTAAGCCATTGGATGAGGCCTACAATATGGATTATATATTAAACTCTTACACGACCCCTCAGGCACAAGCCTGTTGGGCTGAAAGCGTGAACAAAGGACAGGTCCTTCTACATGTAGAAATTCACAATTAAATGTGAAGGCAGCATAGTTCAAACACCAGACCTCTTGGTTATAAATGCTCTGATATTAATCAAGAAACCATGCCACCCAAAAGCTTAAGCTATTAGGTGAGGCTTAATAACAAATCATATATTAAACTGTATCATGTTCTATTAACTTGACTTTTATACTCAGCTTTGATGGGTATCCTATTTTCCTAGTGCATTGAATTCCAAGCATTAACAAAAAGAAAGTAGCATAATCTGCTGCAAAATACTTAAGCAAGGTAATAGTATCTATCTTCTCCATGTATCTCTTATAGAAACTCACAACTATAATTGGAGCCCATATAGCCACAATTGCACCAGCATTGCTTTTAACTGAAAGAGAAAAGCATTTTTTCTTTTTTTGTTAGGAACGTTTGCATGAAATGATTGTATACTGAAGCTATCATACAATGAGAAAAGGGCAACCTTTTGGGAGAAGCTCATGCCAGTCATAAATTTGCACGCCAATTTTCAGTATTTCCCTTGTTGGTCCAATGAGTGGTTTGATCTACAATTTTTATTTAAAATCAATGAGCTTAAATTTCATGACATGTGTTCACTCATGCAAAAGTTGAGACCATATAATGCAAGAGATATTATCTCCACCCTAAATACATTACTTCTACATGTATTAGAAAATGAAGCAAACAGACATAATTCTGCTTGCGACCAATATGTTTTCCATAATCTTTCTTTTCTCCCCCTGCTTTTTCTACTCTAATCCAAAGCAATATGTACCAGAATCTGAAAGAAACTACTTTTCTTTGCTTTTTTTGGCTTTTTTTTTTTTTTTTTTGCTAAAAACAGCATATTGCTGTTTCCTAATCCACAGCTGGTAAAAAAATATATCCACGGAAGACATCAAGACATCAAGGCCATAATACTTTCACACCACTGCCCCAACTGAGAATCAGGCCAAAAAAAACACAGTTTGTAGGAAGAAAACTAAGATGCATTAACTCACTTGGGTTTTCAGTTTATGCGTCTCTCCAAATTGGAATTCTTGATGTATGGATTAATCAATTATTATTGGCACCGCCACACATTTGCAATCCGTACGAAAACAGAACGAGCTGAAATCCATCTACCTCTTTGTCAAAAGCTATGTGTTTAAGTCTTAATGATGCACCCCTGATGGCCCTTACCTTTTAATATGACTCATTATTTATCATGTCTAAAATATGCAGCAAATGTTATCGTGCAATTCTGATTCCCTATTACATTGATGTATGCAATACGGTTCTCCAGCATATATTCTCACCTCAAAACTGTAACTGAACAAGCATTTGCTGAGTAGCACCAGTATCCAAAATAATGTATATCTACATGGTAGCCAAATGATAAAATGAAAGAAGAAAATGAAAAAAGAACAAGAACAAAAGAATAAGGAAAGGCTTCACAATGGGGAAAATAAATATACTTGAGTACTGAGACTTGGGTTTCTTGCATCCCACGTCCAACGTACAATCTTGGCTACATGGTAGAAGCAAACAAGCAATTAGTAAACAAATATTTTAACATAGACATGGGAACATGTGCTTGTCTAAGAATGGCAAGAACGGCCTTAATGTGAAATTAACTGTTGGCGCATAGTAAGAAAGCAAGGGCCCCTAACAATGAATAGAGGCCATAAATATAGCAGAAATAACTCCAATTCATAATGCAGAAAACACAAATCTTTGTGCAATTTATAACCACTGAGCTGGTCTGTCTCAAACCAGAATAACTTGACCTATATTGTATTTGGCACTTTAGAAGTCTGCATTTTTGCAAAGATTTCCAAACTTGAGAGTACTGCAATGAATTGGTTTTTCTTGTTCTAAGAAATTGAGGTCCTTGTACATAAAATATAGAACACAAGCAGAGCATATCCTTGCTAGTTTGACCATGTGCACAGAAATTTGCCTACACTACAAATGCTGATTGTATAGTTAGACATGCCTTTGGCAACTTGATACTAAAAGCAAAGAATCAGAATCATTTCTACCATTAAATGTTAGTTTAATGGTTTCTACTCAATAAGCAATCAGGCAAAGAACCAACTTACTCCAGTGGACACACTATATTGACATGTTATGCAGCCACACTAACAGTAAGGGACAAAACTCATTAATATTGGTCCAAAACTAAGACAAGTGATCTTATATGACGCTTAAGAGATATTACCTCTGTCCAGCAAGCTAAAACCTTGAATATCTGGGAATTTGAAGTTTCAATGTACTTTTCAACAACAGGAACGAAAAATAACACTATCCCAACAGCATTGGTCATTAGGTAAATTGCAGCTGCAATCATATAGGAAGAAAAGCACAATTGTCCATGCCAGCTTCCATAATATGTGGGGTAACAAGTGTATTTCCTTCTAGTCTTACAATAACATACAGGAAGAATGATGGTCCATATTGCTGCAACAACCAACTTTAATGCTTGTTTCCATTTCTCCAAGACATCCATTGTGAGTCTAGCCTTCCATGTGAAAGCAATATCGAGAATTGCTGCAATCAAAAGAATCTTTGGGTTCCTCTTGAAAAACAGACAAATAAAAGATGCTAAATCATTACAGCATTTTCAACTGCTTGTAAAGCATACAATGTCCCATGTTGATTAACTCTGAGACTTGGCATGATTTATGATACTGTCAGTTTCTTCAGCTACTAAAGCTGTTGTAAATGCCTATGAGCTTCCACTCAAAATATTTAAAAGATTTTTTTGGGTAAATGATCATAGGATGGGAAATAATGTATATGAGTTTCAACTCAAAAAATTTGAAAGATTCTTGGGGAAGATGATCATAGGATAGAATTAAGATAATTCATGCAAGAACTAAGTTTTAATAATCAACACCAGTGAAATTATTAACACAAATCTCTAAAGATAAGTGCACAAATCTGATAATGTTTCTGATTAAATCCACCTCCATGTCCAATTTTCTTTTCTAGACCAGAATGACAAAACTGAGCCTTGCATAACAAGTATACATTTTCCTTTTGTACCTGCTTTTTGTTTTTTTACGAAGAAAAATATCTATTACATCAGTTAATAATAATGCCACCACTTTGTTGTATGCTAAGCATCAGAATTTTTTCTAGAAACATTTCTTTGCACATACGTCATGCCTAAACTCATTGGTTCCTTCCCCTTTCCCGCATTAAAAAAAAAAGGACAAAAAAGATGGAAATTTGAACATGCATTAGAACTCTGAGCAGAAGTGTGTTATTCTCACAAGCAATATATGAAAGGAAAAGTTCTTGGGAACTGCTATAATAGCCAGCTTTGTGTACTTTGTTTTTGTTGATGTCAAGAAACCATTTCACCTAAAAGCTTAAGTTGTTAGGTGAGTTCTAGGATATGGATCATATATTATACTCCAACATGCCCCCTCAAGCAAAACCCCAGCTCACTTGGGAATGAATTAAAAGTGAGGGCAGCATGATTCAAATTCATGGTCACTTGGTGTGAAGCCTCTAATACCATGTCAAGAAACTAGTCTCCCTAAAAGTTTAAACTATTAGGTAAGGTCCAGGATATGGATCATATATTATATTCCAACAGTTGACCTCCATCAAACCTTGAAAATTTCAAAAAGTAAGAAAACCAAGAAAACAATAAAAGCTTAGCTGCATGTTTAACTTGTTTACAAATTTAGCTCAAACTCTTTTCTCCATGCTCCTCACATTATTTTTTAGTCATAACAAGAGCAGGTGATATTCTTCCATTTTGCAGCAGATGGAGAAGACTGAATCATTGTCATTATTCCACATTTGTCATTATTCCACATTTGTTACTGAAATGGATTAATTAGTGATGCTAAATTGTTTATACCTTGTATGAGCTTGAGAATTGCAGATGTAACAAAGATGCTCATGATGTCCTCAAAAATCACTGAATCAATAATTTCAAGTGGAGATCCCAAATCATGGCAAGCCATAATAATCATTGCCTGAAAGCACAATAGCACTTGCTATGAAACACAGCAGGTTCATTATAAGAATGTATTAAATCGTGAACTAGTTAAATGAATTTTCACAAACCTGAAGGGATAGAACAAAAAAGCTCCACATTCTGTCAAAGCTCCTAAAAATCTGCCAAAGTGAACGGATCTCTACAAAATTGATCTTCCCTAGCCATTTTGGTTGGTGTCCTTCTATGGTAGCCTAACAAAAAAGAAAATAGATGTGAGGGATATAGAAACTGAGAATTTGTCAAGATTGAAGTTGATTTGTGCTGGTATCTTCCATCGATCTTGCTTTTAAGAATTAATCATGATGCCAATCTAAATACTTAAAATGTCGAGGCCAAAGGCAGAAATGAAGAGAAATTATTAGGATAGGCATACAATCCCAGATGCAGGATTGAACAGTGTATGCCAACCAGCCATACATAGCTGCAATAAGTTTATGCTTCTTAGAGATAAAATCCTGTTATTATGCTGTGGAATTGATTGTTAACATTTCTGTTATTAGTAACAATCACTTGACCTATGTGCTTACTAATGCTTAGAGTCTCTTTAATACAATAGAAATAGCAGAGAGCCCTGTCAAAGGACAATCAGATGTATGCAAAACTACAAAGTTTAGGTCTGACACTCATATTAGTAAAGAACTGCAAATGTATATACTAAAATAAAAGAGAGGAAAAGGAAAAAGGAAATTTAAGTGCCCATGACATGTGTCACATTTACCCTCAACACTTCATCTTTGTTTATTTCTATATGTTCTTCTAAGTCTTCTTCCTTTTTGGCTTCTCTCTTCCTATTCTCATCCACGGCTTTTTTAGCTTTGTTTTCACTTGATGACTGCACATAGAAGAAATCATGTTCCAGACACATAGGCCAACCTATTTGGAAACAATTGGGAGACCTGTGGAAATATGGAATCATAGCATCTTATCCAAAAATTTCTCATCTTCTTGAAGGATATCAAAATTAAAACCATACCAGAAATACTCATTCAGATCATCATAGTTTCTCCATGTAGAATGCTCAGTTGTCCCACCTTTGCTTTTCTTAACTTCCTTCAGTGTTTGACAAGAAAAGTTAGATTTCTGAGGAAATGTTCCCAAAGATGCAGTACATTATGCGAGTACCTTATGTATAACATTGTATATTGGGGTGACTACATTAATAAGAAATGACTCATATTCTCCTCCATATGCTGGCATGACCTTCTCTCCAGTAACAAAGTTGACCGCACCAGTTAGCACACTGTGCAATTCATATGCCATCTGGAAGTAAATGAAAATAAATTTTTTCCTAAAATAAAACCTCAAACAAAATTTTACTAGCATAACAGTAGATATGATACCAAATATCAAATTAAAAGAAATGTGCACTGGAAATGTAACCAAAAGAAAAGAAACAGCTGCTAAAAACATGATGATGAGCACACATTCTCTTCTTCTGATGGATTGATGTCACAATAACTGTTTCATATAATTAAAGTACAATATATGACCAAAATAACAATAGTAATCAACCACAAGGAAGACCATAAGAAGGAAGTAACCTTTTCTGGGATAAGATTTATATTTCTAACTATTTGCCAGAGTAAATACCAATTTCAGCGTGTTGATATTATCAGGTTACTAAAGTGGCAAACCAGTTTTTCCTTGAGCATAAAAGTTGAACCAATTGAACTACATATACAACAAGAAGATTTGCTCATTCTCCTTCCTAAAGAAATTAGAAAACAGAAAGAAGTGCATGGGCATTAGTAGATAATATGAAGATTTGTACATTAGGTTTCCATTTCAACTAACAGAAATGGTAACATTTATTAACAGTGATAAAAAAAATGTATGGCAACTTGAAGGATAGGCATTTAATGATCTGGAAGGTTCTATGTGATTGTGGGCTCCAAGTGTTGCACCATGTGTTTAGGTGTTGTTGGCTAGTGTTTATGCATTATACTTTTTTAAAGAATGAGAACCCATTCATGTAATCAGGTACTGTTTTAGATTTGATACAGACAACTAAATCATTTCATGAGCACCAATTCACAGCTAATAGCAGAAAAATAGCTGATAGAAGTAGACTTTTGATCTTACATGGTGTAATATATAGCACAAACACTCTGGCATTAACCGCAAGTTTGCAGCTTCCCCCCAAATAAGAAGGTAAAGCCCTATATAAAGAATTTTATACTGTTGATCTTCCTGTTTAACATTAGGTAGCCTGAAAAGAGCCAAGAGGTAAATAATATGAAGGAGATGTAGCAATAAAAATCTAAAATGTAAAGAGAATTGTATGGGAAAGACAGGTTGGTATGAGAACATGGGCAAAGTAGACCTTATGCTTACCGGATGTTGCTTTTTCTCTGCAAGAATTTGCACCAATCAGTATAATTTTTAAAGAACTTTTTCATCAGTTCATCCACAGCTCCATCCCTTAACTGAATTTGTAAAAAAGAATAATGTTTCACTCAAAAGACAAAATAAAGTTACTCAAATGATTAAGAGCCAAATAGCTAAAACACCTTTGAGGCAGATGTCTGCTTATTCAATTGCCTAGTGTTAATGTTAGCAAGAAGTAGAATTAGATGCTCCCTTTGGTTGGCTAGATTTCCATCCTGAAGAATGACATGAAAAATGCTTGTCCTCAAATCTTTAGTGCCATCTACTAAGAAATAATACAGTCCCCAAATTAATTAATGATGTAAAAGCTTAGTAGTAGGATAAATTGCCTGAAATCCAAAACAACACTGAAGGAACTTAAACAAATCTGTGAAAGGTCTATGCATCTGAAACTCTTGGACAGCAGGTAAGCCACGAGTGTTGCAAACAGCTGCAACTGCAGCTTTAACCTGTAGATTTAGTTGTCTTGTCAACATAATTTTGACATTATATCAGATGCCACATAGAATTCATAAAATCACACAGCATAAAGCTTCAATAGAGGCAAAAGAAAACCTAAGAAAGAATCCAGGACAGCTTCTAGAAATAAACCTTCATACTTTTATATTTTAGTTATTATTATTATTTTTTCTATTTATAACTAGGCTATTCTGTGGAGAAACAATTTATTGTCTAATTTAAATAAGAATGCTTTTGTTTAGGGTGTGCTTAGGTGTTACTTCTCTATAAAAGGCTTTTAGATACCAGATGGCAAGAAGTTTATGCCCAATGATCTTATGATTAAATATTTTTTCTGCTGATAGCTCCTAGACGACACCTTTGCTGTTTTCTTATCTCTCAAACCTCTCTGTTTCATTATTTGCAATTATAGGGATTGATTTGTCCAATGCCAGTTTGATATCAAAGCTTCCAGCTACATTACAGAGGTTTAGCAAACCAGTAAAAAATTAAAAATCTTACAGAATAATGGTACAATAAACACTGAAGAGTTGAGATATTAAGAGAGCAATCACTTCAATATCCATATGGCATCAGACCTCTGGGAGTTGCATAATTGCTTGCTGAGTACCTCCTTGACCAAGAGGAAGAATGTTATATCGATCATCACTAATGCTATGCCTTTCAGCAAGGGCCTATCATAAGAAACAAAGATAGAGGTCAAAAAAAATTGCAAGCACCTGCAACAGTTTACCTATCCAGCTGTAAAGTGAGAGGGGAAGGAGAAACAGAATGAGGAGAAAATACTCATGCAGCTGGACTAAATTAAATTTGGCATTACCGTTTTGTTTTTGGTGTTTGTGCAGTTGTTAGAGAGGGGAAGGGTGTTAGTGTTCAAAAGATTATCAAGTTACAATATGATAATAGGACCTGACGACCAGCTGCATCTGTCATGGTCTTTAGTACTTCAGAGAGCACCGAAGCAATTCTACGTGCAGTTCCAACTTTGCTCTGCAACCAGTTGGTTTAAGTTCCACAGGATAAGATTAGAATCGCAGCCACAGATGTCTAGAGATGCTTAGCAAAACAAGGGAATCAGCAAGTATCCCCAAGAAAAAAAAAAAAACTATTAACCTGTCCTCTGGATTGAAGCCTCCCTTACTTTTACTTTGAGCAATGTAGTCCTCATAAGCATGAAACACACGTCTGATTTCACGTGTATCACCTCTCTCTTTCCGTATGCTCAATGTAGGTTCTTCATCCTAGAATTTCTCAGAGAAACAAAAATGAAATTGGGAATAAGTTACAGTTATATATTGCCATTCCTCACATAGTAAGATGAAAGTGAAAACTGATCAATGCATCATGGACTTCGGATGAAACAGCTATACCTAGGAAATTGTAGTGTTTGTAAGAGTAAAAAGTATCATGTCAACTTAGAATATGATCCTAGCCAAGTTATCATGCCAATGAATGGCACTGTTGTTCACCTATCCAGTTTAGGTGGCCTCACAATTCAAGAAGCAGAAAAAAATAGCATACCAATGTGCTATGTTCATCCCTGACAGATGAATGACAAGTAATGGATTGCAAGCAAATTCACTGAATAAAGCATGAATATGTGTATTGTGAAGGATCCAACATTTGAACAAAATAACGAACAATTACAATGTTGACATAGATGCACATGAAGGCGTTATCCATTATAGTCATGCAAAATGGGCTTATAGGTAATCTAAATATGCTCACTGAATAGAAATATGTAACAGTAATTAAGATGTTATGACATTGCCAGGGAAGTAGTGGGAAGCATTGCGGAAGGAAGGATATATTTCAGACAAAAACCTTAGAGAGAGAGAGAGAGAGAGAGCAAGAGGAATACGCAATGAGCCTAGTGTCACATTAAACGAGGGAAACCTTTGGAAGGGCTATATATACCTTTGTATATGCAACAGTAGAGGAGCTAATGCACTACAGCAATGAGCATAAAGGCAAGAAGTAAAGAAAACTGATCAGCTCAAATGAGAGATTTCATACATGTTCCAGTCGCTGCAAAAGAGCAGTTTTGAATTGCCGAACCTGCCGTCCCTTTGAGTCGCGGTCCATGTTTTGTGCTATTACAAGGGCATGAACACGACCTGGTCCAAAAAACCAAAATAATTTATTCAAAACAAACTGTATAATTTTGTGTTAAATAAATCTTCACTTGAATGTATACATTCCATATTCTCAGCGATATCAAGAAAACTGAAAACTTCCTTGCATGCTGAAGAGTCAGAAACCCGATAACATAAAACAGGATCCTTTTGATCGTCCATTTTAATTCTATTCCTGAGAATATTGACTTTCATTTCAATGAAGTTTGTATCCATTGACTTAGTTTGGTAGGAGCAATTTTTCCACAAGTCAATCTAGGTACCAATACCAAGCCACAAAACAAAGAGAAGAAAACAATAAGACAAAAGAGAAGTCCCATAAATTATGTCCAATACACATTTTCAATACCACTAACCTAGCTAAAACCCCCCAAAATAAAAAAAGGTCTTCATATCTGCTTCTTTAGTCAATCTAATTATCCTAGATGTTCTAGTTATTGTTTGCAGTCAACTTATCAAGTTAGCTATCCAAGATGGTTCACATTCTGATCCTTTCAGATAATGCATTGAAATTAACGCCAAACCACATAGCCAAACTCAATAACACGGGGAAAGAACAAAAGCAAAAACAACAATTTCAAAATTACGAAAAAAAAAAAACAAATAAGCAAAGAGCGTACAAAGATAGGCAGCACGAGGCTCCTCGACTTGGATCAAATTAGCAACACGAAGAAAATTCTGGATTTCCCTTGCCAAAGTGGGAGGCAACCTCTCACTGTCAAAAGGCTCAGGACCACCATTGTCCACGCCATTACCAATACCACCACCATCACCGAAAGTGGCAGACCTTGTAATGGCATGTTCTGTGGCATGTTCAATAATGGGGTCTGCAAGAACAATCTCAGACATTTCTGTTGCAGAGTAATGATCAAAAGGGCTGGTGGGAAACGTGAAGAATAACAGTGAGAGTTGAAGAGTAATGGAGAGTACATATATATAAGCGGGATCTTCTTCTGCATCTTCTTCTCTGGATTTCCTTTTGCTTAATGACAAAGAGAAGGTCCGCTTTTTTTTCTTTTTACTTCTTGTGCTTGTGCTTTTGCTTTTGGGGAAAAAGAGGGTTTCGGAGACGTGGGTTTTTTGCTTTGCTTATCCAGCTTGGTCTCCTTTGGCTGTCTGAAGGGAGTGAGTGAGAAAGTGGAGAAAAGACACCCCTTTTGAAACTGTCTTGGCTGCTTTTGGCGGGGTTTTTTTTTGTTTACTTTAATGTTATGGCACTTTTTTCCTTCAAAGCATTTGAGATGGTCATCATTGTATCACCGCAATAGACAAGATTTACACTGGCTGCTTTTATTTTATTGGTGTTGTTGGAGCATTCACACGTAGTTGCACTAAAAAAAATATTAATCACTTTAATTTCTCTGATAATCACAGGCCTGGCATCATCATCGTCATCATAATAATAATAATAATAAATCTTATCTGGCCCTCCGTGACATCATCCACCAGAGCTACGCCGAGAAAGCAGATCGATTGCTTCGGATGTGGGGTGGGGGAGGGGGAGGGGGGGTTTCTCATGATTGAATTACAAGCTTGACATAGCCCATTTACTTATATTTCACAGTTGACTAAGCCTCTGGAGGTGACTACTAGTACTAATTGACGGGGGAGAGAGGGTCAGTAAAATTCAAATTGCCATAGACCTCTCCGACCTGTTAACACGTGAGAAGTGAATTGGATAATAAAGATAAAAACTTAAATAATTATATAAAAATATATCAATTTCTTAAATAAAAATTTTTTAAATTAAAGGAAAAAATTTACAAAAAATAACAATTTATAAATTAATTTCATTATAATCATCAATTAAATATAATAAAATTATATCAATTAATTACACAAATTTAATTTAAATTAAATAAAAATTTAAATAAATTTATTAACATAAAAAATACTTTTTATCAATAATAAATCAACTACTAAATGTTAAAATAATAATTTAATTATTCAAGATAAAATTTTATATGTTTCTTACTAAATATCTATATTTTTATTTATTAATATTTATTTACACAATTCATCTATACTATTATAATAAAAAAATAAAATATTATCAAAAATAAATAATTACAATTTAAAATAAAATCTATACATAAAATCATATCACAATCAAATCATTTAAAATTATTTTCTATTAACTTTCTAAAATACAATTTGATCGTGACGAACAATGGGAAATAAAATTATTTTCTATTACTAAAAGGTCTAATGGGGTAGCAAAATGATTGTGACGAACAATGGCAGCAGCTTATTTGGGACAGACAGAGAGAAATAAGTATGCATGCATGATGTTTCTACAACATGGGAATCGCGAATCAGGTAGAACAAAGAAGTGAGTCTATTCAGAATAGTGCGATGGATTTGACAAAAGCAATAATTTTGAGGCAGCCTCGAGCATCTCCTGAGTTCTGATCCTAGTTGGAGCCGTAATTTGACGCTTATTCAACCAAACCAGCAACAATATCAATCCCGCGATTTTATTCTGCAAAAGGGTAAATCTATGCCACTCATATTCTGGCAGAGCATATAGCTTCCGGATTAACTGATCATATCCTTTGTTTTCAAATTTTAATTATCTTCTCAGATTCAAAGTTGCAGTCTTTACTTAGCTTGTTTCGATCTTATTGTGATTGAGTAGTCCAAATACTGTAGGATGAGTAGATTCACAAGGCTTTGACCATACATACATGATTCGAGTCTGCGTAAAATTCTCAGAGAGGAAATTCAACTGCTTTGTAAACCTTGTGCTATAGCGCCCTAGGAAAAGTCAGACAGTCAGACAACCAACGCCTTACGAAAGGAGTGGTTGACAAAAGAAAACATCAATGAAGTTGCCTATTCTATTAAGAGGAGAAGGGAGCAACAAGTGAAGTGATGTGAATTTTAAGGAGAGAAAGACGAGACAACATGAAAGGAACAACCTTGTCCTTGTCGCCTGCTGCAAACTATTGTTGCTGCCTTAAAGCCCAAAACAATTACAGGAGAGGACAACAACCATTAACCCTGTTTCAATCCCACAATCAGCATCAACCCCAGAAGCCATTTCCTTGTTTGGCTGTAAGCTCCTCGAGAAACCCGCAACCCGTAATCCCAGAAAATCCCAACAACGCACCACCGCCGCCGCCGCCATTGGTAGTAGTTGGTTCAGCCAATGCGGACGTCTACGTGGAAATCGATCGGCTACCCAAGGAAGGGGAGACGATCTCGGCCAAAACTGGGCAGACACTCGCAGGTGGCAAGGGAGCCAACCAGGCGGCTTGCGGCGGAAAGCTGTCCTACCCAACCTACCTCGTGTGTCAGGTTGGCCAGGATGCGCATGGGACGCTGATCCTCGATGCTCTCAAGAGTAGTGGGGTCTGCAGTGATTATGTGAGGATTGTGAATGATGTGCCAACTGGGCATGCGGTTGTGATGCTGCAACCGAATGGACAGAATTCCATCATCATCGTTGGTGGAGCCAACATGTGTGCTTGGCCTCAGAAGCTGAATGATCCAGATTTGGGGATTGTGAGGAATGCTGGGATTGTTTTGCTTCAGAGGGAGGTCCCTGATTCTGTTAATATCCAAGTTGCGAAGGTCAGTACCCTCCTTTCCGGAAAGCTAGGTGCTATTTGTGAATTGTACCATAATTTGTTTCTTTGAATGTTATTTGGAGTTTCGTCTGTAGATGTTGTCTCACTACAGGGACATAAGGATTATAGGCAGATTTAGAATGAAGGGAGAAGATCAGGACTGGTTTAAAACAAAAGGGAAAAACAAGCTGAATTGGCTCTTCAGGCATCACACAATATTTTCTAGGGATCACATCTGTGTTTGGAATTGTTCACATGATTCTTCCGAAACTAAAGATGCAGAATTTTAACTTTTTTCTTTCATTAACTTTGCCAGAATATGATATACATTCCCCATATTTATAGATCTTAAGCTAGTAATTCTTATGGAATTTGAACCCTTTGGCCAATACAGGAAGATCTACTCTAATAGGAAACCCAGACAAGAAACATAAGTGAAGGCTAACACTTGCTTGCCCTTCCTAAAATTTATATTTGGCCGTGGCCCTCTTCCAGTTGCTCTTATATTGTGGGATTTTGGATCCAATACTTAATTAAGCTGTAAAAACTTAAAAGCTAAACACTCTACTTAGACTAATCTATTCTCTCTATAATGTCTATATGAAATGTGGATGATGATTTTAAATTTTTTAATTCTTTAAATTTGTGTTTCCTTCAGCCATTGTTGCATATATCACCTGTTATTAGTTGCTGATTCGACTTGTATAAGGGGCAAATGCAATTCTTGGTAAAAAAAAGATGAATTGATTGGGGCTGCTTGCTGGAGGGGTGGGAAAGTATGATGGAAATTCCTAGCAAAAAGAATGCATAATGGAAATACAAAATAGGCATTTCCTGCATTTACAATCAATTTCAATACCTGTGATCCGAAAATTGTTTTATTGGCTGTTATTGCCATTTAACTTCAAAGTTACTAATGCTAATTTATTTTCAAGCATTTTCTGGTTCTTTTTTCTTTTCTTCTAAGGCTTCACAATCTGATGCCTCAATGTCTTCAGGCTGCAAAGAGTGCTGGTGTTCCTGTCATTTTTGATGCGGGGGGAATGGATGCAACAATGCCCCTAGAACTTTTGAATATTGTTGACATCTTTAGCCCCAACGAAACAGAACTCAGCCGTATAACTGAAATGCCGACTGAAGGCTTTGAAGAAATTGGTCAAGCTATTAAGAAGTGTCATGAAATGGTGAGGTTTGAGACCCTTAAATCACTTCGTATGTTTTCCTGGTACATGGAATGGATCCAATTTTCTACTATTTGTAGTTTCAGAAACAATGCTTTTGTATGTGTCTTGGCTCCCATTTCCAATTAAGGTTCTAATTTTAGCTGATCTATTTGATCCTCAAAGTGAAGCCCAGTGGGGTCACTTGATTTCCATTGTTTTCCTACTTTGTGTTCATATCAATATATTATATAGTTTAACTATGGTTTGCAGCAAATATCTAAACATTTTATTTATAACATTATGTGCATAACTTGTACCAGTTGTGGATAACTAGGCAAAATTTAGAATCCTGTCATGATAGTAATATTTTTTTTGTTCTTTTGCTGCTGATGATCTGATACATTTTGTTTGGAAGTTTCCTTCCAAATATAAAATTTGTCAGATCTTCAAATAAAAAAAAAAAAAGGCTTAAGTTATTTCAGCTGTCATCCTGGGAAACTGGACCACGTTCATGGATATAATCTATATGGTGGATACCCTCCAGTTGGGAAATGGTGCCAAACGGTATGTGACACAAATATTTTGTGCTACAACATATATGATTGCAGGGAGTCAAGCAAGTCCTAGTGAAACTTGGAGCCAAAGGGTCTGCTTTATTTGTAGAAGGGGAAAAACCAATTAAACAACCTATCATACCTGCTGCAAGAGTCGTTGACACTACTGGAGCAGGAGACACTTATACTGCTGCTTTTGCTGTGGCACTGGTGGAGGGCAATTCAAAAGAAATGTCTATGAGATATGCTGGTATGAAGGCAAAGTTGCTCTGTTGTATTTGTGCTATATACACAGTTCCTCTGCTTAAGTATTCATGTTTTGTGTTTGTTTTAAGTTTTAGCCTATGTCCTCATGATTATTAGGATTTTTTCACAGCTGCAGCAGCTTCTCTTTGTGTTCAAACAAAGGGAGCAATCTCCAGCATGCCAGACCGCTCATCAGTTTTGGATGTTCTCTGTTCTGTGTGAAGGTCATTTCCTCCTTTTGATCCTGTGGTGCTGCACGCTTACATGGCTGCATGTGAATGAAAAGCAAAGGGAAACCTCACTTTGTTTTCTAACAAAATTATGGAGAGAGTTTCATTTTTCAAATTATTGGTAAGAACATATTCCTAGAGATGTGAAATAAAAACATCAATAAGATAGATTGTGTTCATCATTTTTTTTCCCCTTTGCCTTTTGTGCATGTGAGTGTATGCACTTTTTGGGGCCGAAAGATGAAATGGTATGAATTTGATTAGCCTTAATTTCCCTTGGAGAGCTTGTGCCTCTATGCTTAATTTTAAAATTACACTAGATGTTATGAAGATTGTCTCACAGATGTGATACTAAAAAGGTGTCCTAATGCAGGAGATTTTCAGACTGTGAGGTCGGGAAAATGGTTAGCTTTACACAAACTTGCCTCTGTTTTGACATAAAGGTGTTTCTGTGACTTGAATCTATGACCTTTAGGTCAAAATGAAGTAATATTACATGATAGTATCTTTCAAATATAAAATCTTTATTTCTTCTTAATCTAGATTGTGGAATGAAATCAAGCGTGACACATTGCCTTTTTAATGCATATCAAAGAAACAAGAAATGTACTTATACTTGCTACTGATTCTAGTAAGACATTCTTTTCTTAAAGACAAAATTTTTCTCTATGCCCTTTCTTATTATAATGCTTAAAGATTATGTCATGTCTCCATCAATAGTATTTCAGCAAATGAAAAGGTTTTTTATAATGTTCATAATATGGATAAAGTTGTTTATTACTAATGTTGTCATCTTCTTCCTTTTTTTGTTACTTTTTATATTATTTATTTTTCTTTTGTTGTACTTTCTTTAAGTGCTTAACTAAGAAAGCACTCTCAATAAAACCTTTTTCCAATCTTATCAATCTTCTTTGTTCTTGAGTTTGTAAAGTATTCGCCAACCCGCAAAAAAATTTTAAAGAGATCTATAGAGTCCTCAAGTGTAGATATTTTTGCTTCAAATTTTTTTGGTATACTTATCAATACCTTTTGAACAACCTTTAAATTTGAAAAATCTTCTCCAAAGATTCTAATTTGATTGATTAACTTTAAAAGTTTATCACCATAATTTTTTATGATTTATGTTTCTTTCATCTTAAGCATTTTAAATTCTCTTTTAAAATTGAAAAGTTACAATGTTCTTATTTTCTTACTTCTATCATATTCCTCTAGCTTTTTCCATACATCTTTAGCAATGCCATAAGTCATAATTTTGTTAAAAATTGTTTATGTAACAATTGAATAGATGCATGTCAAGGTTTTGTATTGCCTTAACACAAACTTTTTATGATTTTTGAGTTATATGAATGTTACATTTGTTGGTACAAACAGAACAACTCTTTCATTTTTTGTTACATCTTATAAATCAAAGGTCTTAAGATAGGCTTTTATCATGACTATCCATGGAAGATAATTATCTTCGTTAAACCTTGACAATGATAGTGGAGAAAAATTTGCATAAGTCATCTATAAAGGTTGACTTGATCTCCTATGATAAATTCTTGTATCTTTCTTCCATATTCTCATTCTTTCATGTATTTCTCTTTAGTATTTACTCTCAAACCTTATAATTTTTAGTAAGTTATTAAATGATTAAAATGTTTTAATACTACTTTGATGTTAATTTGTATTTCATGCAACTATAATTAGTATGTATTTTAATTTCTACAATTACAATAAGTAGGAAGTAATAAAAACAAAAAAAAAAAACTTAGACAATCCTTTTTTTTTAGTAATACATAATTTTATTCAAATTATTCTTAATTAAATTTTAAATTCTAAATTCTACAAAAAGATAATAAAAATTTTCAGTTTAAAATACAAAATTTATAATTCAAATTTTAAATTTAAAACTTAGTAAAGTAAGTTAATATAAATTGTAAATTTTTCTAAAATTTATATTAACTAATTTTTTAAATATAAAGAAAAGTTGATAAATAAAAATAAAAGTAAATATAACACTAAAAATAAACCAACTTCACCGATACTCGTCCTTCATTGGATCTTCCTTCGTGGGGAGGAGATTCGCGTGGAGCAGCAGTAAGAGAAAACTGTCAGGAAGTATGTTATTAGGTTCTTTTTCTTTGCAAAATTGTTGGCCAGATACCTATCTGCTGTACGGGGGGGGGGGGGGGGGGGGGGGGGGGGGGAGTTCCATCCATAGCGTCTGATAACTGTGGTCTTTGTCTAGTATAGATGAGGCCGGTTCCGTTTAGCTTTTTCAATCATTGGCTGCCGAAAGAGTACCTTTAACTGTTAATAAAAATTACACGAAAAGAACAATAATATTAAAATTTTATGTAACTCAATAAATATAATGTACTAAGAGAAAATATTTTTATTATTAAAAATAGTATTATAGGATATGTGACTCAGTTTTTAAATTTTTTAATTTATATATATACATAAAAGATAAAGATTAAAAAAATAATTCTAATTCAATAACGAATTCAAAGCATATTTTAACATTAAGTTTGATTGTTTAAAGCAATTTGAAGGCTATAATGGACCAGTGGGCTAGGATGCTTGAAAGCAGTGAAAGGGGGCTATTAAGAAATGGTACAGGGAGGCCTTAAAGGAGAAAACACAAGAAAATAGGTGCATTGAGGAACACTATGGTGTGCGGGGGAAGAAGCAGGAAGATGAGATACTAAGGGAGAGGAAAGAGGGGAGTTGTTCAACCTTAGAACTGATTTTCATAGGGTTCCAGACAGAGAAGAGCTACAGTTGAGGCAAAAAGTCCACAGTGAAGAGGCTGAAGGAAGGCGACACAATGCGAAATTCTTCCAAGCCATCGCAGGAATGGACTGGATTTGTTGTTAGTGGAGGTGAGGGATATATATGTACATTAAGGGAGATGACAGAGAGGTTGATCTGAGAGGATGTAATGCAGTTCACTTTGGATTTTCGTCAAGGCATGTAACTCTTCTTTCATTGCATTGATCAGCGAGAATTCTTGGCCTGAAATCGCTGAAGGTTGGGTTGCAGTATCGCCAATAGAACACGAGGACATATGAACAATTCCCTGTTATGTTCAAAGGTGATTTCTATGAAGCAGTGAGACCAAATTAAAAGAAACATTAATTATTGGAACGCATGACGAGCACCAGCTAGTAATTACAGAAAAAAAACTCTTGGCCATGCTTCCAATTTTCTCATAAATTATGTACCCAAAAACCTCAAAAAAGTTTTAACAGTATGAGGCATATCATAACCTGTTCAATTGTTAATTTTCATGGTCAGAAAATGATGCATGTCTGAGAAACAATTTTACTGTATAGGAGTCCAAATTTGCAACATAAATACGCCGAAAAAACAAAAAAGGGGCACGGAGATCGCATACTAGCATCAGGGATGGAAGTATTTATCTTTCCTATGCTTCCGTACCATCACAAATTCTTTAACAATCCATAATTGAATATATGTTGGAAGGGAAATTTAAGAGTTACCTTTCAAAAGTTACTTTTTACAAAAGGAACGGACCAATTGAAACTTGTAATTTACTAGTTACAGGGAGAAACCTTGCATAGTCAAATTACTATATCTTTTCACATAAGATTTTTTATGGGGACAACGTTTAAACACTCTCACTCCTCTAAAGGCTCATCTTTCGTGGTGGTGGGTGACCATTAGGCCTAACCCTGGCTAAAAAATGATTAAAAAAAACAAAAAAAAAGGAAGGTGGGGTCCGAAAACACCACAGACTGAGACAAAGTCTCAAATTCTCACAAATTATGCAAACCCATTGCCTCTCCCAGCACCCAAAGTACTGGCGTGATCCAGACTTGCCTAAATGGGTCGTCGGTGTTATGACTGACATCATTTGCGTACAAATTTCTCACCAGACCCACAATGCATATAACAGTCAAATGGGCAATGCCACTGCTCACGTCGGCCGCCAACCTCACCTTCTATCCAAGCCTGACGCAATCCTTTAACCTCCAAACAATATCTTTTTCTCCTGCGGATGTAAAAGCAAGAATTGATTGCAGAACCTTT